>CM062816.1:450678488-451278488 GCA_031772625.1 Pinus tabuliformis | reverse complement strand
GGTTGTTGCAGGGTTTCCTCCTCATGTCATGGTCCTAGAGGGAGGAGGTGAGGCCGAGACACCTGTGGACAACCTTATGGATCTTTTCTTTGCCAACCCACTGACTGAATGAAATCATAAATGATCTACTCTGCACTACTGTAATGAGACTGCAACTACTTAAACATATGAACAGTTAAACAATAAACCTCTGTAATGGAAATGAACCACTGAAGTAAATGAATAGAAAATAGGATGTTATGCTACTTAACAATGCAATAAAGAGGAGATTTGGCTGCTAGGCTCAGGCCCTAACCCAAGAGCTTCAGCCCTCTGAGTTAACTTAGTGCTGGCTCAAAACAAAACTCATCTTCATTATAAAAGAACATTGTATTACATCAAAACTGTTACAAGTTTGCACTTGGACACAAAGTAGAGTAAAAAGTCTGAATACTTCTAATGCTTGCTAACTGACTACTAGTAACTAACTAAAAAAACTGAAGTCCTATGCCTCTCTACTTATACATCTAAAGTCTCCAACGAATTCTTTCAAAATTAGGGAGGCACAACTCCCAATTCAATGATAAACTCGTGCTTTCCCTTTCACTAGCTCGGCTGCCTTCTAGTAGGGAGGCTGCTTGTACTTTCACTTGCTTGGCTACCTTCTAATACACCTGATTTGGCTATTTGCACTTTCAACTGATGGAGGGATATTCGAATGGAGGGGCAGTAAATGAGGAGGATTTACCTCTTGTAATTCCTCTCCCTTGTCCCATTCGAGTTTTTACCAAGTTCTTTACCATAGTTCCTTGCTTTTATCTTTTATCCCTGCATTTTCCTTGCTTTTATCCTTTATTCCTGCATTATATGCACATTAGACCACAAAGCAAAATATCCAACTCTACTCATTTCATAAAAAAAATATAATCAAAAGTATGCAATAAGTTGTGAGAATAGTTGGTTTGTCTAAGCTAGGAGGTGAATTAAGGCCAATTAAGGCCCATATAATTACTCAATGATGAGGCTCATCAGTCTTCATCATGGCTTCAACAATGATTAAAGATTCTCCACTTCAATGCTTCCAAACAAACTCCAAATAACCATACACTAAATTTGTAAGTGCAAGTTTTTATGCTTCTACACCGTATTCTATTCTTTCCACAGTTAGAATTAAGAGGCCTTCATAGTCTGAATCAAGAGAAAATTCCACTGAAATTGTCTTTCTCGCTATCTTTCTTCAAATCTGAGTTACTCTATATCTCTTTGCTTATCCTTAAGTCACTGAGCTATATTTGACTGTACAACATTCTCCTTTCTATAGTCCTTTTGATGAGCCATTTTTCCTTGTGTTCTAGTAAAAATTTCTGCAAGTTATCTCCACTAGCAGATTTTGATATCCAATCTGTGACTATCTTTTAAATTATTTCTACTAATTGGCATCTTCTCTTGATTCAAGCTTCATTCCCAGATGTATTTGTTTGTTTGAAGTTTGCCTCTATTTGTGTCCATAATTTACTTGTTATCATATCCTTGAGTCGAGACATTCAACTTCTGTAATAATATCAACATGGTTCTTTGCCCCGTTTCTTTAGCATTAGATGGCCTTCTCTGCTGCTCCAATTTCTACTTAGTAATCAAGTAGAAAAAAAAAAACATCTTCAACCACTGTCCATTGGATAGATAAGAGATCATGTTCTTCAATGGAGTGTCCTAAGAAATGATCTATCAAAGAATGATTTTTAATATAGCTCATCAAGGATTTCATAAGGAACCTTTGTTGTGGGGAAAAATGCCTATGCAGGACGATCCTATCCACCTAAGGTGTGACAGTGCCTTAGCAACAAACAAGTACAGCTATACTGGTTTCTTCCTTTATGAAATGTGAAAGAAGAGAGATCAATAGACTTACCGGTGTCTTCCGTTTGTCCCTCGATCCAGATCCTCTTCCCTTTGGGTGTTCACAGCTACTTGCCTCCTCGCTCGCCCAAGAGAACAGCTACTTGCAACAAGAGAAGAACACAACACAAAGGCAAATATACATATTCATAAATGATTCAGGATTAGAAACAAATCAAATACACTAATGCAATCATACATCAAGAAAACATCAGCATATAGGAGAAACCAAGATAGCTTTATTGATGAATAACAAGGTTTAGGAAGAGATACAACCCAGAGGGCTCCAATCCAGCATCTCCTTCCCAGCAAATGGAATTCCTATCTTCAGCCCCTTCAAAGCATTAAGCACCCAATAGTTCCAGTCTCAAACCAACAACAATTCTTTGCAATAACAAAATTCCAGCCTCTAGATCTCATGGAGGAGAGATCCATATATAGATGTTTGGAGAGAGGATGAGTCAGCTTGAGATCTGACTAGTGTCCTCTCCCTCTGTTAGTTCTTGAGTCCACTTGGAGGTTCTTGCTTCCACTTGGAGTTTTGGAACCTCTTACTCATCACCAGTCGAATTCCCTGAGGCAAGTGTCATTTTGGAAGCTTCCTGGGTTTTGACACCTTGAGAAATGAGCCTGCCACTTGTCCATTCTCGTTCAGCGCAGGTAGCCTTTGTTCCAGTTGACATTCAACGTAGGTAGCCAGTGGAGCCATTGACATTCAGCGCAGATAGCCAGTGGAGTAGTTGACATGATCCTGAATTGACTTGTTTTTGAGTAATTTCAGGTGGAGAACTTCTGTGAATTGCTGTGGTTTGTTAGCCTTGTTCCTCTAGGGGTAGGAACAACATGTTTAGGGACTTTGGATCCCTTAGATTATGGACATTTCATGCTCAATGCTGCAAGGCACAAAAATGTCTATAACAGTTGCCCCCTAAAGTATGAGGCTGTTTATCGGGTGAAATGCTTTATCAGGGGGATCCGAAGTTCATCCAATGCTGGGAGGAGACCTGTAATACAATACAATACAATACATTATTTTTCATACTGCTTTCATGATCTAGCTGAGGCGGGCATTCCCATGCTCAGCTTTATAAATTCATTTTTCTGTACATAGAACAGACAATCGTCTGATGATAGACTGATAATTTTGATGAAATTATCATCCTTTGAGTAGGATGATTATCTGCTGCAATGATGTACATGTCAATGTCTTTATCTTTCCTGAATGTATATCGCAGCCCGGATGGATGAAACTAGATCCGGGGTCTTCAAACTCGTTCGATCTTCACTCTAAGTACAAGTCGATCCATGTGAGAATTGTTTCGAAGTCGAACATGGAAAGACATCGCTTGATTACCTGTCAATGATGTAAGCCGTTAACAAGCGTGAGAGGAATCACCGATAATGATGATGACCCTCAAGGTACTGCAGTACAATTCACGTGGTGTGAATAAAAGACTTGGCGTCGAACACCACGCAAAATCTTTCGGTCGAAGGTCATTGATGTATACCTGTCGCCGGAAGTGAGAAACTTGCCATTGTGGCATGCAAGCTTCAAAGTACCGAAGGGGTTGTTCCTAGATCAACTTCTTGGATAATGAGCTGATGTCGACAAGAAGCGACCCGTCAAAGGAGGGCCTTAATGAATCCCACATCAGTGACACAGAACGGAGCTAATGATTTTAATGGAGGTGAAAACGATCTGTGACATATGATTCAGGGTGGCGGTCATGAAAGGATGAAGGATAATGTATGGCAGTGGATGGGACACGGTTGACTCTTTCTGAACGACTTCTCTTGAACATATAGCGACACTGATGCGATGGATCGGTAGCATTACCCGAAATATGGATGGTATGGCGAGACCATGGTGATGTGACCAGTGAATGAAACAACCCAACCCGATTGTGGTACGGAGGAAAAGTGTCATGTTCAAGAGCGACTTGCTACCATCAAAGTTTTCTTTAGTTTCTCCCAATTTTTCCCCAGTCATTGATGACCAGTACCTCTTTATTTTTGTCAAGCTTCAGGAGGATAACATATGCTTGTTCTATAACCTGCCCTTCGGGCAAGCCCATCGCTATGTTTCAACGAGCCTAGCGATAGTGAAACTCGTTCTCGTCTAAAGACAAGTTTGTCGCTATTTAACAATTTTAACGAGTCTAACGACAAGGATAACTCGGTCCTTTTCATTTTTAGAGAATTTGAAAAGATACATAAAGTCAACTCCAAAATTCCTTTTTCGTCATCTAATCCCTTAAGTCTGAAAAAGTATAAAACAATACAGAAGGGATGAGTTTTCGATAGTTTTAACGAGCCGAACAAAACAAGCGCTCGATCTTTTTGTGCAATAATCCCTCAGGTCCAAAAAGATTAAAATATAGAGGAGGGATAGCTCTTCCGATCACTTTATCGAGCTGGAAGGCCAAGGACTCGGCAATCTTTTCATATTTTACGATTCAATTGAAAAGAGCTTAAAGAAGACTCGTCTTTTGAGGAACGAGTGATAAACAGGGTTAGCAGCTAATTCCAGGTACATGTTGGAATTCTCCAATCACGGCAGTGTCACAAGGATGGCTAGGTGAAATCACTCTTCGCAGCTGTTCCTCAAAATAAGTAAACAATCATTTGGAGGTGAACGATCGGCCAAATGAAAAGTGGAGGTGACAGGTGCAAACACGACCAAGGCTTTAATGGCTGATGATATTACATTCACAGTGGTTATTCACTGGGATAGTTCATTTTTTAACGAGCTTAAACGCAGGTGGAAACATTTTCTCGATCTTATGTTTATTTTTTAACGAGCATGAACTATGTGCTAAAACTGCTCGGATCTTGCGTTTATTTTTTAACGAGCATAAACTTTATGCTAAAACTGCTCGATTATATAGTCAAATTTTGATTTTTTACCATAACTAGCTTTTCTCTTTTCAAGGATAGTACTGTATTCTCAATTGCTGCATCAAACTTAGTTAGAAATGAATAACATTTGCTTGAAAATGAGATTAAAACCCTAATATTTCGCTTTGAACTACGTAAAAAGCAATTAAAAAGTGTTTTTACCTCTCATTTTACCATTTCATTTGAACTTGGTTTGTTGGAGCTTTGGAGGTGCCTCTTCCCCCTTGATTTTCACCAGCTGATTTCGGGAGATTCTGTGGATGATTCTCGGTGCCGTCTGGACCAGGTAGGAGCTAAACCCTAGCTCTTCCTTTTCATGTTTTCATTTTTCCATTCTGTGCCTGTTTCCCTGTCTTTCTGAGCACCTGGGGTTTTGTCAGGGCGCATTGTCATCAACGCAGGTGGTCCATTCGAAACCTGCGTTGAATGTCAATCTGCCTTAAGGCAGTTTGACCTTCAACGCAGGTGGGACACTGGTTACCTGCGTTAGACACAAAAACTGGTCTTCTTGCACAGTTTTTTGATGAAATTTTGCCAGTTTCTCATCAAATCCAGGAACTTACTCTTTCTCTTGTTTGTTTTGCAGGGATATTTGAGCAAAATGTCCCTTACATGGCGAGAACGAGAACATGAAGAAGAAGATATGATCGCTCTCCATGACCCTGTCACGATGAACGCACTGCGGAACTGTGGCCTACTGAATTTTTTCCGTATCTCTAGTATGAGAGCACAGATCTCTTTACTGCAGTATATGCTTGATGCTTGGGATCCCATCAACCAAGTATTCCAGATTAGGGGAAAATCCATCCCCTTGACCATAGTGGACATTTACTTCTTGACTGGGTTGTCAAGGCGGGGTGCCCCCATTTCTTTGTCAGGTTCGGCCCGGGGGAATGACTCTGTGAGAGATTAAGTCCACCAGTATTGCAGGGAAGGTTCCCAGCCGAGCAGAGACGGCAAGGTTGTTATCCGTGAGATTACTGACAGGTCTCTCCGGTCCATTCTGTATACTACTGGTAGGATGGCCGGTAGTGCATCTCTTCATGTTGCCAACAGGTCTTATGTACAGCACGCCTTGAAGTGTCTCCAACCGAAAGTATTCAACTGGTGTGATGCAGTACTTGTTCAGATGAAAAGTCAATTGACCAAGGTAAAGGACGGGAAGCTGAAGAACTTTGGATTTGGTTCTGTTTTGACTGCCTTTGCCTTGGAGAAAATACCACTGATGCAGCCTCAGTATATTGCACTCGACCTGCCTTCTCCTACCGAGCCACGCATGCAGAGATGGGTTGACCACATGTCTAGGCATGCCGGTCAATCTCAGATTACTTTCACTGATACCTTCTTCAGGTGGTTCAAGTGCCAGGAGATGGTCTATTCCGAGTACCCATATGTTGGCATGGATTTCCGAGGTGATCCGGATTTGGTGTTACCGGATGGCGAACAGTGGGGCGCTATTGGTAAAATCTTTGACCATATTACTATTTACTGTTCTTATTTATAATGTCCTTGTGCTTTATTCTATCAAGACTTTAATCAAACTCATGTGTGCATGCAGATGTTGGTCCTGTTCGTCCAGCAGTTCGTCCGAAAGCGCCAGTTGCTGCCCTAGCAGGGGAGACTGCTGGGAGGGTTATTCTCCGCGACCTTGATGTGGCAGAGACTCTTACAGCTGTGCAGGAGCAGGTTGAGAGCCTTACTCTCGGCATTCCCGATGTGAGGATTGATGAGTTACCTTTGCAGTTGCAGCGGCATACTACTGGCGTGCCTAGACGATGGACTTGTCTCTTGCGCATGATTGCACAGGCCGTGACGTGCTATCATGAGCATCACTAGACTAGGGTGCCCCCTGATACATATTTTGATTTTCGAGTTTTATTCTGGTTGAGTTATATGGTCCATATGTACAATCATTGATGATGTGTCTCTTTTTATAAATGTCGCAAATGTCTATCTAACACATAGTTTGCTAATGAGTCGGTTAATGTGTTTAAGTTTCTGGAAATATGCTGGTATTGAATTGAATCAAATTGTCTTTCCAAAATCTTAACCCTTAGAAACATGCGATAAATAGCTGGATTGCGAACGGAATATATACCATTTAGTTGTAGTATTACGAGTTGTGAGTCTAGCCTGACAATTAGTCAGCATATACCACGGGTGATGGCATCAGAGAGTAGTTCTATCAACGCGCTATACTTAGCGATGTTATTCGTTGATTGCCCAATACACACACCTCTGAAACTTACTAACTCACCGCTTGGATAAAAAATGGCCCAGGCTGCGGAGGACAGGTTCCGCGAACTACGACTCGCTCCGTCGGCATATCCAACACATGTCTCCAGAAGGTTTGACATCTGCAATAAATGTAAAGAGGTGGATCACTCAACCAAAACAAATACTTTAGCGAAAACAAAATACAACAAAAACATACAGGTTACTATTTAGGCATAGTAACGCTTGAGGTACAACCCGTTGCGGGGTTGCGCCAGTGGAATTCCGTCATAATCCATTAAATCGTAGGCTCCTTTTGCTAACACTCATTTAACAATATAGGGGCCCATCCATAAGGAATTAAATTTACCTGCTCCCAATTTATCGGATTCTTGGTCATAAAGCAAGACCAAGTCACCTTCTGAGAAGACATGGGGTTTGACATTTTTGTCGAACTGCGCTTTGACTCGTTTCTTATGGGCTTCGTTAGCCAAAGCGGCGTCACGACGGGTTTCATCCAATTGGATTAATTCCAAGAAACGAGCCTCTTCTTCCGAAGTTCCAGGGAGGAGATCAATTGCGAGTTTAAGAGACGAGATTTCACACTGGATTGGCAAGACTGCTTCCAGGCCATACACCAGTTGGAAAGGTGTGAACCCGGTCACGTTCTTTACCGATGTTCGGTAAGCCCACAAGGCTGAGTACAGGATTAGGTGCCACCTTCTTTTGTGAACCCCGATCATCCTTTGCAACATACGCTTCAGGACCTTGTTGATTGCTTCAACTTGTCCGTTAGCTTGCGGATAATACGGGGTAGAGCTGTCGTGAGATAGCCCTAGCTTGGCAGCTAATTCAACCATCATGTGATTGCGAAAATGCGATCCATGATCTGTAACTATGGCCTGTGGTACGCCGAACCTGGCGACTACATGATTGAAAAAGAAAAGGGCAGCTGTTTCACCAGTGTTATCCAATGTAGGCATCGCCTCGGCCCATTTGGTAAAATAGTCAACGGCGACTATAATATACCCATGCCCCCCGGTCGAGGTGGGGTTACATTGCATGAAATCGATGCCCCTTTTGGCGAAAGGCCCAACAGCAACTATTGGCTGTAAAGGTGCGGGTGGTCTTCTGGTTTTGCTATCAAAAATTTGACAAGCATGGCAACTTCTGACTGCGGTTATGCAATCTTTGAACATGTTTGGCCAGAAATATCCTGCTCGTAAGATTTTCTGTGCTGTAGCATATCCATATTGATGCCCTCCACACGCGCCTGAATGACACTCATTCAGGGCTTTTTCAGCCTCTTCATGGGTGAGACACCTCCTCAGAACTGTATCGATACCACGACGGTAAAGCGTATCACCGACGATCATGTAGTCTTTCGCTTGGTATCGTATACGTTTCTGTTCTGAGTGAGTGGTGTCAGGCCTGAATTTTTGGGTTTGGAGATATATTATTATATCTCTATACCACTCATCGCTTGCAGATATCAGAAACAAACTTTCGTCCACGATTGACTCTTCTAATGTTTCATCGTTGGACGACGATGGGAGATCGCACAATAATTCTGCGAAAACTAGGGCTTTCTTTGATTTGGATTTTACAAATTCCAGATCAAACTCTTGAAGGATCGCTATCCATTTTGAATATTTGTCCCCCAGCAACTGTCGCGACAGTATATAAGTCATGGGGTTGCAATCTGATAGAATGGTAGTTTTCCGAAAGAGGACATAATGTCGAAATCTTTGTATCGCTTGAACAGCAGCGAGTGCTAGCTTTTCAACATAAGAATATTTGCTTTCTGTATCATTCAAGTTTTTACTTAAATAATATATAGGATGTTCAATTCCATCGACTTCTTGAACTAAAACCATCGCAATGGTCGTATCTGCTGCAGCCAGATACAGGTTAAAATCTCTTTGATAGTCCGGGGCATACATTAATGATGCTTTTACTAGAGAATCTTTCAGAGCATCAAAGGAAGCTTGCGCCACCTGATCGCAAACAAAAGGTAAATCCTTTTTCAAAAGACGAGTATAACCTTTAGCAAGTTCTGCATAATTTGGAATGAACCTCCTCAGAAAGTTTGCTTTCCCTTGGAGTTTCTGAATCTGAAGCAAATTTGAAGGTGGAGGCAAATTAATGATTTCCTGAACCTTGCAAGGATCGAGACGAATCCCATCTTTAGAGACTACAAAGCCAAGTAAACAACCAGAACCGACGCAAAACACACATTTGTGCGGATTGAGTCTTATCTTGTAGTGTCGGCAACGTAGAAATATCGCTCTTAAATGCTGCGGATGATCAGTCCGCTTTCGCGAATGAGCCGGAAGGTCGTCGAGATATGGTTGAACTATGTTCTTGATGTCATGGAAGGCATAATTCATTGCCCTCTGAAACGTCGCCCCTGCGTTCTTTAAACCAAAGGGTAATTTTCGATAAGCGAATGTGCCCCACGGACAGATGAATGCAGTCTTTGACTGGTCCTGTGGGTGGATATTTATTTGATTATACCCGGAAAATCCATCCATAAATGAAAAGATTTCACATCCGGCACATTCATCAATTATCTGGTCGATGAAGGGTGTAGGTTAGTTGTCCTTCGGGCAAGCTTGGTTTACATCCCTATAATCGACACACACTCTAATTGTCCCTTGTTTCTTCATAACAGGGACAATATTCGATACCCAATCGGTTAGAGGAACCGGGTAGATGAAACTAGCATGGAGAAGCTTTTCAACTTCTGCCTTAATGGCAGCAGCTTTCTTGGGGTGCACCTGCCGAAGCCGTTGTCTTACTGGTTTGACATCAGGATACATTTTAATTTCATGTTCAACGATACTCGAGTCAATGCCTGGCATTTCATCATATGACCAAGCAAAGACATCTCTAAATTCGCGAAAAAGAGCGTTATATATTTCCAGTTCTGAAGGGGAACAACCTTTGCCGACATAAATATTCTTTACAACATTTGTTTTAGTCGAGATATTTATGGCTATAGTCTCTTCAATATTGGATAAGTTTCACTCGGAATCCACCGTATTTACACTATTTGATAGGAATTCAAAAACTAAAGGGTGATAAAGGTCATGTTGAGTATCTTCTTCATATTCCGGAAGAAGGGAATGATGGTGGCAATCATTCCATGGTGCCCCCTCAATCAACATTGATTGTAGAATTCCTTCGTCAGTCCCATGCACTTTCGACCAAGGATCTAATGGGGTACCATATTCTCTAGACCTATCTACCCAAACGCTTGACGAGCGTTGATTTGGGTTCGCCTCCCATGCTCGAAACATTGATTGCTACAATATTTCTATAGGGCTTGGGGGCAAAACCATTGCATGATCCATGTCGACATCGTCTTCTGAGATCTTCGTGGAAGATATCATGTTGCAGGTTCTTACCATTGCTACTTCCCCTATATAGAATGGAGGTGGAAGTGCGAAAGTTCCCATTAATGTGGGGTCTTTCAGTAGGCCTACTCCGATGTCTTGAAGCGAATGGTTGCTTCCATGGATCATGGGAATGCTTCCTGTAACTTGTGAACCATTAGGGAGGAAGTCTTGTTGGTCGACGATCGTAATCCCTCCTTCAAACGGGAATGCAATCTTCCTAAAATAAGTCGACACAACAGCTGCCATGGCATATATCCATGGTCTTCCCAGTAGGATGTTGTAGTCAAGATTCCCATCGATGACTTCGACATCTATTTTTACTATTTTTCCTCCTAGTTCAACCTTTAAGTTATTAAGGATACCCAACGGGGTATATGTCCTTCCGTCGAATGCTTTCAATGTCGTCGAAGATGGCGACAAGGTCAGAGATCCTAAAGTCTTCCAGCAATTCATCGACATAATACATGTAGATGCCCCTTCATCAATAATTGTTCGGTGAACAGTCTTGTTGAGGGCTTTCACTTGAATAAGGAAAGCTAGTTGAGCTGGTAACTGAGGATCGTATCCTTTGTGATTAAAGGATACAAGATTGGAATCCTTGGGATCAACCCAGAACCTTGCTGCTCAGAACCTTGGTACACTTGCTAGAATTGTGGTTGTTGGTATTGCACCAGCCACGGTTGTGAAGCCATGTTCTGTTGTGCTATACTAACTATTGGACCAAGGTGTGGGGTAATTGTACCCGTTTGGACCTGTGTCGCCCCACCAGTTGGCGATTGTGGTTGTGTCCCAGGGTCAAGGGGCTGTTGCATTACAACCTGAGAAATCTGAGGTTGACATACAACAAGCATCGCTTGAACTTGTGACATTGTCACAATAGCCGGTGTGGTCGGGATGTTTGTCACAGGTACACACTGTTGCATAGAATATACAACCCTTGGTTGTTGAGGTAGAATAGGTACCCAACCACTTGATGTAATTCCAGTATAACCTGAATATTGTTGTGAACTCCCGTATGGGTACCCTCCTGGAGGGGGTAATGAAAGAGCATACTGCCCCCCATACGGTAGCAATCCGTAACTCAAGGGGATTGTTTGTCCTTGGGGACTGGATTTCCCAAATTGACCTCCAAATGGATCAATCTGGCGAGTCTCAACATAAGAGTTGCCAGATATTATTCCGGATGAACAAACTAGAACAGACCACACTGTCGAAATAGTCCCTTGGTGGACTCCTTCTAGCTGTTGCGAGCTAGTCGGGACAGATGGTATGCCAGCAAACATTGTTGGAGTGACGGCAGGGGCTTCTGTTGTCGCTGTGTCATTCGACACAGTCCTAGATGTTGACGGTTGTTCAGACATTTTGAGTCTATCCAATAGATTGCCTAGCGATTCTACAGGAACTTCCACTTGTGGTGGACTAACTTCTGATGTAGAAGGAAATAGAGTGACCCCTACTCCAAAATGGGTTGGAGTACTTGCTTGCGGATCCTCTACAATTTCCTCTATCGCAATCAAACCAGGTGGAAGAGGAAGACCGTCGGGTCCGTAAAATATTTCTGGTGCCGAAGAAGGGGTTGAATCGACAACGACAGTTGTTTGAGGAGCAAGACTCTCTGAACCGGTTACAGATGGAACTGGTTCAGTAACACAAGTATTTGCCCCCAGACTAGGATCAGTGTTACTGTCCCTCTGCGGCTGTTGAACTTCTTCTATAGAGGCAGGGTTTCCAGAAATGTTTGGAGTAACTGGAATCTCAGATGTTGTTGGAACACTTGTTCTAACTTTGATAGGAGATTTTGAACCGGTTAAACGAGTTCACTTTGTCCGTACTGTTTTCGATTCCGGAGACAAAGACGGTTGACTCGTAAGCCTCCGCGAACGACGGGGTTTCAATTGACTTTCTTCCACGATTGCGGATTACTCGATCAACCAAAATACTAAAGGGGAAAGTGTGTTTCCGAATTAAATGAATTTTTTAGACGCTTTTAGACACAACTTGCTTTTTCAGTTTTAAAGAGTCGAGAAAAAGCTAAAGATGACTCTAGTCTCCTTCGATGTTTTAATGAGCCCGAAGTGACAAATGCTCAGATGGACTTTTTCTGTTATAGAGTCTGAAAAAGGCCAAAAGGAACTGCTCTGGAGTTCTAGGCAGAGGGTGTGCCAAACTTTTCGCAAAACCGCAGAATACTTTTTAGGGTACGGGCGGTCAATCTTCGTGAATGCTATGTTCACTGCATTGCGATCAGTGGGGCGGCCGACACGGCTTCCTAAGGATAAAGGATATATGCCTATAGGGGTCTCCCAATATATACGCGACGGTACGTGGGAGCACAATCCGTACTAGCGCTATCGTCCCTCAGGAGGAATCACCCACCTTCCACGAGATCGACAGTCACTAGGCTTAACGACGCCGGAACACGTCTCTAGCCTAGACCTCTATGTTGTGCATTATGTTACAAAGCGTTGTTAAGTTCATTCAATTTATTTTAGGTTGATATTTTTAAAGTTTGCCTTTCAAGGTTCACCACGAGATGTATGATACAAATTCCTAAATGCAGTCTAAAGATGATAAGCAAGCTTTATATCTTTTCAACTTTGAAAATCCTAGCTACTAAGGGAAAAGAAAGACAGCATCTTTTCTCAAAGAGCAATCAGCACACTCTAATGCACTTTTCCTAAATCCAACATGCAAACTTATCAAATGCAAATGCACAATGCAGGTGTTTGTTTTCCGCTTTCTTAGTATTGATGCCTACAAAGAAAGCTTTTTGTACAACTTTGAATTTGCTTTTAAATGATTAATACAAACAAGTTCACTTTTTCGAAATCAGAAAGGGTAGAAGAGATTACAACACTTAACGATTTTCGAAATAAACTTTTGTTTCGACACTTTTAAAAAAGACAAATTCAAACCAATAAGCAAAAGTAAATATATAATCAATCTGCAAACAACCAATGAACTCTCTCCTAAGATCACAATCAATCAGATCTGAATCAAAGGCTACAGGATGACTATTTTACTCATGCAAAGGAAAACTGTAAACGACGCCACAAACACATAAAAACACTCACAGTATTTTTGTACAAAAGGAGGCGGAATGTAAGCAAAGAAAAGGAGTTATCAGACTGGTACCTATGCTGGTTAAAGGCTGCAAAAACAGAGATCAAAACAGGGCAACAGAAAGCAGAGAACCCCAACTGCACAAGGCCAAACTGGTTCAGCGCAACCTCAACACTGAGGATTTGACATTCAGCGCAGGTAACCTTCACGGGACCTGCGTTGAAATGCAGACTGCCTTCACAGCAGTTGCGCTGAAGGAGAAACTCTCGTTTCTCCTGGGTTCTGGGTCACAAATTGCTCAAAAATCAACAGTTTCAGGCCAAATCAGAAACACAAGCAAGGTATAACTAAAGGGATGCTTTGAAAGCTACTAAGATCTATCACAAGGATCATCAAATCATTTGTGAATCCATTGTTCAGATCATAGACATGTCCAGCAATTGGATCAAAGCAACAACTTTCTACTTTGCATCCGGGAAAAGCAGATGCAGTTCGATTGTTGCTGTCAAGTCTATGAAGTAAACAATGATAGAAACAAAAATAAAATGACTAAACAAATCTCCCCAGCGTAGTTGCCAATTTGTTGTGGGGAAAAATGCCTATGCAGGACGATCCTATCCACCTAAGGTGTGACAGTGCCTTAGCAACAAACGAGTACAGCTATACTGGTTTCTTCCTTTATGAAATGTGAAAGAAGAGAGATCAATAGACTTACCGGTGTCTTCCGTTTGTCCCTCGATCCAGATCCTCTTCCCTTTGGGTGTTCACAACTACTTGCCTCCTCGCTCGCCCAAGAGAACAGCTACTTGCAACAAGAGAAGAACACAACACAAAGGCAAATATACATATTCATAAATGATTCAGGATTAGAAACAAATCAAATACACTAATGCAATCATACATCAAGAAAACATCAGCATATAGGAGAAACCAAGATAGCTTTATTGATGAATAACAAGGTTCAGGAAGAGATACAACCCAGAGGGCTCCAATCCAGCATCTCCTTCCCAGCAAATGGAATTCCTATCTTCAGCCCCTTCAAAGCATTAAGCACCCAATAGTTCTAGTCTCAAACCAACAGCAATTCTTTGCAATAACAAAATTCCAGCCTCTAGATCTCATGGAGGAGAGATCCATATATAGATGTTTGGAGAGAGGATGAGTCAGCTTGAGATCTGACTAGTGTCCTCTCCCTCTGTCAGTTCTTGAGTCCACTTGGAGGTTCTTGCTTCCACTTGGAGATTTGGAACCTCTTACTCATCACCGGTCGAATTCCCTGAGGCAAGTGTCATTTTGGAAGCTTCCTGGGTTTTGACACCTTGAGAAATGAGCCTGCCACTTGTCCATTCTCGTTTAGCGGATGTAGCCTTTGTTCTAGTTGACATTCAACGCAGGTAGCCAGTGTTGCCATTGACATTCAGCGCAGATAGCCAGTGGAGTAGTTGACATGATCCTGAATTGACTTGTTTTTGAGTAATTTCAGGTGGAGAACTTCTGTGAATTGCTGTGGTTTGTTAGCCTTGTTCCTCTAGGGGTAGGAACAACATGTTTAGGGACTTTGGATCCCTTAGATTATGGACATTTCATGCTCAATGCTGCAAGGCACAAAAATGTCTATAAAAACCTTTCATAGATAACTTATGCTATAATGATCAAGAATCAAAAGCTCCCCCGAAGTGTATGCATGGTCTCTTTTTGGCATATTCCCATCATCAAACACTCAGAATATCAAGGATATCTTCATAAAGTCAACAACATGTGTTGTTGGCTGCAGAGTTCAAGATATTTTCGGACTGTATTTTCTTTCTTCTCCATACTTGTGTAACTTTCTTCTCTGGCATGGTTCTAGCTTGTGTAGGAGCCCAAGTCAAGTTAAAATCACATTCCATATGACCAATGTTATGACACTTGAAGCATTCTATGTTGTTCATGAATAATAATTCACGATTTCTTTCTGCAAAATTGCCTCTCGGAAATTGTTGAGGACCATAATGTCTATCTTTGTGATATGCCCTACAATATTTTGCCATGTGTCCAAAGTTTGTACATGAATAGAAATAACCAAGAAATATACTTTGGTACTTGGGAGAAGAAGGTTTCCTTGATGTACTTTTGAAGTCTTTCTGCCTTGAGATCCTTTGATTATAACCATTTCTTCTTGCATCCTTGACATCATCTACATTTCTTCTTGGAACGATACTTCCTTCATTGTTTCCTTGAATCTTATCCTTGCCTTTGTTGGAACTGGGAGCATCAATATTTCTTTCTAGCTTCCTCACATCCTTGTTGTTTGAAGCATTATCATTATTTCTTGAGGATTCTCCTTCATAGCCAAGACCTGATTTATCAAATGGGGATCTTTGATATCTAAGCTTGTCATCCAAGGCTTGGGAGCTCTTAAAAAATTTGTCCATCACTTCTACCTTTTTCCTGAGGGAGACAATCTCTTGTTCCAATATTTTGCAATCATTATTCTTCGTATAAAGTTGTTTCTCCAACTCTTCCTTGATACGTATTGCATCCTTTTCTTCTATTTTAAGGGAGATGATATCTGACTTCATTTTGAAAATTTCTTCATTTTCTTTTGCTAGACTTCTCTCCATTTCTTCCTTGATCTTGGTTGCTTCACATGATTGGGCCTTAAGAGAAGTGATTTCTGATTTTAACTTGGTGATGTCATCATCCTTTTCTTCTAGTTGGCACATCATGGTGTTTCTCTCTTTTTCTGCTTCATCAACTTGTCCTTCTATGAATGTCAAAGCTTCCATCACCTTCTCATCTCCTTGTGCTCATTTCCTTGCTTCTTCTAGTTGAGATCTAAGGGAGGAGAGCTCTTCCTTGCATTGACCAATCTTTGAAGTTTGTTCAAGTTTTTGTGCCTTTTTTCAAGGTGGATTGACAAGGTATATTCATGTTTCTTTTCCTTATCCAATTGATTTGTCATGGATATGACTTCTTCATGATGCTTTCTTTTTCTTTGATGAAATTCCTTCTTAAGCTTGGCAAGCTCTTCATCCATTTCTTGTACTTGAAGCTTGACAAGGTCAACTTCCTTCCTTGTTTGGTCTTGGTCACTAGCTAGTGATTTCTTATTAAGTTCCTTCTTTTCATTTTTAAAACTAATAATCTCTTCCATAACATCCATAAGTTTAGTGAGAAGATCTTCTTCAAAATATTTTTCATTCTCGTCATCTTCTAGGTCTTCTTTAGCATTGATGTCATCATTATCATTTTCGGTTTCCATGATGGGTTCTGGATTTCCTTCTTGCTTTCCATCATCTTCTTGACTACTTGTCATACTCAATGCTCCTTTTGAGTGAAGGTGATAAAGTTTGTCCCATATACCCATTGGTGATGAACACCTTTCTAAACTGTCCTTTATAGAATCTGGTAGCCCATTCAAGATTGCCTTCCTTGCTTTTGCATTGTACTCCTTGGATTCTTCATCCATCATGTTATCAGTAATCACCGATTTCCAGACTTCAATGCCTTGAGTCTCTAAGAAATTCCTCATTCTTGCTTCCCATATATCAAAGTTACCATTGAACAATGGAGCCTTCACAAATTGATTGATTTCAACTTCGGTGGTTGAGGGAGACACATCTTTAGGAGGATTAGAGACTTTCTTCCTTGGATTCACCATTTTTGTTCTATTGATTAACTTTCAAGCTATTAGGCTTTGTGTGAAGGTACTGTCTCTGATAGAAACTGTTGGAAATACTAAGTGGGGGGGGGGGTGAATCAATATTCCTTTTCAATTGTTACTTTTACCAGTTAAATCAATTAAATTTAGAACACAAAATAAGCAAATGTTTTTATTAATATAATCTTTATAATGAATCAAGTACAATATATAGTGCTCCAACCCTTGATGAAGACACCGATCTTCAATCTCCTAGGCTCCAACATATTTCCAAGGACCAACTTGGTCTTTTGTGAGGCTCCAACCTCTAGGGCACCGACCCTATCTTCTCAAGGCACCAACCTTGTGTTTAGAGGCTCCAACCCCTATGGCACCAACCCTTCCCTAGTACAGGCTCTGACCTAGATTCTTGAGGACACCAATCCTCTAGGGCTCCAACCCTATCCTTCAAGGCACCTACCTTGTTTCTTGAGGCTCCAACCTTCAGGGCACCAACCCTCTGGGCTCCAACCCACTACTATATTTTATCTAGATATGTTTGATAGTAATTCTCTTCTCTCAAAATCTTCTTCACTGTGTTCTGTCAATCTACAAATTCACTGTAGTCTCCATGCTACATCATCAATGACAACCTTGTCTCATAGAAGGTGTCACCATTCCTTTTCATGTTTACCCAAACAAAATTTCCAAGTCACATCACGATGACTAATACATCATGGTCTTCAATAGTCTTTACACAACTTCAATGTATCTTCAATGAACTGTACTAAGCTCTGTAGACACGCAACTCTCTGTTTCAACCCTCTGTTCTAACTGTCATGACAACTGCTTCAGGAGTACGCTTCCGGAGTAACTACTTTAGAAGAGTGATTGTCGCGGCTTGAGGTTGTGCATACAATTATAAAACAACTATGTCTTAAGCAATCTTTTAAACATATCGCAGGTTTTGCTTCTACGGATTCAATATAGGTTTGATTATTCAATGATTAACCCAATCAACAGAATGCTTTGAACTTCGACTTCCGCTAGACCTTTGACTTCCTCTTAGCTCACTTGACCTTCAACTTTCTTTCTACTATTCCTTCATGTTCATGAGCTGTGAACTGTCAATTCTACTATGTGCCCGATGCCAAGATCGATCCTTAAGGTGAGGCATTTTAACCCGTATTTATACAAGTCTCACCAATAACCAAGAGACACGTTCATTGGAGGGAGAGGCCAACTTATGAATATTCATCCAATTTTTCACAGACTTGTTTATTTACCAAAAAATTCATAAGAGAGGCCATACCCACATGAGGTCCCACATCCACTTCATTACTTCAATTGCAATCGCAACTTTCGGAGGTCTTTTACAAGTTGTGCTCATAACATAGTCGATTTTCGATTTCCCCTACTGGATGTGATATTATATTAAACTATTTTGATAACTCTATTGGGTCCACCAAACTATCGCAATTGGCAGTTCGGGGTCCACCACTCTATCGCAATCGCAAATTTATAAGACTCCCGCAATCGCAACCCTTAGGATTTACGATGTAACATTTTCGATACCCCTACTTTTGATGGAGAGGATGTGATATTCAATAAGTTGTTTTTAATAAATCTTTGGGTCCACACCTTTATCGTAATCGACAGTCTATCGGGTCCACAAGCCTTATCACAATCGGCGGTTTCAATCGTGACAAGGCTTTAAAAACTTGTGATATAGCAGATGTGATATTGTATTAAGGTAGATGTAACAGAACCGTGGGGTCCGCAATGCTCATATCGCAATGGGGGATTTCGAGCGGTGACACATAATAAAACCTGTTGATATTATATATGTCGATATGATAACTCCTCCAATTTGTTTTATTCCATGTGCTGTGAACTTTTAAAGGGTTTCAACGGTTTATTCCTTCCTCCGATATTTCTCCTTAGTTCCTCCGATATGGCTCTTATTCTTGGGCATATTCTTTTTCTTAGCTTGTTGCTCATATGACTTCTGATAGCTACTCTTTGATTCTCAATATGTTTCTCTTGATCCAATATAACCTCCAATGGCTTCCCTAATGGCTTTCCTCCTTGGCTTCTTGCTCTTATTACTTCACAGATATTCTCTACTTCTCCTTGGCTTCATATCATCATTTAGTATCCTAGAATATTTCCATATTGACATCAATGACGATCTATATCAACAATGTTAGCCAATGAAGTTGCGGTGACAGGGATTATGGTAATAACGAATACAGTGACAGGGAAATATGGGCAAAGGTTATGGAAAAATCAATGATAAATCCATGATGATTATAGTAATTAATCAAACGCATTGTAAAAGATCGCAAATTAATGTTTTCGTACATGATTCAAGTTCCAATGTGCGTGGATAAGTGTGCAGGGTATGGTGGGGATCACGGATTGATACATATCACGGTGGTAATGATTGTGTATGTATGAGTTGGCACAAGGTTTAATAGAAATGATGGTCTGACATTATTGATATTAAATATGATCTTTAACATTAAGTGCGATACCTCCCCCCAACTAAGGGATGACCATCCTCGGTCATGTTTAGTCATGTCATAAGTGAAATACCAATCAAATCCATGAAGTCGGTCGGGGACATACCTGGAGACTTACCTTAACAGAGTATCAGCATGGGTGGAGTAACATCATTGGTGGAGTAAAAACATTGAAGGAGTAACAACACCGATGGATTAGTAGCATCGGCAAAGTAACAACACTGGCAGAGTAATAGCATTGGCAGAGTAACAACATCGGCGAGTAACAACACGAGTGGAGTAACAACACATGCAAGAAAGAAGTATTGATAGAGTAGTAACACCATTTATTATATATGTGTGTGTGTGTGTGTTATTATTATTGTATTTTTTTTAAGAGGTGCAGAGGAAGAATTCTTTGCACAAACAATTTCAAAACCAGAATTATCAGAGAAATGCTTAATAAAGGAGCTCCTAAAAGTTGGATGGTGATACAATCTGAGGTGGTGTCCATTTACAATCAAAGTAATATGTGCCTCATCGATTGTTACGAGTCTAATAGTCCCATCATCAAACAATGTGTCAAATTCATATGGTCCCATCCATCTAGAGCAGAGCTTTACCTTAAAGTCCTTGAATTGAGAGTCATAGAGAAATGCCCAATCTCCTCTTTGAAACACCTTTTTCTTGATGAATTTGTCATGCAATTTGGTTTGCTACTGTTGAATTGTAGTAGTATTCTATACAACTATCAAATGAAACCATATAACTCATTTAACTATCCCAATCAGCGTTTTTGGGCTACTGAAAGATCCAAACCTACTTCAAGAGTTGTCCTGAGCATCTTAATTTTGAATTCCACTGGAAACAAAGGAGATTTCCCATAGACAAGCTCATATGGTGAAAATCTTGTTGTATTCCACCATGTTGTTCTATACGCCCAAAGTGCTTCAAGAAGTTTTTCAGCCCAGTTTTGGCGATGGTTTGCCACAGTCTTCATGAGGATATTCTCCAGTACCTTATTTGTGCTTTCGACTTGACCATTCACCTGAGGATGATATGGAGATGTCACCCTGTGTTTGATTCCATACTTCTTCATGAGCACTGCTATTAGATGTGATGTGAACTACGCCCCTCCATCTGAAACTATCTCTCTAGGAGCTCCGTACCGAGCGAAAATTTCTTCGAATAAAAAGTCTGAGACAACCTGTTCTGTGGCTTTTGTGACAACTTTGGTTTCTACCCACTTTTTCATGTAGTCTGTGCAGACCAGAATGTGAACTTTTTGATGTGAAGGAGGATTGAACGACCCAACGAAATCGATAACCCATTTCTCAAAGGGATCAAGAACTAATTGAGGCTACGAAATCTCATCCAATTGACCAGCCCGACCCATTCATTGGAAACTATCGCACCCTTGAACATATTTCCTTGCATCATGAAAAATAGAGGGCCAATAGTATCCCATCTGCAACACCTTATGACCTGTTCGCTTGTCTGCAAAATTCCCTATGCAAGGGCCATCGTGGGCAGCTTTCAGAACGCCATAAATGTCATCCTCACCTACATAATACCAGATTTTCTGATCAGGTCATGTATAGAAGAGGTACCCCTCTATCCATGAGTAATGTGCACTATGATGGATGATTTTTCGATGCTCCCTGTGTGGAAAATGATGAGGTACATTTTCTATAGCAAGATAGTTAGCAATATCTGCATACCACAAAGTGTGAGTAGAAATTGAAAAAATATGTTCATCCGGGAAAATATCCTCTATAGGTGTATCTTCATCATTAGTATTTAGCCTAGACAGGAAATTTACTACTACATTATATTTTCCTGATTTATCTACAATGGTAATATTAAATTCTTGTATCAACAATAAGCATCTTGTAATTCGACCAGGATTTATCGGTTTATTCATCGGATACCTGATGGCTAAATGACCAGTGTGCACGAAAGTGGGATACCTTGTAATATAATGTTGAAATTTATTAATAGCACAGATTACAACTGAAAACTATTTTTCAGTTACCGTATAGTTCAGTTCAGCAGGAGTTAGGTTCTTACTGACATAGTAAATCACATACGGTTTCTTGTCCTCATGTTGTCCCAAGACTGCTCCTACTGTTGTATGAGAAGCATCAGTGGAGATATGAAATGGGAGCTTCTAGTCAGGATCACGTAATATCAGAGCTTTACAAACTAGTTCTTTGATTTCCAAGAAAGCTGCTTCACATGCGTCTGTCCACACAAATTCTGCATCTTTAGGTAATAATTGGAAAAGTGAAAATGTTATCTTAGATTTTTTTTCTATAAAACGTCTGTAATAGCCAACATAACCAATAAATATATGTACCGTCGTTGGTGTCTTTGGTGTAGGAAAATTTAATATTACCTCTACCTTGGCAGCATCAACCCGTATACTTGCCACTGAAAGCAGGTGTCCCAAAATTATTCCTTCTTCCTTCATCATATGGCATTTTATTATACTAAGAGAAACATGTGTCTGTTTGCATCATTTAAATACTTTCTCTAAGTTTTCTAGACCTTCTTCGAAAGAATCCCCATATGGGGTGAAGTCATCCATGTAGATTTCAACACTGTCATTAACTAGATTAGAAAAAAATTCCCAGTACTGCCCGTTGAAAGGTAGTGAGAACATTAGAAAGGCCAAATGGAAGGACTCGGTATGCAGAGGTTCGCCAAGGGAAATTAAAAGTAGTTTTATCCTGATCCTCAGGAGCTATCTGGATTTGGTTATATCCACTAAATCCGTCCAGAAAGGAGGATTGCTTCTCGGCTAATGTATTGAGGACCTGGTCAATAAAGGGAAAAGGAAAGTGGTCTTTTTGAGTTGCTTTATTCAATTCCCTATAATCAACACAGATCCACCACTTGCATTTTTCTTCGGAACAATGACTAGTGGAGATACCCATTGACTGCTCGAGATTGGATAAATAAACCCCACATCTAGTAGCTTCTGTAGTTCTTCTTTGTAAATGCTCTTCAAGGAAGGATTAATCCTTCTCTGTGGTTGTCTAACAGGTCGGCATTCTTATTTTATGTATATGTGATGGGTACATAGATCAACAGGGATTCCTTTCATATTTGTATATTCCCAGGCGAAAGCTTCCTTTTGATCTCGAAGGACTTTTAGAAATTGTTCAGTTTGGGAAGGTGAAAGGTTAGGATTAATGTTCAACGTTTTCCCTAGATCGATTTCTACAAGAATATTGTTATGGGGTACAATAATAGAAATTTTTTCAACTTCGTTTTGTGGTTCAATGATTTCCTGAATGGTGCAACTCATAATAGATTCTAATAACTAGCGGGTTGAATCATAAACGGAGTTGGGGATACAGATAAATGTGCTAATAGCATCATATTCCATTTCATATTTAAAACAGAGGGCTTCACCGATGGTAAGAATTGATATAATATCTTCATTTTTAGGTTCAGGCTCCTCCGTAGGTGGATATTTTTGAATCAAGGTAAATCTTGGGTTAACTGATGAAATCAGTGTTGCAGGAGGATAAAGGATAAGGTTCTTTGTGATTTCCCTGTTGGATATTACCATATTTACTGATTGACACCCAATATAAGCATCTGTGGTCGCAAGCCAAGGTAAGCATCTGTGGTCGCAAGCCAAGGTCTTCCTAAAATCGAAGGATGTCCCCCAGCTAGAGATTGGGTATGTAGCACCAGAAGATCGACATGGTACTTCAACGAATCCACAGAGATTGTCACATCTTATAACTTCCCTAGCAGTTGTACAATGGATCGGTCTGCAAGTTATAAGACTGTAGGAGTTGGTTTAAGATCAAGAAGGCTACATTTATGGAAGTTATAACGTTAATTGCAGCTCCTAGGTCTACCAACACATTTGGGATATCAAATCCATTATTCTGTATTGTAAGAATCGGGTTCCCTTGATCCTCATATTTAACAGGTGTAGGCTTTCCCAACATTATATTTGATAATTTCCCCATGACATGGATAGTGAGTGGATATTTTACTTTTCTTCCAGGTTTATTAGAACAAAATGTTTTGATCGTTTTGGCATAAATCAGTACGTCTTTCATAGCATGAAGTAACATGATTTTGAAAAATAAGGTTTGTAATTCCCCTAAAAAGTCAAATTCAAGATGAGGAATTTGTTTGCTCAAGGATTGTCTCTCAGGATAAGGTGGACCAGTTTGACATCCTTGAGTAGCAATTGTTTGAGAAGGGGCTTGTTATCCCATGGGAACTTGCGGTGATTCATCCCTAGTTGTTCTAGTGGAATTCCTAGGTTCTGGTTCTGAGGCTTTATCGTCAGTATGTTCAACAATTATTGATGAAGTCTTAGTATTTACCACCCATCTGGACCAAAGAATCGGTTCATCACATTCCGTGGTGGCAATACTGTATGCAGGAAGGTTGAGTGTCTCAACCTGTTGAGGCCCCCTATTGTTCGGGTTTAGGTTGGATTGAATAAGTAGTTGTGGATGAAGAGGATGACTACTGGTGGAGGTTTTAGAGGGAAGCTATAACTGTTGTTGTAGTATAGGTTGGGAGAATTGTCCTGAAGAAAGAGGAGGTCCATGACAACTCTGGGACCATGAAGGGGTTGGACCAGTTTGGGGGGACCATGATTTCATGGGGATTGGATACTAATAGTATTGCGGCCATGAAGGCGAAAAAGGTATAGACTGAGGCCCAAAATTAAAATTATTAAAATACTGAGAAGGGTCTTGAGACATACCTTGATTCATGTTCTATGGCTGTGGTTGCCATGGTTTCTTTGATCCCATAAAGTACAACTGATCTACCTCTTTATTTTCTCCTTGGAAAACTTCCTTCAGCATAGGAAGAGATGGACACCTGCTAGTATAATGACTCTGCTCACATATCGCACATGTTTCAATAATATTAAGTGGAAATTCCTTCAGTGGGTGCTTCTTCCAACATTGAGGGTAGAAACGTGCTAGTATAATGTAGATATGGACACATGCCTCTTCGTTTGCTCCTTGGAAAATTGCCTTCTGCCCAAGAAGAGATGGACATGTGCTAGTATAATGACTCTACTCACATATCGCATATGTGTCAATAATATTAAGTGGACATTCCTTCAATGGGTGCTTCTTCCAGCATTGAGGGTAGACACGTGCTAGTATAATGAAGAGATGGACACATGCTAGTATAATGACTCTTCTCACATGTCACACATGTTTCAATAATATTAAGTGGACATTCCTTCAGTGGGTTCTTCTTCCAGCATTGAGGGTATAAAATAGCCATTGCCTTCTCGGCTTCCATCTATTTCTATTTTTCCTGGAGAATATTCAGCTACGAGGAAAATGTGCTTACAATATCAATCCTCAAATTATCCAGCAAGTTTCCAATTTCTACTTTTGTAACCCACTGTTGGATGTCTTGAGAGTTCGTACTCCTTGCTTATGCCTCACAGCTCCACGTGAACATTTGATGCACAACTCACAGATGGTGTTGAATTCTTCCTTTGAAATATCTCCCTTTCCTACCACATTCAATATTTCCAAAGATTCCTCCCTTAGTGACCGAAGAAATATTATCCTTAAGATATCCTTATCCATATCACTATGGATCGATCTTTGCAGACTGTATTTGAAGTGTTCCACAAAGTCCTCCATGTTCTCATCCTCTTTCTGCACAATCTTGAAGATTTCCTCATTAATGTCTTATGATTTGCAGTAGTCCCAATATTTTTCAAGGAAAATTGTCTTCATGTCATCCCATGTTGTAATATATTTCCCCCCTAAACCCATAAACCACCTCAGAGTTGTTCCCTTCAAATTAGTAGGGAATATTTTCAATTTCTGAGCATCAAAAATATAATCAAATCCCCGACAAACAACGTCAAATTCAAAAAGGAATGTGTACAGATATTCAGAATAAATACCATGGAAATTAGGTAATGTTGTCAAAGAAATAGGCTTCATAGGTTCATCACCTCTAATATCTCGATTGGAATTTTGATCGTGGAAGTTGGATGAGCCATGAGTATTTTCCAATATTCACTTGGAATCTCAACAGGTGTTGGTTTTTCTTCAGTACGAGGTTGAGTCTGTCTAACAACATTTCCTCGATCAAATGGTGAAGTGAATTCGCTCAAGCATTCTTCTTCTTATTCTAAATTGGTAATGCTCAATTTTTCTGATCCTATGCTTCCTATTTCTTCTTCCCTGAATTCTGCTTCAATTATTGGGGGAGGTTTTGGTTGTGAAAATGACTTCCCTCCAGAACTCGTATGAGATCTAACCCTCATAGTAGCTCATGACGATGCTCCTGACTCAACTCTTGAAATGATATCTTGGATGTAGTTAACTCTACCTAGATCTTTCCTTCTTTTTGGGGTCTTCCTCTGCCCCTTTTATTTGTGTCTTTGTTCATGCAATCAGAAAGCGAAATGATAGCATTCAAATAAATCTAAAGCTCAGGACCTGGAACAGGGTGGGAAATTCACTTCCTGGGACGAGAGAGTGGCCCATAAAAAGAAAATAATAGAAAGAAAGACAAGCCAACCTCAAAATATAAGCTCAGGACCTGAAACAGGGAAAAACAACTTCCCTTTCTAGGATGAGAGAGAGGTTCCTAGAAGAAACAACAAATCGAAATAACCAAGGATATTTAATGCTCAGGACCTAGATCTGGGTGAAACATTCCCTCCCCAGGACAAGAGAGTAGTCCTAGAAAAACAAGAAATCAAGATAACCAAGGAAATTTAATGCTCAGGACCTGGAGCAGGGCGAAAACTTCCCTCCCCAGGACGAGAGATTGGTCCTATGGTCAATACTGGTTGTAATTTCACGCCTTCGATAGCCCCCCCTGACAATGATGACAAAATGTTGGTGTTCAGATATGAATTATAGAATTCACCCTTTTCCCACATTAATTATCAACCTGGGGCGTGTGTGGTTATTTCAAGTCTACCATGCAAGATCTATGTAGGCCACAATTTCCCTACCCAACATTGAGCATTCAATCAACAACATAACAACGTGTAACAACAAAAAATAATAGTAACATCAATCAGAGTAACAGAAAGTTAAGATTCACAACAACACAACTTAATTAATCATTACAACAATAAAGAAATAAACATAAAAAAGATAAATCTACGCACACCACTAATCCAACAGAACCTGGTCAAGAGAGTAGACCCAATTCCATGATCAAGGTTGTGGTAAAAGATCAAAGACTAATAAATACTTAGAAGATCAGGATTGCATTAATCAAATGAAATTACAGAAGTCTACTGTTACATGCTTAGAACTCTCACATCTCTCTTTAGCGGTGGTCCTCTTTTCCAGCCCCATAACCTCACTTATACATTTTAATGTTATAAATATAGTATCAAGGATTTCCAGAGATTGCGATAGTTGTCTCCCTACAAATACACAACGATCATTGAGACATAAACATAATACGAAGATAGAAAATGTATTGGTCCAACGGACTCTCTTGGGTGGAATCATCGTTACAACCAACATCCTAAGATAGCATTGTCAGCTCATCGATAACCATATGCTGAGTTATAGTCTGCTAAACATCATCCTTTCAAATATGAAAAGAAACATGGGTTAGCAAGTCGCATAAGCAACGATCCCCTAGGAATACGTTTCATTGACGAATAATTCACAAAGACATGAAAAATAGATATACCTTCGTTGCTTGAGATATAAATTAACCTTGCAAGGTCATGAAATAGGTGAAGGAAAGGGGTGAAAAGGCAGGTAAAAAGTAGACAAATTTATCAACCAGCAACTTCCACATGTCTCTCCATGTCCACTACTTCATTACTAGTTCTTATGAAAGATACATGCTTTTGTTTACTACATTCAAATTGTTGGTTTGTCCTATTTTTGTTTCTAATGAAGCTGTTTCTCCTTTTACCATGTGTACTTTGATGATGTAAGCCTATCAAACTTTAATTAGGTAATTCTTTTTCTCTCTCCCATAGAAATTGAATCCCTTTCCATAGGTATGGGATAGCAAACATCACCTCACAATCATCTAGTGGTGTAACTTTACATTATACTTCATCAACATAATCAATGTTAATAATCTCTTGGTCATCCTCATGGTTGATTTCTCTTAAATCCAACCTAATGAATGTGGTTGTATTAGACCATGAGTTTCTAATCTAGGCTCATCCACTAAGGATTCAAAATTTAAATTTCATTAAGAAACACTATCAAACAAATAATTTTCCTTATGGTTCTTCATCGGAACTTTGATTTGGAATAGTGCATTCATGTCTCCAATTACCATTGTTCATTGTAGTGTGGTGAATAATATGGCTTCATTTATGTTGGGGGTGTTATCTACCACTATTTCTTTTACCTTAGTGGCTACATTTCTTTCTCCCTTCTTAAACTTATGCATATTTGGATGCACTTATAAATAATTTTTTTAGCACTTCACATGCATGTGCTCATCCACATCAAAATATTTGCAATTCCTATTAGGATATCCCTCTTTTTTCGTTATGGATACCATCTTCTTAGATTTTATCTTGTTGGATTTTACTTGGCCCTTTTTTTTGCCCCTTCTTGGAGTCTAATCCAAGATACAAATCCGTAATTATTGCTTGCCTCATTTATGATATCACACTAAGTAATTGTAACTACCCATAGATATATCTAAATAACCCTTTAATACTCTTTACCACCACTCCCATGTTTTCCAAAGAGAAACCATTTTGATGGTATGCTTCTAGAATTTAGAAGTGTATTTCATGCCTTTATATCCCTATTCTTGATAAAGTTGTTTTCATTTCATGAGTTATCCCTCTTTTTATCATATAAGATAAAATTGTGATTTCAAAAATGCCTTGAAATCCTTACATTTAACGATCATGGGATTCTTGCCTATGGTTAGTGAATCCACATATCTCTCCCACCATAACAGAGCATGTATGGTCATCTTCAAATGAGAAAAAGAAATCTAGTGTGTTTCCTTGATTTGATAAAGGCTTAAATAAAATTCCATTTGTTTCAATGAGATACTCAAGAGTTTAGTATTAACTTGACCTCAAACATTGATATTTCAAGATTTTCTTCAAATTTAAAGAAGCATTAGAAGATGAAGAAAAAGAATTATTTTTAGTTTAGTTTCCAATATTCTCATCGTTGAAACCTTCCAAACCATCTTTGTCTTCTTCGTATTTAAGGGTTTGCTAAGCTTCCTATAATTCATCACCAATAATGATGTTACCATCTTTGTAAAGTAGTGATGCTTTGACCCAGCCGATAAAATCTACCTCCAAGATATTCCTTGTTATGTTCTTCATTTTCTTCAAATTTAAAGAATCATTAGAAGATGAAGAAAAAGAATTATTTTTAGATTAGTTTCCAATATTCTCATCGTTGAAACCTTCCAAGCCATCTTTGTATTCTTTGTATTTAAGGGTTTGCTAAGCTTCCTATCATTCATCACCAATAATGATGTTACCATCTTTGTAAAGTAGTGATGCTTTGACCCAGCCGATAAAATCTACCTCCAAGATATTCCTTGTTATGTTCTTCATGATAAACCTCTACCTTTTTATGTTTTCTACTACTCTATATTCTTGCTAGAAATGCTTGCCCATTGTCTCAATATCCATTATGGTTTCTTCGTATAATTTTTTTTTCCAAGTATTTTTGAACTTAGCTTTAATATATTATGGTTTGATGGTGGGATTATTGCACATATGTCCATCAATATATATTGTTTCCATGGAAATAAATACTATTCTATCTATAACAATGTTAGATTGTAAATGTGTTTCACCATGTTTTGTTCATTGGTATAAAATATTGTCTGTTAGATTTTATCATTCAATCAATAAGAAACAAAGGCCTTTATCTTAGCAATGCTATCATGGTAATCATGAAATATTAATTAAACAAATATAATCTAACCTCTATTTAAATTTAAACAACCCCCCCACCACACATGAACACTAAACTAATTAGTTGTATCTTCCCATTCTTAATACACTGAAGGTGGTATAAAAGGCACAAATACAATTCTAGCTGTAGCTTGTCAATAACATGAAACCCAAGCTAAAAACACCAAGCTAGAAACCAATAAAAGGTTGATTGGATTATTGATTACACTGAATGACTCCAAAAACCAAAATTAAGGGAACTAAGGGAACCAACTCCTAATAATGTTGAACTGACATACAAGGTGATTCCAAGGAATCAAATTATAGGAAAAATAGGTGCATATAACATCATTTTATGGATTTCATCCCTAGATAAACTCATTGTTGCAATATATTCTTTTTTTATGTGTCCACAAAGATGTACAATTCTATTATGTGGTTGGCCATGGAAAGTACAATTTTAGTTTTCTCTAAAGAAGAAATATTTAATATAGGGACTGGTTTCCAACTTTTCCTCATCTAGGGAGATTTTATCCAACTAAAACCCATATTTATGGTTAAGTGCTGATGGATTAGTCACCTATTCTTCCAAGGGATCTTTTATGGCTAGCAGCTTGCAATATGTGAGTGGATACATTTCTTTGTCTATTTCCTAGTTGTTTATTTCTACAAGCATCAAAGTTTAGCAATGGAACAATAGATTAATCAGAGAGTTGTAGAGGTGGCTATCATTGTGACAAGCAACACAATTTTACACTAGCAAATGTAACCACTAATTAAAGAGAACATGATGTTATATGTGATGTGATACATGGCTTAGATTGTACCCAAATAAAAAATTTGCACACACAAATTTGGAATAAGCATACATGGAAATCACAAGAGAGACATAATATTTTACGTGGAAACAAAACCACAAACAAACTTCTTCTTTATCTTCAATTCATTATATAGATTCAAATGTTGTTTCCTCCCCCAAGTTATGCAAGTTTCCACTTGCGGTAGGCTACAACTTGATTGAGGTACAAACCTCAAAAAAATTCAAGTAGTTGCTCATTGTAGGATACAACCTAAATGAGGCACCAACCTCTATGATGAGCGGGATCCAACCTGCTCTAGGATCCAACCTGATTGAGGCACCAACCTCGATGATGAGTGAGCTCCAACTTTCTCTAGGCTTCAACCTGATTGAGGCTCCAACCTTAGTGGAGGCACCCACCTCCTTTTGAAACTCCTTATTAACCTCTATTCCATATCATTCTCAAACTTTATCCACTGTCATCATTTATGGCTGTCAAGCACTAAATTATAAGTATTTACACAATTTGCAACTGACAATGCCTGTTATTGCATAATATGCAACCATAATCATTTCCAAAACCTCCAACTAATTCCACTTCAATCATTGTTATAAATTGCAACCATTGTCACTACATTCACTGTGATAACCCAAAGCCATTGCACCATACAAAACATAGTGCAAATGTAACTAGAACAATGAAGCCATAACCAAAACAATGCAAGTGCAACCAAATGTTACCAAAACAATGAAACTGGATGAATGTTTAACCAAAATAATCAAAGCTCAATATTTTGTCATTTCTTGATGGATTGATTGACCAAATGATTTCATATATATATATATATATATATATATATATATATATATATATATATATATATATAGATATATCTATATATATATATATATATATATATATATATATATATATATATATATATATATATATATATATATATATATATATATATATATATATATATATATATATATATATATATAGGATGGTCACGGGATCATAATGAGGTCGACCATAGAACTAGACAATGAACCCTAAAATTCAAAAATTAAACCATTTTTAATAAATTTGACTTGTAGCACTTGGACCTTTAATCCATATAACCGACCCATTGACCCTGTCTTGAGGGGTCATATCTATATATATATATATATATATATATATATATATATCTATATATATATAGGATGGTCCTGGGATCATAATGAGGTTGACCATAGAACTAGACAATGAACCCAAAAATTCAAAAACTAAACCATTTTTAATAACACTGACTTGTAGCACCTGGAACTTTAACCCATATAATTGACCCATTAACCTTGTCTTGAGGGGTCATTGGTCAACCACATGATCATTTCAGCATGATTAAATCATGCCACGTGGCAACCCATGAGGGGTGCCATGTGTCACACATTTTTGACTTTTCCGCCAACCAAAACTTGCCATTTATCCCTGCCACATGGAAGATTTTGGTGATGCCACATAGACATGATGATGTCATTTTCTCAAGACCACATCACCTAATCATGTGTTTCCATGTGGCGTCTAATTGTCTACGTCATGAGGATTGTCCAACCATTGTATGCCATGTGTCCTCTTTCTGTTTGGTCAGCAAGATTGGTTAACTGTCATGTAACTTTGACATCACATGCCATTCAACTTCTCATGGAATTGTCCAATCAGTGGAAAGATGCAAGATATTTAATATGTTAAAGGTAATGCAAGTTCTATTCAGATCTTTCATTGGCCTAGTCAATGTACAATGGATGCACTCGAAAGGTTCATACTTTTTAACGTATTAATATTGTGGGTTTTCCCTATAGTTTGGGCCTCCAGTTACCGTTGATCTTCAAATGGCCATAACTTCTCATCTAGGAGGATTTTTTCAGAGTAGGATATATTGTTGGAAAGACATAAATGCGATTTGTGAAACCCTATTGTTTATAACATCATTAGGACACCATAACTGCATCAAAAACTCAACTAAATTCAGGCTCCTTTAACTTCACTTGATGAGATCATGCAAGAATCCTAGTTCTCATACTACTTCATAGAGAGTACCGTTGCTTCTATATTCAACATGAATGATAATGTTGTTGTCTCAGACATCCCATTTGACATCAATGACATCTTGTTATCATCAATGACAACCACAATATGCAAAAATATTTTCAACGCTTTCATTTTATGATTGCATCATATTTTGGATAACACTCTACTTACAACTATATATTTACATTGTTGGGTTATTCTAGGAGATATAAGGTGCTTTGTGATGAAATTGTTATGGTGATATGTTTATATATTCTCTCTATGGTTTATGGGATGCTCACTATGAGAGGCACAAGATGAAATGATACAATTTATATAATATTTTTATATGCTAATGATATGCATAGATGCATTCCTTTCTGGGATGCAGAAGGGGTTTTTTATGATGAATACTATGGGAGGCATATTAGTTCAGTTATATTTAGTTATGGCCATTTTTATTGATACATATGCTTTCCATGTGAGGTACAAGGGACTTTATGTCAAATCATATTACATGGGTGATGCAACTCTTTTATTTACTCAACACATGATTTGTTTTATTATGCATACATATACTTTATGCGGGAGTCACAAGGGTGTGTTTAAGTTATGAGATACATTTGGAGGGGGGCTCCACCTACCAAATATCAATTAAAAAAACATTAATTAATTACAACTCCTTTATAACTCCTCTTCCTGTGATATACTCGGGAAGTAGTAGAAAAACATGGAGCTAGGATTTCTCACGAGCGTGAAGAAGTTCCTGGTTTCAGCCGCCATTTTTGACTCCTTGGAGGGATCGAAGAACAGACATGAAGACCCCCTATCATGGAGGCAAGGGCTGGGATGGGCCTGTGCAGTTACTCTCCCCGATCCTCCCCACGGCCACCTCACGGAACGCTCACCCAGTTTATCCTGGTGTATCCGCAAGCCGTCCCAACAGATTGCAGTTCCCTGGTGACTATGACAGACTTAAATTTTCGGACAGATTCAAACTTAGGAGGAGACCAAAATTGGGGTTTTGCTCAGCGACTGCACAGTCAGCCGAGCTTGGTTTTCACTTGTCCATGACAGGCTGCAAGGTGATCTGTGGAGAGCCCAGGATGGGTCTAGAGCTATGGGGATGGACTCTGGTCAGACACTCCCCCAGTTTTTGAAGCCCGGCTGTTGGGAAGCTGGCTCCTACACCCTCCATGAGGTCACCACACTTGTGAACTCTGTGTCGGCAGACGGCCTGATCCATTGCCCCTCCATGCACAAGCCTGGGTATTCGGCATTCACACGCGCTGTTAGGCCCATCATACTCTGTTCGGTCTGACCTTTGGCGATGAACGATCTCCCCCCTGCAGCACGGATAATCTCTACCTTTAAAGGGGAAGCTGTCTCCTCGCTCCAGAAGGTTCAGACGGGACATGGGAACCAAGTAAGCCCAAACTGCTTTCAAATCTTTTTAAAAGCTCCTGCTAGGGCTTCTAGTTTACTCTAGGTCAAAAACATAGACAAAGTACTTGATCTGAAGCAAAGAATCATGGGGAAGTACAAATACCCTGGCCATTCACAGATCTTGATGTTTGAAGGAAAAATACTACAGGACCACCAACCCCTGAAGGAGTACCACATACATGCTGATTCCACCATTATAGTCAACCTGAGATTACACAGGGGGGCTGACCCCAAGGGCAGAACAGGGTTGGGAGGCAGCACACAGTTAGGTTCAGGATAAAAAAAAAAGCAAGCACATGACGGTCTATCATTCAAGAACATTCTACAAGGGAAAAAGACAGCCTTTGAACCTGGCATCCAAATAGACATGAAACGCTCCAAACCCCTATATAGTGGAGCAGCTGAATAACAACCCAGAATTAAATATTGATATGCCAGAATCTGATGAGCAATGTGCCTCCTTTGAATCTCTAGCAATTATTTGTTGATTTAACTATTTCTGGCCTAAACCAGTAGAGCTCTTCCATTGGATTTTAACAAACTGGTCATTAGATTGCGACATCCACCTCTGCTCCAAAGGATTCTTTGTTGTAAAATTCCCATCCCCTGAAGCTAGAGACAAAATTCTACAGGAAGGACCATGGTTCTGGGGTTCAACCAGCCTGTTTACCACTCCCTGGTTCCCCGATTTCGACGCAAACACCATGGTCGTCTCCAGAATGCCAGTCTGGGTCCGAATGCACAACCTCCCCCTTCATTTCTAGGAGGACAGAGTTCTGGCTGGTATTGGCAACAGCCTTGGACAGTTCATAAAAAAGGACTCCCAAAGAATAGAGGAAAGGATTTTCACCTATGCATGCATATGTGTAGAGGTAGACCTCAGCAAAGGACTTCCGGATAGCATCTAATTAATTCACAATAACAGAATTTGGACACAGAGCTTGGATTATGAGAACACAGCTTTCAGATGTAGGAATTGTAGACAAACAGGGCATTTACACAACGTGTGCCTAGAAGCCAAAAAGGATACCAGAAGGAAAAAGAATCTAGGGAAAGAACCCAAAGGTTGGCAATACCCCCCACCTAAACCTGAAGAGGAGGAGGATGAAGCTCTGGATGAACCATCCCCACAAGAGAAAAGTCAGAATCCAATAGAACCTGATACATAAGGGGGATCTCCACAAGACCAATCAAATGCTAAGAACCACAGGGTGCAGGCCGACTTGATCCTCGACGAGGGGGACATCAGTGGGAATAAGCGCTTCCACACATCAGATAATTCAGACTCTGACAAGGACAACACCAAAATGGAGGCAGCAAACCATCTTGCTCTTGTCTCTTGCTTATCATTTGGTCTCTAAATTAATGATGCGGTTTCTAGCCAGTACAACAAGTAATTTTGTTATTCATTAATCAAAATTACGCATTTTTCTCTGGAAAAAATTCTTCCTCTTCCTGAATAATGAAACATTATGAAATCCCTTGGTCAATATTTATCCCATTATAAATAACTGTAACTATTTAAATGGCTGAGAGAGGGACACAAATTCCATTGCTTGAGGGAAATTTTATTTTAAATACCAGTCCTAGTTGGTGAAAATGGTATTAATGGGATGATTGTCCAATAAGTTTAACCAATAAGAAAAGGATAGGTCTAGGTGTTCTTAACCTCTAACAACAAGCAAGAAAGGGAAAAAGTATTCAAGCTAGGAATGGGTTGCATTGTCCAAGGAATGGACTGCATGGAAACCTAGAAAAGGAGGGACAATTGTATGATTGAGGGGATTAATTTCACTAATGCTCTTTGACAGGCATACATAGGATAGGAAGATACAACCAAATCTCTCAAGGGGACACATAAACAGTGGAAGGAAACACTCATAGAATTTTGTGGTAAGAAAAAATCCTCTCAAGGTGGAGGTGAGAGCAAAAAAAAGGCAGAAACTAGAATTACAACTTTTAAGCACTAGAGAAATTAAAAACTAGCTGAAGAAACCTCAAGGAGCTTACTGAGTGAAAGCACTTTTGAGAGTAGTGGCTTGTTTGAAGGCTAAAGAACCCACTGGGAAGCTTATGGATTGAAGAAACTACTGGTTAAGGAGGAAACACTCAGGGGTTTGTGAGGGCTAATGAACCACTGGGAGTTTCCTTAAGCTGAAGCTTCGGTGCTTGACTCACTAATGAACCACCTAGAGAGTATTTTCTTTACTCAAAAATAGATTATATAGCTAAATAAACATCCCTTGTAAGTGGAATCCCTTCTCCTGATAGTGAGTTGAAATCTGAGTACTAAAGATGTTTATCACATATGAAAAGTCTGAACAAATTGGGTGGAAGTTTGTGTAGCTGGTGGATGAAGGCAGAGTGGCCTTATGGAATCCTGTTTCATTTGTTTACTTATTAAAATTTTCCCTTAGAAAACACTCCTCCTCAAGCTATGGAATATAGCATGGGGGTGAAAACTACAATTAACTATGGTTGTAGCTTGTCTATGGATGGGTAGAGATCTGAAGTCCCACTCTCAATTGAAAATATTTTGATATGTGAGATAAATATCTAGCTATATTCCTAACGTTTGATTGGCATGCACATGTTCATCATGCTAGCCAAGGGCTTATGTTGGCTTAAAGGATGAGATTTCCTATGTGTTAATGGTTACTAAGTTTCTTGCATGCATGCCCGAACTGATGGTTGAATTCATATATGTGTGGTGTTAGTGTGAATATTAGTGATTTTCATTTTAGTTGAATAAATGAATCTTTGTGTGTATTTGTAAGATGTGATGAAATTATTGATTAACATGTATTTTCGATATCGCTGTATATGTGTGGTCTATATGACTAATAACCGCATGAAAATATCTATAATGTGAGTAAGGCAACTGGTTAACTTCTTGGTGGTTCACGAAAGTGTCTAAGGTGCAGGTTCTGTGTAATTGTAATGGGAAAGTATATGACCCGATATTTGTAGTGTCTTAGTGAAACTTGAGAATAAATTCCTGTGTGCTTCAGTAGTCCTTGTTGGTCGCATGGGTGCATTGATCAATGACTTCGATGACCATGGAGTATGGGAGTGAATCTATGATATTTTGATGAATAAGCCTCAACAAGTCGTGGATGTTCGGTCTATACAATATTAATTGGAACCTCGCAAGATATTCTAAGTGTAAAAGGTTTTCTAAATAAACTTCAATCGCTAGTGGGACCCATCGGGTCGGGGGTTGGGAAAGTCAGACAAAAGACATAACCTGGCATGAATTTGCGCCTGATCGAAGAAGTGCCAAGCTGGGTAGAAACTCATGCCAATTTACATATATATATATATATATATATATATCTATATAGTTACTATCTTTTTTTTATCAATTTGATTAATTAATAATTATAGATTTAATTCAAATTTTCCAAATAATAATAATAATCTTTTCAATTATTAGTATTTTTATCCCAAATTAATAAACCGTGATTTCATTTCAATCCATATTCACATTTAACTTAATTTTACCCACTCTTAACTAAATTAAAATAAATTAATATTTTTAACTACTATCAACATGAAAATAATACATTTTTTTCCTATTATCAAATTGAGTATATTATTATTATTATTTACCCCTGTTGACTTGAATCCATTAATATGTATTTAGTTTCTATTTTTTATAAAAAAACTTAACCAATGGTCTCATCATTCTCACCCTCCTTAACGAGCAAATTATAACTCCATCCTCTATTTAAAATTGGTCTAGAACTCTTCACATCATCAAAATCTTATTGTCCCTGAAGATGGGTGAAGTGATCACCCAAAACATCGGGCATATCAGTAACAACACATAGTATACCAGAAGATTTCCTCTACATCAATACTTAGTCATTTTTTACATATGTTAGTTGTAGGTTTCTCTTTTTTATTTAAATCATCCAACACCCACATATTGCATTCTACAATTTGCACTTGCATTTTCATAGCCTCCAAATTGCAACCCCTTTTTTATACTTAGCCATTTTTGCTTCTATGTGGGTTGCAGGATACCTTTTTTCTCAGTTGCCCCCCTATATTTTGAATCCCACATGATTCCCTCCAACATAACTTGAAGGAACCTACAAAACTCGAAGACTTAGCAATTTTTGTAGTTAACTTCTCCTTTAGTAAGTGAATATGGGAACCCTTTCCCAACATTGTCCCATATTCACGTCTTGCATCCCACATCCCATATTCAATAAATTCATGTTGCCCTTTTCAATACATATTTAATATCACAACCAATGCATACTTCACTCAAGTAAAGTTCCCTTTTAACCTAAAACTATATTTATGAACCATCTTAATTCTATAAGAGATGGTTCACTCTTAGAAGAAATTGAGGGTTTTAACCTAAAACTATTTTTATGAACCATCTTAATTATATAAGAGATGGTTCACTCTTTCTAGTAGGATAGGTGAAAGGTGGAGGAGATAATAAAGTTTTACTGGATACCCCTAAACTTTTCCATGAGAATGTCAATGCCAACCATTATACCAATAAGTAGTATAGATAACATGGCCATTAAGTCGCAAATGCTAATTTTACCCCATAGTAATTCTAAAGAGTACTTCTACATCTACAAGCCATTCATCAAGAGAAGAACCATGGAGAAATGGTAGTGATGGTGTTAGGGAAGGTAGTGATGGAAATAACCCCAAGTTCAATCTGGAAAAAACTCATATTGGTGGAGTGAGTTCAAACAAGAAATTTAGTAGCATGCAATGGAATACCTAGGATATACCTAACGATGTGAATGTTCAAGTAATGGAGATTGACAAACTTGATGAAATACCAATGATAACAGACCGAGCTGAAAGGAAATTTCTTGAAAATTAGACTATTATTGAAGAATTGATTCAAAAAGAGCCTATTTAATTTGAGATTAAATTAATTACATTAAATCATGCAGTGTATGACAAGAGTTCCAGGAAAATACAATTTGAACAAGTGAATTTGGAAAGTAGGTAGGTAGTTGATAAGGTAAATTCCAAAATCGATGACAAAGGAACAAAACTATCTAATTTGTTTGAATTCGATCAAGAAACTACATATGCTCTAGCTTATTTGAATTCTAACCAAGAAACTAAAAATCTAGTATTAAGGAAGAAAATAAAAGAATTGAAATGGATTTGTTGCCTAAGCCATTGTTCATTGAACCAATATCCACCATTGAGCCAAGTTAGGTTTAAAAAGACACACTAGAGAGTAGTTCAAGGATAAGAGTAGTCTCAAATTTGTTAATCAAAATCTGGCAATACATAGTTGATGAAATAAATAAAGGAATTGACATAATCTTTTAAGTGTGGGAAGTGGCTAGGAATTCGCCCATATTGTTTACTAGAATTAGTTTTCTCATTAAATGTTTGTAAAATAACTTAGAGAATTATGAGATGTTCCACTAAAAGGATTTAAGTACATTTATTAAGGAAGTGTTACATATGAATGAATCCCAAAGAAAAGAAAATAAAATTCTATCCCAAGGTAGAATGAAGCAACTAAAGGCTTAATGGAAGGAAAAAATTAATATGCTTCGAGAATTAAATTCTAGATGTGACAACATTAAGACAAAAAGGAGTAATTTATTCTTTAAATTAATCAAGGTGGCTAAGGACTTAGAGGGTCCCAATTTAACTATGAATATAATGTTGAGAAATGGCAACACGAAATTCCAGTTTAATTTGTCTTTGAATTAAACTATGAATTAAATCGAATTCTATTCTCATAGAAACTTGTAAATAATTAATTAAGTTTAATTGACTTAATTAGCTTAGGAATTTCGAGTTGGAAGTCTTTTTGTATTCATGTATATGTTCTGCCTAAATTTTAGGGATCCAAGATGAGTTTATTTGAGTTGTAATTAGATAACTTAGTTTATCTGAGTTATAGACAGATAAACTAGTTCTAACTATTTGTGGAACTAGTAGAGGTCTAGTAGTGAGTTGGTGCATTGGTGCATCCTCAATGCTACTATAACTATTTGGAGATTCACTCAAGAGAAACTCATGCATGTCAGTTCAGAGAAAGACACAGTTGAGACTAGAGTGTAGGGACAATGTACTATCAGTTGTAGAATGATTCGAGTTATAGGGATCATGCATGCAATCAGGCGATGACCTAGTTTTGGATTGCACAGTTATGGAAGAGGGCGAGGGGAAGAAAAGGTTACCCCTCTTCAGGTCAGAGCTGGCTGCTACGTTCAGCCAGCCCACCCAGCTTGGACAACTGACTGAGCCAACAATAGTCAGTCAAGAGATATGGAAAGGTCCTTTTCTTATTCGGGCGTGTTTGGCGAAGGCTTTGGGTGGGGGATCGGCACAACCCCCAAAAAGATGAAACTTGCTTTGAAGGGATGGGCTTCGAATTTAGTTGAATCTAACCCACGCCTAAGCTTAATACTGCGATCTGCCTAATTGTAGAAAAGCAAGGAATTTTTCAAGGAAGTAAGGGTTCAACATGCATACAAAATTAGCTAATTGTTGGTCAGTGTGGGCTTGTGAGGCAGAGAGTCGATCATACTTGTGTGGAATGTTATGCAACCAACTCACAAAATAGAAGAAAGAGATAGATCAACGACTTAAAATGTATCCTCTTCGAGGGGGAAACCCCCTTTACATTACAAAAATGAACAATTCTTGGATGATACAAGTGACAAGACCTCCTTTTTATATATAGAAATCTAAGGGGTCACAATATAATCAGAGCAGACATAACAGTAATAATGTAAGGGCACAACAATAACAATAGTGGCCTTCTATGGGGAACAATAATAAAAATATGGGGACGACATGGGCACAACAATAACAATAAGGGGTACAATGACAATAATAGTAAGGGAATACACTAGTATTATAGGGACCTAGCATGCCCCTCTCCTTGAAAAAAGTGTTGTCCTCAACGCTTGAGTAGTTTTGGATGCTTCTGTATAAAATTCTCATCCTCCCATGTAGAATCTTCAGTGGGTAAGTTCTTCCACTTAATGATATTCTCCAAAATTGATCGATTTCGCAGCTGTCGAGTTCTTGTTTCTATGACTGCTTAAGGTTCCAATATGATTTTTCCTTCGTCGTCAAGCTCTATCAATATTGTTTGAACTGGGAGCTTGTCACCTATAAATTTCTTCAAGCATGAAAAATGGAAAACTGGGTGCACTCGAGAAGATGCAGGAAGTTCCAATTTGTATGCCATAGTACCAATCTTTTGAAACACCTTGTACGGACCATAATAATTGGTGATAATTTATTATCCTTCTTAGCTTGCTTGAGGGAAATTTGTTTGTATGGTTGTAGCCGTAGAAATACCCAGTCACCTACATCAAAACTTCTTTCGCTACAATGTTGATATGCCTGTTGTTTCATTTTATTTTGCGCCAAAGTGAGGTTATCCTTTAAGAGTTGGAGAATTTTTTGTTGATGCTCGATGTGATCTTCCACTGCTTGAACCTTAGAATTTTATCTTAAATATGATGTGATGAACGATGATATCCATAACGCACCATAAATGGGTTCATTTTTGCTGCAGTATGGAAGGAAGTGTTATACCACCATTCAATGAGAGGCAACCATTTGACCCATTGTGTCTATTTATCAAATACAAAGCAACGAAGATATCCTTCCAAACATTTGTTCACTATCTTAGTTTTCCCATCAGATTGAGGATGATAAGATGAGCTATGAGCTAATTGAGTACCCAGACAAGAAAATAATTCTGTCCAAAAATTTCCAGTGAAAATAGGATCTTTGTCACTTACAATAATCTTTGGGTTTCCATGTAGCTTTTGAATTGTTTCCATAAATGCAATAGAAACTGTACTAGCTTTAAATGGATGAGATAATGCACAAAAGTGTGCATACTTGGTAAGTCTATCAACTACCACCATGATGACACTCTTTCCTTCGAACTTGGGTAAACTTGTGATAAAATCCATTGAAACCTCCTCCCAACGTTGACTTGGAATGGATAAAGGTTGTAATTGACCTGGGGTTTTAATTGTCTCAACTTTATTTTTTTGGAAAACCAAACATTCCACCACAAACTTTTGAATATCAGACTTAAGGCCCTCCCAAAAAACTCCTTCTTAACCTTGTGGCAAGTTTTTAAAAATCCTGAATTCCCCCCTAAGGGAGATGTGTGCAATTCCCTAAAAATATTTTGTTTGACTTGGGAATTCTTACAGAGGTATAAGTGATCTTTGTACCATCACGAATCATTTTTCCAGCTAAATGTACCGGATGTACTGGGATCTTGCTGCAACTTTTGAATGAGTGCCCACACTTCTTCTTCATTCCTCCATTCATCCCTTGCTTTGTTTATCCAATCTAGTTGGATAATAGAAATGGAATAAAGAAATGCTTCCACATCCTCATCCTTTCTTGAGAGTGCATCTGCAACAACATTTTTCTTCCCTTTTTTGTAGATGATTTCAATGTCATAACCCAACATCTTTGTGACCCATTTTTGTTTCTCTTCTAAAGATAATCTTTGTTCTAAAAAGTATTTAAGACTATCATGATCTGTTTTTACCTTACAATGTCTTCCCATTAGGCAAGGTCGCCATTTCTTAAGTGCATGTAGTATTGCCAACATTTCCTTCTCATAAATAGCTTTTTGTAAATATTTTCCAATGATTGTATGACTTTTGAAAGCAATGGGTCTTTCTTCTTGCATTAAAACAACACCAATTCCATTTCCTGAGGCATCACATTCCACAATAAAGGTTTTTGTGAAGTCTGGCATAGCTAAGACTGGTGCTTGGCACATTTCCTCTTTAAGATGTTCAAAGGCCTTCGTTACTTCTGGAGTCCAAGAAAATGCATCTTTCTTCAGTAATGTTGTTAGAGGTACCGCTATTCTCCCATAATTCTTAACAAACTTGTGATAATACCCTATCAACCTGAGAAATCCTCACAGATGCTTTATGGATGTGGGGATTTCCCATTCCTTAATGGATTTAATTTTTCTAGGGTCTACCTTAACACCTTCATGAGATACAATATGACCCAAATATTCCACCTCTTGTACTCCAAAGAAACATTTGGAGATTTTTGCATATAATTGTTTCTCCTCCAATAGTTTGAGCACTTTGTCAACATGTTGAACATGATCCTTCCAAGACTTGTTGTATATTAGTATATCATCAAAAAATACTAACACAAATTTTCTAAGGAAGGGTTTGAAAATGGAATTCATCAAACCTTGAAATTTAGAAGGTGCATTGGTAAGGCCAAAAGCAATGACCAAAAATTCATAATGACCCTCATGAGTTCTAAATGTTGTTTTCAGAATGTCTTCAATCTTCATTCCGATTTGATAATATCTTCAACTAAGGTCTAACTTGGTGAAGTAAATTGCTCCATGCAATTCATCTAATAATTCATCAATGACATGAAAGGGGAATTTATCTTTAATAGTGAGCTTGTTGAGCTCCCTATAATCCGGACACATGCACCATGATCCATCCTTCTTGTGTACCAATACTACTGGAGCAGAGAAAGAATTTTGACTAGGTTTCATTATACCATCCTCTAGCATTTATGCAACCATACGTTCAATTTCACTCTTTTGGACATAGGGATATCTGCCAGGCTTGATGTTTGGAGAAACACTTCTTGGAATCAAATGAATAGCATGATCATGATCACGAATAGGTGGGGGGACTTTGGGAGCCTCAAATACCCTAGAATAATTTTCCAAGACTTTTTGGAGATCTCGAAAAATAGATGATTCCAATGTGGGAACCTCTAGTGAACATAATTATGCAATTATGCCTCATTGTTATTTCTTTAGAAGATTTGTCATGTCGTTAGAGCTGATTATCTTTCTCAGTTTCCATGTGATACCCCTTAATTCAACTTCCTTTCCTTCTGAAACAAATTTCAAGAAAAGTTCTTGAAAATTAAAAGTTATTGTACCCAAAGATTGTAGCCATTGGACTCCTAGTACAACATCAATGCCACCCATTGGAACAAAAAGCCTTGGAATATTCAACACATATTCTCCCATGGATAGCTTGATATTATGGCACTTTCCAGAGCAATTTATGGTTTTTCCATTTGCAACCATCACTTGACACTCTAGTGCTGGATATAGGAAGCAATTCAATTCCTTGGCTATCATACAATGGATAAAATTATGGGTACTGCCCGAGTCAATAAACACTATTACCTTTTTCTTCTTGATATCTCCTTCTATCTTGGTAGTTTGAGGATTGGTAATTATGTCCAATGCATTACAAGATATGGTCAGATTCATTTCTTCTTTCTCTAGGGTTTGTTCCTGGTGTGTATCCTCTTCTTTTGATCTTTCTTGTTCCTTTTCTTCCTCCTCTTCACAATCTATGTAAAATAATTTCTTCTCAGCACACTTATGACATTTAGTGTATTTGTTATCACAACTGTAATAAAGCCCTTTTTCTCTTTTTTCTTCCAATTGTTGTGGTTTCAACCCTGTTGGTTGTGGAAGGCTAGGGGCAACAACACTTCCATCTTTATAGTCGTGAGTGGTAGGCTTCCTTGTTGCCATAATTTTGCTTTCAATTTTCCTTGCCAACCTGAATTCCTTCTCCAATGAATCAGGCTCCTAAAGGAGAACCTCATGTTGGATGTTATCCTTTAAATTCCTTGTGAACACATCAATCCTATGCTCCTATGTAATATCTTTTATCCTTATATTCAATTTTTTGAAGTCCTCAATGTTCTCCATCATTGAACCCTTTTGTTTGAGATTTATCAATTGGCTAAAAAGGTGTTTCTTTTTGTATCCTCATGATGTGCTATCATTTCTTCCATAAAAATTTCCCAAGTGACAATTTGTTTATGAGAGAAAAGCCATTGATACCATACAAACTGATTGGGTTCCAAATATAAAGTTTCAATGCGTACCTTTTGTGTGCTTTGCACATTATGGAGATCGAAATATTGCTCCATCAGTAGTATCCATGTTACAGGATCCTTGCCATCAAAATTCCTCATATCGATATTTGGAACATGGTGGGTCTTCAATCCAAAGTTAGAGTCTATGAAATCATGACTAACATTTCTTTTTTTCTCATCACGAGTTTCCTTTACTACGCTTTCGCCATTAGTAAGCATTTCTTGTAGCAACTTTGTCAAATCTATCTTCAAATCTTCCATGTTTACTTTAAGTTTTGCTTCTATACCATCCATATTAGCTTCCATGCCATCCATCTTAGCTTCCATTCCATTCTTTAAACCATCCATATTAGCTTTAGTCACTTTTTTCGAGAGCGAAATTTGTTGCACTTGGTCTCATAATTTTGAAATATCATGTTGCATTTCTTCCTCTTCTTCATGTGTCATAGTAGAGATTTCAAGTTGCTTACTAGGTGTTTCCATTTTCTTTATTCAGGTCATCAATGAATAATAATTATGGTTCACAATAGCCCTTTGAGTTTTATTTCCAACCCCGCAAGTTTGATCACAATTGGATTCCCGAAGAAAGAGTTATGCCCAATCTCCTGCAATGACCTAATTATGGACTGGTTTAGTAGAGCGAAATTGTATGACGTGCTACATGTCACTGTTTCAACCTTAGGTTCTAAAAATGCTACCCAAAAAACTAAAGTCTTTCTTATTTCTGTCACTTTTTATGAAATTTGAAGCAGATTCTCATAGAGAAAGTTATGACGATTTTCCCAAGGTGACCTGTTTGAGATTCAATTCGAGAGACTGCAAAAACCCTAACTTCCTCAATTTATATCTCTGAAAATATAGCAAGAGAAGATCTAAAATTTGGTCCCGCAATTCACCACTATTTCATATCAAATGGGTTTTAATTTCAGCTTCTGAAACTTCGTATAAAAAACATTATAGAGAAAATTCCACGATAACCTATTTGAAGTAGCAAAACCCTAGAATCCAAAGCTTTGATATCCATTGTAATGTAAATAGCTTACAAAATATAAGAAAGAGATAGGTAAATGACTTAAAACGTAGACTATTAGAGGGGGAAACCTCCTTTACAGTACGCAAATGAAAAATTCTTGGATGATACAAATGACAAGACTTCCTTTATATATATATGAGTCTAAGGGGTCACAATATAATCAAAGCCTACATAACAATAATAATGTAAGGGCACAACAATAACAATAGTGGCCTTCTATGGGGCATAATAATAACAATATGGGTATGACATGGGAAAAATAATAACAATAACAATAAGGGTACAATGACAATAATAATAAGGGAATACACTAGTATTATAGGGACTTAACACAGAATTGTCCTTGTGAGAACAAGCTTTGTATTATCACTCAAATTTCTGATTAGTGCAATAGATAGTTGGTGTTTTGAGCAGTGGATTTCCCCAAAGAAAAAATTGTGTTATGTCTTTTATTATCTTCCTCTTGTCAATTATTGTTTTCATCGATTCTTAGTTTTTGTTGTTTAAAGAGTAGAGTAGATTCATGTCTTGTGTTTTAGTACATTACATGAGCTATGGATCTACATGACAAGTCAGTGGTGAGCTCCCGATGGCTTTATAAGGTAAAGAAATTTGCAGATGGTAGTGTGGAGAAGCATAAGGCCAAGTCTGTGGCCTGTGGCTTTTCACAGGTAGAGGGGATTGACTATGATGAGACCTTTTCTCCTATTGCAAGGTACTCATCGATCATATCTATATTGGAACTATCAATGCAAATTTGTTGGAAGATACATCAGATGGATGTAAAGATAGCCTTCCTTAATGGCACGATTGAGGAAGAGGTGTACATAGATAAGCTTGAAGGTTTAGAGACCTTCAACCATGAGTAACATTTGTGACAGCTCAAGAGGGCATTGTATGGGCTGAAGCAAGCACCATGTGCTTGGTACACCAGGGTCGATAGCTACTTCACCAGGTTGGGCTTCACCAAGAGTGAAGCGGATGTGAACCTATACCACATAGTGGTGGAAGCTAAATTGTTGATCATTGTGTTATATGTCGATGATTTGATTTTGATAAGTGATGATCAACTGATCAAGTCTTGCAAGGAGGACCTTGTAATAGAGTTTGAGATGAAGGACATGGGGCTCTTGCATTACTTTCTGGGATGGAAGTATGGCAAGGTAATGAGGATGTTTGTGTCTATGGGCAAGTATGCCAACAGATACTCAGGAGGTTCCACATGGAAAGCAACAAACCCATGGAGACTCCTCTAGCAGGTAACTGGAGGAAAGAGGTTGCTACTTTAGGGGAAGTAGTGGAAGCTACTTTTTACATGAAGCTTGTGGGTTCACTCATGTATTTGGTGAACACACAACCAGATATGTGCTATGCAGTTAACCAACTTAGTCAAGCGATCATTAGGCCTACCAAGTTGTATTGGAAGGTGAAAAAGCATGTGTTGAGATACCTCAAAGGCACTACTCAATATGGATTGTGGTATAGATGGACAAAGGGAGTGATGCTTCAAGGATTCATCGATGCAGATTGGGTAGGGAGTCCAACCGACAGGAAGAGCACATAAGGACCTATCTTTAGTATTGGGTCAGCGACAATTTCTTGGTACATCAGGAAACAAAGATTGGTTGCACTTAGTTTGACAAAGGCAGAGTACATGGATGCAAGTCAGGAAGCATGTGAGGCCATTTGGATGAGGAAGATTCTGGGTGGTTTATTTGGTCATTAGATGGATCCAACTCTGATTTACTGCGATAATAAAAGTTATATCAAACTCTTTGAAAATCTAGTTTTTCATGATCGGTCCAAGCATATTGATATCCAATATAATCATCTCAGAGATTGTGTGTTGAGGCAGATTATGTTGTTGGAGTACATTCCCACGGAGGAGAAAGATGCTGACATTTTGAAAAAGGCATTGTCAAGATGTAAATTTGAGTTTCACAGAGATAGGATCGGGGTAGTTGATAATCCATTTCTTGTTGAGAGGGAGTGTTGAGAAACGACAACAAGAAATTCTAGTTTACTTTTTCCTTGAATTAAACTGTGAATTAAAATCGAATTATATTCTCATAGCAACTTGTAAATAGTTAATTAATTTTATTTGACTTAATTAGCTTTGGAAATTTGAGTTGGAAGTATTTATGTAGTCATGTATATGTTCTCCCTAAATTTTAGGTGTCCAGGATGAGTTTATTTGAGTTGTAATTAGATAACTCAGTTTGACTGAGTTATAGACAATTAAACTAGTTCTAACTGTTTGTGGAACTAGTAGAGGTCTAGAAGTGAGTTGGTGCATTGGTGAGTCCTCAGTGTTACTCTGGCTAACTGGATATTCACTCAAGATAAACTCATGCATGTCAGTTAAGAGAAAGACCCAGTTGAGACTAGAGTGCAAGGACAACGTACTATCAGTTGTAGAATGATTCGAGTTGTACAAATCATACATGCAATCAATTGAGGAGCTAGTTTTGGAATGCGCAGTTATGGAAGAAGGATTTCCCCATTAAATAGAGGCCAATTCCTCTAGGAATTGTGCAAGTAAATAGGGGTTCAATAGGAAACAAAAATTAGCTAAGTATTGGTCAGTGCGGTCTTGTGAGGCAGAGAGTTGATCATACTTGTGCGGAATTGTTCTTGTGAGAACAAACTTTGTATTATCACTTAGATTTTTTATTAATGCAATAGATAGCAAGGGTTTTGAGCAGTGGATTTCCCTAAAGAAACAATTGTGTTATGTGTATTTGATTATCTTCCTCTTATCGATTATTGTTTTCATTGATTCTTGGTTTCCGCTATTTAAAGAGTAGAGTAGATTCTTGTCTTTTGTTTTAGTACATTACATGAGCTATGAATCTACAAGAAAATCTACATATAATGTTATTAACCCGAGATAAAATGCAAGAACATGTTTTTGTAATAAAGATAACACGAGAAAATGACTTCAACATAATTGTTGGTTTTACTAAAAAAGAAATTGAGAAATGAACAAATACTAATTAGAGATAGTACATCAAGCTAGCTATTTAAAGGAGTTTTAAGATGAATTATTTGAAGCTTGAGTAAAATAAGATAAAATGCAAGAACATGTTTTTGTAATAAAGATAACACGAGAAAATAACTTCAACATACTTGTTGGTTTTACTAAAAAAGAAATTGAGAAATGAACAAATACTAATTAGAGATAGTACATCAAGCTAGCTATTTAAAGGAGTTTGAAGATGAATTATTTGAAGCTTGAGCAAAATAAGAAGTGACCATTGCACCATTATGATATTACATTGAACAATGGCTCCAAGATCCTCTATAAGGTATAATGGCATCAAAATGACTTATTGATAGTTCTGATGGTTAGGTATCAAACATGCATCTAGTATTTAAATTTAGGAGGTCTTTAACAAAGACGAACTTCTTTTTCCAATACTATAAGTAAATTGTTTATTTTTGTCCCCCTACCTTTTCCTCTCACTTAGTAGCCATTCAATCTTTTTTTTTTTTTTTTCTCTGAATAAGACTACTTCTATATTAATACAAAAATATAGTACAATGAGTTCATGGCCTCTTGAAAGCAAGCCTGGAGGACTGGCATGATTGCAAGCATTGCTTATAAGTGATCAAAGAAAAACTAGCTGAGTGTTGCCTGAAGAACTACTAAGACCCTGACCATCACTTGAGCAAAAAACAAAAAGAAACCCCATTGTTTTACAGTTACTGGAAGAACCAGACCATAACTAAAAAACAGAAAGACACCACTTGAAACGTAAGTCTGAATACTAACTTCAAAAATAGCAGAGTCTGGAGAGAAGGCTAAAGACCAGAGGCTGGCAGAGTGCCTCCTTCGTGGTGGAGAAAGGCTATTGGGATGGAAGCACTTGTCACCACTGTAAGTCAGGTGAAAAATAATAAACCGAGAGCGCACAGAAATTCCAAAAAACCAAATAGCATCGTCCTGATTAATCGCCATGGGAGGAATCAGGCTGTTCTTCGACTATGTGGCAGTCAAACTGGTACTCATCTTCGTCCTCAGAGGGATGGCCCTCTCTACAAGTGGATGCGCTCGGGCCTGCATGGTCTTTCAGGATTTGGGCAGCCGTGCTTTTGCCTGAGCCTGAGGCTTTGCTCGGCTCATAGTTCATCTGGACATCCGCCGGTTGTTCCGTCGTCGCCACAGGGGAACCTACAACCTGTCCAGCATTGATTTCCTTGAGATCTATGGTAACAGAGGCTATGAAGGTGAGATTTCCGTGACTGCAGGGGATCTGAAGCTGAGCGGAGTTAGTGTTGAGGGAGCTCGCTTCCGCATTATGCAGCCCTCTGCCTCTGCCCCGTCCACTTCTTGTGGTTGGATAACGATCCATGCTGAAATCCGAATAGAATGTCGAAGAGTCTGTTGTGGAGGAGGATACCTAACGGCCTGTACACCCTCTGGAGCTGCCCCTCCGACTGCTCATCCTCTGACGTAGTTTCGGCATCTCCAACAGACCAGGGTGATCCGGGCAGCTTCGGAGACAAGGGAGGCAGGAAAGGTTTAGCGCAGGCTTGGTCTTAGTAGCCAGAAGGCCGAATTGAAGAGCGGAGACTAAGAGGCTGTCCAGATTGCAAATGAGGCAGGGAGGGATCTGTAGGCGCAGCCAGCAGTTCACCCCAAGATCCAGGACCCAGAGGATCCCTGGAATGGATTGAGGATGAACCTCCTCTGCATCGAAGGAGGGAGATAAGCGAAGAGTGGAAATGAAAATGCCGCCGGTGGAGGGCGCCATGTTAAGGAAGTGAACCGGAGAAGAGGGAGAGTCAGGCTGCATTAATGCGGCATAAATTATGTAAGCAGGGGAATTGAAAGCAGGTGTTGTGGGAGATGGAATGACGACTGAGAGTAGCCACACACCCCCCCAGTCAGTTGTCCACGCGCATGAACCAGTACCACGATCAGACACCCGGATCTAGGAAGGATAGGTCTTGTTGCACCAGGAGTGTGCAGTCTTCTTTGAGTTGTGGATCATTGGAACTGTTCAAAGGACCAGAGAAGAATGGGAGCTGCTGATCAGCCCCTTGGTTAGCCAATCTGTCTGCTGCCTTATTAGCTGTTCGCCGATTGTGCCTGAAGGTAATGTTGCGGGGCGTTTTGAGCCATTATTCAATTTGTTCCAGTCTACTTAGAAGCCTCCAGCTCAAGGCGATCTTAGCAGCTGAGGATCCTGATTGTATACAGATAGCAGCCTCTATGAGGATCTGTGAATCCCCTTCTACTTCTAGAGGGAGCAAGTTTTCTGATTCTGCAATACATAGACCTTGCCATAAGCTCTCAAGCTCTGCAGCGTTGTTGGTGTCCCTGCCCAACAATCCATGATAAATTTGCAGAACAGCACCTTCTGATTTCCTGAAGATGCCACCATATCCAGCCGAACCAGGATTGCCTTTAGCCGCTCCATCAAAGTTCAGCTTGTAAGGATGGATGACAGGAGGAGACCAAACATGAGCCAACTCAGAGTGAATAGCATTGTTGGACTAGATCTGGTCTCCAGAGGTGATTTCTAGGTTCCAGTTAGCTAGAATGATTCGTTCCTGGGGTAATACTGGCATGTCTGAGTCTTGCCATTGTCTGAGAGCTAGAGATTATTTGAGGTTCTGCCTGAGGAGGGACCAAAGGGTGTCAAGAGGTGAACTGTGATTTTTGAAGATCCTATTATTTCTTTCTTTCTGGATGATCCAGTAGATAAAGCCCAGAAGAAGGCTCCAGAGGGCGTTAAGGAAAGAACTTTGAAAATGATTCCGCGGCCAGTTCCTGATGGTGTTGACAATGTCTCCCTCTCATCTACCTGTTCTTCTGTTACATTTTGCAGTTCTCTCCCACATTTGAGATGCGAATGGGCAAGTATCCAATAGATGTTTGATATCCTCAGAATGGAGTTTGCAGTTGGGGCATCTTGAAGGCCCAATGAATCCCCGCTTTTGAAGGTTATCCCATGTGAGGATCAGTTGTTTGCTAAAAAGCCAAAGAAAGGTGGAGACCTTGGGCCAGTTGTGTGATTGCTAGACTTGGTCCCATAATTGATCGTTGCTTTGCTGCAAAGGTTGATAAAGAATTTGATATGCTTCCTTGGTTGTGAACATGCCTTTGGTGGTGTATCCCCATCTCAAGTGATCCTGCTGATCAGAAAATTTGATTTTCCTAAACTTGAGCTCTTGGTCAATCTCATCATAAGTTTCCTCCTGCCAGTTGGCCTGCCATGAATTTTCCGGTCTCCACAGATGAAAACCTTGGGGAGATTGCTACTGCCAGTAATGATAGACCTGAAGTTGCTCATTCCACGGCATGGTGTCTTGCCACTTGGGTTTGTGAAAGAGGGAGGCAAGTTTGGGGAGTTGTTACCAGGAATCGACCCGAAATCTTGTAGTTGTACCTGAGTGGATTTCCCAGAAGCTGTGTGCTTGAATGAAGGCGATGTGTATCTTGGCAGCATTCCAAATCTGCGAGCCAGGGGTGGTTGAACTGAATCTGATTAGCTCCTCCTAAGGACTGCCTGGGGCGTATTTGGCATGCTAAAGTCGAACCCAAGGAGTATGCGGTTTTGTGATCCAATTCCACCATATGCGCGCACCCATGATGTTGTTGCTGTGGAGAGGATCCCTCAGACCTAGGCCCCCAGCTGATTTTGGAAGACAGACCTCCGTCCATTTGACTAGTGCCCATTTTTTGTTATGACCAGAGGAGCCCCAAAGAAAGTTTCTTTGTAGATTATGGAGACTCTTGAGAACCCATTTCGGGGTAGCCAATATTAAGAACAAATACAGAGGCATGGCTTGGAGAACAGATTTAATGAGGATAATTCTTCTTGCAATATTGAGAGAGCGATAGGTCCAGGAGGAGAGCCTGTTTTCTAAGTTGTCTAGAAGAGTCTTCCAAGAAGCATGTTTGATAGCAGAGTCAAACAGGGGAGCTCCCAAATATTTTGAAGGAAGCTTGGCTATCGAGAAACCAAAAATCCTGGCTATGTTCCTCTGAGTGAGAATGGGAGTGTGGAAGAAAAAGAGCTGTGATTTGGAGGCGTTGATGGAGGTGCCAGAGGCTTCTGAAAAAAGATTGAGCAGGAATTTGAAGGCAGAGGCTTCTTGCACCGACGGGTGGCCAAAAAGCATATTGTCATCGACAAACTGTTGGTGGGTGATGGGGGGTTGACCATGCAGCGAGATGCCTTTTAATGAGTTGGAGATGGTGGCTGAATTGAGAAGGCGGCTTAGCCCTTCAGCCATAAGAACAAAAAGGAACGGAGAAAGAGGATCACCTTGACAGATGCCCCGAGAAGAATGAAAAGGAGTAGAGGGGGAACCATTTATAAGGATGGAAAAGCTAGGGGAGGAAATGAGATTCATGATTCATCGCATCCAGGTTGCATTAAAGCTGAATGCAAGTAAGATATGTTTAATATAAGTCCAGCTGAGCTTGTCGAATGCTTTGGAGAGATCAAGTTTAAGAATCATACCTAGTTTTTTCAGAATCTTGAGAGAGTGGATCACTTCGTGAGAGAGGATGACACCATCCAGAATCTGGCGCCCTTCTACATATCCTGTTTGTTTTGGCGAGATGAGGAGAGGGAGAAGAGGTTTGAGCCTATTCGCCATGAATTTGGATATGAGCTTGTATATTACATTGCACAGTGCAATCGGCCTATATTTGTCGGGAGTATTGGCTTCTTCCACTTTCGGAACAAGCACTATAAAGGTCGTGTTTAGGGAAGGCAGGACCCAGTGCATCGATCTCGATTCTTCCACGAGCTCCCAGACCTCTTTTTTTATGTGCTCCCAGAAGGCATGAAAGAAGTTGGCTGTGAATCAATCGGGTCCCGGCGCTTTGCCATCCTTGAGCTGAGCCATAGCGTCCTCCACTTCCTACATAGTAATAGGCTGGAGAAGCCTCTTGTTTTGATCATCATTTATGATTTTAGGAATATGTTGCGCTATAGTTTGTATTGCTTGATTTTTGCAGCCTGGGGGATCCCTAAGGATGTCTTGAAAGTAATCTTGGAATTCCTTTACCACCTCTTCATGCCTCTCCAAACGCTCCCCATGTTGATTGTTGATGAAAGCGATGTTGTTATGCATTCTTCTTTGAATGGTTGACCTGTGAAAGAATTTAGTATTTTTCTCCCCATCCTTAAGCCATATAATCCTAGATTTTTGTCGCCAAAGAGTCTCTTCTTGCTGCCTGCGAGTTTCAATCTGGGTTAGGAGGGCCTGCTCTTGAAGTGCGTATTCCTCCGTTCTTCCCTCAGAAATGATACATTGTTGCAATGTGTACATTTGCTGCTCCAACTCTTTCCGCTGATCAAAGATGTTGCCAAATTGAGTGCGGTTCTAGGTTTTGAGCACTTGTTTCAGGTATTTTAGTTTTTGTTGAAATTGGAACATCTTGGCTCCTGTCGGGGGAATGAAGGATTTCCAGGCTTCGATGACCACTTCTTTGAAATTAGGATGTGTAAACCATAAGGATTCGAAGCGAAAAGGTCTATTGCTTTTAGTCTCTGGTCGCGACCATTGTAGCATGATGGGCCAATGGTCCGAGCCCACTTGTGGCATGATGGAAGCATGGAAGTCTCCGCCCAGGTGGATGGCGTTATCCGACAAAAGAAATCGGTCCAATCTGGAAGCTATGTGTTGTGGTCCCCTTCGCTTATTAGTCCATGTATAGATACCATTTGATGTCTGGAGGTCCATTAGCTAATTTTTGTGAATATAGTCTTTAAAACCAATGCTATCCCCTTCCAATTTTGCGTGTCCTCCTATTTTTTCCTCCAACACAGTGATGATATTGAAGTCACCACCACTTATCCAAAGGGGATGGCTTCTGCTAGAGTTAAGGGCTGTAAGAGTGTGCAACAAATCCAGCTTTCTTTGTAGATCTTGAGGAAAATACACTTTAGTGAGAAGACCATGGATATTGGTCCCAATTAGATGGAAATTCATTTGAATGAAGAAGTGAGAGGCATGAAAATCTTGCAGGGAGAGGATTTGAGGATTCCACAAGATTGCTAGGCCTCCAGAAGCTCTGGAGACATCCACAGAGACTGAGCGACATCCTGTCCATGCTTTGTTCAGAACTTTCTCCAGTGCAGCGCTGTTGCCTTTGGTTTCCTGTAAGAAGACTATAGAGGGCTTTTCTTGCTGGATCATATTTTTTAACATACGGTGTTTTGCAGGGCTATTGATCCCTCGCACATTCCATGAGATTAACTTCATGAGGAACCATGGGAAAGAGTTTTGTAAAACTTGGTCAGCTTGGGCAACCTCCCAGAGTCCACCAGCATTTCACCTATAATAATAGTCCTTTGCAGGTCCGTTCTGCGCCCTCGTTTTTTCGAGTCTTTCAATATTTTTTTGCTATCCCATGAACTACCTGCCTATATGCCAAGTGATTTGTTTTGCTGTGCTCTGGTTAAAACTACCTCAAGTTTTTCAATCTCTCGAGAGTGTATTTCACTGTATTCTTGCTGTTGACAGGCCGATTCCAACTTGAGAATGTCCAGATCTCCCAGATCTACACTTTCTGGTTCCTCCTCCATGTGTTTTGGATTGTATTGTTCCTCTTCGTCTGACCTTAGTTGATTACTGATGTCTAAAGATGCGTCTAACTCCATGGTGGAAGTATCTGAAGCTTGATTTTTATCCAGGGATTTGGAGATAGGGGAGCTGACTGGATCGGATTTGGAGGGCACAGCTGAGGGGTTTGGAGGGGGTAGGAGAGTAGAAGGGGAAGGATCTGAAGGAGGGATGAGAGTTTGATCCTCCAAGATGGGAATTGAGGACAGGGATTCAAAGTTATTCCGCGTTACAGGTTTTTTAGGATCAACAAGAGCAGCTGGAGGTTTCTTGGCATGCTTTCTGCAACTAGAAACCCTTGTAAATCCCTCAGCATCTTTGCTTTCCTCGGTTGCATGAGCTTTAGGCTAGAGATTCAGAGGGAAATCTCTGAAGAGATGGCCATGTTCATGGCACCTTCTGCATCGAAAGGGAATATGTTCATAGCCTATTGTTTGGATCCATTCATAATCATCATGAAATAGACTTACCGAATCCATGAGTTCTTTTGCCAAATGCATGTGTACACAGATCCTAGCGTAGGATGTATATCTTCGGAATTTGGTCTCCTAAGCAATTTTGATGAAGGTTCCCAGGCGGTTGCTGATGTCCTTTAAGATCTCCTCGTTCCAGTATTCCGAGGGAATCGAATACATGTGTATCCATACCGGAGCCCAGTTGAAGTCTTCTTTGTCTGGATTGAACCTCGCTTTCCAGTCACGAAGGTATAGTCCTGCTGAGTTGAAGAAGTATGATACTCCTTCGAAAATGTGTGTTTTATCTTCCAGACAGTTGAAGATCGCAGTGAAGAAACCTTTGGGTCCAAGCTGCAAGGTGACTTGTCCTTTAGGCTTCCATTTGGAGGCGATCCATCCATGCAGAGCCTTTTCAGTTGGCCAGAAGCCAAGGAATTTGCCTATGAGTGCACGGTCACTCATGTATTAGATTTCTCTGTTAATCGTTCACTAGGAAGATTGATTTTGATTCTCTCTGCAGATCTGGGGATGCATGTTGCAGAGGATGCTTTTGGCTTTGATGAAGAGGCGCTCAGATCTGTACTTTTGTCTTTTTCTGCTGCATGGCCTGCATCAGCATTACCTTCTCTGTCAGTGACGAGATCGGTATGGAGGGCATCATCAGGGATGGTACTAGAACCAGTAGCAACACTTACAGCTGCAGGCGTATCAACATGAGGACTTGAGGCGGGAGGGGGGGCAGAGCCCACCCCTCTGGAGGGCGGAGCCATGTGAGGAAGATCAGCGGCGAATTTTTACTGTTGAGCTGGGGGCGCAGAGGAGATAGGCTGCTTGTATGTTCTAGAACCCTAACCAGGGCTGCATCCCACCTCTGAAGCGTGTTCAGCAGAGCTTCGCCAAAAATTTATTATTGTTCGAATCCTTTCGGAGTTTTCTAAGTATCAAGGTAGACTCCTAATTACAATTTATTTTCTCTTCCAAATCGTTTTCTTATTTATATGGTTCATAGGAGCCCCATCCCTATTCTTAAATGGAAAAATGCTTTTTAATTTCTAGAATATTATAAACTCTTATTTAAACATATTCATATTTTTTGAAAGGGTTTTAAAGAAGTAAAAATAGTTCATGTCTAGTGCGATGTTTTCACTTTTAGTTATAAGGTTAAGATTGCAAGTGTGTAACTCTTTTTATCCCTATGATTTTGAATGTAATTGTATTTGAAATTTATCTGCAAATGTGTTCCATTATTATTTTTTCTATCCAATTGTATGATTCTTTACTTGTGGTTGTGTTGAGAATTGATCATATTCAACTTTATTCATGTTTATATGAATGTTGTATCATATCATTGTGAATATTTGTTAGGTTCCTCTGATGCTAGTTTAGCCCCCATATTGTTATTTTTGTGCCCCATGTAGCCCCCATATTGTCATTGTTGTTTCCCATAGAATCCCACTATTGTTATTGTTGTGCCCTTACATTATTATTGTTATGTAGGCCCTAATTATGTTGTGACCCTTTAGAGTCCTATATATACCAAGGAGGTCTTGTCATTTGTATCATCCAAGAAGTATTCATTTATGTGATGTAAAAAGAGGTTTCCCCCTCTGAGAGGCATATTTTCAAGTCATCGATCTATATTTTCTTCTGTTTTTTTGATTTGGTTACATAACATTTGGTATCAAAGCTTTGATTCCTAGAGTTTCACTTCTTCAAACATATCATCTTGGAATTTTCGCTACATTTTTTTTTGCGAGGCTTAAAAAGATGATTTTTGACCACATGGAGTCGAGATATTTATGAACATCGCGTAAAAATTTTAGAAATTGTTCCGCTACATTTTTGGAGATATAGTCCAAGGAAGTTAGGGTTTCTACATGCTCCAGAATTTTGTCTCAAACAAGTGTTCCAAGGAAAATAGTCATAACTTTCTCTTCATGCATCGATTTTTAATTTAATCAAAAGTGACTGAAATTTCATGGACTATAGGTTCTATTTTATAATTTTCAGATTCAAAGGTTAAAATAGTGACATGTGGCATCTTGTATAAGTTTGCTCTACTGAACCAGTCCATAATCAGGCCATCATGGGAGAATTGGCATAAATTTATCATGAAGAATCCAATCTTAGTCTAATTGGTGGGGTTTGAAAGAAGACACATAGGGATACCACGGAAAAACATTTCAGACCTTGGGAGGCTAAAATCACAAAGATACAACAATTTCAAATTCAGCCTTTTTAATAAGCTCAAAATTAAGCTCTAAAAGGTGTGTATTTTTAAATTTGCATAACTTTTGTTCGAAAAATCAGTTTGAAGTGATTAAAATGCATAGTGAATCATATATATAATAAATGTTTCTAAAATGACTTCAAAACTATTTTTTTTTACACCCATTAAGCCCTTAGAAAGCTCTAGTATGACACATGAAGAGGGAAAATGCAACATGATATATCAAAATTATTATAGCAAGTGCAACAAATTTCACTCTCACAAAGAGAAACCAAAGATGAACTAAAAGGGGACATGGATGGTTTAAAAGGGGGCATGTATGGTTTAAAAGGGTACATGGACATTTAAAGTCAGAGATGGAAGGTTGGAAGGATGATTTAAAAGCAGAAATGGAAGGTTTGTAGGTAGGTTTGAAAAAGTTGGTACAAGAAAGGCTTCCTAATGGTGACAAGGTATTTCATGAAACTCGTGATGAGAAAAAATAAATGTGAGTCATGATATTAGAGACTCTAACATAGAGCTGAAGGTAAACCATATTACAAAGATTGATATGAGGAAGTTTGATGGCAAGGATTTTGTAACATGGATACTACAAATGGAGCAATTCTTTGATCTACAATATGTGCCACACACAAAAAAAGTTTGAATTGTATCTTTGTATTTAGAAACAAGTTAGTTTTTGTGGTATTTATGGCTTTTTTCTTGTAAATCAATTGTCACTTGGACAATTTTTATGAAGGAATTGATAACACATTATGAGGATACAAAGAGCAATACCTTCTTTAGCTAATTGATAACTATCAAATAAAAGGGTTCAATGGCAGAGCACATTAATAAATTTAAAATATTTAATATCAAGGTAACAGGTATTCCAGAGAAGCATCTGATTGATGTCTTCATAGGGAATTTAAAGGATAACATCCAACATGAGGTTTGCCTTCGGGAACCTAATTCATTGCAAAATGCATTCAGGGTGGCCTGAAAAGTTGAAAGAAAAATTATGGCAACAAGGAGGTCTACCACTCACAACTATAAATATTGAAGTGTTGCTACTCCTAGCCTCCCACAACCTACAAGTTTAACACCACAAAAATTGGAGGAAAAAGGAGAAAAAGGGCTTTGTTACACTTGTGATAGTAAATGCAGTAAAGGTCATCTATGTGTTGAGAAGAAATTATTTTACATAGATTGCAAAGAGGAGGAAGAAGAGGAATACAAAACATCAAAAGAAGAGGATATACACCAAGAACCAACCCCAAAGAAAGAATAAATGAATATGAAAATATCTTGTAATGCATTGGCATGAATTACCACTCCTCAAGCCCCAAGGGTTAGCTCAACCGGCCAAATTAGTGCCTCGTTGATCGATAGGTCACAAGGTCAATTCTCCTCGAAGCCCTTGGGGTTAGGCCTAGTTATTAGTTGTGGGGCTCAATTCCCTTTGGGGTTGATCAGCTCAGATATTTCCATGGACGTAGCGGCCACCCAATGGCCAGGGTGTCCGTGAACCACAAAAAAAATAAAAAAGAATTACTACTCCTCAAACTCTTAAGATATAAGGATGTATCAAGAAGAAAACGTTAATAGTGCAGATTGATTCGGGTAGTACGCTATTGACAATGCTAGAAATTCGTAAACCAAGGGGGTCTCCCTAATGTGAACTAAAAATTAGACCACACACCCTTTGGAGTAGGATCTCCATCCAAAGTATTGATTTGACCACCATAACTTAAGGTTTGTCTCAACTGTAATGAATAACATAAGAGAGTATGCACATAACCTTTGAAATCAACAAGAAAGTTGACACTGTGAAACACCAATTGCAATGTGTAAAAGGAGGCTTTCATGAGAGGGAAGTAAGAGTGAGTTTCTATAAGGAAAGTAATAGTACTATCCTAAGAGAGGCACATGATGTAGAAATTCCTTGTAGATTCAAACTGCTAATTGTAATTTACTAAAACAATAGACTTGAATCTACTCTACCCATCAGCGAAAATAATTAATAGATCGAAAAATCACAAAGAATACAAGAGAAAGAATTAAATTAACACATTACACAATTATTTGTTGGGGAAATACACAACTAAAAACCCCTACTATCTGTATATTTCATTAGTCAGAAAATATGAGAAGATTACAATGCTTTCCTCAAGCCCGAGCAACCTATGCATTATCTCTATCTGTCTCGCTGCTTCCTACACAAGCATAGGCCAATACTTAACCAAATTTTGGCTTTCCCAAGTCCCTATTTCCTTGTGTTGTTTCCTTAGTAATTAGCCCCCTATTAATTAGGAAAATTCCTCCATATGAATTGTGCAATCCTCATAGGCTTTCCTCCGACTGCATGCACCACCTATACAATTCAGATGATTATACAACTTATAGTACACTTCCCTTGAACTCAAATCTCAACTAAGTGATTCTCGGATCTGACATGCATGAGTTATTTATGAGTGAATCATCAGTTAATTGGTTGAACAAATGAAGCAACACCCCATTGTATGACCTCTTACTAATTTCTCCATCAGTTGGATCTAGTTTAACTAACTTTAACTCAGTTAAACTGAATTAATTAATTACAACTCAAAATAAACTCAACCAGGGATCCTATAAAGTAGGAGATACTCTACATGACTCAAGTTAGACCCTCAACTCGAATTAACTGGGAAAACTAACTCAAATTAACTTAGTTAACTTGTACAAGTTGCCTTGTGATGTGGAATTACAATTTTATTCCTAATTTAATTTAAGGACAAAATTAAATCAGGATTTTCTTGTTGCATTTTCAACACTCCCTCTCAACAGGAAAGGGATGATCAGATACCCCAATCCTGCCTCTATGGAACTCGAATTTTCCTCTTGATAGTGCCTTAGTTAAGATGCATGCATATTGTTCCTCTATAGGAATGTACTCCAACAACATGATTCTCCTCTGCACATAATCTTGTAGATGGTGATACCAGATGTCGATATGTTTGGATCGATCATGAAAATTTTGATTCTCAGAGAGTTTGATACAACTCTGATTCTCACAGTAAATCACTGTAGGATCCATCTGCTAACCAAATATCCCAACAAGGATATTCCTCATCTAGATAGACTCATAAGATGGTTGACTAGCAGCCATGTACTCTGCTTCTGCCAAACTGAGTGCAACTGATATCTTCTTCTTGTTGTACCACGAAACTGTTGCTGACCCAATACTGATGATTCCCCCTAATGTTGTCTTCCTGTTAGATGGACTCCCTACCTAATCTGCATCTGTGAAGCCTTGCATCTTCACTCCCTCTATCCATCTCTACCAAAGACCAAACTGAGTGGTGCCTCTGAGGTATCTCAACACATGTTTAGCTACCTTCCATTAGAGTTTGGTTGGCTTAACCATTGCTTGACTAAGTTAATTAACTACAAAACATATTTTCAGTCATGAGTTCGCCAAATACATAAGTGAACCCACAAGATGCCTATAAATAGTATCCTCCACTAATTCACCGGAAGTAACATCTTCCTTCCTCTAATTTCCTGCTAGAGGAGTCTCCATGGGTTTTCTTCTCTCCATGTGGAACTTCTTTAGTATCTCGTTGGCTTACTTTCCCTGAGAGACAAAAAACTCCTCATCTCCTTGCCATACTTCCATACCAAGGAAATAATGCATGAGCCCTAGGTCCTTCATCTCGAATTTTCTTGCAATATCCTCTTTGCAAGATTTTACTAACTTCTCATCACCTGTTAGAATTAAATCATCGACATATAATACTATAATCAATAATTTACCTTCAACAACATTATGGTAAAGTTTTGTATATCCTTCACCTTTGGTGAATCCAAACCTGGTGAAATAGCTGTCAATATTGGTGTACCAAGCACGGATGTTTCAATCCATACAGCGCTCGCTTGGGTCTGCACACATGTGACTCTCTGTTGAAGTTCTTAAATCCTTTCAGCTGCCCAATGTACACCTCTTCCTCAACCACTCCATTGAGGAATGTTGTCTTCACATCCATCTAATGTATCTTCCATCCCATCTGCTCTAAAAATGCTAGAATAGATCTGATTGAAGAGTACCTTGCTACTAGAGAAAAGGTCTCATTGTAATCAATTCTCTCCACATGAAATAACTCTCTGGTCACCAATCTGGCCTTGTGTTTCTCGAGACCCCCATATGTTGCTTTATTTACCTTTTAAAGTCATCTGGAACTCACCACTAATTAGTTTTCTAGCCTTGGGACCACTTTCCAAAAACTATTTTTGATAATGGAGTCATACTCCTCTACCATGGAATCAACCCATATTGGTTATACACTGCTTCCTCGAATGAGGATGGCTCAATCTCTACACTCTTGTTCATCAGAGCCATGTAGCCAGTGTACTGATCTAGTGATCTCCTCTTACTACGTTGTGATGTGGGTGCTCCCACATTCTCTCTAGCATCATGCATCAATCTCTCAGATTCTCTAGTGCGCTTCCTTCCATCTCTAGAAGTCTCTACATGAGTGGGTGCTTGCACCCTCTTCTCCTCTGCATGTGGCTACTCCACATCATCCTGAGGTTCTTACTTTGGATCTAAAATCTCCTCATCTACATGCAACTGGAGCTCCCTCTCAAGGGAACATGTCATGGCCTTATCTTCATCGGACTTCACATCTCTACGAAGGACTTCCATACTGTGAGATGGTAGGTACACCCGAAGATCTTTCTTCTACATGAATAAAATCCAGCACTTATGTGAGAAATCATCTACAAATATTACTAAATACCTATGCATGGACGTGGAGGCTATTGAGAATGATCCACACATATATGAGTGAACTCTTTCAAGGATCACTTGCGCTTGACTGACCTTATCATGAAAGGTGTATTTGGTGTACTTCCCCAATGTACACCTTATGCATGTATCTCTCTGCTCTAGTGCACCCTTGGGAAGTCCTATAGAAATGTGCTACATGATCTTCAAATCTCCATGGTGAATATGGTTGAATCTTCTATGTCATAATTCATCAATGTCTTGTCTATGCACTTTCTCTGCTTTTGTGCTTAATGCTACACAATATTCTACATCTAATTTGTAGATGTTCTTCACCCAAACCCTGATCCACTTCTCTTGTTCTGAGGCTATGTGACTTAGGAAAGCCTTTCCTTTTCTAAATATCACATCGTAGCCATGGTCCTCGAACATAACAACTGAAACTAAATTCTTATTCAAACCCGAAACAAGAGAGGAGAACCAAACTCCCTCTAAAAAGTAACAGTACCGATGTCAGTCGCACTATACCTTCCATCATCTCCCATTTCGATGTGCATTTGGCGGTCATTCTCCTCAAATTCACTAAAAAATTCTTTGTTTCCGATCATATGGAATGAGGATCCACTATCCAGATACCACACACTACCCATCACCGAGGTCACCATCCAAGCAATGAGGGTGAAATCCAACTCAAATTGTGAAGCAAGAGCTTCACCTGCAGCTCCTCCTGATGGCTTCTTTCCAACCTTCTTGTGGAGACACTTCATTGCATAGTGTCCCAACCCATGACAGTGAAAACATTTAATCTTAGACAAGTCCTTCTTCTTGACACCTTGATTGGAATCTCCTTTGGATTGGAATTTATTTCCGTTCCCTTTCTTTTCCTTTCCATCTAAGGTATAGTTCTCCTCATCATCATGCTTGGATGAGGTTCCATCTCTAGTGCCCTATCTTATCTCTTCTTGCACCAAGTCAAACCACAAATGCTCCCACTTTGGTAGATGCTCCCTCCCATTTACTGAATCCTGGTAGCTGTGCCAGCTCTTGGGAAGGCCTAGAAGTGCTAGATTGATTAGATCATCTTCAGTAACTGTAATACCAATAATCCCAAGATCATACCGACATTGGTTGAACCTGCTCAAGTACTGAGGTATTGTGTCACCCTTTTCCATATTGATCTTTTGAAGCTTGTCCTTCAGTGCCAGCTTAGTATGGTCACTGTTGTGCTGAAACAAGTTGATCAAGGCGTGCCACATTACATATGGTGTATCCTTCTTATGGAGGTTCAAGACAATATTATCTCGATCTCCTTGTCATGCGGAAAGAGTCAATTTTGCGGACAAAACCGACCTCCCTAGAAACTAAGGCATTTCTAGTGACAAACAAAACAATCAAGCACTATCTTTCCCTAAATATGCATTTAAAATAAAAGCAACCAGGTGCTTAAGGCTTACCTTTAGTCCAACGCTATTTGTAGCAGCCAAGTCTCTTCGATCCAGATGAGCTCCTCTCCTTGAAGCCTGCATACACAAACAAGCAAACGATTACATAGCACCTAAATAACTCATATAATAAAACATATCCATCATAAAGACCAAGGAGTTTATGAAACAAATTATATATAACAACTTGTTGAGAAAAATGAACTTAATTGTATTAATTGGAAACAAAAGAAACCTTACAACCAATGCCTTGGTGTTGTGCAGGTCCCTCCCAGGGTCCAGCAAGAGTTCTCCTCTACTTTGATCAGCTCACCCACTTCCAAATGAAGCTAAGAAAGGAATGTGATCTCTCCTCTCAAGCTCTATAAGGGAGTCCTAATTTCAGAAGCATCTACCCTTAGGAATGTTCAGCTTTCAACCTCCCTTGCCTCTGGCTCAATGCCTGTATTTATAATGCTTTGGAGGAAGTTAAACAGGTCCACCATCAATGGGATAAGCCCCTCTTTCAAAGGGATAGTTCCCCTCTTCATGGGATAAGTTCCTCTTTCATTGGGATGCATGAACCATCTGGAGGTGCTTAGTCCACGTCAAACCATCTTCTAGAATGCTCTAGAATCGACCGCAAGTAAGTTTTTTGAAGTAAAACTTGCGCCTTTTGACTTTTACAGGGGTACGCACCCACCCCTTTACAGAGAGAGCGTACAAGTACGTAGGTATTATGTACTTGAGGTCCGTGCCCGCAGGTAAGAGTAAGAGAAAGTGCGGAACCAGAGTTATATTGATTTTTTTAAAGGCTTTCTCTCTTTTTTGGAGTTTGACATGAGGAGTAGAGGTATAAGACTTGCCAAGGAGGAAAGTATGGTTATTGATGGAGCCATACTGACTGCAAATAGTCATGGTGACAAATTTTAGTGTAACAGATTGCCCCCTAAAGTGCGAGGTCTGTAGTCGATTAGGGTTTTATATCATCTAGGAAGGGTGAAGCACTTTATCATTTCGAGGATTATCTTGTGGAGAGCCCAGTCGAAACCTGCAAATATTCAACACAAAATACATATATTAGATCATATCATCGCTGAGGTAGGAATTCCCATACTCAGATCAAAAACTTAACTAACAAACTAACTACTGCTCTGATATAGGAATGATTTCGCAATACATCATAAGCATAGACACAGTATGGACGCAGCTATCTGTTTATCATTAGTCTAATGTATAATGAATACAAAACTCCTCGCAGCCTGGATGGTGGAAACTAGATCCAGGGTCTTCATTTCTTCTTCCTGAAATAGTACGATTCTATCCATGCGAATAAATGAGTTGATGTCAAACATGGTAGAAACCACTTGATTACCAGTCAATGATGTAAACTGTTAACAAGTGTGAGAGAAACCACCAGTGATGTCAATGGCTCTCAAAGTACCCAGTACAATCTGTGAGATGTGAATGAATGTGTTGATGTCGAACATGTCACAGAATCCCTTGATCGAAGGTCATTGATGTAACCTGTCGTCAAAGGCGAGAAACCTGCCATTGAGGCATGCAGATTTCAAGGTACTGATGATTCCTAGATCATCTTTCTAGATAATGTGCTGATGTCGATAGAAAGCGACCCGTTGCAGGCAAGCCCACAACACGAAATCATAGATCAAGTTGAAGAAATGTAGCTGTAAGGACTGACTCAAGGATGGTCAAGATGGATGACAGATATTTTGCAGATGAATGGTTTATTTGCAGTGACCTCTTGAACACATAACGACACAACAGATGGCTTGGTGACAATTGACCCAAAGTTAATACCCAGAAACCGGCTGAAGACTTTCAATGTGGTTTGATCAACTGTTAGGCAAAGGATTTCCCAACCCAGGTGAATGAAAAGTGTCGTGTTCAAGAGTGGTGATAAGGTTTTTTCGAGACAAAGTATAACAAATAGGCTCATTTTCCTCTCTTTTCCCCCACCATTTCTGGCAAGTACCGCTTTATTTTTTACAAGCTTGAGGAGGATAACATTTGCTTGATTATAAACTCATCCTTTAGATGAGTCCAACTTAGTTTAGATTCGAACCCTAAGAAGGAGTGGTCCGTTCCGGTTTGTAATCGAACAGGTCCTTTACTGTGAAATTTTAACGAGTCCAGTATAGGAGAAACTCGGCGTTTTTCAATTTTAGAGAGTCTGAAAAACTTAAGAAGACTCCAGGGTTGACCTTTTTCGTAAATTTGTGTCTCCCAAGCCCGAAAAAGTATAAAATAATACTTGAGAGAACCGCTTGATCTTTACGACCAAGGAGTACTTTCATCATTAGTGTCTCTGATCTGAAAAGTAGAAAGCGATCAAGGACACGTCGTTTTATTTCCAATATCGAATTTGAAACGACAAAAATCCGGCAATCTTTTCTTGTTTTTACGGTCAGAAAAGGGCTGTAAGAGGACCGTCTTTTTAATTCCGTTTTAACGAGCTAAAAAGAAAACTCGGCAATCTTTTCACATTTTAGGAGTCAGAAAAGAGCTTAAAGATGACTCTGGTGTTTTTGTTTGTAAAAAATGACAATTTTCCCTGAAAATCCTTTATCCTGCACAAAAACCAACACATTACTCATACCTGTTGAAGATAGATAAAAATACTTTGAAAAATACCTTTTCATGGTGAAAAATAAACAAATTTACCATTTATTTACCCAAAAAACCTATAAAAAGGGCTTTTACCAATTCATTTTTACCATTTTACTATTTGAGGAGAGAAAAAGGGCTTTTGGCAAGAAACTTCTCGTGGGCATTGTGGAGAATCCAACCGTCTAAATCGAACACCGTCTCTTCCAGGTATTCTACAACATCCTCCTCTTCAATTTCATCCATTTAGAATTCTTTTTTAGGCCCCATATTTCATTTTTGGGAGGTTTTGTGGTTTCAAAAACCGCCTCTCGGCGTACGCAGGCACCACACTAGGGACCCGCGTACCTCGACATTTTCTCAGTTGGAAAAATGTCAGGGGCATGCACCCTGCCTTCAGGGACCCTGCGTACCCACGCTCTGTTCCTAAAGGTGGGGTGCGTACCCCGCGCAACGAGTTTTTAAAACCTAAATTCTCCAAAATGGACCAAATTTTTTTGATTTCATGGAATCTAATGGATGTTTTATGGTATGTAGATTATTCACCATGCTCGATTGGCACGAGAGAGAGCACGAAGATGTTCATTTGGATGCCATTAATCATCAACCGTCAATTGATGCTTTGAAGGCATGCAGCCTTTATAAATTTTGGGCCATACCTGGCATGAGGGCCCAAGTGAGCTTTCTAGAGTGGCTGGTAGATAGATGGAACGTTCAGGACCAGTGTTTTTATATTGGAGGGCACCAGCTTGAGATGGAGCCGACAGATATCTACTTTCTCACTGGTTTGCCCAAGAGAGGCGAACACTTGACTCTGTTCGGGACTAGGGCAGGTGGCCAGTCTATCGCTAGTCTCCGACTAGAGTGGTGTAACACTCAGTCTCACGAGAAGGGGATAGAGATCAAAACTATATCCCGTCCTGAACTTATGGTGATTGCCTTTACAGTTACCAGACTTTGCGGGGCTGCCGCTTTACACATTGCCACTGGATCCCAGATGCGGATGGCAATTGATTGCTATCGAGGTACCATATTCAACTGGTGTGATGCTGTGTTGGCCAATGTAAAAGGCCAACTGACTAGAGCCAAAAACGGATAGCTAAATACCTTTGGTTATGGGGCTTTAGTTGTGAGTTTTGGCTTAGAGAGGGTTCCGATGCTGATCCCACAGGAGCTCACTATTGAGGTTGGGCTTCCTCGAGAGCCCAAATTGATGCGATGGGTTGCAGTTATGGCCCGTCATCCTGATGAGGGGATGGAGGTCGTCCGATTTACTCCGGATTACTTTCACTGGTTAGAAGACCAGGTCTTTTCTATACAGGATTTTCCTTATGCCGGAGTTGATTTTCATGGAGATCCGGACATGGTTCTTCCACCGAGAGAACAATGGGATGATACAGGTAACTTCATTTTTCACAAGTTTTTTAAACTATCTATTATTTTTGTTTGTTTTATATCGTCTCAAAACTGATAGTAATAATTTTAAAAATGCAGATGTAGGCCCACGATGTCCAGCCAATCTCCGGCCTTACGAGAGGAGACTACCAGCCGCAGTGGCACCGGCCCCACAGGACGAGGCCACAGAGACTTTGGCTGAGTTGGAAAGTGACCTGGAGCGTCTTACAGCAGATATACCGGAGACTACCATAGATGATATTCCAATCAGGCTTCAGCGCTATGTAGTCGGGGTCCCAGGACCTTTTAGGAGGTTCTTGTGTAGGGTAGCCCGTGCAGTGGTGTCATATAGAGATCATCACCAGTGATTGGATGGTCGTTTTGTAGACACATGTGACATTTTGGTTTTTTGTACTTATCATTTTTGCCGATCATAAGGTGTTTTTCAACCTATGATTGAAGACGATGTATTTTTTGACACACTCCTATATATATATATATATATATATATATATATATATATATATATATCATTATTACCGGCTTATCTTGTAAATCATGTTATGGAATGGTTTTAAATTTACATGTATGATAATTGCAAATGTCTATTTAACATTCGAGAAGCAATTGCATCTGCTAATGTATTTAAAGACCTTGGAATATGCTGATATTCAATGTAATCAAACTCACGTTCCAAGAGACGCACTCTCAAAAATAATCTTAATAACACTGGATTTCTAATGGCATACACTCTGTTAACACCTAGGTTGTTCCCTATGACTCCCAAGGGAATACGGCCGGGGTAACCACTAACCAATCTTTGGATCACAGTTTCTAGCCAAACTGTGATCAGAGAGGGCTCTCTCTTTATGATTTGTCTCTGTTATGATGGTGTTTTTAGGCTAGCTATTATGCTCAGGTTTTGGTTTATGTTTTGGTTGAAGGATTTCTTTCAGGTCTTATGATATAGTGTTTAGATAGTGAAATACCATTGGGCAATGGAGTCTGGAGTTGCGAAATGATTTGATACGCTGGATTGGTGGTGTTCAAACTACAGGGCCTATTGTGTATTTCAGACAAACAAAATTAGCTTAAATGGTGATGTATGTCAACCAACAGAAAGCAATTAAGAATTTTCTATTAAGTTGGTGAGGTGAAGGTGAACACACTGCACAGGAGCAAAACTTGAATTCCTGTGACAAAGGCCACTGTGAAAGGTGTATTCTGAAAGTGCAGCAATTAAGAATTACACTTATCTAGATTACAGCTGAAGAAAACATTCATAAACAACACAGATTGAACTCAGGGTACTCAGTGAATAAATCCTGAAAGTTATTCTTTTTCTTTGTTGCTTAGTATTGAAAATCAGATAACATGTATGGATTTTAACAAAACAACTAATTGACAGAGAGAGTTACAGAGACTTATTGTATGGTGAAATACACAGGAATCCAGCAGTTATCAACAGACACTAGAACGCATTCAACACTTCAGAAATCCGAGAAATTCCATCACTTTCTTTATTAAACTTCTGAAAGGATTACAGCATAAGAATTTCTTTAGGAGAAATCAACAACAACCCTTGCAAGCTCATGCGAAGGGGACTTTATAGGGATATCTATACAAAATATCTCAGGCATTGAGTCATCTGAGAGAGAAAATATCTTCATAAATGCGTACAGAAAGTAGGAAAAGAAGTTATTGCAACTTTGAATGCAGCATAAATGCTCTTTATGTCTGTCAGAGGATAATTTGACCTTTGGAGGTCATTGAGTCGGTTGAGCCGTTTTGCTTTAACGCTAAATAATGCGTCTTTATTTCTTGCTGCGCTGTATTTTCTCGGCCCTGCCACCTATAGTCTTCTATTTCTGCTTTGTTGGCCGATCCATCTGCTGAGTTGGCTCAGCTTTAATCCGCCGTGCACGCTGATTTTGTTAAGCTTTGCTTTGCATGACAACTGATATTTTTAAGAAACAAAATTGTTAAGTGACTCCCTGTTTACAAAATCTTCTGTATTGCGTTTGTCCACCATTCTTGCGTAGGGAGTTGATGCCTGAGAATAGCATCCATTGTCTCCTCTGCCTCTGTGTACTTGAAGAAATTGGGAGCCACCCCAAACAGGTGATTGATCTCATTCATTATAAAAAACAGATTCTCGACTCTGTTGTAAAGAGATTGTCCTGTGGCTGGCCCTGTTTCCTCTGAGGTGCTGGGCTTATCACTGATCTGGCTAGTGGCAAATGTATTGACCCTTTTAGCATACTGGTCATGTGTGAACAATCTCCCTGCGCTGTTCAGTAAGCCAGGGAGTCCTCTGCTTTCTAACACTTGAAACTTTTCTAAAAACTTGTTCACCTCAGTTTGCATATCCTGGGTTCTTCTCTCCAAGGTCTGCACAAAGTTTCTCAGTGTGAGAACCCTTTTGACCATTTGGATAGTGTCAGTTCTGTTTGTAATTCCCATGGCAGCTAATTGAGAACTTGTTCTGTGGTTAAGTACATTGATCATTCTAGTGGCCACTTCAGGCATATTGCTCAATTGAGCTCTTGATCTGTGAATCTCCCTCTGTGCCTTTGGGATGAGCTCTAGTTGCTCATGGATAGTTTCAATATATGGCCACTGCTCATTGATAGATTGACCAATGTTAGCCCATAGCACTATTTTCAGTTCGGCCACCACTTTATCTAACTTGAGCTCATTCTCTAGCTCTTTTATTTTGTTTTTGAGGGCTTTCACCTCCCTGTCCTTCTCTGCCACAGTTTGTTTGGATTTATCATACCTATCATTGATTTTAGCCAAATATTCTTTGGCTGAATTGAGCTCCAACATTTGAGCTTCCAGGACTTGGATTTCGTTCTTCAGCTTTTGCATATCTAGGCTTTGGGCCTGCTCTGTAGTTGTTGGCGCTGCTGAAGTAGATGTTGTTGTTTGTTCGGTCTGTTGAGGAGGAGGGGCAGTGATAGGAGCAGTTTCCTCAAGATTGATGATCTGAGGAGGAGGCTGAGAAGTCTGCCCTTCTTCTCTTTGTTTCAGAGATGCCAGTAATGCTGCCTTTGCAGCCTCTGATTCTCCCAACTTCTCTTGTGCTTGAACCAGCTGTTTATAAATGGAGATCAACAAATCTGTGGTGTCCTTCTCATGCCTTTGTTGGGCTACCTCATCTGTCTGAGGGTGAATGGTAGCTGGGATCTTGATTTTCTTTCTCATGGCAGCCATGTCAGCATCCCTTAACTTCAAGATTTCCTGTATCCCGGAAATATCTTTGGGATCATGCCCGATTTCAATGATTATGTCTTCCAGGGACCTTATTCTGTTGTCCTTTGCCTGGGATGATGCCTTCTCCAATTCCAGTTGAGAGGCTGTGGCATTGAGGCTGCTCTTTAGCTTATAATTTTCCAATGTTTCATCTGCTAAGGAGGCATACACCATCTCACCAGTTTGTTTGTGCAATTCAATTTTGTCCATTGGGTGTATGTCTTTGGCCATGACCTCCAGGTTGGTCCTGAGGTAATCTGAGGCAGATTGGGGCTGCAGTGCTGTGGGCAAAAATGGCTCATAATCATCTTGCCTTCACCTACATCAAAGGCAGACATAAGTCTCTGCTGATTAGTAGGAGCCATGTTCAGCAGATGATTGTACAGCTGTATTTTGATAAGCTCATTCCTCCTTTTGATGTCTATGAATTGCTGTTTGATGCTTACTTGTCCTTCTTTTTGCTGGCTGGAGGAGCTGACCTCCCCTCCCATAGTCCTGTCCTGTTCCTGCTGGAAGGAACTTGCTGAAGCTTCTCTGCTGGGTGGGCCCATGCCCAATGCCTGTCTTATTGCTATATCCTCCTCTGAAAAATCATTTAATCTTTGTCTCTTTTCTCCCTGGTCAATAGATGAAGTGAGGGGAGTTTCTCTATCCCTTTTTCTGCTTAAGTCCTCCTTTTGAGGAGTTTGGAGGACCGATGCATCGGTGGTGACTTCTGGCCTAGGAGGCACTATGTTCTGAGCCTGTTGCTCAGTGGAAGTTGGAGTATCAATTACTCTCTCCTGCTGTAAGGGCTGCTGTCTGTCATGTTGCCCTTCTTCTTGCTGTAGATCTTGTTGCTGTTGTTGCTCTTCTTTATCTGTCTGCTCTGTCTCCATTTCCTTTTCTTTGCCTCTGCTGGATATATTCTCAGTGGCCTTGGTAGTTTGCTGCTTGGCAGTTGAGGAGGATTCAGCTGCTCCCGTTTGTGTGCTTGGAAGTGTGAATACCTGTGAACAAAGCTCAAGGTCAGCCAACTTCTTTAGATTCCTTAGTGCCCTCTTGTTCAGCTCTTCTTGTGACAAGGGCTCTTCTAAGGTCCCTCTCCTCCATTTGTCTTGGTTTGCATATTTTTCAATGTGAGGGATGCTATGGTGATCATAGGCAGATAACTTATATTTGAGCCTCCTCATGGATATGAAATGATTAGGGTCATAGGGTACCCATATGAAACTGGTTTGCAGGCCAAGGGCCTCAAGCATTCTCTCTGCTTCCCTCCATCCTTGCTCCCTCTCATTATAGATAAAATGGCCAAGTTGGCTTTTGACCTTCAACTGTGCCTTTTTGCCTTTTCCTGAAAAATGAAGCACATCAACTCTGCCAAATTGCCTAAAGTACTCTAGGGCAAATAGCCTCATAGGCACATACTTGGGTAATTTGAAAGGAGGTAGATCACACCCATATATCCTGATGACAGTGTGGTTTTGGTAGAAGTACCAATCCCCAACGCTATAAGCTTTGGACAGCTGAAGAATTCTCTGCATGTCATCAGTGAGTCTCGGAGGAGGTGAGCTCATCAGCATTGCCATAGTTGGATGGATGAACAGATCCATGAATTCACAGTAAGTGTATGGAGACTCAGGTCTAATGTGGAAGACAGATGACCAGTAGACCACTGATCTGGGATTGCCTTGGGCATCAATTCTTTTGATTGAAAAGTGAAACTTCTCATGTTGATGGTACAAGATCAAATGGTAAATGTAGGAGGTGTATCTGAACATCCTATCTCTCCTTAAATTCATCAATTGCTCATGAATCTTGTCTGATATGTAGGTGGCGTAGTCATAGCAGATTGGTGACTTGCCAGGAGCAAACATAAGCATCATTACCAGCACAGTTGTATCAATATGCTCAATTGAACTATATCCCAAGATGGGAGAAATCATATCTGCAAGGTCTCTGCCCAGCTCATTGAGGTATACATGAAGAATTGGAGGGCCCATCACAATGTTAGTTTTGATGTATAATTGATTAAATTTGACAATTTGAGCATCTGTGAGTTTATCCCCTTGTTTTATCAGGTTTACCAGTGATAAAGGAACCAACTTCTTCTGAGGGTTGAAGCAAAGCATGTCTCTGATAGCTTGAGGGGTAACATAGAAAAGTACTGAACCAGATGGGTCAACAACAGCTCTCTGAGAAACATCATATTGTTCAGCACAGAGGTGGATTAGTTCAGGGAACTGGTTGACCTGAGGGAGCTTAAAAATAGGGAGGAAAGAGTCCCATAAGCCCAATATATCTGTCCCATTTTCATGCTTGGCTTTCAACTCATTCAACAGCTGAATGTGGAATTTGCTGCTCATAAGCTTCTCTTCTGTAATTTGGTAATCCATATCTGCCAAGGTTTTCCATTTCAAGTCCTTTTGAGGGGCATTCAAAGGTTGAACATTTAGTACTACAGGTGTCTCCATTGCACGGGAGGATTTTGAATCAAGTGCAAAGTGATTTTGATTGAGCAGGAAAGTACAGAGGAATGCCTCTGTACCAGGGAGGTGAGATTATCAGGAACAGAGAGTGATCTGGGAAATAGCAGTTGAAATACTATTTATAGTGCAACTAGGACCAATGTTTGGCCTTTCCTTGTCTCTCTCAGTGGTTAAATTTGGTTTGAATGAGTCTGTCGCGATTGCGCAGACAGAACTTAGTTTTTCAATAAAATGTAGGTAAAACAAGGCTCGGCTAGTAGTTTTCGAGGTGGTAGTTGAAAATTAGAGGCTCTGTAGAGGAATTCACCAGTGAATTTATCAGTTTTATCTTCTTTTAAGCTTTTTGAGTGATTTACAGAGAATTCCAGACGTACGGAGGATAAATGATGAAAAATACCTGGTAAAACAGCGAGCAGAGGTTGTGTGAGCAGGCAGGATTGGTGCTCTGGAGGTCTCCTAGTTGATTTAGCAGGTTGGCGGTAAGTCGGACGTGAACAGCATGCAGCAGAGAGAATAAAAATGAGCGAAAAGAACGTAAAAACATGTTTTTCGGCCATAATATAGACTTTTTGACAATTTGGCGCCTTTTCTGCGATGACGTCAGTATGACGTCATTGGTGGGGTCAGGGCCGGCTGACGTCATAGGTGAGGTGGCGGGCTCTGATTGGTCCACGGGGATGGTGAAGTGGCATGCCAGGTCGGCAGGTGGTCGGGCGCAAGGGTTGACGTGTCGGCATGGTGGCAGTGACGTGGGATGACGCGGAGGTGACGTAGCATAGGCGGAAAAAGCCGAAACCAGAAATAGCCAGCGGTTTCATATCGCACCGCTTATGGTACGGGGGGGAATCTGTCAGACGTACCTCCGACGAGATGTGGCGAGGACGCGTGGCAGCCGAGTGACGTAACCATTTTACGGATATCGGACGATATCCGTCGGACGTGAGACCCGCTCCGATATCGATGCTGACCATTGGATCTGGAGGGCTCGATCCAACGGCCATCGGGGAAGTGACGTGACCGGTATATACGGCGGGTAAACGGCGGACGTCGGAGCCGCTCCGATGTGATAAGAGTCGTTGGATGCTCTGGATCAGATCGGGCGGCTGTCGGGGCGATGATGTGATAGGTGGATAAGGCAGCGGGCGGAGGCATAAATACATATTTTTAATGTTTTTTCAATATATTTCGAAAATCGAATATATGCGCAAACTTTGGTTAGGCAACAGAAAGTGGGTTTTTTCGGGATTTTTGGTAGTTTCAAAGGGTTTTCATGGGTAAAGGGGTTTTATAAGGTTTTCAATGCGCAATAATGCAGGCCCGATACTTTGGATAAGAACAAAGTGGGTATTTAGGGGTTATCTTTGCAAATGAAGGGGGTATAGGTAAAACAAGGTTATTTATGAGGCTTCTTTTGGCAAATGAAGCTTTCCAAGGGGCCAAATGACTTCAGAAGAGGGGAGGGGTTTAGGGTTAGGTTCATCAAAGTGACCAGATGCCATTTGATCCCTGACACAGAACTTATTGGCTATAATACCAAGGGGAGGGATATTTATACAAAATTTGGGGTTTATACACCATGGTGTTAATATTAGTAAGGGAAAAGGTAATGTAGGGGATTTACATAGTAGTGTTAGAGTTAATATGGATGAAGGGTTAAATGGGGGTAAACCACTAAGCTTATTTGAAACTTACTTAGTTTAGAGAGTAGATCAAAATGAAAAGATTTTTAGACAAGAAATGTGGCTTTTGAATGAACAAGAACCACCATGAAACCATGATTTTCTTCCATGAATCTCAGCTGATGAGGGGATGTCAGTAATGAAATGGAAAGGGGAAGGAGGGAGGTTAGTCATGCTCCTTGCTGTAACTTGATGAAGATGAACACCTTGTCAATTGATTGACTTTACTCTGGTAAACACAATTTACATATCTGCAATGGTAAAGATAACCTTTCTGCAACCCCAACTACTTACCCAGCTACTTATCTAGCATTTTTTTTTTTTTTTTTTTTCATTTCTTCTTGGAGGGTGCACTTGGACTTGCAAACCCTTACTTGCCTTTTCTTTTCTTTGGCTTTTTCTTTGTTTTTTCTATCTACTTCTACCCTTATCTCTTCCAAGGTCCCAGATTAAGCTGTTGGGAGCCTTTTCTTCTCTACCTGAACTACTTGTCTGCCAAGATTAAATAGTTTGGACAGACTCCTCTCTCTATTCTACAACTGCAAATTTAAACCATGGAATGACCCAGATTAGACTGTTGGGCCATCCATCAAAATTTTTAAGTCCATACCAAGCTATAAGCACAGATCAGACTCTCTAGGAAATATGTGATCTTTGAATTATCAAAGAAGAGCATATTTGGACCTTCCATAGCCAATCATGAAATATGAAACCTATTGGTATAGGTAGCTAACACACTCTATTAAGCTGTAATACAACGAGTTCAGAATCTAACCTCACTATCAAACTCCGAATCCCAAATGAAATAGATTCAGACAATAACTCAATCACTGCACTGTACTCGGCAATGTTGTTTGTTGTTTGACCGAGGCTTACCCCATGCATAGAAATTAACTCGTCAGAGGGTGAATAGATAACCCAAGCTGCGGAAGAAATGTTCCGTGTACTATGACAAGCACCATCAACAAATCCAATGTATGTTTGGAGAGGCATCGATATCTGCAATATCAAGAGTAAAACTAAGATAAGCCAGAATAACGACGAAAAACACTCTCTAAGCTAAGCACACTGTCTAAACTAACAAACACACCAGCTAGAAAGAAAAACTAACCTAACTAAAAATCTCCATACCCATTCTTTTAAGCATAATACCTCTTCAAGTAAAGACCATTTCTGGGTTTACCTAAAGAGTCCCCGTCAAAGTCTACCAACTCATAGGCCCCTTTTGCTAGCTTTCGCTTGACAATATAGGGCCCATTCCACATAGGAACGAATTTTCCAGCACCTAATTTATCATTAGCTTGATCATACAATAACACTAGGTCTCCTTCCGAAAAATTTCGAGGGGTCACATTTCGATCATACTGAGCTTTCATACGTTTTGCGTGAGTCTCGATCGCCAATGCAACATCATGTCGATTCTCATCTAATTGAGCTAAGTATAATAAACGCTTTTCCTCTTCGGAAGTAGCTGGAAGTAACTCGATGGCCATTTGCAGTGACGGGATTTCGCATTCAATGGGTAGCACAGCTTCCAAACCATAAACTAGTTGGAAAGGAGTGAACCCTGTTGATGTTTTCACTGAGGTTCGGTACGCCCAAAGCGCTGAAAATAACATGTTATGCCAATTCGACCGATGAATACCAATGATTCGTCAGATCATGATAACTAAAACTTTGTTGATGGACTCAACCAGACCATTTTCTTGTGGATAATAAGGAGTTGAGCTATCGTGACGCAAACCAAGCTGGCCTGTAAGTTCTGTCATCATAACGTTTCGAAAATGGCGCCCATGGTCAGTGATTATCACTTGTGGGACACCAAACCTAGCAATTATATGATTGAACACGAAAATTGCAGCTGTCTTGCCATCTGCCTCGAATGTAGGCATCGCCTCGGCCCACTTAGTAAAATAATCTACCGCAAGGATGATATACGCATGCCCCCCGGCCGAGTGAGGGTTACATGTAATAAAATCGATACCCCATTTGGCAAAATGACCAACGACAATTATAGGGTGGAGAGGAGCAAGTGGAGCACGCATCTTTCGATCAAACACTTGACAGTTGTGGCATTTTCGGACCGCAATAATACAATCTTTAAACAAGGACGGCCAGAAGTACCCAGCGCGCAATATCTTTTGTGCTGTGGCATACCTAGACATATGACCGCCACACGCTCCAGAGTGACAGTCATTTAGAACCCTTTCAGCCTCTTCGTGAGTTAAGCAACGTCGAAAAATAGAGTCCGCCCCACGGCGATAAAGAGTATCTCCAATAATTTTGTATTGTTGGGACTGGAATCGAATTTTCCGACGTTCCGACTTTGAAACTTCGGGCCGAAAGGATTGGGTCTAGAGATAGATGATTATATCCCCATACCACGGATCTAAAGTGCTGATTAGAAACAAAGATTCGTCCGCGATGGGCTCCTCTGCCACAGTTTCCGTGTCAGCACGCGGGAAGTCACCCATTAACTCTGCAAAAACTAAAGATTTCTTAGACTTAGATTTCTCAAACTCCAAGTCGAACTCCTGCAGGATAACAATCCATTTAGAGTACTTGCCCCCTAGCAATTGTTTGGTCAAAATGTAGATCATAGGGTTGCAATCTGAAATGACTGTAGTTTTACGTAGTAAAATGTAGTGACGAAAACGTTGGACAACTTGAACGGCTGCCAATGCCAATTTCTCCACATGTGAGTATTTTAGCTCAGTTGGGTTTAACGTTCGACTAAGGTAATATATCACATCTTCCGTTCCGAATTCATTTTCCTGAACTAAGACCATTCCAATGGTGGAATGGGAGGCGGCGAGATACAAAAAGTAATCCTGGTTGTAGTTGGGAGGATGCAACAACGATGCATGGGTCAACGCGTGCTTGAGTGCATCAAAAGATTTTTGAGCTATCTCATCCCAAGAGAATTGAGCGTTCTGTTTCAACAACCGTGTAAAACCCTTTGTAACCTCGGCATAGTTAGGAGTGAATCATCGTAAAAAGTTTGCTTTCCCCTGCAAACTTTGGAGTTGGCGAAGACTCGAAGGAGGAGGCAAATTGATAATAACTTCGACCTTCGAGGGATCAACGCGAATGCCGGCTTTTGAAACTACAAACCCCAGCAATCGACCCGTTTCTATACAGAAGACACATTTGTGTGGGTTCAACCGAATACGATAATGCCTACACCTCATGAAGATTGCACGTAAGTGAACGAGGTGATCAGCTCGATGTAATGAATGAGCGGGCAAATCATCGAGATACGGTTGCACAATGTGTTTGATGTCATGAAACGCATAAGACATCGCCCTTTGAAAAGTTGCTCCGGCATTCTTGAGTCCAAAAGGTAATTTGCAATAAGAAAATGTCCCCCATGGACAAATGAAAGCCGTTTTTGGTTAATCGGCATGTAGAATATTGATTTGATTGTATCCGGAAAAACCGTCCATGAAGGAAAATATTTCGCTGCCGGCACAATCATCAATGATTTGATCGATATAGGGAGTTGGGTAGTTGTCCTTTGGACAAGCTTGATTAATGTCCCTATAATCGATGCATATTCTTATTGTTCCCTGCTTTTTGTTAACCGGAACAATATTCGATACCCAATCCGTTAACGGGATCGGATAAATGAAACCTGCTTTCAATAATTTTTCAACTTCTGCTTTAATTGCAGCAGCTTTTCGTGGGTGAATCTGACGCAAACGTTGCCGGACGGGTTTAGCGTCTGAGTAAGTCTTGATCTCATGAACAACAATCGCGGGATCAATTCTTGGCATTTCCTCATAGGACCAGGCAAACACGTCACGGAATTCTTGAAATAGGGCCTTGTATGTCTGAATTTCGTCATCTGTACACGAGGCACCTATATGAATGTTCTCAACAATTCCAGGCTTAACCGAAATGTCAATGGGAATATTTCGAGAGATGTTTCCCAAATTTAACTCTGAATCAGGATGTTTCATTGGATTATGAGGTTCCTTGACATATTCAGCTGTAAAAATTGATGAGAAATCATTTTCAAAATGATCATCCTTGGGTAAAAACGAAGATCTGTGATGGAGATCTTCCCATGGTAAATCATCTACACATAGGATTTCACGAATTTGCTCATCAGAAAGAACAAATTCAGGAAACGTGGTTAAATCCGAGGTTGATGTGAAAAGTGATTCCTCACAGACCACATTCATTAAGTCTTTTTCAGTTGAACGCGGGTCGGTAAAATACTGCACGGCTTCATAGGCAATTTCATATGGACTCAAAGGCATAGCATCACCAAATGAGTCTATCTCAGATTCAGAAGGAATGATCCAAGGATCATCATAAACAATGGTGTCTGATGTAATCATATGAATGGATGCAAACGAAGACAATGCGTTGATTGGAGGAAAAGGAAAAGTTCCCAGTAAACCGACATCTTTAACTAATCCTACTCCAACATCCTTATACGGGATAGTTGTTTTACCAACATGCTGAATACTCTCTAAAGAGGCTGGGTCAGATGAAAAGTAAGCCAGCTGGTCTATTGTTACGATCTTTCCATTATGTGGGAACTTTATTACTCGGAAGACCGATGAAACGACCACTGTCATAGCGTAAGACCAACTTCGACCCAAGAGAAGGTTGTAGTCTAGAGGGGCATCAACCACTTCCACATCTAGACTAACGGTTTTTCCTTCAACCCCTATAGGCAAATCCTGTAGAATGCCAAAAGGATGAAACCCACGGCCATCAAAGGCCTTAAGAATTGTCGGGGATTGATTTAGTGAAGGAGAACCAAGCGATCTCCAACACTGTATCGACATAATACACATTGAAGCTCCCTCATCAATTACAGTCCGATGAATAGGCCTGCTTTTTACTATCACTGGGATCTGGAAAGCCATTTGATGAGGCAAACGTGGTGTACTATTTTCTATATCAAATATTATTAGGTTCGGGTCCTGAACATCAACAGCTCCTATAGCCGACAAAAGTAATTTACGCTGTGCTGGGCATGATTGTAGCACTTCCAAAGCCAACATTGCTGAGGGTGAAACAGTTAAGTCCTCAACAATGTTATAATTCTGGGCCGCTCTCGCATGTGGATTGAAAGCAGACTTTCGAAGTATACCCTTGGTGGGCGGTTTGATTACTAAGTCTGGATTAGGCTTCTCGATCTGTAGTGGATCGGAACCGGGAGCTGAGGTTGATGGATTAGAATGAGAAGATTCTGCTTCTTTGCCATCAACAGGACTTTTACTACCATAATCTTGCGATCGAGTCGCGATCCTGACATGGGACATCATCAATATGGGTTCTTCATTGGCATTCGAGGAAGAACCTATCATCTTGCTATCTTGATTTGGAAATGGATCCCTCAAAACAACAGGATTTTGGGAACCTTTGACAATCTTTGCAACCTCTGCTCGATGAGGGCAGTCTCTTGTAAAGTGTTCCCCTTCAAAAATAAGACAAGGATATCGAGGTTTGCGTTTTTCATCATTGGTTTCCGATTTTTCAGTTTTCTCCTTTGGAGTTTTGTCTGCGGTATTCTTCTTCTTCCCTTTCTTCTTCCCACCGGATTTTGATTTAGCCGTAGATGATTCTACAACGTGAACATTGGCGGAAACCTCTGCAGAAGAATCTCCTGTCGAGGAATCAGGCAAGGTTATGATAGGAGAAGAATTCTTGGAGGATTTCTTCTTGCTTTTAGTGTTCACCGTACCAATCATGCCATCAACAGCATGAGACCCTGACGGAGCAGCAGTGATTTGATTTGACTTGGGAAGATCGGGGATCTTTTCGTGTAACGTACCTGACTGAGTATAAACTAAGTCAAGGTACTGTGCTTGAGCAATCACTTGCTCCTCAGTAACTACTCCGACCTTAGCTACGTCTTCAGTAATCTTCGGTAACAATGATTTAACAAACCATTCAGCTAAGATCTGGTCCGGAATAAAAACTTTCACTAACCGCCTTCGACGTCTCCATTCATGAATATGATCGGAAATATAAGTGGACGTCGATTGCTTTAATGAAGTTAGTAACTCCGTGCCATTATCATATCTGACCGGCAACTGAAAATGAGTTAAAAAACGAGGTAGCTAACTGGCTAAAATTATAAAAAGAGGCCCATGGTAACTCAATATACCACTTGGCCGCAAGACCAATGAGAGTGCGCTGGAAAAGACGTAAGTGGATCGAATCATCCGAGATGGAGTTAGACGCACACCAGAGGTGGTAAGTCATCACATGGTTCGACGGGTCCTCTCCAGATTTACCTTCGAACTTGGGAATGTCACTGGGAAACTTATTCGGCATTGGCAGCCAAAACGGAAGATAATTAATTGGATCATTTGTTAGACGCGACAAGTCTGGTAAGTCCAAAGTTGCGATAAACGATAGCTGCCGATTAGGATCCCTAAAACTCTGGGTCATGAGACCAGTCCTAGGAGGAGGATATCCAGGATAACTAGGAATAGGAATCGTGTTCGGGATATTGTATCCTCCTGGAAAACCAGGATTAACCGAACCATACTGGGGTTGTTGTGGTTGTTGATAAGTGTACCCAGGGTACGGTTGATACTGATAGACTGGCTGCTGGACAGCAGGACCGAATTGGTACTGTCCCTGGTACGGTTGATAAGTGAATTGTGGTTGACTTGTGACAACCATACTCAAACCAGGTTGTCCTACAGGCATCTGAACCGTAGTTTGAATCGTGGATCCAGACGATGGTAAAGATGTCTGAGGAGTAGATACAGGAACAGTAGAAACCGGAGCTGTCGATACTTCAGAAGTAGGTGGGGTAGATTGAACAGATGTTGCGGCAGTTGCAGCAGTCGTTTGAGATGGAGTACTAGGCGCAATAGGCCCAGACTGAGAAACTACCGAAGGTACAGAAGTTTGAATATTAGACTGGACTGGTTGCTGGGGTGAACCAAAAACTAAGGGTTGTCCAGTTTGAGATGACAACTGTACATTTGGCTGCAACACCTGTTGAGTTTGCGATGGATCCCACACTATGTTCATTCCGGGGTACTGACCCATAACAGGTTGAGGATATGGGGGACCATAACCAGGTTGAGGGTAGGATTGATAATTGAAAGGTACATTTCCCGTTCCTTGAACATAAGATTGACCTTGGGGTGGTTGGAAACCTTGGTTCGAGTACTGACCTTGGGGTAGATACCCTTGAGGCATGTACTGATACTAGGGTTGACCTTGAGGTATAAATTGATACTGGGGTTGACCTTGGGGTACATATTGAGTCTGGGGTTGACCTTGAGGAACGTAATGCACCGTAGGCACGTACTGTCCTTGAGGTTGCCCCCCAGATGCAAATTGTGTACCTTGAGGTTGCCCCCCAGGCGTTAATTGAGGCTGCCCCCCAGGCGGTAACTGGCCACCTTGAGGTTGAGAATTGGGAATAGAACCTGACATCATGAGAATGTCTTCTACGCTCAACGGTTTTGCACCATTGCTTCTAGTGAATAACCCTTGTTCAATTGGTTGAGGAGATGCTCCCGAAAAAGTACCAGAAAGTGACTGATACCCAGAGGGAACAGAAGGACCACCGTACAAAAAGGATTCAGGCGATTGAGTAAACATGGACGACTGACCAGACATATTTACAGGAGTATAAAGACCTCTAGGTGTCGGGTGAAAAGGAGCTCGAGGTGGTGAAAAACTTAACCCTAGGTTTTCTAAGAAATTTGTTAAAGAAAGATACCAAGTAGTACTTCTAGGTGGACTGTAAAAAATTGATTCACGCTCCCTTAGATCAATAACAGGTTGATTTTCAGGGATAGGGATGCCTATTTCTTATTCTGGAGCAATTTCTTCAATAGCTATCAAACCAGAAGGAAGATTCTCGGTGATTACTCTTTCTACCCTAGGTAAATTAGGAGCACTAGAAGTTGGAGAGACAAACCCCGATGTTGGAGTAACAGGTTCAGATATCTCAGGTTCTTCGCCTATATCACTAGTAGATGAAAAGCTACCAGCAAGTTCGGAAACTGAAATAGCTTCAGGATTATAACCTGTTTCGAGAGTTTGGTAATCAGGATGAACAACCAACGAAGACTCTCCTTCTTCAGGTGACCCAACTTTACTGCCACTAGGAGTTACGAGGACTTTCAAACCTTCGTAATGGCTCGGGACTTCTTCAAGAGGTTGGCCCCAAAGTCTACGTGACTTCCTCAACAAATCAGCCACGGTTACAACCTCAGGATACTGGCCCTGAAGTCTACGGGACTGTCTTGGTAATTCAGCCACAGCTAAAAACTTTTTAACTACTGCACACGCAAACAAAGTAAAATCTCAAAGCAAACTGCCTAAAGTCTCTAAAGAACCAAACAAATTCGAATCACACACCTAAAGAATCTAGGGCGTCAAACCACACACAAACAGTAACTTTCTGGACCAAAAACACTAGTTGGTGATGAAATCCAACATCGCAGAATTCAGTACAGAAATGGCGGGTGGAACAGTTACCCCGGCAACCTGCTTAATGAATAGACTGGACCAAGTTCCTCCACTTTAACCGTCTCGAGTGAAGTGAACCCCCCAGAAAATCCAAGTGAGTTTAACCGACGTCTGCTCCAGGTACAGTGGGATCTTCCCTCCACCGTCACCTTAGGAAGAATCCTAAAGATAATAGTCACTAAGGTCACCAACAGCAACAAATATACCTGGGGGAACAGTCTACGATCCGATACACACGCAAGGGCAGAGTAACAAGCTCAATCCCCTTGCCGGCTCCTTGACAATAATCCAAGGTTTACCGACAAGTGACCCCAGGCTCCTCGACAATGGTTAATCCGAGGTTTACTGTTTGTAGTACGTGCATATCTGGCGTCGTTCCCAATGAAGGAGGATTGATTCCCTCACTGGTTCGGACACGATCTCGTGCTTCTCCTTTAAGAGGAGCTTTCCCAGAGCATAAATGTAACAATTGGATTTATCCTACCGCAAGATAAGCTACTTGTTTGTTTTTACTGTCTTGGAGAGTTAATTACTTTCCTACTCCAAGACACTAGCCTGATCTATGTTGGTGTACCAGAGCCCTAGTAAATAAAAAGTTACTAAGTTAATTTTACTTTAAGCGTTATTTTTTATGGCTTTTCTTTAAGACAACTTTCTGAGCAATGAAAATCAAAGAAAAAATCTCTTTATCTTTTCCAAAGCACACAACACAAGACCACTAATTATTTCACGAAAACTTCCTTTCTCTTTTCAAAGACTTCAAACGCTACTAAAACAAACTTTCTTCAAAAGAGATTTTGTATTTTTCCTATTTTAACAAAGCATGTAAAACTACTTAACAAAAATCAATTTTAAGATCTATGAAAATCTAAGAGAAATTTACCTAAAAGTAAATCCAATGAGGTAAAAGCCTACAAAATATAATTCCAGGTTGTTTTACTCAGTTACAGTTCAACCAAGGACTAATTCACGCAGAATCATAAATTAGTCAAAAACAAAAATAAAAAGCTCTTGTTCTTTTTCTTAAGAATGAAATTCACAGCTTAACGAACAAGCTTTCTCGAAATTCCGCAAAGAGACAACACAACAGTAGGTTTCTCACAAAGGTGGATTTTACGAATGGTCTAACTCCTAAGAAGACTGAAAAGACCAGGGATATCCAAGGTTTCTACAACTTCTAAATCCAGAGTCACTACAAGACCAATACAAAAATCAAACCTAGGGCTAGAATTTCTATGAACTTCACTAAAACCCTTGATGCTAATGAAACAAGTCTAGATGAAAACTTCTGACATGTAAACAGTGGATCTGGGCAGCAACAAATAAGCTATAAACAAGATCTAATAGGTAGAAAAGGAAAAAATTGAAATTTTCTAAAATTTTGACAGGGTACGCAGGCAACCCATTTGCACAGGTGCGGCCACGCTCTGTGTGCAAAGCAGAAGTGCGTACAGGTACGCACTGTGCTTAACTCAGAGGGTGCGTACTTCTCTCAAAAACAAGAAAAATAAAAAACTAACTCAATCCTAAGCTATTCTACCCAAATTCACAGTCACTCAGTCAAAAACTAGAAAGAAATCAACGTTTCTCAAATCAAAGTATCAATCAAAAGAGAAATCAATCAAATCCATGGATTCCCCAGCGGAGTCGCCATTTTGTCATGCGGAAAGAGTCAATTTTGCGGACAAAACCGACCTCCCTAGAAACTAAGGCGTTTCTAGTGACAAACAAAACAATCAAGCACTATCTTTCCCTAAATATGCATTTAAAATAAAAGCAACCAGGTGCTTAAGGCTTACCTTTAGTCCAATGCTGTTTGTAGCAGCCAAGTCTCTTCGATCCAGATGAGCTCCTCTCCTTGAAGCCTGCATACACAAACAAGCAAACGATTACATAGCACCTGAATAACTCATATAATAAAACATATCCATCATAAAGACCAAGGAGTTTATGAAACAAATTATATATAACAACTTGTTGAGAAAAATGAACTTAATTGTATTAATTGGAAACAAAAGAAACCTTACAACCAATGCCTTGGTGTTGTGCAGGTCCCTCCCGGGTCCAGCAAGAGTTCTCCTCTACTTTGATCAGCTCACCCACTTCCAAATGAAGCTAAGAAAGGAATGTGATCTCTCCTCTCAAGCTCTATAAGGGAGTCCTAATTTCAGCAGCATCTACCCTTAGGAATGTTCAGCTTTCAACCTCCCTTGCCTCTGGCTCAATGCCTGTATTTATAATGATTTGGAGGAAGTTAAACAGGTCCACCATCAATGGGATAAGACCCTCTTTCAAAGGGATAGTTCCCCTCTTCATGGGATAAGTTCCTCTTTCATTGGGATGCATGAACCATCTGGAGGCGCTTAGTCCACGTCAAACCATCTTCTAGAATGCTCTAGAATCGACCGCAAGTAAGTTTTTTGAAGTAAAACTTGCGCCTTTTGAATTTTACAGGGGTACGCACCCACCCCTTTACAGACAGAGCGTACAAGTACGCAGGTATTATGTACTTGAGGTGCGTGCCCGCAGGTAAGAGTAAGAGAAAGTGCGGAACCAGAGTTATATTGATTTTTTAAAGGCTTTCTCATTTTTTTGGAGTTTGACATGAGGAGCAAAGGTATAAGACTTGCAAAGGAGGACAGTATGGTTATTGATGGAGCCATACTGACTGCAAATAGTCATGGTGACAAATTTTAGTGTAACACTCCTTCTAGTATGATCCTTCTCACCTTTGCAAAACATTTCTTCCACTTTGCAAAATATTGAGCATGTGGTCTTGGAGGCTTAGGGATATCATTGCCTATGAATTACTTCAACACATTGTCTTCCGACACTGCCTCCATCCTGTCCTTCCAAGCAATATAGTTCGAACTACCCTCAAGGGAATATTCGAGTCTCAATCCATAGAACGACATCCTGCTAGCTCTGAAGAATGATACAGCAAATTCGATTTCACCTGCAAAAGACAAACTCGTAGTTCGAACTACCCTCAAGGGAATATTAGAGTTTCAATCCATAGAATGACATCCTGCTAGCTCTGAAGAATGATACTGCAAATTTGATTTCACCTGCAAAAGACAAACTCGTATTCTCCTCTTCTAGAGTTGTTTTTTCTCTGATACCATGTATAAATTCCTTGTAGATTCAAACTGCTAATTTTAATTTACTAAAAAAATAGACTTGAATATACTCTACTCATCAACGGAAACAATTAATTGATCAAGAAATCATGAAGCATACAAGAGAAAGAATTCAATCAAGACATTACACAATGATTTCCTAGGGAAAGACATAGTTGAAAACCCCTACTATATGTATATTGCATTAGTCAGAAAATATGAGAAGATTACAATTCTTTGCTCAAGCCTGAGAAACCTCTGCACTATCTCTATCTGTCTCAATGCTTCCTAGACAAGCCTAGGCCAATACTTAACAAAATTTTGGCTTGCCCAAGTCCCTATTTCCTTGTGTTTTTTCCTTGGGAATTAGCCCCTTATTAATTAGGGAAATTCCTCAATATGAATTGCACAATATTCATAGGCCTTCCTCTAACTACTACACCACCTGTACAATTCATATGATTATACAACTAATAGTACACTTCCCTATAACTCCAATCTCAACTGGGTAACTCTCAGATCTAACATGCATGAGTTATTTATGAGTGAATCATGAGTTAATTGGTTGAACACATGAAGCAAAACCTCACTTAATACAACTCAAAATTAACTCAACCAGGGCTCCTACTAAGTAGGAGACACTCTACATGACTCAAGTTAGACCCTGAACTTGAATTAACTAAGCCAACTAAGTCAAATTAACTTTTTTAACTCGTAAAAGTTGTCATGTGATTTGGAATTACAATTTTATTCCTAATTTAATTCAAGGACAAAATTAAATCAGGATTTTCTTGTTGCATTTTCAACACATGGGAGAGGAAATATTCATTAGTTATTTAGTGATATAGTTCACATAGACACAACAAACATTAAAGAAAATACAACACACGTTCAACAAGATAAATAAAGAATCCAATGAAGTAGTTCAATTTCCTTAGTACATATGAGAAAAACATATACAACAAACATCTAAAGAATAGTCTTACAATATTCATGATACATGCATGAAAATGTGTTGGCTCAGCAAGCTTCTAATTATTAGGTGAAAGATCCAAGTACACAGTTACAACGGTGAGACACTAGCTCTAATAGTGGAACATTAAGTCACTTCTTGCTTCTCCAAAGAATGATCTTCTCTCCTATGCTAAGCTAGAGAAGCCAAGGCTAGCTCTCCAAAGGCTAAGCCTCAAAAATCCATTTTCTTGAGTTATGAGGGTGTATTTATAACAAAAGGAATGACCTTTCATATCCCCATGACTCTTGAGATTCCCTCATGACTCTTAGACTTCTAATGTGACCTTTGGACTTCTATATGACTTTTGGACTTTTCCTAAAGACTCTTTTGTCCATATATGACTATGTGACTTTTCATATTCCACATATGACTCTTAGACTTCCACACATTACATTTTGTCCTTTCCTTTTGATAATTACATCATTATATCCACAAATTATGTGGTAAGACACATGGACACAAATGAAAATTATGATGGCACTGGTACAAGTCACAACTTGACAATGATGACATTGAATCCATGACGAAATGACAAGTCCAAGTTGTTTCTCTTGCTTCTTTGCCTTCAATCGTCATGAGAGGTATGTTTAATACTTCATATTCATGAAATATATGATTTTTTCTTCATCTTCATCCTCTAGGGGGGTGAATGTAATGGAGTCTTCATGTGGTCCTGATCTTTGGTCTTCTATCATAAACTAGTGTCCCTTCATCTTCTCGCTTGATGATCTCTTCATGGTTCCTACTTCCGAAGTGTCTTTTAGAATAGTCCCCTTTTCCTCTCTAAGAATCACCATCTCATGTCAAGATGTAGTACTTGCAATTCAAAATTACTCATGACAAGATGAAATTAGTCTAAAAAACTCCTAATCTAGCTTACTTCATGAAAATAACTGATTGAGGTAGAATTGGGTACTAGACTGGGAACAAGTCTGAGGGATTGCATAGTGCACAATTCCAAAGGCTATGAGTAATGTCTTGAGGCTTGTGATTGCGCAATGTGCGACAATGGAGACCTAGGCAAGAAGACTGCATAGTTGAGGGACATAGTGAGGCATGATTTCCCACTGTAACTATGCAATGCACAATTTACGGGAGAGAGAGAGAGAGCCAGAGGATTGCACAGTTGCATAGTTCAAGGAGCTAGGGAGGAAGACTGTACACTAGAATTGGACAATGCATAGAGAGAGACTAATTGGGAGGCTAGATTGTGTAGTTGTGGGATTCAAGAGGTCAATATTTAGCAATATGAATGTGTAATGCACAGTCCTTGGAGGAAAGAAATGCACATTGCGTAGTTCCAAGAGGTAAGGGTGCATGTTTGAGACTTGCCACTACACAATGTGAATTTCAGGAGGGCAAAGTGAGTTTATGTTGGCGAGGCAAAAAATCTTCCAGAATTTGGCTGTGTGGGATCGGTGAATTAGATATGAAACCAAATTTGGACTTAAACATGATTACACACTTAGAAAAATTGATAAGACAACATTAAACACTTAGCACTCAGAAACAACATGGTCCTCTTAATGTGACAACAAAAAAACATACTCCTGCAAGTGCGACACTTAAGGTACACTTTGCGATGATAGTAGCGACACTTGTGTGAAAGTGCATGAAACTTTTGGAATGGTTGTAATACATGTCTATATGATAAATAGGACCCATTGTTACCAAATATTCCACTCACAATGCACCAAAACTATGTTTTTTCAATGTGAGACACTTTTTCGTGTCTAAAGATGACACTTGCGAAAGTAAGAGAAGAGTGCAAATGAGACTTGCACGGGTTTAAATAAAAGGAAAGTGGCACATGCCAGTGTGAAGATAACATGAAAATAACACTTATTAAAGTGAAATAAAGAAAAAAAGACAGTTATGAATGTGAAATAAACACTTGCGAAAAAAAAAAATGTGTGCCAGAGGGACAGTTGAGGAAACTCACTGGAATAAAAGTACATTTGCAATTAGAGTTAGGGAGACTATCAATGGAGAGTGCGCATTAATTTTTTACATGTGTTGTGCAGTACACTGTGCTTATGGATTTCAAATTCACTTTCACTAGTGATTGCGCAAGCCTTATGTTAAGAGCTACGTAGTGATTATGTAAGCTTGCACTGAAAGAAGTGCACTTCAAAATTCTTCAAAAACTGAGCATTCATAAGCAAGTGACTTTGACACTTATAAGAACACTTAATATTTTACAAAACATTAGATGACCATGAAGTGACCATAGAACAAAAAATCACAAGATCCTCAGTAGGAACCAAAATTCAAGTGTAAGCAAAAATTTGGAGTTGTTTGTCACAGCGAGAAATGACTTGGCAACACATTGGTAGAACTCTAGCTTCGTTGTTTAGGTTTCATCTTTAAGTGAAAGGTATCAATATTTCAGAAAGGATTGATTCACCATGTGTATTTCCCTGACTTTTCTACTTATCTCGCTTAAAGATATAGTCCCTTCTATTACTTTCTCAACTTCGAACAACTCAACATAAGACTAGTTACACCTCAATTGTTTTTATAAGGGAGAAGGATAATAAGTATACCAAGATTTTAAGAACTTTCATCAGTGTTGCTCTGCTGCCAACAAGCTGAAAATTACCTTGACAAACTCACCTCAAGGAACCACAAGCATTTCTTCGCTAAAAGCGAGCCTGGACAATACGTTGACGAAGTTTCTTGCTTCACCTCTCTACGTAGGAAGCCTTTCTCTTCTTCACCTCTTCATTTAGTTACTAATAGAATGTGTGAAGGAATTTATTTATTTAACAATGGAATAGGGATCCCAAATTATTAAGTACATAAGAGATTGGTTCCTTGTTTAAGGGATTTGAAAGATAACCAAAGTTAATATGCTCAAGTTTTTCTCCTTTCCCTGTTTTATGCAACCAACTCACAGAAATGATAGAACAATGACTTAAAAATTATCCTCTTCGAGGGGGAAACCTCCTTTACATTACATAAATGAACATATCTTGGATGATACAAATGAAAAGACCTCCTTTGTATATATAGGAGTCTGAGGGGTCATAATATAATTAGAGCCTACATAACAATAATAATGTAAGGGCACAACAATACAAATAGTGTGCTTCTATGGTGCACAACAATAACAATATGGGGGCTACATGGGCACAACAATAACAATAGCAGGCTACACTAACAATAATAATAAGGGGGTTACATTAGTATTATAGCAACCTAACATGACCCTCTCCTTCAAAAAAGTGTTGTCCTAAACATTTTAGTAGTTATGGTTGCTTATGTATAAAATTATCACCCTCCCATGTGGAATCTTCAACTAGTAAGTTTTTCCATTTAATGAGATACTATGAAATTGATCGATTTCGTAATTGTTGGGTTCTAATTTCTATGAATGATTCAGGATCTAATATGATTTTTCCTTCTTCATCAAGTTTTGGCAATACTGTTTAAACTGGGAGCTTGTCACCTATAACCTTCTTTAAGCATGAAACATGGAAAACTAGGTGTACTCGGGAAGATGCAGGCAACTCCAATTTGTATGCCATACTACCAATATTTTGAAATACCTTGTAAGGACCATAGTACTTGGGTGATAACTTATTATCCTTCTTATCTTGCTTGAGGGACATTTGTTTGTATGGTTGTAGCCATAAAAATACCCAGTCGCCTACATTAAAACTTCTTTCACTGGGATGTTGGTCTGCCTGTTGTTTCATTCGATTTCGCACTAGAGTGAGGTTATCCTTTAAGAGTTGGAGAACTTTTTATTGATGCTCAATGTGATCTTACACTACTTGAACCTTATAATTTAGGTGTAAGCAAAATTTTGGAGGGTGTTTGTCGCAGCAAGAAGTGACTTGGAAACACACTAGTAGAACTCCAACTTCTCTGCTCACGTTTCATCTTTAAGTGCAAGGTATCAATCTTTCAAGAAGGATTGATTCACCATGTGCATTTCCCCAACTTTTCTACTTATCCTGGTTAAAGATATAGTCCCTTCTATTACTTTCTCATCTTTGGACACCTCAACATAAAACTAGTTACACCTCAATTGTTTTTATAAGGGAGAAGGATAATAAGTATACTAATATTTTAAGCACATTCATTAGTGTTGCTCCATTTCCAACAAGCCTAAAAATTACCTCGACAAAGTCACCTCAAGGAAGCACAATAATTGCTTCTCTAGCAGCGAGCTTGAACAATACGTCGATGAAGTTTCTTTCTTCACCTCTCTGCGTAGTAAGCCTTTATATTCTTCACCTATTTATTTAGTTACTAATAGAATGTGTGTAGGAATTTATTTATTTTGATAGCGGAATAGGGATCCCGAATTATTAAGATCATAAGAGGTTAGTTCCTTGTTTAAGGGATTTGAAAGATAACCAAAGTTAATATGCTCATTTAAAATTTTTCTCCTTTCCCTTTATTATGAAACCAGCACATAGAAAAGATAGATCAATGACTTAAAATTATCCTCTTCGAGGGGGAAACCTCCTTTACATTACATAAATGAACAATTCTTGGATGATACAAATGATAAGACCTACTTGTTATATATAGGAGTCTGAGGGGTCATAATATAATCCGAGACTACATAACAATAATAATGTAAGGGCACAACAATAGAAATAATGTGCTTCTATGGGGAACAACAATAACAATATGGGGGATACATGGGCACAACAATAACAATAGGGGGCTACACTAACAATAACAATAAGGGGGTTACACTAGTATTATAGGAACCTAACATGCCCCTCTCCTTCAAAAAAGTGTTGTCCTCAATGCTTGAGTAGTTATGGGTGCTTTTGTATAAAATTATCACCCTCCCATGTGGAATCTTCAACGAGTAAGTTTTTCCACTTAATGGGATACTCTGAAATTGATTGATTCCATAGCTATCAGGTTCTTGTTTCTATGATTGCTTCAGGCTCTAATATGATTTTTCCTATGATTTTTCCTTCTTCATAAAGTTTTGGCAATATTGTTTGAGCTGGGAGCTTGTCACCTATAACCTTCTTTAAGCATGAAACATGGAAAATTGGGTGTACTCGGGAAGATGCAGGAAACTCTAATTTGTATGCCATACTACCAATATTTTGAAACACTTTTCAAGGACCATAGTACTTGGGTGATAATTTATTATCCTTATTAACTTGCTTGAGGGACATTTGTTTCTGTGGTTGTAGCTGTAAAAATACCTAGTCGCCTACATCAAAAAATCTTTCATTGGGATGTTGATTTGCCTATTGTTTCATTCGATTTTGCGCCATATTGAGGTTATCCTTTAAGAGTTTGAGAACTTGTTGTTGATGCTCGATGTGATCTTCCACTGCTTGAACCTTAGAATTTTCTCTTAATGAGGATGCGATAAATGGTGTATGATATCCATAAAGTGCCAGAATTGGCGTCATTTTTGTTGCAATATGGAAGGAAATGTTATACCACCATTCAAGCTGAGCTAACCACTTGAACCATTGTGTTTGTTTATAAGATACAAATAAACGAAGATATCCTTCCAAACATTTGTTCAATATGTCTGTTTTCTCATCAGATTGAGGATGATAAGATGAGCTATGGACTAATTAAGTACCAAGACAAGAAAATAATTTCATCCAAAATTTCCAGTGAAAATGGGATCTATGTCGCTTCTAATAATCTTTGGGTTTCCATGTAGTTTTTTAATTGTTTCCATAGATGTAGTTGGAACTGTACTGGATTTCAAAGGATGAGATAATGCAAAAAAGTGTTCATACTTGGTAAGTCTATCAACTACCACCATGATGACACTCCTTCCTTCAGACTTGGGTAAACCTGTCATAAAATACATTGAGATCTCCTCCCAATGCTGACATGGAATGGATAAAGGTTGTAACAAACCTAGGATCTTAATTGTCTCAAATTTATTTTGTTGGAAAACCAAACATTCTACCACAAACGTTTGAATATCAGATTTAAGGCCATCCCAAAAAAAATCCTTCTTGATCCTATGGTAAGTTTTAAAAAATACTGAGTGCCCTCATAAGGGGGAGGTGTGCAATTCCAATAGAATATTTTGTTGATTTGGGAATTCTTATAGAGATATAAGTGATCTTTGTACCATAATGAATCATTTTTCCAGATAAATATATTTGATGTACTAGGGTATTTCTACAACTTTTGAATAAGTGTTCACACCTCCTCATCATTATTCCATTAATCCCTTGCTTCAGTTATCCAATCAGGTTGGATAATAGAAATGCCACAGAGAAATGCTTCCAAATCCTCATCCTTTCTTGAGAGTGCATCTGCAACAAAAATTTTATTTCCTATTTTGTAGATGATTTCAAATTCATAACCCAACAGTTTTGTGACTCAATTTTGTTGTTCTTCTAAAGATAATATTTGTTCCAAAAAGTATTTAAGATTATCGTGATAGTTTTTTACCTTGAAGTGTCTTCCCATTAGGTAAGGTCGCTATTTATTTCGTGCATGTAGTATTGCCAACATTTCCTTCTCATAAATATGCTTTTGTAAATACTTTCCCTTGATTGGATGACTTTCAAAAGCAATGGGTCTTCCTTCTTGCATTATAATAGCACCAAGTCCATTTCCTGAGGAATCACATTCCACAATAAAGGTTTTTGTGAAGTCTAACATAGCTAAGACTGGTTCTCGACACATTGCCTCTTTAATATGTTCAAAGGTCTTAGTTGCTTCTGGAGTCCAAGGAAATGAATCTTTCTTCAATAATGTTGTTAGAAGAATTGCAATTCTCCCATAATTCTTAATAAACTTGTGATAATACCATGTCAACCCAAGAAATCCTCGAAGATGCTTTAGGGTTGTGGGGATTTTCCATTCCTTAATGGATTTAATTTTGTTAGGGTCTAGTACCTTAACACCCTCGTGAGATACAATATGACCCAAATATTCCGACTCCTGTACTCCAAAGAAACATTTGGAGTTTTTTGCATATAATTGTTTCTCCTCCAATAGTTTGAACACCTTGTCAACATATTGAACATGATCCTTCGATGAATTTTTGTAGATTAGTATATCATCAAAAAATACTAACACAAATTTACTAAGGAAGGGTCTGAAAATGGAATTCATCAAACCTTGAAATGTGGAAGGTGCATTAGTAAGGCCAAAAGGCATGACCAAAAATTCATAATAAACTTCATTAGTTAATGTTGTTTTCAGAATGTCTTCAGTCTTCATTCTAATTTGATGATATCCTGAATGAAGATCTAGCTTGGTGAAGTAAATTTTTTATATAACCATCTCGCAAAATAGAAGAAAAGATAGATTAACGACTTCAAAATTGGCCTCTTCGAGGGGGCAACCTCCTTTACATTACACAAATGAAAAATTCTTAGATGATACAAATGACAAAACCTTCTTTATATATATAGGAGTCTAAGGGGTCACAATATAATCAAAGCGGACATAATAATGATAATATAAGGGCACAAAAATAAAAATAGTGGGCTTCTATGGGGCATAATAATAACAATATGGGGACAATAGGGGAAAAATAATACCAATAAGGGCTACAATGACAATAGTAATGGGGGGGGTCACTAGTATTATAGGGATCTAACATGCCCCTCTCCTTCAAAAAAGTGTTGTCCTCAACGCTTGAGTAGTTCTAGATTATTTTGTATGAAATTCTCATCCTCCCATGTGGAATCTTTAGCTGGTAAGTTCTTCCACTTGATGCGATACTCCGAAATCGATCGATTTCGTAGCTATCGAGTTCTTGTTTCTGTGACTACTTCAAGTTTCAATATGATATTTCCTTCCTTTTCAAGTTCTGGAAATATTGCTTGAACTGGGAGATTAACACCTATAACCTTCTTTAAGCATGAAACATGGAAAACTGGGTGCACTCGGGAAGTTACAGGAAGCTCCAATTTGTATGCCATAGTACCAATATTTTGCAACACCTTGTACAGACCATAATACTTTGGTGATAATTTATTATCCTTCTTAGCTTGCTTGAGGGACATTTGTTTATATGGTTGTAGCCGTAGGAATACCCAGTCACATACATCAAAACTTCTTTCGCTGCGATGTTGATCTGCCTATTGTTTCATTCTATTCTGTGCCAAAGTGAGGTTATCTTTTAAGAGTTGGAGAACTTGTTGTTGATGCTCGACGCGATCTTCTACTGCTTGAACCTTAGAATTTTCTCTTAAATATGATGTAATAGATGGTGGATGATATCCATGAAGTGCCATAAATGGGATCATTTTCGCTGCAATATGGAAGGAAGTGTTACACCACCATTCAACAAGAGGCAACCATTTCAGCTATTATGTCTATTTATTAGATACAATGCAATGAAGATATCCTTCCAAACATTTGTTTACTATCTCAGTTTTCCCATCAGATTGAGGATGATAAGACGAGCTATGAGCTAACTGAGTACTAAGACAAGAAAATATTTTTGTCCAAAAATTTCTAGTGAAAATGGGATCTCTATCGCTTACCATAATCTTTGGGTTTCCATGTAGCTTTTGAATATTTACATAAATACAGTAGAAACTGTACTGGATTTAAATGGATGAGATAATGCACAAAAGTGCATATACATGGTAATTTTGTCAACTACCACCATGATGACACTCTTTCCTTCGGACTTAGGTAAACCTGTGATAAAATCCATTGAAGCCTCCTCCCAACGTTGGCTGAGAATAGATAAAGGTTGTAATAGACCTAGGGTCTTAATTGTTTCAACTTTATTTTGTTGGCAAACCAAACATTCCGCCACAAACTTTTCAATATATGATTTAAGGCCATCACAAAAAAATTCCTTCTTAACCGTGTGGTAAGTTTTTAAAAATCCTGAGTGCTCTCCTAAGGGAGAGGTGTGAAATTCCATAAGAATCTTTTGTTTGAGTTGGGAATTCTTACATAGGTATAAGCGATCTTTGTACCATAACGAATCATTTTTCCAGCTAAATGTATTAGATGTAATGAGATATTGTTGTAACTTTTGAATGAGTGCCCACACTTCTTCGTCATTCTTCCATTCATCCCTTGCTTCGTTTATCCAATCTGGTTGGATAATAGAAATTGCGCAAATCAATGCTTCCACATCCTCATCCTTTCTTGAGAGTGCATCTACCACAACATTTTTCTTCCCTTTTCTGTAGATGATTTCAAAGTCATAACCCAACATCTTTGTGACCCATTTTTTATACTCTTATGAAGATAATCTTTGTTCTAAAAAGTATTTAAGACTATCATGATCCGTTTTTACCTTGAAGTGTCTTCCCATTAGGTAAGGTCGCCATTTATTAAGTGCATGTAGTATTTCCGACATTTCCTTCTCATAAATAGCTTTGTGTAAATACTTTCTTTGATTGGATGACTTTTGAAAGAAATGGGTCTTTCTTCTTGCATTAAAACAACACCAATTCCATTTCCTAAGGCATCACATTCCAAAATAAAGGTTTTTGTGAAGTCCGACGTAGGTAAGACCAGTGCTTGGCACACTTCCTCTTTAAGATGTTAAAAGACCTCTGTTTCTTCTGGAGTCCATGAAAATACATCTTTCTTCAATAATGTTGTTAGAGGTGTTACTATTCTCCCATAATTCTTAACAAACTTGCAATAATACCCAGTCAACCTGAGAAATCCTCGCAGATGCTTTATGGATGTGTGGATTTTCCATTCCTTAATGGCTTTAATTTTTCTAGGGTCTACCTTAACACCTTCATGAGAAACAATATGACCCAGATATTCCACCTCTTGTAATCCAAAGAAATATTTGGAGCTTTTTTCATATAATTGTTTCTCCTCCAATAGTTTGAGCACCCTGTCAACATGTTGAACATGATCCTTCCAAGAATTGTTGTAGATTAGTATATCATCAATAAATACTAACACAATTTTTCTAAGGAAGGGTTTGAAAATGGAATTCATCAAACCTTGAAATGTATAAGGTGCATTGGTTAGGCCAAAAGGCACGACCAAAAAATCATAATGACCCTCATGAGTTCTAAATGTTGTTTTCAGAATGTCTTCAGTCTTCATTCTGATTTGATGATATTGTCAGACCAGGAGGTAACTCCTTAAATCAAAACTTATTTTATTCATTCAGGTTGTTCATTATTATATACAAGAGGGAGTGACTGTTCAGTTGATCTCTCGATGACTCTCTATCTTCTCTATTATTTATTTACATTAATTACAGTTGTACACCCAATCCCTCTAATTAGGTGTCAACATTCCCCCCCTTAATCTGAATGGATGTTGGTGAGTCCAAGCATTGTTCTAAATCTTTAAAGCTTTTCTCTTCCAAGTTCTTTGGTGAAGATGTCTGCAATTTTCTCATTAGTGGAACAATGGCGGAGATGGATTGTTTTGGCCTCAACATGATGTCGAATCAGATGATATTTAGTATTGATGTGCTTTGTTCCATCATGGAACTTTGGGTTCTTGGCCAACTTTATTGCAGAGGTATTGTCAATCATGAGTGGAGTCGATTGTACCTGTTTTACCTGCAAATCTTCAATAATTTTCCTGAGCCACACAATTTCTTTTGTTGCCTCAGCTATTGCCACATATTCTGCCTCTGTTGTGGAATCTGTTGGAACTAATTGTTTGCGTGATCTCCAAGAGACAGCTCTTGATCCAAGACTCATAGCATAACCTGAAGTAGATACCCCGGTTTCTTTGTCTCCATCGAAGTTTGAATCAGAGTATTCAATCAAGCTGAAGTCGCCCACTTGTGTATACTTGATTCCAAAGTCTTGAGTTCCCTTCAAGTACTTTAGAACTCTTTTTGCAGCAAACCAATGTCCCTCACATGGCTTTTTCATAAATATGGAGAGGATTCCAATAGCAAACGAAATGTCTTGTCTAGTAGTAGTTAGGTAGTTGAGACTTCCTACAAGCTGTCTATACTTTGTTGCATCCTCAAATTATTTTCCTTCAATGGATGTGAGCTTTAAGTTTTGTTCCATTGGAGTATTCAGAGGATTGCATTCAGTCATGCCAAACCTATTCAACTGATCTCCAATGTACTTCTTTTGAGAAAGGAATATGGATTTTGTATGTTGAGTTACTTCAATACCAAGATAGTAATGAACATAGCCCAAATCAGTCATTTCAAAACCTTTCTTCAATTCCTTATTTATGGGTGCAATGTAGCTTTCATTGTTCCCTGTCATCAAAATATCATCTACATATACCACAAGATATACAATTGTTTTGCCAACTTTCTTGACAAACAAAGTTGCATCATCAACATCATAATGTTTGAAATTGAGTTTCAAAAGATGCTCAGTCAGTTTTTCATACCAGGCTCGTGGTGCTTGTTTGAGGCCATACAAGGATTTCACAAGTTTGCATACTTTATGTTCATGTCCTTTCACAACAAATCCTTCAGGCTGGGACATAAAAACATTTTCTTTTAGATCTCCATTCAAGAAAGCAGTTTTTAAATCCATTTGATGGACTTTACAACCATTTTGAGCTGCTAGGGCAAAGAGTGTCTTGATGGTAGCCCATTTTGTTGTGGGAGGAAAATTTTCCTCATAATCGACCCCTTCCTTCTGTGCAAAACCTTTTGCCACAAGCCTGGCTTTATGCTTGTCAAGTGAGCCATCAGCTTTATACTTGTTCTTGTAGACCCACTTGCAGCCAATTGGTTTAGTTCCCAATGGAGGATCAACCAGCTTCCAAGTGCCATCCTTTATCAGGGCATCATACTCCTTTTGCACTGCTTCTTTCCATTCATCATGAGAAGCAACTTCTTTGAAGGAAGTTGGTTCAAAATCTGTAGACAAATTGAATTCACAATCATAAGAAACATCCATATCAACAAGTGAATCAGAGTCATCTACATTACCTCCATTTTTCCAGTTTGAATTTCTAGTTCCTGTCTTTCCAACCTCATCAGGATGAACACTTTCAAGTGTCTTTGTCAGCCACTTTTGGGGACCTTTCTTAGATGGTCTAGGCTGCTCTGTTGATTGAGTTGGGACTAAATCAAGATTGAGTCTCCCAATTCTATCAATGACATCACTCAAAGTATCATCCGTTGTTGGAGTTTCATGCAGGGGAGAGAGTGCTTCGGAAGAAGATTCCACAGGTTGATCTAGTATAGGAATCCCCCCTTCAAGATGTGGAATCTGATTATCAAATTCTTGAAATGATTTTGTATTTGTGAATCTATCCAAGCGATCAAGTTTCCTTTCAACAACATTGTCAGTTTTGGATGATTCAAGAAATATTACATCTCTAGATACAACAAACTTTTTGCTGACTTCATCATAGAGACAGTATGCTTTGGAGGTGTTTGAATAACCCAGGAAGATACACTTACGACTTCTTGCACCAAGTTTGTTTCTATGTACCTTTGGTATCAAGGCATAACAGGTGGAACCAAAGACCCTGAGATGCTTTACCGAAGGAATGTGCTCATACCACATTTCGTAAGGAGTCTTGTTTCTGATAGCATTAGATGGACATATATTCTTTATATATACAACACATAGAACTGCATCAGCCCAAAACATCATTTTTACATTTTTGAAGAAAAGCATGGAGCGTACCATATTTAAGATTGTCCTATTCATTCTTTCAGCTACACCGTTCTGTTGGGGGTTATAAGGCACAATTGTTTGATGTTTGATCCCATGTTGGCGAAGATAGTTTTCAAATTCATTTGAAGTGTATTCTTTTCCATTATCAGTGCGAATAGAGCCAATATGAGATTGTGCATCATTTTCAATCCATGTATGAAAGTTCTTGAATGTTTGAAAAGCATCAAATTTGTTCTTTAATAAATAAACCCAACAGGCATTGGACCACATAAATCTAAATGAATGAGTTCAAGTTTTCTATGTGCTCTGGAGTGTGAATCATGAAAGGACTGTTTGCTATGATTTCCTAGAATGCAAGCATCACATTGCTTAAGCTTTCTAGGAATTATAGGCAAACCAGAAACACCATTTTTATTCAATAAGCGGAGGCTGTCATAGTTCAAATGTCCAAGTCTAGCATGCCATAATAAACTTGATGGAAGTGTACCTTCTTCATAATGAGTTTTGTATGAGAAATGTTGTGCACGAGTAGAGGTACCTTGCAGCTTGAGAAGCCTTTCTTCTTCTATCCTTGTCATGACAAGTGAGTGGTCAGATGCTTTTCTCACCTCAAGCTTGCCATCAAACATATCAATGGAGTGACCTTGCTGGCAGATGTGGACCAAGGACAACAAGTTTCTCCTTAGCTATGGGAGATATAGAACATGATGCAAAAGAAAGTCTGGAAGACCAGGCAATTTAAGCCTAATTGTGCCAAGCGCTGATGACTTGAGTTTTGATTGGTCTGCAAAGTATACTGCTCCATCAACATTGTCAGTAAATTCTTCAAAAAAATCTTTTCTATGAGTCATGTGGCAAGTTGCTCCTGAATCAAGCAACCAATCATTTTTCCAAGAAGCAAGTGAAGCATTAAATAAGTCTTCATTTACTCACAATGAGCGGATTCAGGTGCTTTATCTTTGTTTGTGTCATTAGTTTTACCTTCTGGTTGGTTTCTTTGCTGCTCAATTTTGTCCCAAGGTAACTTGCATGTGGAGGCGTCATGTGATTCATTTCTTTTACAGCGTATGTAGTGAAAATCTGACTTTTCTCCTTGAGAGTGTTTGCCCCCCCTGCCTCTAAAATATCTTCCTCTTCCTCTTCGACCACCTCTTCCTCTGGAAGAATCTTGGGCAAGATTCTTTTCTTTATGAGCAAGGCACATAACCTCTTCAAAAGATTCAGGGGCTGTCTTCTTTCCAAAAGCTTTCTCTCTTTCAGCAAATTTTTTCACAAGGGAGTCAAAGGTAATATCTTTGAGATTTCCATTTGCTTGCAATGACTCAAGATAATTGGAGTAAGTAGGATAAAGTGCCTTGAGAAAAGCGATCAGAGGAATATCCAATTCAACCTTAGTGACTTTGATATCATGCATTATAGATTTTACTTCGGATGCAAGAGCAAGAGGATCATTATTTTGTAATTCAAGGGTGAAGAGTTTAATCATGAGTTGAACAAATTCAAGTGCAGAGTGTGAGTCATAGAGTTCTTTCAGCGTTTGTAAGGCTTCGAATACATTTGAAAATGGCAAAATGTGTCGACTCACCTCTTCACTTACTGATGCTGCAATCAATGCATAGGCTTTGTTGTTCTTATTTTCCCAATTAGCGAGCTCCTTGTCTGAGGTAGGCTGGATTGGCACTTCATCTCCTTCTCCAACACACACTCCTTAATATAGCTCATTAAAAATGAGAGTGTGTTGGATTTTCTACAACCATTCAGGATAATTCTCCTTTCCATTGAGAACTACACCCACAATAGATATAATTTAATGCATTGTAAAATCTGTGTATAGTGGAGAAAAATATTGCTGATGCAAAATTTTACTCGTAAAATTGTTATACCAATAGTGTTATATCGACAACGTTCAATTTAATATAATCTTGGTATCATTTTCTTTCACCTGTATGCTAGATTTTGATTGTAGCTATAGTTCTTTACTGTAGAGATGAATGACGGAGATGAGCAGCGGAGAAATATGGAGGAGGGCCGTCAATTGTAGAAGATCAATGGTTATCGGAAGCGAAGAAGTCCGGGCGTTAACCAAGCTGAAGGGCAGTTTTAAAGCGATAAGCAGGATTTCGGGCGGATAAAAAATGGTAAGTGGTATTGAGAAGGGAGCGCCTGATTCCACTAAGCGATGGACACGTAGCGACTAGGGGAGAGAGAAAAACCACTCATATCGGGCGGGTAATTATCATGCAATTGATGCACCTAAAATCGCTATAAATCGTTGGATTTTGGGAGATGGGATCTACGGTGGAGAATGAACCCAAGGAGAGAGAAAAAAGCACACATTTCGGGTGGTTAACTTTCGTGTATGTGGTCGACCCAAAATTTCTGTGGACCGTTGGATTTTGGGATTTGAGATCTAGAGTCGAGAATGAACCCGATAAAGTTAGACCTTGGGAACTGTGTCCGAGCCGATTAAGCCATCACCATTGGTAGTTTATATATAAAAAAGGTATGCGGTGAATAAGAAAACAGCTAGCTCCAATGCAACGCACTTCAACGAATGTATCAAGCAATGAATGAGATTTCACAGGGATTTGACAGAGATGTTAGACTACAAAAGATGCAAAACAAAGGAAAAACAGAATAGGAGTTACAAATTAAAAGAAGAATCCAAAAAATGGTGCCTGCTCTGATACCATGTCAGACCAGGAGGTAACTCCTCAAATCAAAACTTATTTTATTCATTCAGGTTGTTCATTATTATATATAAGAGGGAGTGACTGTTCGGTTCATCTCCCGATGACTCTCTATCTTCTCTATTATTTATTTACATTAATTACAACTGTACACCCAATCCCTTTGATTAGGTGTCAACAGATATCCTGAACGAAGATACAACTTGGTCAAGTAAATTGATCCATGAAATTCATCCAATAATTCATCAATGACAGGAATAGGAAATTTATCTTTAATAGTGAGCTTGTTGAGCTCCCTATAATCCGGACACACGTACCATGATCCATCCTTCTTGTGCACCAATACTACTGGAGTAGAGAAAGAACTTTGACTAGGTTGAATTATACTGGCCTCTAGCATTTATGCAACCATATGTTCAATTTCATTATTTTGGGCATAGGGATATTTGTAAGCCCTGATCTATGGAGGAACACTTCCTAGAATCAAATGAATAGCATGATCATGATCACGAATAGGTGGGAGGCCTTTGGGAGTCTCAAATACCTTGGAATGATTGTCCAAGAATTTTTGGAGATCTAGAGAAATAGATGATTTCGATGTGGGAACCTGTAGCGAACATAATTATGCAATTACACCTCATTGTTATTTATTTAGAATCTTTGTCATTCCATTAGATTAGAGTTGATTATCTTTCCCAGTTTCCCTGCGATACCCCTTAATTCAACTTCTTTTCCTTCTGAAAAAAATTTCATGAATTTTTTTTAAAATTAAAAGCTATTGTACCCAAGGATTGTAGCCATTGGACTCCTAGTACAACATCAGCACCACCCATTGGAATGAAAAGCATTGGGCTATTCAATACATATTATCCCATGGATAGCTTGATATTATGGCACTTTCTAGAGCAATTTATGGTTCCTCCACTTGCAAGCATCACTTGACACTCTAGTGCTGGATATATGAAGCAATTCAATTCCTTGGCTATCTTGCAATGAATAAAATTATGGGTACTTCCCTAATCAATCAACACTATTACCTTTTTCCTCTTGATATGTCCTTCTATCTTGATAGTTTGAGGAGTGATAATTTCGTCCAATGCATTACAAGATATGGTCGGATTCATTTTTTCATTCTCTTCAATTTGTTCATGGTGTATATCCTCTTCTTTTGACGTTTCTTGTTCCTTTTCTTCCTCCTCTTCACAATCTATGTAAAATAATTTCTTCTCAACACACTTATGACCTTTAGTGTATTTCCTATCACAACTGTAACAAATCTCTTTTTATCTTTTTTCTTCCAATTTTTGTGGTGTCAACCTTGTAGGTTGTGCAAGACTAGGGGGAAAACAACTTCCATCTTTATAGTTGTGAGTGGTAGGCTTCCTTGTTGCCATAATTTTTCTTTCCATTTTTCTTGCCAACCTTAATGCCTTTTCCAATGAATCAGGTTCCCAAAGGTGAACCTCATGATGGTTGTTATCCTTTAAAGTCCCTATGAACACATCAATCCTATGCTCCTTTGGAATATCTTTTACCTTTATATTCAATTTTTGGAAGTCCTCAATGTGCTCCATCATTGAACCCTTGTGTTTGAGATTTATCAATTGGCTAAAAAAGGTGTTGCTTTTGTATACTCATAATGTGCTATCATTTCTTCCATAAAAATTGCGCAAGTGATAATTTGTTTACGAGAGAAAATCCATCTATACCATACAAACTGATTTGGTTCCAAATATAAAATTGCAATGGGTACCTTTTGTGTGTTTTGCACATTATGGAGATCAAAATATTGCTCCATCTGTAGTATCCATGTTACAGGATCCTTGCCATCAAACTTCCTCATATCGATCTTTGGAACATGATGGGTCTTCAATCCAATGTTAAAATCTATGAAATCATGATTAACATTTCTTTTTTTCTCATCATGAGTTTCCTGTACTACCCTTTCGCCATTAGTAAACATTTCTTGTAGCAAATTTGGCAAATCTATCTCCAAATATTCCACGCCTTTCTTTAAAGCATCCATATTATCTTCCACGCCATCCATATTAGCTTCCATGCCTTTATTTAAACCTCCATAGTAGCTTCTGTTACTTTTTGTGAGAGTGAATTTTGTTGCACTTGGTCTCATAATTTTGACATATCATGTTGCATTTCTTCCTCTTCTTCATCAGTCATGTTAGAGATTTCAGGTTGCTTACTAGGTTTTTCCATTTTCTTTCTTCAGGGTGTCAATTAATGATAATTATGCTTAACTATGCCCTTTGAATTCCTTGAAACTATTTTTTCAAACCAATCTTATGCAAAATTTAAAAAAAAAACTACACATTTTTTCACTTTGTAGGAGCTTGATATTGAATCTGTTGCATCTATGTAATTTCAGATCTCCAAGGTCTGAAATTGCATCATACGGTAGCCCTCTGATTCCACTTTTCAACCCCACAAGTCTGGTCGATATTGGATTCTCCAAGGAAGAGTTATGCCAAATCTCCCACGATGACCTAATTATAAACTGGTTCAGTAGAGCTAAATTGTACGAAGTGCCATGTGTCACTGTTTTGACCTTAGGACCTAAACCCAATATACATAAAACTACAAGCTATCATTTTTCTTTAAATTGTTATGAAATTTCAATTTGATTCTCAAAGAGAAAGTTATGATGATTTTCCCTAGCTCACATGTTTGAGATATAATTCAGGAGCCTGCAAAAACTCTAACTTCCTTGGATCCTATCTCCAAACATATAGTGAGAAAATATTTGAACTTCGGAACCAAGGTTCATCGATAGATTTTTGCAAATGGTTTTAATTTCAGCTTCTGAAACATTGTAGAAAAAATGTTATAGCGAAAATTCCACGATGGCCTGTTTAGAGCAACGAAACCCTAGAATCCAAAGACTCTGATACCAAATGTTATGTAACTAACTCACAAAATAGAAGAAAATATAGATCAACGACTTCAAAATCAGCGTCTTCGACGGGGAAACCTCCTTTACTTTACAAAAATGAACAATTCTTCGATGATACAAATGACAAAATCTCTTTTATATATATAGGAGTCTAAGGGGTCACAATATAATCAAAGCCAACATAACAATAATAATATAAGGGCACAACAATAAAAATAATGGGATTCTATGGGGCACAATAATAACAATAAGGGCTACAATGACAATAGTAATGGGGGGATCACTAGTATTATAGGGACCTAACAAAATTGCTCCATGTAATTCATCCAACATCTCATTAATGATAGGAATGGGAAATTTATCTTTAATAGTGAGCTTGTTGAGCTCCCTATAATCCAGACACATATGCTAGGATCCATCCTTATTGTGCACCAACACTACTAGAGAAGACAAAGAACTTTGAATTGGTTGAATTATACCAGCCTTTAGCATTTATGCAACCATATGTTCAATTTCACTCTTTTCAGCATAAGGATATTTGTAAGGCCTGATGTTTGGAGGAACAATTCCCCAGATCAAGTGAATAACATGATCATAATCACGAATTAGTGGAATGCCTTTGGGAGTATCAAAAACCTTGGAATGATTTTCCAATACTTTTTGGAGATCTGGAGAAATAGATGATTTCGTTGTTTAAACCTCTAGTGAGAATACTTGTGCAATTATGTCTCGTTGTTCTTTCTTCAAAATATTTGTCATGTCGTTAGAGTTGATTGTCTTCCTTGGTTTCACTACGATACCACTTAATTCAACTTCCTTTCCTTCCCAAAAAAATTTCAAGAAAAGTTCTTGATAGTTAAAAGATATCGTCCCCAAAGATTGTAACCATTGGATTCCTAATACAATATCAATACCACCCATTGGAATGGAAATCATTGGAATATTCAATACATATTCTCCCATGGTTAGCTTGATATTATGGAAATTTACAGAGAAATTTATAGTTCCTCCATTTGCAACCATCACCTGACACTCTGGTGTTGGATATAGAAAGAAATTCATTTCCTTCGCTATCTTACAATGAATAAAATTATGGGTACTACCCAAATCAATCAACACTATTACCTTTTTCTTCTTGATCTATCCTTCTATCTAAAGAGTTTGAGGAGTGGTAATTCCCACTAATGTATTACAAGATATCATCATATTCATTTCTTATTTTTCTGGGATTGATTCCTAATGTATATCCTCTTCTTTTGATGCTTGTTCCTTTTCTTCCTCCTCTTCACAATATATGTAAAATAATTTATTCTCAGCACACTTATGGCCTTTAGTGTATTTTCGATCACCACTGTAACAAATCCCTTTTTCTCTTTTTTCCTCCAATTGTTGTGGTGTCAAACTTTAGGTTGTGGAAGGCTAGTAGCAACACTTCCATCTTTATAGTTGTAAGTGGTAGACTTCCTTGTTGCCATATTTTTTCTTTCAACTTTTCTTGCCACCTTGAATGCCTTCAATAATGAATCAGGTTTGTAAATGTGAACCTCATATTGGATGTTATCCTTTAAATTCCCTATAAATACATCAATCCTATGCTCCTCTGGAATATTATTTACCTTGATATTCAATCTTTGGAAATCCTCAATGTGCTCTACCATTGAACCCTTTTGTTTGAGATTTATTAATTGGATAAAGAAGGTGTTCCTTTTTGTATCCTCATAATGTGCTACCAATTCTTCTAGTGAAAATTGATTTACAAGAGAAAATCCATCGTTACCACACAAACTGATTTTGTTCTAAATATAAAGATGCAATGCACACCTTTTGTGTGTTCGACACATCATGCAGTTCAAAGAATTGATCCATCTGTTGTATCCATGTCAACAAATCCTTGCCATCAAACTTTCTCATATCAATCTTTGGTATGTTATTAGTCTTAAACCCACTATGGGAGTCTCTAAAATCATAATTTGTATTCCTTTTATCCTCATCATGATTTTCATGGAGTACCTTGTAACCACTAGGAAGCATTTCTTGTAGCAATTTTGTCAAACCTTCCTTAAAACCTTTTGTGTCCCTTTTTAAATATGTTTTTAAACCATCCTTCAAACCTTCCATCTTAAAATTCATTATTTGTTCCATGTCATATTTCAAACCATCCATCTTATCTTCCAATTCATTTTTGGTTACTCTTTGTGAGAGTGAAATTTTTTGCACTTGGTATCACAATTTTGATATATCATGATGCATTTCTTTCTATTCTTCATGCGTCATAGAAGAGATTTCTAGTTACTTACTAGATGTGTCTATTTTTTTGTTTTCATGAATTTTTGAATCAAACAATGACATCTATGCTTCATTATGCCCTTTGAAACACCTCAAACTGGTTTTTCAAATAAAAGTTATGCAAAACTTAAAAATACAGACGTTTTTCTTGTTTTTTAGGAGCTCGATATTGAAACTGTTGTATCTCTGTAATTTCATATCTCCAAGGTTTGAAATTTCGTACTATAGTATCCCTATAAGCCTTATTTCCAACCCCATAAATTAGACCGAGATTGGATTCTTCAAGAAATATTTATACCCAATCTCCCACGATGACCTGATTATAGTCTGGTTCAGTAGAGCGAACTTGTATGGAGTGCCACATATCATTGTTTCAACCATCGACCTTGAAAATGGTACAAGAAAGACTAAAGTCCATTCACTTTCAGTTAATTTTTACTAAATTCAAATCTGATGCTTGGAGAGAAATTTATGACGATTTTCCCTAGGTCACTTGTTTGAAATGGAATTCTGGAGCCTACAAAAATCCTAACTTCCTTGGATCACATCTCTAAAAATATAGCGAATCAATATCTAAAATCCATATACAACATTCAGAAATATTTCAAATCCACGTGGTTGTAATTTTAGCTTCTGAAGCACCACACAAAAAATGTTATAGCGAAAATTCCAATATGACCTCTTTGAAGAAGTGAAACCCTAGAATCCAAAGCTCTGATACTAAATCTAATGCAACCACCTCACATAAAAGATAGATCAACGACTTAACAATTATCCTCTTTGAGGGGTAAACCTCCTATACATTACATATATGAACAATTCTTGGATGATACAAATGAAAATACCTCCTTGGTATATATATGAGTCTAAGGTGTCATAATATAATCAAAGCTTACATAACAATAATATTGTGAGGGCACAAAAATAACAATAATGTGCTTCAATGGGGTACAAAAATAAAAATATGGGGGCTACATGGGCACAACAATAACAATAGGGGGCTACACTAACAATAAAAATAAAGGGAATACACTAGTATTATAGGGACCTAACACCCTTGTCCACTTGATTGAGCCGACAGGTCAAAACACCATTTAATACAAGACTAAGTCAGAATGGAAGATCTTGATAAAGATATAGGATTTGCAGTTTGACTGAAGGCTTTTTATGTGGAATGAATCATATTTACCATTCAAACTTAAATGAATTTAAAGATATGTAAACCCAAGATAAAGAAAGGGATGATAGATAAGCCAAGCATTATTCGTCGTCTCAATTTCCCTTTTCAAGTTTCACCACATTGTCTTTTGAGCCAAACAAGAGCATCCTTCATGCAAATCAAAACACGAAGGAAAAACAAGACAAAACAAAGAAACAAGACCAAAAGGCAAGAAAATGGAGGTTGAACATAAAGCAACATGCAGACGTCAATAAAAGAAAAGAAGAGATGAGATGGAGAGAAAACACAAGATGAGTGTGAAAAGGGAAACTTGAATACATATATACTTACTCCTAACCTAACTAGCTAGAAGGTCAGGGTTAAGTGTAATGAGATTTCAAATGTAACCACTGTAACTGATCCCAACCTGTAAACATAAAGATACCAACAATTAAAAATGATATATAATGATGTGAAAAAGAGAAGATAAGAATGTGAATAGCTTGCACAAAATATTGAAGGTCTTGTCAAAAGGCAGAAATATGTGCCATAAGAATTAACCTTAGTCAACCAGCAACCTTACCTTTTCGACAAAAAGAATAGTCATGCAAACCTCGAAGGTTTATTATGTCTTCATCATTGTTTCCCTTCTTAGCAAGCATCAAGAAAGGTCGAAGCTTGTTATTATCAAAATGGCTTGCTAAATAAGATCTCTCCAACCACTCATTTATTCAATCATGAAATCCAAAGCAATCCTCTTGAAAACCCTGAAATCCTTGAAAAGATGGATTTTCAATTAAAGGAACAAGATCAAGATGAGCATTTTGTAAGGGAAAATAAGTTTGATAATGTTCAAGAGGCTAGTAAAGATAGTGAGAGCCTAACATAACCATTAGAAAAAACTAAAGTGCCTCAACTGTTTAAAAGATATTTGAACAATGAAATCATAAATTATAAAGAATATTGGATTCAACTATATCCAATTATGTAAAAAAACTATCATCATATATACTAGTGGGAAAATGGTTACCAAAATGATAGTTCTTAGATCTGACGTGATGATCATATAGATAGCTTAACATATAAGACTCTTGATTGTTGATTGGTTCCCTCTGTGTCCAATTCCATACTAGATCAGTAATATGAGAGCTTGTGGAATCAAAATAAATTTTTGGCTTTGTAAATATAGGAAACTAATTGAAACAACTTCCTGACAAAAGGTTAGAGGAATATGTCAAATCAAATCTAGAATCCATGTCAGCATGGGGGTTTTTATCCACAAAATGATTCAAGACCTGAATGCTGCAAAAAAATATTCTTTGGGTTAGAACAAAAATGACTAGTTTAGTAACATCCACAATGAAGATTAGGAGTTGATTATTCCCCATAACATTCAATAGATATGAATTCCTCAGCCAAAGATAATATTTAAATTGATCAGCTTCGTAATTTTGTGCATTCATGAAATACATACATTCCAATCCCAAGTTAGATACAAGAGGTCTAGATAAAGATGAATTCATTAAAGCAGTATCTTCAATATGATAAAAAATCCGATCTTGAGAGATAGAAATTTTTTGACGAGAAATCCCAACATCCATCAAGGATGAGTTTGCATCCAATGAAACAATAAGAAGTAATTATTTTTCCAAGGAAATCTAGATACAGCATGTTTTAGGGATCTTACGAAGATTCCAAGAACCTGACATAACCATCAGCGAGAGTTAAAGTGCCTCAACTTCTTAACAAGTTTCAAAAATTTGAAAAGATAGATAACAACATTTTGAGAACTGAGTCAGATCACATTTTCAACAAACAAATTAATCAAGTCATACTATTCTTCTAATCACAAATCTAGAGATGTATGAATTGGAGAAACTTCATGAGCAAACTGATTTGAAGAGTTGTCCTCAAGAAAAATAAGAGATAATAAGGGATGGAACATATGCTCTATGGTTTGATTTCTTTATTATTCATTACGGATAACCTTACTACCTTGTGTCAAGTGAGAAGAAAAATCATCAGATGATGAACTTGAAGAACACAGAGTATCTTCATCACAAATTGATGCATTACAAACATTGGAGAAAAAGGAATAGGGAGGTGAAGAGGAAGAATTGTTAATAAGAGAATCTTCTTTGACTAAATTAGATTTAATATCAAAATATTGCAAAACAAAATCTTCTTGAGAGACCGAAAGATCAGTTGGTGCACTTGGGATTCCATCATCATATGTATCAGCAAAGTTATCATCATCAAAATACTAGTTTCCCGAGACTTCAAAGTGGTTAGGAAAATTGATTTCATTTGATTTACTATTGATATTAATAGATTTAAAATCATCCAAGAATGGAGAAATACGATCTTCAAATGGAGGACATTGAAAAGAGAGAAGAAAGATTTAAAAAATCTTCACCTTCCCGCGCCTTTACCTATGAAATGTGACTACCTTGCACCTATTCACTGCTTGGATTTAGAAGAGATGGATTAGGCAGATCAAGGGACAAGGGGCCATGAGCAAGAGATTTTAGAAGATGACATGTATCCAAATCAGATTTAGGATTGAATTTATGTATAAATTAATGTGTAGATTCAATATTGCTCATGAAATTTACTAAATCGCAAGACTTGAAGCCACTCTACTGATCTGTAGAATATAATTCACCATCCAAAAAAAGAAGCATAGACATGCAAAAGGAAACATCACACATACACAAAGATTTATCTAGGGGAAATTAACAGCTAAAAACCCCTTACTGTCTATATTTCATTAATCAGAGAATAGAGAATAAATACAATGCTTGCTCAAGCTTGAGCACACCCTGCAAGTGTAAAGTCTATCCCTCTACCTGATTGAATAAACTTGGCCAACACTTAACCAATTTCAAGCCTTCCCAAACTCCTATTTCCTTGCTCTGTTCCCTTGGGAAATCGCCCCTATTTTCTATGAATTTCACACTATGGAATTGCGCAATTTCCTTAGGTCATTCTCTGACTGCATGCACCACCTGCACACATTGGAATATGCTACAACTGATAGTACACTACCTTGGAATCTCTATCTCAACTGGGTAACTCGAATTATCTGCATGCAACAATTTTTTTGGGCTGATTGATCATTTAGTTGGTTGATCATTTATTGTGGTTGAAGTTCCACTTCCACAACTTGACCTCCACTAGTTCTTTTGATAGTTAGAACTAGTTAAACTGACATTAACTCAAATTAACTGAAATATATTGCTACAAATTAACAATAAATCATGTGGAACCAAACTCAAGTTTCCCCAACTCGAATTTACCGAGTTAATTGAGTAACAAGTGCCATGTCACCTCAGTTAACTACCTCCAAGTATTCTACTGAAATAGAAATTTGAATTTTAATCTAGTTTGACCAAGGCAACGTCAAAATTATATTTTCTTTCCGCATTTTCAACACTCCCTCTCAGAAAGAAAGGGAACAACAACCACCCCTATCTTGCACCTATGGAACCCAAACTTGCCTCTTGGAAAGGCCTTTGTCAAAATATCTGCATCTTGTTCCTCTGTCAGAATGTACCACAACAACATAATCTGCCTCTCCACACAATCCTGTGTATGGTGATACCAGATATCAATATGCTTTGAGCTATCGTGAAAAATAGGATTCTCAAAGAGTTTGATACAACTATGATTATCACAGTAAATACAGTACGATCCATCATCTGATCAAACAAGACAACAAGTGTCTTTCTCATCTAGATTGCCTCACATGATGCTTGACTTGCAGCCATGTATTCTACTTCTGTTGAGACAAGTGTCACTCATCTCTGCTTCCCACTATACCAAGAAAATATTGTGGACCTAAAACTAAAAATTCCACCTTATGTACTCTTCCGTTCTGATGGACTTCACGCCTAATCTTCATTGTTGAAGCCACACACATTCACTCCCTCTGTCCATCTGTACCAAAGTCCAAACTGGCTAGCGCCTATGAGGTACCATAGAACATGTTTAACTTCCATACAAAATAGTTTGGTTGGCCTAACCATATCTTGACTAAGATGGTTGACTGCATAACACATTTTTGGTTCTGTGTTCACAACATACATGAGTGAACCCACCAATTTCTAGTAAATAGTCGCATCCAATTCCTCACCTGAAGTGGCATCCTCTTTCCTCTAGTTGGTTGCTAGAGGAGTCTCCATGGGTTTTCACCTGTCCATGTGGAACCTCTGAATTATCTCATTGGCATACTTTCCATGAGAGACAAACAATTCACCATCACCTTTCCATACTTCCAATCCAAGGAAGTAGTTCATGATACTCATATCCTTCATCTCGAACTCTCGTGCAAGGTCCTCCTTGCAAGATCCGATCAGATGCTCATCACCAGTAAGGATCAAGTCATCAACATATAAAAAAATAATGAACAATTTACCTCTACCAAAATATGGTAGAGGTTTGCATCTGCTTCAATTTTGGTGAAGCCGAAGCTGATGAGATAGCTATCGATCCTGGTTTACCAAGCATGGGGTGCTTACTTGAGACCATACAATGCTCGCTTGAGTCTGCACACATGAGAGTCTCGATCAAAAGTCTTGAAGCCTTCTAGCTGCTCGATATACAACTCCTCCTCAATAAATCCATAGAGGAATGTTGCTTTCACATCCATCTAGTGGATCTTCCACCCCATTTGTGTAGCTAAAGCAAGGATTGATCTGATGGATGAGTACCTTTCTAAAGGAGAAAAGGTCTCCTCATAGTCAATCCCCTCCACTTGAGAGTACCCTTTGGACACAAATATGGCCTTGTAATTTCCTATGCTTCTGTCTACTGTCTGCTTCACCTTGAAGATCCATCTCAACCCCACAATTGATTTTTCTGTTGGTCTTGGGACCACTTCTAAAACACTATTATTCACAATGGATTCATAGTCCTCCATCGTTACATCAACCCATACTAGTTTCTCTACTTCTTCCTTGAAGGAGGAAGGCTCAGTCTCTACTAGCTCAGTCATTAGAGCCATGTAGCTAGTGTACCAATATGGTGACCTTCTTCGCCTGAATAAATTTGAAGGAGATCCTACATTCTCCCTCGCATCCTACACAAGTCTCTCAACTTATCTGGTTCTCTTCCTACTTTCTCTAGATGGTTATCCTTGAGTGGTTGTCTCAAGTCTCTTCTCCTCAACTTGTGGCTACTCCACAACATCTTGAGGCTCCTCCTTTGGAGATAAAATCTCCTCCTTTGGTGTGATCTGAAGCTCCCTCTCAAGAGAGAACCACATGGATTTATCTTCATCAAATTTGACATCCCATTATGAAACTATCATTCCGAGAGATGGAAAATACACACGATAGTTGTGGGGAGTTTCTATGTAACCCATAATTACCCCCAACTTTGTTGTTAGCTTTGACTTCTTCCTTAGCTCTTTGGAGACATGGAAATAAACATAGGCTCCAAAGATCCTAAAGTGCAACACATTTGACTTCCTCCCTGAGAAAACCTCCTCTGGTGTGATCATGCCAAGAATCCAATGCAGACTCCTATTCTGTAAATATACCATTGTGTTGCATGCTTTAGCCCAAAAATGCAGAGGTAGGATTTGGTCATGAAATGTCACACGTGGTGCTCCCACAATGCTTCAGTTCTTCTTCTTAGCCACCACATTTGCAATGTATTGTCAACTATAATTGAATGCCTTATTTTTCACATAAGTTTTTGAATTCATTCGACATGTACTCACCTCCAGTATCACTCCCAAGAGCCTTCACCTTTCCCATTTCTTTCTCCACTAGTGCCTTGAACTATAAGAACTTGGATAAAGTCTCATCCTTCTTATGCAAGAAGAATATCCAGTACTTCCATGAATAGCATAAACAAATATAAAAAAATACATGTGCCTGGCAGTGGAGGTTGTCAAGAAAGGTCTACAAACATCATAGTGGATCATTTCAAGGATTGGATGTTCTTTGTTGTCCCGATCATGGAAAGTGGATTTTGTGTACTTCCCCAAGGTACACCCTTTACATATGTCCCACTACTCGAGTTCTCCTTTGGGGAGGCCTATGGTAATCTGTTGCATGACCTTCAAAGTGCCAAGATGCAAATGTCCAAGTCTTTTATGCCACAGTTCATCGACATCGCGAATATTCACCTTCTTCGCCTTTGTGCTCATTGAAACACAATCATCCACATATAGCTTGTAGAGGTTCTTCACATGAACCCTGATTTACTTCACCTATCCCATGGCAATGTGTCTCAGGAATTCCTTTGCTCTATTTAAGATCACATCATAGCCACAATATTCCAAAACTATGACAAAGATAAGATTCTTTTTTAGACCCGATAAAAACATCATGTCCTTGATCCTGAGAGGGGAGCCCAAATCCCTCTGAAAGGTGAGCATACAAATAGAATTCGTGTTGAACCTTCCATCATATCCCATATCGATGTGCATCTTGAGATCCTTCTACTACAAATCACTGAAAAAATCCCTATCCCCGTCATATGGAACAAGGCACCGTTGTCAAGATACCCCACACTTCCCATCATTGTGCTAGCCATGCATCCAATGAGAGTAAAAACAAGCTCGAACTTTGAAGCCAAGGCTTCACCCGCTCCTCCTCCTGTGGTCTTCTTGCTTGCCTGCATTTGTGGACACTTCTTTTCATGGTGCCCAAATTCATGATAGTGAAAGCACTTGATTCTGGACAAGTCTTTCTTCTTGCGGCCTTCACTAGATTCTAATTTGGATTGGGATTTCTTCCTTGTCCCTTTCTTTGACTTTCCATCCAAGGCACATTTATCCTCATCCTTGCCCTTGGATGAAGTCTCATCTCTAGTATTTCACCTTATCTCCTCCTATACCAAATCATACCACAATGCTTGCCACATTGCATACTGAGTCTCTTTCCCATGGAGATTAGAGACAATATGGTCTTGTATTCCCTTCAATATGATCCTCCTCGCCTTAGCAACACACTTCTTCCATTCTAATAGATTCTTTGCATCATATGCTTCTGGTTTTAGAATATCATTATCAATGAATTCATTCAACCCATTATCCTCAAGTATTGCCTCAATGCGGTCCTTCCATGTAACATAATTCAAGCTTCCCTCAAGGGCATACTCGAGCCTGAGTCCATTGAAATCCATCTTCTCAGTCTCTGAAGAAAACCTGCAACCTTGATATACAAATTCGAATCTCCTGCAATGACAACTTCAAAATCTCTTCTCTACAGTGATTCCAACTCCGATACCATGTATAAGTTAATGTTTAGATTCAATAATGCTCATGAAATTTACTAAATCACAAGACTTGAAGCTACTCTATTGATATGCAGAAGTTAGTTCACCAACTAAAACAAGAATCATAGACATGCAAAAGGAAACATCGCACACGCACAATGATTTATCTAGGGGAAAGTAACTGCTCAAAACCCCTTACTATCTATATTACATTAATAAGAGAATAGAGAATAAATATAATGGCTTCTCAATCCTGAGCACACCTTGCATGTGTATAGTATATCCCTCTTCCTGACTAATTGAATTTGGCTAACACTTAGCCAATTTCAAGCCTTCCCAATCGCCTATTTCCTTGCATTGTTCCCTTGGGAATTTGCCCCTATTTTTTAGGAATTTCACACTCTGTGTAACAACCTTGGGTTAAAATTTCATGTACTAAAAGTTAATAAAGGTAAAATAAGACCACAGGTAAGGGATTCCAAGATGGATGTTGGGAAAAATATCCTAGTGGGCATCACTTGTTGTGTTTTACGGCTAAGGGGAAATTGGAAAAGGCAATGGCTAAGGCTTTGGAAAGGCAAAAAGGTATTTTTGGCACATTATTTATGAAAATAATCGAAATTAGGAGAAAAGGAAGGTAAACGGTCACATGTTGCATGTAAGGAGGAAAATGAAGGAAAATAATGGAAAATTGAAGAAATTAGAGGACTCATCAATAAAAGGACCTCAAAGCATTAGTTGATATCTTTTGTCAGCCTTTTGTAATTTTAGTGTTAGAATTTTTCTTAGAGAGGAGAGATAACTAAGAGGAGAAAGAAAGTAAGCAAGCAAGGAAAGGAAAGGAAAGGAAAAGAAGGACAAGGAAACCAAAGGAAGGTAAGGATCAAACAACTTCAACGGGAATAAGTGTAGGTAACAAATTGCATGTGTGATTTCCTAACTTGTTTTGACATGCATGGTATGTTCATGTTGGTATATGGTTCTTTTGCTATAATTGGCATGGATTTTGCTAGGATTTGACAGTGGATTTTAGCCTAGCCTTTCCATATCCAGATAGCTATGGTGTGATGGGATTGTTCTCGGTTTGATCTTTGGATTGTCAGATGGTTTTAGAATCCGGGGTGAGGTGGTCTCAGGAAAATTCTCAAAGGCCTAGGAATCCCTTGACTGGTAATGGTGAGATACACAGTACAGTATGAGGGTGGAGATAGCAAAATTCCTCAAGGATGGTGAAGAAATTATGAGGCATCCAAGCTTGGTTTGGTTTTGTGATCTCGGAACCGTCTTAGGTGTGATCACGGTATGGAGAGGGTGGAGGTGGTTTTACCTCTGGATTCCAATGGTTTTCTATTGATTGGTTTATCCCATAAGATCCCACAGTCATGCTTGGAATATGGCATGAGGGTGATTGGATGAAAGAAAGATCTGGTTCATCTAATCTATAGTCGGGTGGAACGTGGAAGTCCCTAACCCAGTTGGTAATTTCCTATGGTTAATAAAAGCTAATTTTCTCTTGCTTTTGGTAAGGAAATGTAATGGTTATTATGTGGCTTTAATGGTTGTTCTCTTATGGTTATTTATCTGGTTATATTCTAGTTATAAGTATGGTTTTATGACAGATCTTAGTCATAGGTGTTTTCATGCTTTCACTCATAACCGAATGAATAATGAATGCCATACCTAATTGGTATTAAGACAACTAATGAGAGAAGGCAGTGACCCTTATTGTTAAACCTCCTAAATTTTTTAGTCCCTTGTATTCATACTTACATTCATGTTCTGTAGGTTTCATATCTACCAAGTGTTTGACAAAATGTTAGTCCTAGTTGGATATGGTCAGGTCAAGTCTTGGTTCAAGTTTTTGGTTTACAAGTATTTTATTCATGTGTTTCATGAGTTCTATAAGTTTCATAGCTTTCTTGGCAAAGGCTAAGCCCAAACCCTGGAAAATAACCTTAATTATTGCAGTCGTTGGCACAACACTAGTAGGAAAAGGCCATAGTCACACTGATGCAGGCCTAGGGGAGCTACTTGGATCCCATAGACCCATGGAGGCCTTGGCAAGGGAGAAACTGGGGCTCTAGGTCAGGGAAAAGGTTAATTTTTGTAGGGGTTGGACAGCTAGAGGGGTTGGGTTACTCCTCGAGGTCCTGTGGCACCTTAGGGAACTCAGTAAGATCTTGTTGTGTCGACTCCATTTCCTTAAGTTCATATAGGAGGTTGAGTCATATCATAGTAACCCTCATCTCATGTTTATGTCGGGTGAGCCAGTGAAAGTGGGTAGATGTGAGAGGAGGCGACGTTACCAGGTGGGATCATAGCAGGTTGTGCTCTCTTTGGGTCATATCTGATACCACAAGGTGGTATTAGAGTGTGGTTTCACTCTCTTTGGGTAAGTCTGATGTTGTCAAGGTTATGGTTGTCATGCATGGGATCAGGGTATATAGTTGGTATGATCATGCATGATGTTGTTGTGATGTTATGTTACTATATGGATATGTTTATGATTATACATGTACATGCCAATGTGGACTGATCTTGTAGATGAGATAAGCCTCCCATGAAAATCACTAAGGTATGGATTTGAATTTGGTATCTATATGGTTTATTTGACACGGTACACTTGTAGGAAGAAGAGAATAAGATATGTCAAGGAAAAATGGTAGACTACAGTTCCCGTGACTCTCCATACAGATCAGTTGGGAAACAAGGAGAATATTATTCTCCTGGTCTAGAAGATACATTAAGGAGCTTGAGGGCAGAGATCATAAGTTTCAAAGAAGACAATGACAAGTTGGTTGAGGCTCAGGAAAGGCTTGCAATGGCTTAGGAGAAGCAGGTAGAGATTAATGCAGTAATCCTTTAGAGCCTGTCAGAGTTACAGAAACATGGACAAATGAGAATCAATCAAGAGAAAGAATAGAAAACTAATGGAGCCTATGGTAGCACGTCTTGGTCTGGATACATTTTGGATAGAGGGGACATAGTTAGAGATGGCAGGTCACTAGATACACCTAATAGGAGGATTGGTATGTATGGGAATCATTCTAGTTCCTCATCTAGGATACATCATCATAGTCATCACCATCATCATCCTTATAGGAGGAGAGAGTATTTACATGAGGTGTTCAAGAAATTCAAGCCTCCTACATTTGATGGAGGGATGAAGAAGCCAAGAGATGCAGAGGCATGGTTTATTGGAATGAATATATTCTTCAGATTGCATAACTGCTCAGAGAACATGAAATCCAAGATAACCACCTTCAGTCTTAAAAGGAAAGAAAACATTTGGTGTGAAGATGTGAAGAATGTCAAGGGAATTTGGGAAGAAGACCTTATTTGGGATGATTTTGAGAGGATATTCAAGAATAAGTACTTATCATAGAGGTACTATGATGATATAACTAAGGATTTTTATGAGCTACATATGGGTTCTATGATAGATGATGAGTACACTAGAATATTCTTGGAGTTGTTGAGGTATGTGCCATATCTCAAGGAGGAGAAGGCTAAGATCCAGAGATTCATCAACGGATTGCCAACAACATATATATACCTAATTGAGTTTGATGAGCCTATATCACTAGAGGAAGCCATCCGTAAATTGAAGCATTGTTATGAGCAGTCAAAGCGAAAAGCTGAGCCTAAATGTGACTTGAAGGGAAATGAGAAAGTAAAAGGAAAATGGCCATCGAAGCGGGGAAGACCTCAAGATGCAGGTGAGAAAGAAAATGTTTCTCCTTACAAGAAGTTCAGTGCAGTTGAGAAGGGACATGTGTCACAACCTAGAGAGAAGTAGACTAGGGGTGATAGTAGAGCACCGTTGCAATGTTGGATATGTGACAAAGATCATCATAAGGGGTTACACTAGTAGTATAGGGACCTAACATGCCCCTCTCCTTCAAAAGGTGTTGACCTCAACACTTGAGTAGTTCTGGATGCTTTTGTATAAAATTCTCATCCTCCCATGTGGAATCTTCAGTGGGTAAGTTCTTCCACTTGATGAGATACTCTAAAATTGATCGATTTCGTAGCTGTCAATTTCTTGTTTTTGTGACTGCTTCCGATTCCAATATGTTTTTTCCTTCCTCATCAAGTTTTGGCAATATTGTTTGAACTCAGATCTTCTCACCTATAACCTTCTTTAAGCATGCAACATGGAAAAGTAGGTGCACTCTGGAAGATGCAGGAAGCTCCAATTTGTATGCCATGGTACCAATCTTTTGCAACACCTTGTAAGGGCCATAGTACTTTGGTGATAATTGATTATTCTTCTTAGCTTACTTGAGGGACATTTGTTTGCATGGTTGTATTTGTAAAAATACCCAATTGCCTATATCAAAATTTCTTTTGTTGCGATGTTGGTCTGCCTATTGTTTCATTCGATTCTGATGGAAAGTGAGGTTATCCTTTTTCTTCTTGATATGTCCTTCTATCTTGAGAGTTTGAGGAGTGGTAATTCCTGCCAATGCATTACAAGATATGGTTGGATTCATTTCTTCTTTCTCTGGAGTTGGTTCCTGGTGTATATCCTCTTCTTTTGGCATTTCTTGATCCTTTTCTTCCTCCTCTTCACAATCAATGTAAAATAATTTCTTCTCAGCACACTTATGACCTTTAGTGTATTTTCTATCACAACTGTAACAAAGGCCATTTTCTCATTTTTCTTCCAATTGTTATGGTGTCAACCTTGTAGGTTGTGGAAGGCTAGGAGTAACAACACTTCCATCTTTATAATTTTGAGTGGTAGGATTTCTTGTTGCCATAATTTTTCTTTCAATTTTTCTTTCCAACTTGAATGCCTTCTTCAATGAATCAGGTTCCCAAAGGCGAAACTCATGTTCAATATTATCCTTTGAATTCTCTATGAAGACATCAATCCTCTGCTTCTCTGGAATATCATTTACCCTTATATTCAATTTTTGGCTCCTCAACGTGCTCTGCCATTGAACCCTTTTGTTTGAGATTTATCAATTGGATAAAGAAGGTGTTTCTCTTTGTATGCTCATAATGTGCTATCATTTCCTTCGTGAAAATTGACCAATTGACAAGTGTTTTACGAGAACAAAACCCTTTATACCATAAAAATTGATTCGGTTCTAAATATAAAGTTGCAATATGTACCTTTTGTAACAGTTGCACATCATGTAGATCAACATATTTCTCCATCTGTAGTATCCATGTTATGGGATCATTGCCATCAAACTTCCTCATATCGATCTTTGGAATATGGTGGGTCTTCAATCCAATGTTAGATTATATGAAATCATGATTAACATTTATTTTTTTCTCATCATGAGTTTCCTCTACTACCTTTTCGTCATTAAGAGGCCTTTCTTGTAGCATCTTTGTCCCACCTTCCTTCAAACCTTCCATGTCTTTCTTCAAATCTGCTTCCATGGCACATATAAAATTATTTATCTTAGCTTCGATCACATTATTCAAATCATCCATCCAATTTTGCTTACTAGGTGTTTCTATTTTCTTGATTCGAGACATTATTTTTCTTCCTTTTAGGATCTTGATCTTGAATCTATTGTATCTATGAAATTTCGGATCTCCAAGGTCTGAAATAGCGTCCTGCGGTAGGCCCCTACGTCCTCTTTCCAATGCCACCAGTCTAATCAATATTGGATTCTTCAATAAAGAGTTATGTCAAATCTCCTACGATGACCTGATTATCGACTAGTTCAGGAGAGAGAACTTGCACGAACTAACACGTGTCACTATTTCAAAATTTGGAATTAAACAAAATACAAAAAAAAAAGTAGATTTTGTCCTCTTTCTATAACTTCTTACAAAATTTCAATCTAATCCTCAGAGAGAACGTTATGATGATTTTCCCAAGGTCACCTATTTGGAATGTAATTTGGGAGTCTGCAAAAACCCTAAATGTCTTGGACCGTATCTCCGAAAATATAGTGAAACAAGATCTGACAGCCTGGCCTGAGCTTCACCAAGATTTCATCTCAAATGGGTTTTAATTTCAGAGTCTGAAACGTCATAGAAAAACAATTATAGTGACAATTCTACGATGACCTGTTTGAGATGGAATTTTGGAGCTTGCAAAAACCCTAACTTCCTGAAATAATATCTTCGAAAATATAGCAAGACGAGATCTGAAATTCAGAACCAAGGTTCAGATCCATTTCGGCTCAAATGGGTTTTTTTTTTAGCGTCTGAAACATCGTAGAGAAAAAGTTATAGCGAAACTTCCACGATGACCTGTTTGGAGAAACGAAACCCTAGAATCCAAAGCTCTGATACCAAATGTTATGAAACCAGCTCACAAAAAGATAGAAAAGATAGATCAACGACTTCAAAATCAGCCTCTTCGAGGGGGAAACCTCCTTTACATTACAGAAATGAACAATTCGTTGATGATACAAATGACAAGACCTCATTTCTATATATAGGAGTCTAAGGGGTCCCAATACAATTAGAGCCTACATAACAATAGTAATGTAGGGGCACAACAAGAACAATAGTGGGCTTCTATGGGGCATAATAATAACAACATGAGGACTATATGGGCACAATAATACAATAATGGGGTTGCACTAATAACAATAAGGGGTTACACTAGTAGTATAGGGACCTAACAGTGAAAAAAATAATTGTAAAGTTGACTAGAAAGTTTTACCTACTAGAAAGTTGATATGAAGTAGATATAACTATAGAAATAAGTAGAATAAATGTAATGAGAAGTCCTGTGAAGTCTGTTGTAATTAGATCTCTTCTCAATTTGATGTTTCCCTCTTGAAAAGGCAAGTGAACATTACACTCATAAATAAGAGTATAACATTTTGGGGTATTCTAATTCTTTCATTGCCTATTGCTACTATAATCTATCATTTCTACCATAAATATGGGTTTGTTATATTATTTCTTCTCTAAATCTTCTAATTTTCTAATAAATAATGCAATAGATTCAAACATAAGGATTATACTCACTTTCTCAATCAATATGCTAACATCCCATGTAAAATTAAGAATCCCCACACAAATAAAAAGCATAGCGAAACGTGGCCTAAAATTTATATATCAATGGAAAAGTTAATACAACTTCATATATGTGCAAAGAGATATCAATTAGAGGAAAGGGAACAATTCAAAATAAAGTTTGGTATTGCATTCTATTATTAATACATAAAGGAGGAATCAAAACAATACTAAATCTTATGTATGATTTGGTAAATAATTAAGCCAAAAATTTCGTTCAACGAGCACATTAGAAGCATGACATCTGGAAGTATGAACACAAACTAATAAAATTGTAGATAAATATTCATGGATTAAAGAAATCATGCTATACTCAATTTCTTAACTAATACACTAAAATGTCTAGCATAAATAAGCATCCCAACTCAAATTAGACACACAACAAAAGCATTGCACCCCTTAGATTTTAGAACTCAATGCAAAATCAAACCCAATTTAATATATGAGCAAATAATATATCGTTTAGAGGTGAGAAAATTATCTAAGGAAAGGAGCATTTTTCCTCTATGTTTGAAGCACATGTAAATGAAATGGGTATTAAATCCTATATATACTTTGCATGATAAATGAACCATGCTCAATTTGTTTGTGTATGGACATAAGAAAAATGTGTTTACAAATATCAAAATAATTAGAGATGGTACCAATTAATGGATCTTTGGATCCAAACACAATAAATGTACTCAACCACTTAAGAAATATGCTAGAAGTTCTAGTAGAAATCTATATGAAAGAAAAACTTTTCTTAAAATGAAAAAAAATATATACAACTCAATCATTTTAGCAATGAAATCGTCTAGAATATATTGAAATAGATTTGCAAGTTAGTTACATTACATGGAGAAAAACATTAGTTGGCAAAGCCTTAGTCACAAAAACCCACAATCTTTGTTCCTTTCTTCTTATATAACAAAACATATTTCAATTTTCAAATAAGCTTCTTTTTAACAAAAAGGGTAGAAGGATAATGAATTACTTCCCTAAATATGAACACAATTGGAGAGAATTCAACTAATAAATTTTAAGGGTTCAAAGGTGATGACTTGAGTAATTCAACTTATAAATTTTAAGGGTTCAAAGATGATGACTACACTCAAGTGCTCAAGGAATACAATAAAAACCATATGTGAAATGAATATGTAAAAAAAACATTATATCAAGATGAAAATAGCCATACAACTCAAATCTTGTAGTAAATGAAGCATCTGTAATAGTTTTAAATCAATGTGCACACTAAGTACATTACATGGTAAAATTTTCAAATGGTAAAGGCATATAAGAAAAAACCCACGATCTTTATGCCTTTCTTCTTATATAACAAACCAATACTTCAATTTCTAGCCAACAACAATCTTTTAAGAAATGAAGGTAGAAGGATAGTGATTAACCTCTCTAAACAACTTAAACTTGCACAAATTATATTTTAGAAACACTTTATTCAAACATAGAACCTTTGGCAATTGCAATATATGTTGCAATACTAGGCATAAGCCTTTAGTGGACACCATGCAGAAACAATATAAACCCTAAGAAAATAACAAATTAATGAAAAAAAGGCTACCACAACAACCATTTACATGTTCAAACACAAATGGTCAAGTTTAATGTAAGGAAAGACTCCATGCTTACGTCATTTACACCATTAAGAAGATAAATCAAGTGTAGGAAATTTGAAGACAATATGAAGGGCACCCTCACTAAATTTGAACCTCCATTCACTCCCACCACCAACATAACGTTAGGCCCCTATACTACTAGTGTAACCCCTTATTGCTATTAGTACAACCCCCTTATTATATTGTTGTACCCATGTAGTCCCCATATTGTTATTATTGTGCCCCATAGAAGCCCACTATTGTTATTATTGTGCCCTTACATTATTATTGTTATGTCAGCTCTGATTATATTATGACCCCTTAGACTCCTATATATAGAAATGAGGTCTTTTCATTTCTATCATCTAAGAATTGTTCATTTGTGTAATGTAAAGGTGGTTGCCCTCTCGAAGAGGCTTATTTCTAAGGCGTTGATCTATCTTTTCTATCTTTCTATGAGCTGGTTTCCTAACATTTGGTATCAGAGCTTTGGATTCTAGGGTTTTGTTGCTCCAAATAGGTCATCATGGAATTTTCGCTATAACTTTCTTTCTGCGATGTTTCAGAAGAGAAAAAAAAACCAATTTGAGACGAACTCGCGCTAAACCTCAGGTCCAAATTTCAGAGCTTGTCTCGCTATATTTTCAGAGATATGATCTGAGGAAGTTAGGGTTTTTGCAAGCTCCAGAATTTCAACTAAAATAGGCCATTGTGGGATTTTTGCTATAACTCTTTCACTACGAAGTTTCAGAAGCTAAAACAAAAACCCATTTGAGAATAAATTGGTCTGAACCTTGGATCCGAATTTCAGATCCTGTCATGCTATTGTTTCGGAGATATAGTTTGAGGAAGTTAGGGTTTTTACAGACCCCCAAATTACATTCCAAACAGGTCACCTTGGGAAAATCGTCATAACTATCTCTCTGAGCATCAAATTGAAATTTCGTAAGAAGTTACAAAAAGAGGACAGACTGTATTTTCTTTTGTATATTTTTCAGATCCAAAGGTCAAAACAGTGACACGTGGCACTTCATACAAGTTCGCTCTTCTGAAAAGGTATATAATCAGGTCATCTTGGGAGATTGTGGATAACTCTTTCTTGGAGAATCCAATTTTGATTAGACTAGTGGCATTGGAAAGAGGACACAGAGGGCTACTTCAAGTCACAATTTCAGAACTGGAAGAGCCGAAATTACATATTTATAGTCATTTCAAGATCGAGCTCCTAAAATCAAGAAAAGGCGATATGAGGAAGTTTGATGGCAAGGATCCGGTAAATTGGATACGACAGATGGAGCAATATTTTGATCTACATGAGGTGCAACTGTTACAAAAGGTACGTATTGCATCTTCATATTTAGAACCAGATCAATTTTTATGGTATAAAGGGCTTTGTTCTCGTAAACCACTTGTTACGTGGTCAATTTTCACAGAGGAAATGATAGCACATTATGAGGATACAAAGAGAAACACCTTCTTTAGCCAATTGATAAATCTCAAACAAAAGTGTTCAATGGCAGAGCACATTGAGGACTTTCAAAAATTGAATATAAGGGTAAATGATATTCCAGAGAAGCAAAGGATTGATGTCTTCATAGGTACTTTAAAGGATAACATTCAACATGAGGTTCGTCTTTGGGAACCTGATTCATTGGAGAAGGCATTCAGGTGGGCAAGAAAAATTGAAAGTGAAATTATGGAAACAAGGAATCCCACCACTCATGACTATAATTATGGAAGTGTTTCTTCTCCTAGCCTTCCACAACCTACAAGGTTTACACCACAACAATTGGAAGAAAAAAGAGAAAAAGGGCTTTGTTACAATTGTGATAGCAAATGTACTAAAGGTCATAAGTGTGCTGAGAAGAAATTATTTTACATAGAGTATGAAGAGGAGGAAGAAAAGGATTAAGAAACATCAAAAGAAGAGGATATACGCCAGGACCCAACCCCAGAGAAAGAAGAAATGAATCTGACCATATCTTGTAAAGCATTGGCAAGAATTACCACTCCTCAAACTCTCAAGATAGAAGGACCTATCAAGAAGAAAAAGGTTCAAGAAGTGAAAGACCACATCGAGAAACAAGAAATGAATCCAACCATATCTTGTAATGCATTGGCCGGAATTACCACTCCTCGAACTATCAAGATAGAAGGACATATCAAGAAGAAAAATGTTCAAGAAGTGAAAGATCACATCGAGCATCAAGAAATGAATCCGACCATATCTTGTAAAGTGTTGGAAGAAATTACCACTCCTCAAACTATCAAGATAGAAGGACATATCAAGAAGAAAAAGGTTCAAGCAGTCAAAGATCACATCGAGCATCAACAACAAGTTCTCCAACTTTTAAAGGCTAACGCAACTTTGGTGCAGAATTGAATGAAACAACAGGTAGATCAACATCGCAGTGAAAAAAAAATTGATCTAGGTGATTGGGTATTTTTACGGCTACATCTCAAACAAGCTATTTATGAGAAGGAAATGTTGGCAATACTACATGCACTTAAGAAATGGCGACCTTATCCAATGGGAAGAAACTTCAAGGTAAAATGGATCATGATAGTCTTAAATACTTTTTAGAACAAATATTATCTTTAGAAGAATGGAAAAAATGGGTCACAAATATGTTGGGTTATGACTTTGACATCATCTATAGAAAAGGGAAGAAAATTTTTGTTGCAGATGCACTCTCAGGAAAGAATGAGGATGTGGAAGCATTGTTTTGTGCTATTTCTATTATCCAACTAGATTGGATAAACAAAGCAAGGGATGGATGGAAGAAGGACAAAGAAGTGTGGCCACTCATTCAAAAGTTACAGAATATCCCAATTCAAAAAATATTGCCAGAACTTGAAGAGGAAGGAAAAATCATATTGGAACTTGGAGCAATCACAGAAACAAGAACCTGACAGCTACAAAATCGATCAATTTCATAGTATCTCATCAAGTGGAAGAACTTACCCGCTGAAGATTCCACATGGGAGGACAAGAATTTTATACAGAAGCATCAAGAACTACTCAAGCGTTGAGGACAACACTTTTTGAAGGAGAGGGGCATGTTAGGCCCCTATACTACTAGTGTAACTCCTTATTGTTATTAGTACAACCCCCTTATTATATTGTTGTACCCATGTAGTCCCCATATTGTTATTATTGTGCCCCATAGAAGCCCACTATTGTTATTATTGTGCCCTTACATTATTACTGTTATGTCGACTCTGATTATATTATGACCCCTTAGACTCCTATATATAGAAAGGAGGTCTTGTCATTTGTATCATCTAAGAATTGTTCATTTGTGTAATGTAAAGGAGGTTGCCCCCTCGAAGAGGCTTATTTCTAAGGCGTTAATCTATCTTTTCTATCTTTCTATGAGCTGGTTTCCTAACACATAATAACTACAAATACCTCACCACACACACTCACCACCAAGACCTCAACATCACATATTGATCCAAAATTGATCTACATAATGTCTATAGGAATATATGATTCTTTAGCTTAAGAAAATTAAAATTTGGAATATATGAAAGATGGTGTTGATTTGTCAAATTTTGGGTCATTATCTTCTAATATGTTTTAGCATTGCAGACAACATTTTTTGGGACTTATGACAAATGTGAGTTCTTAGAGGCTTTCCTCCTCCAATATGGAAATGGTTCTTCTCATTGTCATATTTCCAGTGAATTATCATGCATTAAGTAAAGTCTTTCGGTAGAAATCACATAAGAGAAATTTTTGGCCGACGCGTTTCGAACCAACAGTGTGGTTCATCATCAGGACCAGATGAAAAGGCAGACCATGGCAAAGGCTTAAATAGAGAGCAATGTAGAGACATAATTTCAAGTAACGACTATATTTGAACAATAATATTTAAATTATGATATTAATTTATTAATATATTAAAAACAAATATTATTAAGTAACAACTATATTAAATGACTAGTTTTTGAAAATAATATTTAAATATTGATATTAGTCTATTAATTTATTAAAAAATATTAATAGGTAACGGTTATATTAAATGGCTAGTTTTTGAAAAATAATGCTAAAATTAAATTATTAAAAAAAAAAATCAAAGTCAAACTCTAAACAAGGAGGGAAGTCAAAAATTATAAAAACAAGCCAAAACCCTAATCGAGACAAGATCATATAATAAATAAAATAATTAATGGAAAAATAAAACAAATAAAGAAAAAATATACACAAGTCAAAATAAATAAATAAATATATATATATATATATATATATATATATATATATATATATATATATATATATATATATATATATATATATAAATGTAAAAATAAAAATAGATAAATAAATATATCTATGTATTCAAAGAAAAGTAATCAATAAATAAAACAAGGTCAACAATAAAATATGGGGCTGAGGCCCATTAAACAAATAACAAAATTACTAAAAGGAGTTAAGAACGAATAGGATGATAAAATACATAAAAAAAACACGAAAGATCAAGAAAATAAACCCTAATGAAAAATAAATCAACAACAAATACTATAAAAAGGATGTCAATACCTACATAGGTAAACAAACAAACAAAATAAATGCAAAAAAAAAAGCCTAAAAAATTAGGAGGACAGGACAGGGACCCAACTTCTACTAATATTCCAACCATCATCTCTATTCAAATTATTGGGTCTTTTTTCAATTTCTAGGGTCTCCCTCAATTTACGATGATGGAAATGACTAACCCTAGCAATGACTTGGGGCTCCTTAATGCATATGTGATGCTTAGATTTATCTGCATGCTCTGCCAAAGCAGAAGACAGGGTCCTGCCATCCTTGTTGTTAGCGGCATGCTCACGAATCCTTTGATTAATCGAGCGACCAATCTCACCAATGTAGGGAGTCCCACAAGAGCATGGGATAACGTAAACACCCTTCATATTCTTGGGGTCCACTGGGTATTTTATAGATCTAAGGGAGCTTTGGATGGTATTTAAAGGCCTAAAGGTTGAAGCCACCTTATGCTTCCTTAGGATCCTCGCAATCTTGTCAGTGGTCCCTTGGATAAAAGGAAGATGAACACCAGAAAATCGATCATTGGTATCTTTCTTAGCACTAGGACCTTTTTCAGCTCTAAGGAAAGCCTTAGTACATTGGTGTCTACTATACCCATTATTAAAGAAAACACTTAGGAGATGTGCTTTCTCTTCATTGAGATGGTTTTCATCAGAAACTCTTAAAGCTCTAGTCGTTAAGGTGTTGAGAACACCAAGATTTTGAGCTGGGAAATGATGAGAATTAGCATGAAGATATTGTTCTGTATGAGTTTTCTTATGAAATACCTGATGAGAAAAAGAGCCATCATCATTCCTTGAGAGGAGGATGTCAAGGAAGGGTAGACTACCATTACATTCAAATTCCATGGTGAACTTTATAGAACTAGATTGATTGATTGTTAAGATGGTTACTTATTAATATTTGTTTTTAATAAATTAATAAACTAATATCATAATTTAAATATTATTTTTCAAAAACTTGCCATTTAATATAGTCATTACTTATTAATATTTTTTAATTAATAAACTAATATCATTATTTAAATATTATTTTTCAAAAACTAGTAATATTTGGTTTTAATAAATTAATTCAAATATCAATTTTCAAAAATTAGCCATTTAATATAGTTGTTACATATTAATATTCTTTAATAAATTAATAAACTAATACCATTATTTAAATATTATTTTTCAAAAACTAGCCATTTAATATAGTCATTACTTAATAATATTTGCTTTTAATATATTAATAAATTAATATCATAATTTAAATATTATTGTTCAAATATAGTCGTTACTTGAAATTATGTCTCTACATTGCTCTCTATTTAAGCCTTTGCCATTGTCTACCTCTTCATTTGGTCCTGATGATGAACCACACTTGTTGGTTCGAAACACGTCGGCCAAAATTTTTTCTTATGTGATTTCTACCGAAAGACTTTGCTTAATTCATTATGGATCACAGAAGCCTGAATACAAGAATTATCATGCACTTAAAAAATTGTTTGCAGGTGAAATTTATGGCCCCATTGATGTAAAAACCAAATATTCCCCAGATGTCCAAGTGGAAACCACGTCAACTCACTACAATTTGAATACGGTATAGTTAATAAACATGTGGGAATCCATTAGAGGCTTATAGAAGTATAATGGAGCTTTCATAAGGGTTTCGAAAACCTCAACCTAACCCTAGATATAGTTCAGAAACTTAACAAAAGAGTGAAAAAGAATTCATTTTTACTCCTTATCAATTGTCCCATAATATGAGTGGGAGTGTGGAGGAGATACTGATAGAGAATAGAGATAAAAGCATAATGTAGAGCATTATAGAAGACCATAATGTCTCATAGCTTCACAGTAAACTTTGATAACTATACAACCTATATTGTAATCTACATAATATAATAAGATAAAAGCCATAGTCCTTTTAATTGAATGTTGGGTGACCCTGGATTTCTAGGGTATATATTTGTGTTTGATTATATGGCTTTCCTATTGTGGTTTGTTTCACATGTTGCTGATGAGCCCCAATTTTGGTACAATTTGGGCTCATTTTGGCCTATTCTACTTGCTCAAACCATTCATTTTTTATTGCTTATGCATGCATTTCTTAGTTTATTCATGTTGTTTGTAGGAAGAAGGGTAGGCACTCTCTCTACGTGACTAATGCATTATGATTCCAGGTTTTGGCATTAAAAGGGAGCAAAAGACAACGAAAAAGGAGATAAGGAGACAACGAGGTGGAACTGCGGGTTTTAGGAGAGGATGTTCACGGTTCTAGGGACATCCCTCGTGATTCCCACCAAGAACTCCGAGCTCTAATCCATCTCCCCTCCGAGCTTAAAAGCAGCCAGCTGTTCTACAGGAACAACAGTTATAAACTGCTCTACAGGAACAGCAATTATGACCATCCTACAGGATCAGCAGTTAAACTCTAATTGGACAGCCGAGCTCCGAAAATCAAGGACACTTGTTGGATCATCGTTTTTGTATAAGTATGGAGGCCTTAGCCTTAGATAGGTTGTTGAAACTCTTGTATTGCTATTGTAATTTTGGAGCATAGTTCAGTTTTCGTTCCTTTTTGTAAGCCAATTTGGCATGACATCAGATTATGAATAAAGAAGGCAGTTTGTGATCTAGTTCTGAGTTTCTTAAGGAGACTATAGCTCTCAGGTTAGGGCCCAACCTGAGAGCCATAGGTCCCCTCTGCTGTAGTGTTGTTTCCATTTCATTTCAGCACTTTGAGCTTTTCATTTGCACATGCAATTCGAATTACAGGTTGTTAAGTTGGTCTTTTTCATGAGTTAGATAGGAGTTGCTTATGGTGAATTTGTTTCCACTTGCGTAGTGTAGCAGAGGATAGATATAATCGATTGGAGCTCCAACAAAAAGGTTGTTAAGGCTCACTGCCGTCTCATCTGGGATTGGAGTGCAGTCCATGACTAGACACCAAAAATACGCATTTCTTTATTCCATGATTGCTGCAAACACAGTCACGTTATGTTAGATGCTTCCTTGTCATTCACACCTGCACCACACACCTTCATCACAACTTCATACACCTTTCTCTTCACGTTTTGGATTGCTGTTCAATGAATTCACGGCACAGGTAGTTTAGGTTAATGCAATTTCGGTTTGGTGACAGTCATAAGCATTTGTTCCATTTACACTGCTTTCTCTCATTCCATTACTTCATTCTCCATCTTGATCACGCATGCACACACATCTTCGACCCCTGCTCCGCTCTGTTATCTCCCAAAGTCTTTCACTCCTCACGTACTTCCATTCTCTAGCCCTTTCATTGACCTAGCCCTCTATCTTCCAACCTACTCCCTACATTCACTCCCTATCCTATTCCTCCACTTCTACAGCCATCACCAGCCTCATTCCTACCTTACACATCTCCCCCTACCATTCCATTACTCCTCCATCACTCCAAACACTCACGGTAGGTCATCCTGTAGCCATTTGTAGACATCCTGTAGAAAACAGAGTATCCTGTAGGATCCTCCACAGCCATCCTGTAGGAGGCCACTCTCTCGGTTGCTGAGCATCTGAATGCGAGGAACCTCTGTGGATGGATGCTAAGGATCCCTAGGGACCTCTCCTAGCCTCCCCAACCTATCCCACGCTTTCCTTCCTTCTCCATCCCATCTGCACAACCAAACCCTAGTTAGCACAAGATCACAATCATTCCACACACTTAAAGGAAAAATACAAAAACATATCTTTCATGATGCAAGTAGTTTAGATCCATGCATTTGCACTTATTAGAGGTAACAACAGCATTGGTAGAAGTTTCATTCACATTTCTTGCATTGTAGAGGTTAGACTAGTTAAATTAGGGTTTCCTAGGTTTACATGCTTTGATTTGCTTTCAGTTCATTTTTGCCAAGTAAAGTAGCTTTCCTTTGAGATTAGCTTTCGTCCATCAATTAGCAAGCTTCTTCCGAGAGCCTATAGAAGTTGGCTTGAGCCCTAGCGGACTTGTGCCAGCTGACCAAGTGACAGCTGCGACAAGAGCTAGTACTTGTGCATATAGCACCGTCGCTTCCAAGTTTGTACGAACTATCGGGTTGATAAAATGAGAGACAGGAAGCCCCAGGAGTTGTAGCATTATTGCTACAATACTGGAGCCCACCATCTTTTTGGCGCCGTTGCCGGGGAAGCGTCAGAGTATTAGTAATTGTTGCTTTTCTTCTACTTTCGTACTCTTACTTCTGCTCAGTAGTTTATTTCATTTCCATTCTGCAAAAGTAGCTTAGCATTTCCTGCTTTCATAGATTAGCATTTCCTGCTTTCCTAGATTAATATTTCTTGCTTTCCTAGAGTAATTTTTCTTGCTTTCCTAGATTAGCTTTCCAATTCTGCAATTTCATTTGAGCAATATAGTTAGTTGTAGATCACTTTGTTTCAGTTTTGCAGGTACCAAAGAGAAGGCAAAAGCAATCAAAAAAGAAAAGTCCTTTCCATTTCATGCCTCGTAGGAACCGAGATAGATCAGGCAAATTCCTACCAAACACCCCCACCACATCACTGAGTCACCCTTCTCTCTTCTTTGGTGACAGTGACCCAGAGGAACCTATAGGTGAACATCCTGAGATATACCAAGACCCTATAGAAGAAGAAGAGTTAGAGACCACTCCATCTGAAGGTATGGCTGACAATAGAGAAGATGAGAGAATAAAAGGAGCTTTCCCCATCCGAGAGACCAATGGAGAGATGAAAATGAAAAACATTAGCCCCTCTGCTTTGCCTCACTTCCATGGACTGACCACTGAGGATCCTGATACCTTCCTATTTGAGTTTGCTGTCCTCTGTAGAACCTATGACTATACTGAAGATGAGCAAAAGCTGAAGCTTTTCCCTTCCACTCTTAAGGATGCAGCACTACGCTGGTTCATGGGATTACCTAGGAATAGCATCGCTACTTGGGCTCAGATGCAGCAAGCCTTCAATACCAAGTATAGGGATTATTGTAGGTCCAAGGAAACCAAGGGAGAGATCTTTCGAATGACCATGGGTAATGATGAGTCTTTAGAGGATTATGAGGAGAGGTTCCAACTTAGCTATAAACGGGCCAGGTGCACACTTGACCCTGAATCCCTCAAGTTGGTTCTACTCCGAGGAGTCCCTGAAGATCTCTTAGACACCCTTCACATGTTAGCTGGGGGGGACATTTACCAACTGCCTTATGAGGACATCAAGACTGTGTTTCGAAATCATTCCAGGGCAGCTAGAAAACGAGGTAGAGGAAATCTCCTCTCCACTGGTGTCCCTTTCTCCAAACATGAGTTTACAAACCAATTAGAAGATCTTAAGAGTGAGGTGAGACAGACCATCGCCATGCAGCTGGACACATTCAGGATCCAGCAGAAGAAAGAAGAAGCTGAGAGAGCCCTGGCTGTCTTCTGCCCTAGGTGCACAAGAAGACATCCTAAGAACGAATGCCCATTGCATTCGGTTGAAGTGTGTTTTGTGTGTGAGGAGGACCATCCTACCAATCAGTGTCCCACCTTACCTGGGTTTAAAGCCATGTACCAAGGGACTGAAGCCCCCACTGAACCTCTCTACTTCATCAACCAAAGGAGGCCTCAAGGATCTAGACCCTATCAGCAGGGAATGCAAGGGGCACCACAAGCCTATTACAACCCCAACCAATCGACTCCTATGCCTTCCTGGGGTCCCCCTGCTCATCCTTCTTGGTCCATGCCTCCTCCATGGTATTATCCACCTCAGTATCCTACTCAACCCACTACTCACTCATATCACTCACATGCCCAGTCACAGCCTCAGTGGAGTGCACCTCAGTCGGGGTGGAGGCCCCAATACAACACTCCTCCTGCCATTTTGCCTCCACCACCAGTTCAACCTCAGCCTTTACCTCCTGCTCCTCCAAGGCAACCTCAGATGCCTGCTCAACCGAACCCGAACCCCAACAATAGACAGGCTCAGCAGGTATATACTGGGGAGACCTCATGCCCTACCTATGCTGTGGAGATCCAGGAGATCAATCTTAGATCTGGAAAGACTCTTCCAGATCGCCAACCTCCTCCCCCAGAGGATGAGGAAAACCATCAGGAGAGTGAACCAAAGCCTATTCCACCCTTTCCTGAGAGACTTGCAGCCACCACACAACCCAACCCAGAAGAAGATGAGCTTCTGGGAGAGCTCAAGCAGTTGTGTGTGAAGATACCCCTTCTCCAGGCCATCAAGGATGTGCCAATCTATAACAAGCTGGTTAAGGAGAAGTGTTTCAAACATCCAGGCAGACGGAAGAAAGATGCTTCAACTATCAATGTCATAGGACAACTGTCTGACCTTATGCTAGGACAAGTCATCTGCCCAAAGTACTTAGATCCTGGAAGTCCTGTAGTAGATGTCCACATCAATGGCACCATCATACCCCACACCCTGATTGATCTGGGGGCTGCCATTAATGTAATGACCAGGGATACCATGCTCAAGCTCAATCTTCAAGGTTCCTTGAGGAAGACCTCGACAGTACTGCAATTAGCAGATCGCTCCACTGTGACTCCCGAAGGGATTGTGGAGGATGTCTTGGTCTCTATTGACTCTTGGGAGTATCCTGCAGACTTCCTGGTTCTGCAACCAAAGGCAAAGCTTACTGGATATCCCCTCATTTTGGGAAGGCCTTGGTTAGCCACTGCAGATGCCTATATCAGTTGTCGTGCCGGAAATATGACCATCAAAAATGGTCCTATGTCCAAGCAACTTGTCCTATACCCTCCTGCCCAACCCTCTTTGGAGCATGACTTACCACTCTGGTTGGAAGAAGGAGAAGAAGACGAGGTGTATTCAGCACCTCTGTGTACCATAGAAACCAATAGAAGAAATCCCCCAACCGAGGATGATTTGATCGAGAACTTGATCCAAAACCCACCTACCAGTGCCCTACCTTTAGAAAAATTGGTGGAGGATGCCCAAGCTAGCACCTTAGTGGATCTTTGTACAACCAACCCTGTCACTCCCAGAGTTAAGAATGTGGAGTTCGACCCTGAGAGAGCATTGAAAATCAGCTCCTCCCTATCTCCTTCTCAGGAAAAGGAGCTGTGCAACCTGTTGGCCAGCCACCTAGATGCTTTTGCTTGGAGCTATAAGGAGATGAAAGGAGTCCATCCCTCGGTCTGTACTCATCATATATACATCAAAGAGGACTGTAAACCGGTTAGGCAACCTCAGAGGAGAATGAATCCAGCCCTTAAAGACATTGTCAAGGAAGAATTGCAAAAACTGTTGGATGCCGGATTCATCTACCCCATCTCAGATAGTGAATGGGTGTCCCCTCTAGTGTTGGTTCCCAAGAAGAATGGGAAGTGGAGGATCTGTGTAGATTACCGTGAGCTGAACAAAGCTACCAAAAAAGACCACTTCCCTCTACCTTTCATAGATCAAGTGTTGGATGGACTGGCAGGAAAGAAGTTCTTCTCTTTCCTGGATGGGTTTAGCGGGTACAATCAAATCCAAATCAGCCCGGAAGACCAAGATAAGACCACCTTCACTTGTCCTTGGGGTACCTTTGCCTACCGAGTCCTTCCCTTTGGGCTATGCAATGCTCCTGCTACTTTTCAGAGAGCTGTCTTGAGCATCTTCTCGGAGTTGGTCCATGATGCAGTGGAAATATACATGGATGACTTTACTCCTTATGGGGCCAACTTCCAGGAAGCATTGTCCAACCTGGGGAAAGTCCTAACCAAATGCATTGAGATGAACCTATCCCTCAGTCCCGAAAAATGTGAATTCCTGATGACTGAAGGGACCGTGCTAGGCCATACCATCTCTAGCCAAGGATTACAGGTGGATCCTAACAAAATTGCTCTAATCAAGAAGGTTCCACCTCCACAAAAGGTAAGGGATGTTAGGATTTTCTTGGGATTAGCAGGATACTACAGGAGATTCATTAAGGACTTCAGCAAGCTCGCCTCGCCATTGTTTGGCCTGTTGGCAAAGGATGTGGAGTTTAAGTGGACTGACGATTGTCAGAAGAGTTTGAATGAGTTAAAGGACAAGTTGGTGTCAGCACCAATCTTGAGAGGTCCAAACTGGGCCCTACCTTTCCACATCCACACTGATGCCTCGAACAAAGCCATAGGTGCAGCCTTAGGACAAGTTGAGCAAAAACTTCCATATGCCATTTACTTCGTTAGCAAAAACTTGTCCAAAGCAGAGCTGAATTACACTGTAACCGAGAAAGAGTTCTTAGCTGTAGTCCATGCACTAAACAAGTTCCGTCATTACATTACTGGGTATCAAACATTTGTACATACTGACCATGCTGCTATTAGATATTTGATGAATAAACCAGATGTGAATGCTCGTATTATTAGATGGTTACTTTTATTGCAGCAGTTTGATCTAACCATTGTTGATAAACCAGGTAGAGAGAATGTTGTTGCTGACTTTTTATCTAGATTGGATTTGTCTGCAGGTGAAGATGGGACGGTGGATGACCAGATGCCTGATGAGCATCTGTTTGCTATCTCAGTACTCTCTCCATGGTTTGCTGATATAGCAAACTACCTTGTTTCAGCTCAGTTCCCTCCGCACCTCTCTTCAAAAGAGAAGAGCAAAATCATCAGAAAAAGTGCCTCATTCACTTGGATCGGGGGCAACCTGTTCAAGCTTGGCCCTGATCAGATCTTAAGGCGTTGTGTAAGGGAGGAGGAAGTCTTTGACATCCTCCTCACCTGTCATGATGGGCCTTGTGGAGGACATTTTGCAGCAAAGAGAACTGCCTTCAAGATCCTGCAGGCAGGCTACTATTGGCCCACACTTCATCAAGATGTCAGAAGATATGTCAGCCAGTGTGACCAATGCCAAAGAATGGGGAAACCGACCCAAAGGGATGAGATGCCTCTCCAACCTCAAGTGACTCTTGAGCCATTTGAGAAGTGGGGCATGGACTTTGTGGGCCCAATCAATCCCTCTTCGAGGCAGAGGTCCTACATCATTGTGTGTACTGACTACTTGACAAAGTGGGCAGAGACTAAAGCAATCAAAGCAGCAACAGAAGAGAAGGTGGTCGAGTTCTTAAGAGAGAACATCTTCTACAAGTTTGGCTACCCAAGAGAGCTGGTGACCGATCAGGGGAGCCAGTTTACATCCAACTTGATTGAAGATCTTCTAGCTCATCACAAGATCAAGCACAGGACTTCCACCCCCTATCACCCTCAAGCAAATGGGCAAGTGGAAGTCACCAATAGAGCATTAGAAGGGATCTTGACCAAAGTGGTGAGCAGCAGTAGAAAGGACTGGGCAGATCGCCTGGTTGAGGCCACATGGGCTTACAACACCACTTGGAAGACCACCACCGGCTTCACAACTTATGAGCTGGTCTATGGGAAGAAAGCTTTGCTGTCCATTGAGTTTGAGTATAACACTTTGAGGATGGCAGCTCAGCTGGACCTAGATCTCAGCCATGCACAGCAAGAAAGGTTATTGCAGCTGAATGGACTGGATGAGCACCGCATGCAGGCCCTCCTTCACTCAGAAGTGGTTCAACTTCAGAGAAAGGTGTGGCATGACCAACATCTCCATGACAAGCAATTCCAGCCGGGAGATTGGGCTTTGTTGTATGACTCCAGATTCAAAGATTTCAAGGGGAAGTTGAGAACCAGATGGCTAGGACCATATGTAGTGGAGCAGTGCCATGACAATGGATCTGTCCTCATTCGAACCATTGATGAGGAAGCCATTCCCATGCTTGTCAATGGGCACCGATTGAAGATCTACAGAAGACCTCTCTCAAGACAAGAGTTTATCAGCACTATGGAGAAATCTGTTTTGGTCATAGAGAAGGGTTCTGCCCCCACTTTGGGCATACCCTGAAGAGAAAAAAAAAAAAAAAAAAAAAAAGAGAAAAAACAGAGAAAAAAAATAAAGATCCTTGGGTGAAAACCTCTCTGAGGCGCCCAAGGCAGGTAGTAGGGGTGAAAACCTCATTGAGGCGCTCCTATTGTCTTTCAAAAAAAAAGAAGAAGAAAGTTTAAAAAAGATCCTTGAGTGAAAACCTCTTTGAGGCGCTCAGGGCAGGTAGCAAGGGTGAAAACCTCTTTGGGGCGCCCCTGCTATCTTTTCAAAAAAGAAAAAAACAATAAGCACAATAAAAGTTTTGCATGCAGATGTTCTATGGAGGAGAAGAAGCCTCTCCACTCCAAGCCAGGGGCCTTCATCATGCTATCAAAGGATGTCATCAACCCCTCCTCCAAGAATAACAATGTTTTTCAAGGTATGTGCAATTTTTATCATGATTTGGATCTTCTACAGGAAGATACAGTTTTCTACAGGAACAGACAGTCTTCCTACAGGAAGACGCGGATCTTCTACAGGAAAGTGCAAAACTTCTACAGGAAGCTCTGTGCTCTACAGGAAACTTCCTGTAGAAGGTTGCGACGGCCGAAATGTGTTTCAAATGAAGATCTAGCGACTGAGGAGTGGATTGAATGCATGCATGCCACTGATGGCACCCCCGAACATTGCTACTATCTTGCTCCACCATCCTCGTCGCCATGCAACCAAGATCCCTGCAGCAGCACAACAAAGCAATGAGTTCTCGTGAAAAAAACATCTGTCAAAGAAAAACCAAGCACCGAGAGCCATACCACATCCACGATATGCATCAGAAGCGCTGGGATTGTGATCGAGAAGCCAGAACCGCCAGCATGCAGCATGCACCCAAGGAGAAAGGACTGTGACAAGACCCCTCGCGGGGATCCTGTAACAGTTCAACCTGCTCGAGTGAATACCGTCCACAGCACCGCCATCCGAGATAAAACACGGGCGCATGAACGCAAAACCATCCACTCCAGCGTCAGCAACCGGTAGCCATGTGCCTCCGGGTCTGTGTAAGCCGCGTGCAGCAGGTAAATCCATCATCCACGAACTGGAAATCATGTGCAGCCGCGCGCAGGTAAGTGTTCTAATCCTTCTCTCCATCAAATCGCATGGATATTACTTTGATTTGTTTTGCATGGCATAAAGGTGAATGGTTGAGCGGCCGTAAGGCCAGTTGACTGGCCACATCGGCTAGTGAAGGGATAGTCAGATGATGAGGTGGCAGCCACGACAAAAGACACACGTAGCACGCACGTGAAGATTAGTCCCGTCAACCGTGAAACGAGTTTAACCGAAAAGGGCGGCGGCAGATCTGTGGGAATGAATGCGGCAGCAAGCGAATGTGCAGGCGGATGATGGGTGACGTCACCCAACGGTCCGGCGGGGACAGCTCACCCCCCGCACCACGAGCTGCGCCGATTCAAAATCTAATCGGCTCGATTAAGCGTGTATATCCATCAACCTCACTTCAAAACTCGAGTAGCTCCTCTGATTACCTCTGCATGTTGATACGCCAAGCTCTCGGCTACCTGAACGCTGGTAAGGCACCTCTCGACCGCTGTCCAACTATAGCTCCCCCTGAAGTCTGCGCACTACTCCTACAGGAACAGTTTCTACAGGAACGCAGTCCTACAGGAAGCAGTATCTACAGGAAAGCAGTCTCTACAGGAGGGTGAAGTCTTCACGTAAAAAAAAAAGGTGGCGGAAAAGAGGTAACCCTGAAACTCCTTCCGCAATTGGTTTTCAAAGGTGGCAAGGTCATTATTCACAGTCTGGTCATAAAAAAATATTGGATTGCCGTGCCTATACTATCGCTTCTACAGGATAGCAGTATAATTAGACTGTGGTCTGTGAATTCATTGCATGCTCTGTCTATAAGACCGAATTTCCTTTGTATCTACCGCCTTTGGTCAAAACCACTGTGTTCATCATGCCTGGTGGGTTTATCAGGCGAGAGCCCACTGATTCGAATGCATTAAGGAGAAATCCAGCAGTGGTAGATCTCTTTACCAGGGCACAATGGATGCCTTTTTGTGATAAGCTACAGGGCTACGATGATGAAGTAGCCGAGGAATTCTTGCAGGCTCTGCAGCCTAAGTCCCAGACACTGGCCACAGTAACCTTCAGAGGTCTAAGCCTCAAACTCACCCCAGAGCTTATAAGTCGAATCACAGAACTGCCCATGGGTCTCCCGTGGGATAAAGAAGAACGAAAACAGAGCCAGCAAGCAAAGAAGGAATTCTTTCCACCTGAGGAAGAATTCTCCGAGGATAAGAATGGAGTACGAAGGAACAGTTTGACACCACCTTGGAACGAGGTCAGCTTACAGATTATGAAATATATTACATGTGAGGGGCGCTATAGCATCGTCTACGGGTACCATTTCCGATTGCTGAACGAATTAAGGCACCGAAGTGAGCTTCTTGTAGAAAAGAAATTAAGCATTCCTTATTTCCTGTTGCAATCTTTAATGGAATGTGCTACGAAGCTGAAGGGTGGCGTCCCAGATCAGGTGGCACACCATGGGCTGATCAAGTTGCTTGTAGAGGATGCACTGCACTCCTATAAAGTTCCCCTCTCCTGGGAGTCATTTAGAAATCTAACATGAGATGGGGACATCAAAATGCTGGTCGAAGATAGTGGCTCCTCCAGCAGTGAAGACAAAGAGGAAGTGGCCAAAGAAAAGAGGAAACCAGGTCCGAAGACCCCTGCCACGGTGCAGAGGGAGGAACAAAAGAGGAAGCAAGAAGAAAAGGAAGACGAAGAGGAGGGTTACACACCTGTTTTAACAGCAAGAGAACAGAGGATGAAGAGCAGAATGGACAAAGCGGAGGTGGTCCCTGTCAGCCCAAGCACCTCGTCAGCTCCTGCAGTCAAAGCCAAAAGCAAAATCCATGCAGCCAAGCAAGAAAAGGTGGTGACAGTTGCATCTACAGGGAAACAAACGCAGGCTTCTACAGGAAGCCCAAGAACAACACCTACAGGAAAGCAGACGAAGTCTTCTACAGGAGGGCCGAAAGTGGACAAAGTAGGGTCTTCTACAGGAAGCCCGAAAATCACTAAGGAACAGACTTCTACAGGAAGTCTGGAAACAAAGACAAAGGCTTCTACAGGAAGCCCAAAAATTCAAGAAAAGGCTTCTACAGGAAGCCCAAAACTGCTAAAGGAAAAAGCTTCTACAGGAAGCCCGAAAGAAAAAGGAAAAGCTCCTGCAGGAAGCCCAGACGTGCTAAAAGAAAAGGTTCCTACGGGGAGCCCAAGAGCTAAGGAAGATGCTCCTGCAGGGAGCCCAAAACCGGTCAAGGAAGGTTCTTCTGCAGGAAGCCCGAAACCAAAGGAGGAGGGACCCTCTACAAGGAGCTCTGAGAGAGCAAAGCACAAGAAAGAGAAGTCTAGCATCCTCGAAAAGGAGGCGGCAGCGGCACTGGCTGCCCTCAACACACCGGCAAAACCCAAAGAAAAGAGAGAGAGGGAGATCCCTCTACCTTCCGAAGCAAGGAGGAGTCAGAGAATGAAAACAGACAAGTCGCAGCCTCCACCCAGCAGCCAACCCACTTCAGGAGACATCCCTACTTCACCCAGTACAAGAACTCCCTCTAAAACACAGGCCACCCCTGAGAAGGGAAGCCCAAAAGTCACTTCCTGGACGCGGAAAATAGGCCAGTCGCCTTCTGAAGCCCGGCTCAAGGAAATGAAAAAGGGGGAAGAAGCACCACCCTCGTCTCCACCTGAGGCAGAGAAAACAGAGGCCCCAAAAATAGAGAAGAAGGAGCAGGTTCTGGGCCCCAGCTCTCGGCCAAGGACAAGGAGCCGGGGCAAAATTGCTCAAGGATGAGCAAATGGTTCAGCTGGGGGGTGATGATGAGCCCCAATTTTGGTACAATTTGGGCTCATTTTGGCCTATTCTACTTGCTCAAACCATTCATTTTTTATTGCTTATGCATGCATTTCTTAGTTTATTCATGTTGTTTGTAGGAAGAAGGGTAGGCACTCTCTCTACGTGACTAATGCATTATGATTCCAGGTTTTGGCATTAAAAGGGAGCAAAAGACAACGAAAAAGGAGATAAGGAGACAACGAGGTGGCACTGTGGGTTTTAGGAGAGGATGTTCACGGTTCTAGGGACATCCCTCGTGATTCCCACCAAGAACTCCGAGCTCTAATCCATCTCCCCTCCGATCTTAAAAGCAACCAGCTGTTCTACAGGAACAGCAGTTATAAACTGCTCTACAGGAACAGCAATTATGACCATCCTACAGGATCAGCAGTTAAACTCTAGTTGGACAGCCGAGCTCCTAAAATCAAGGACACTTGTTGGATCATCGTTTTTGTATAAGTATGGAGGCCTTAGCCTTAGATAGGTTGTTGAAACTCTCGTATTGCTATTGTAATTTTGGAGCACAGTTCAGTTTTCGTTCCTTTTTGTAAGCCAATTTGGCATGACATCAGATTATGAATAAAGAAGGCAGTTTGTGATCTAGTTCTGAGTTTCTTAAGGAGACTATAGCTCTCAGGTTAGGGCCCAACCTGAGAGCCATAGGTCCCCTCTGCTGTAGTGTTGTTTCCATTTCATTTCAGCACTTTGAGCTTTTCATTTGCACATGCAATTCGAATTACAGGTTGTTAAGTTGGTCTTTTTCATGAGTTAGATAGGAGTTGCTTATGGTGAATTTGTTTCCACTTGCATAGTGTAGCAGAGGATAGATATAATCGATTGGAGCTCCAACAAAAAGGTTGTTAAGGCTCACTGCCGTCTCATCTGGGATTGGAGTGCAGTCCATGACTAGCCACCAAAAATACGCATTTCTTTATTCCATGATTGCTGCAAACACAGTCACGTTATGTTAGATGCTTCCTTGTCATTCACACCTGCACCACACACCTTCATCACAACTTCATACACCTTTCTCTTCACGTTTTGGATTGTTGTTCAGTGAATTCACAGCACAGGTAGTTTAGGTTAATGCAATTTCGGTTTGGTGACAGTCATAAGCATTTGTTCCATTTACACTGCTTTCTCTCATTCCATTACTTCATTCTCCATCTTGATCACGCATGCACACACATCTTCGACCCCTACTCCGCTCTGTTATCTCCCAAAGTCTTTCACTCCTCACGTACTTCCATTCTCTAGCCCTTTCATTGACCTAGCCCTCTATCTTCCAACCTACTCCCTACATTCACTCCCTATCCTATTCCTCCACTTCTACAGCCATCACCAGCCTCATTCCTACCTTACACATCTCCCCCTACCATTCCATTACTCCTCCATCACTCCAAACACTCACGGTAGGTCATCCTGTAGCCATTTGTAGACATCCTGTAGAAAACAGAGTATCCTGTAGGATCCTCCACAGCCATCCTGTAGGAGGCCACTCTCTCGGTTGCTGAGCATCTGAATGCGAGGAACCTCTGTGGATGGATGCTAAGGATCCCTAGGGACCTCTCCTAGCCTCCCCAACCTATCCCACGCTTTCCTTCCTTCTCCATCCCATCTGCACAACCAAACCCTAGTTAGCACAAGATCACAATCATTCCACACACTTAAAGGAAAAATACAAAAACATATCTTTCATGATGCAAGTAGTTTAGATCCATGCATTTGCACTTATTAGAGGTAACAGCAGCATTGGTAGAAGTTTCATTTACATTTCTTGCATTGTAGAGGTTAGACTAGTTAAATTAGGGTTTCCTAGGTTTACATGCTTTGATTTGCTTTCAGTTCATTTTTGCCAAGTAAAGTAGCTTTCCTTTGAGATTAGCTTTCGTCCATCAATTAGCAAGCTTCTTCTGAGAGCCTATAGAAGTTGGCTTGAGCCCTAGCGGACTTGTGCCAGCTGACCAAGTGACAGCTGCGACAAGAGCTAGTACTTGTGCATATAGCACCGTCGCTTCCAAGTTTGTACGAACTACCGGGTTGATAAAATGAGAGACAGGAAGCCCCAGGAGTTGTAGCATTATTGCTACAATACTGGAGCCCACCAGTTGCAATGCTCAAAGAATCTAAGTGGCATGTTTCTATTTCTATTAAAGCATTTAAAATATAAAAGATACTCACATAGTCAAGCATAAGCTCATTGTCGTCATATATGTTTAGATTTATTTTGGTGAGACAACCATTGGAATATACAAGGCAGTTTGTAGATCATAAATTGCATAGTGAAGGATGAAATGGATTCAAATCCACAAAGATTTATGAACTAACAAAACAAGAAATGGCATATTAGCTAATAACACAAAGTCATAATGGTGGACATTTACTCAAACCATCAACCTGATATATTGCATACTAACAAGGGCTCAACAATATAAAAGATGTCGGTTAAAAGCCACCATTCAATACCAATACCACTAACATGGAAACTAGCAAGAAATCACCACATCCACTTGCGAGCAAGACCTTAACATCACATATCCATCACAATAGATGAACTAGATTCAAATCCACGACAGTGGATAAACCTACTTCAAATCCAATATGATACACAAACCTACAAAATAAGAATAAATGGACAAACCGACATCATAAATGTACACTAGAAAATAAACTAAAAAGGGAATTCAATCCCACCACCAATTACATTCACTACAAACTGGCAACAACACAACAACCAACAAGACCTTAGCACATCCACTTGCCACCAATATCTTTAGATCTCAAATCCACAACAATACATGAATCAAATTCAAATCCATAGTGATGGACAAACCAACAAAATAAGAAGTGACAAAAAACATAAACAATACAAATACAAGGGCATTCATAGAAACAAATGAATGATAGAAGTAACATGAGCATTCACTCCCACCACCAATCACATTCACCATTAATGTGTCACATGTAACATGTAGAGCTCACACAATGTGAGAGAGAATTCAATATTTTCTCTAGTTTCTCTTATAACCTCTTATTACTACCTTGAGAAAGAAAGTTACCCAATCACCTCCAGTTGTCGAATCACAACTATATAATTTATTTATTTATTAAACATATTTTAATATTTGCAAATAAATATAAAATGAATTTGCAATAAATTTTGTAAATTGATTGATTTATCTCATTAGCTTACTTACAATGCACTAATAATATAAAATAATATTTTCACTTTATACATATTTTTATTGCAAGATGTTATATATATATATATATATATAATTCAATTTCATGAAAAAATAAAAACATTTTTTAAAAAGTACTCCAACTTTACTAATAAGCAAATTTTATCTCAAAATTAATATAATAAACAAAATTTTATTTTAAATTTAGATTTAGCTTTTCATAATCAACTTCAATCTTTTTTTTCCTAAATTATCTTATAATTCAAATAATCACATAAAAAATCAATGTTATTTTTATTTTTATTTTATTTAATTAATTTAATTTATCTCTTTTATTTAACTTATTTCTAGACAATAATCCAATTAATCCCTTAAGAGAGATAATGATAAAAATGTACCATAACTTTCAATTAACACAAGCCATCATGTAAGACAATTACAATGATCTATTCAAAATATTATGAAGGATTTTGAATGTACTTTATAAAATTAATTATGATGTGATAAATCTAAATGTTTAAGCCCTCATAATAAATTGATTAACGTTATAGTATTAGTATTATGTCTCAAATGGGCCTACCTGATGTGATAAATATAAATGTTTAAGCCCTCATAATAAATTAACGCTATAGTATTAGTATTATGTCTCAAATGGGCCTACCCAAACTTATGGGAATTGAATCAAGGATTATTCAAAATTCCATCATAAAACAATAATGTACATTGTTATGAAATGTACATTCAATGTACATGGTTTACCTTTGGCATGCAAATGTTGTTAGTGGATGATGAGATGAAAACCAAGTGAATGTTTTATTGACCGCCTCAAAGGTAAATGCAACTATTTGTGAGAATCAATCCCTTGTTGTACATAGGAGACAATCTTTCATGTCATCTATGTTGTATATAGTATTACATAATATTTTAGGGTTGGTACAACTTTTACTTGCAATGCATTTACCTCATATATTTATTTCAACATGCTTTTTCTTTTGCTTAACTAAAGTCTGTAATTGTATATTTCGTAATATCATTATGACATATATTATAATAGAAAATAATAAAGTTGTGTCTATTAATGTTATAAATTTGTTTGGATGGTAGATTCATGTCGGAATTTGTTTTTTTTGTTTGAAAATTCATAATGTTGGAGTGTTTGAATCATTTTTTGATGGTGGAAATAGATTCAACACCATCATAAACCTCTAGGGCACCCAAAATCCTAGAGTTTAACAATGGTTACCCAAATTTTCAAAAATTTCTGTCAAATTTTATAATAATCTTACTAAAATTTCTATTATTTTCTAAACTAATTTGTAAATTTTTTAAACTACACCAATAATAAACCCTCTAATAATAAACCCTCTACTAACTTTTAATGGATATTTATAAATATCTCATACCTTTTAATAATAAACCCTCTATTAACTTTTAATGGATATTTATAAATATCTCATACCTTTTAAAATTCAAAGGATGTTATTAAACATTATATTGGATTAAATGTCAAAGTTGGGCCAATAAAGTATGCATTGCTTTATTACTCTCATTTTCAAAAGTATAAGAATATATATTGTAAGTCTAGATAAGTTACCCTATGAGAGTGACATGGATATCATAATTTCTAAATAATTGAGCTATGATGGTAGCTTCACACTAATATGAGGATGACGTGGCAGCCACTATCTTCAGTGTTAATCACATGGTCTTGTATTGGAAAAAGGTGATTACCTAATGGTTGTCCATTCAAATGCCAGTGCCCCACTAACATGCCAAGGCTCCTCGGTTGGATTCTTTCATGTGATGCAACACTAATTGATTGACTTGAAAAAGGGCAAAAAAAAAAAAGAAGATAAGCAAGAAACCCCAAAACTTTGTTGATCTTTATAACGCCCAAGGTGGTCGTGTCGCATCATCGTGTCGGGTCTTTGAAAATCGTTGAGTGACGTTTGTATGGAATGTGGGGATGCCTCATATTGTGGGACCCTCCGTCGTTGCCGCGGACATAAGTTTGTCGGGTAGTCCACGAGACGGTGGACCTTCCGACTCCCGCCTCGGGGCCGACTATACTCACGTAACCGCCGGGTACAGGTACGGGCGTAGATGACGAGCTGAAAATGCCAAAATCGTCGGAAATGACGGCAAAGTTGACGGCAACCGTTTGTCTGTTGCGTTTGGGTGGGGTTGTTGAGGTTGTGTCGTGTGTGAAGTGAAAAGAGAGCATGGCAACGAGTCTATCCCATCTCTAAAATAAAGCCACTTTAAACGTCTCGTCCGTGGAAGGGACAAGAATCTCGCTGCAAATTACAAGCTTTTGAACGTCCATTTTTGTCATAAAATGAACTGAATATCCGTAGCTGTACCCCATGAAAGATAGAATGTGATAGTCACTACGTCTCCAAGGTCAAGAATGTGATAGTCACTACGTCCCCAAGGTCAAGAATGTGATGCTAATATAGGTCCCCTCCCTCCTTACATAACCAGTCCCCCAAGCACAAGAATGTCAAAGAAAAAACGTGATAGTGACTACGTCCCTAAGGTCTAGAATTGATTGTAATATAGGTCCCCTACCTCCCTCCTGCACACCCATTGCCCAAGGTCAAGAATGTGATAGCATATAGGTGCCTCCCTTCCTACACACCGATTATGAATTATTTTCATTAGACCTCATAATAATGCCTACCACTTTGGCAATTGTCCAACGTGGCACTTCTTACTATCGTTGAGCAGAAGAATGTGATTGTAATATAGGTCCCCTCCCTCCCTCCACACCCATTCCCCAAGGTGAAGAATGTGATAGTATATAGGTCCCCTCACTCCCTACACACCCAGTGATAGTATATAGGTCCCCTCACTCCCTACACACCGAGTATGAATGATTTTCATTAGACTTTATAATAATGTTTATCACTCTAGCAATTGTGCAAGGTGGCACTTCTTACTATTGTTGAGTAGAAAGTTGTGGACATGGACCGTTATAGATACACCATAAGAATGTCATAGGGTTTACTCCAAACTAAAGTATATATAATGATATAAGAGGGAGTTAAAGTAGGTCTAACGTTAAATTGCAATAGGACTTATTGGAGTTAAAGGCGAGATGTTCTTGGATGTTACAATGACCCTTTTTCCAAATACCTTTTTAAGAGTTTTTGTAATGATGATCATGGCATTTGGGTATTTGGTAGATTTGAGTGATATAACGATGGTTAAAGTATCATTTAGTTATTGGTTATGGAGCATGAATTTAAACTATAGTTTAAAATGTGTTTAAGACATAGGGGTATGAATTTAAACTATTTTAGTTAAAAATGTGTTTAAGACCTAGGGCTATTGAGTAAGAGTGAGAATTTCTCTCTTATAAATTACTGATGTGTTATTATATATAAGTTTTTCCCACACAATGAGTGCAAATGCACATTGGATTCTTGAGGTTGTACTGATAAAGAATAAGATGTTAGCTTTAAGTAATTTATATTTTGTTTTAAGAAAATAAATGTAAAATTGTTAATTATTAAGTAATTTTTTGTTTTTACCTAGTATTATAGTTAAATTTTGTATTTTTAAATATATTTATATAAATAAATTAATGGGAGCTTAGTGAATTAGTTTAATTGATTTGATTCAGTTAGTTTTAAGGATACGATTGATGGAAATATCAAAGGTTGAAGTTCAATAAAATCTTTTTAGGCTGGGTATATGTGGTACTTCAACAACATTTATGCCCAGCATCATTTACAAAATGTAAGGAAGTGCCTTGAGAGTTTCCCTAAGGGCATTTTCCATAAAAAATAAAATACAACTTAGTGGATTAGTTCAAGTTGTTTTAAGGTTTGTTGCCAAGGAGTCATAGGTTCAAATTTGAAGAAGTCATATTCGGTCATTAGCTACTCTTGTGACTAGTGAACAATCTACTTTCCTGTTGACGGTGCTAGAATCCGTCAACCAAGGGGGCCTCCCCGATGTGAAGTCTCAATTAGACCTCACACCATTTCGAGTAGGAGCCCCATCCAAAATATGACCCAACTTCTATTTACTTAAAGATATCCCTTGGCTTTAACTGTTAACATGAGGGAGAAGTGCAAATGTGCTTTTGAATAAGCCAACGAGTGTGCCTTGTGAATGTTTGATTGCAGATGTATCAAGGTTCTTTTACCGCAAGGGGAGGAAATAAAGTGAGCCTCTAAGAGATAAGTAATAGTACTACCATAATGGAGACACACACGAAAGAGAAAGGCTCATCTAACATCAAGCCAAATAGTTCACAGAGATGTGACAATCATTATAAACATAACAACACATTTCCAATAAGTAAGCACCGAAGTCACTGAAAGAGTTCAATTACTCCAGTACAGGTGAAAGAAAACATGAGCCATAAACATTTAAAGAATAGCCTTAGAAACATTCATAATCCATGTGTGAAAATATGTGGGCCTCGAAAGCTTTTATATTAAGAAAAAGTCCCAAGATACGTAAATACAATGAACATCGCTAGCTCCAATAGTGGAGTGTTAGAGCCACTAATTACCCCCCAAAAGTACTAACTTTCTCTCTCTAATTCCTTGTGGGAGAAGCCAAGGTTAAAATTCCTTTACATGAGACATGAGGATCTATTTATAACTTGAGGAATGACCTTGCATATCCTCATGACTCTTGGCTTTCCAACTTCTAGTGACCTTTGGACTTCTACAACCTTTGGAATTCCAAATAACTTTTGGAATTACATATAAATTTAGATATTACATGTCTTTTAGAGTTCCATGACTCTTTAGTTCATACATGGATCTTGGACTTCCACTCATTTGTCCTTACAATGATTACACAATACATTATGACTTCCACATCATCACGTGATGAGAATGTGATGTGTCACTATCTTCGGTGACTGGGACTAATAGTGACTGATTACATGGACTTATTCAGTGGTGACATGGATGCCACATGTATCTTCATTCTTCATGCAGCTTCAATCGTTAATTTCCTCACACTCCAAAGGGTCTTTGATCTAATGGAGTCTTTGAAGTGCTTTGATCATTAAGATTCAAGTGTATTCTTTGTTTGTCCACTTTGCTCGATCTTCCTCGTGCGTGCTTTCCATGTTGTTCCTGGAATACTTGTATCTGTTGTTATCCATGATAACCTTTGGAGTTAATTGTTGAGTCAATTGATTAAGTTAATTAGGGTTTTGAGTTTTCTTAAAATTAAATTCATGTACAAAAAGTCTTTTTGGTCATATAAGTAGTTTGTAGGTTCATTTTGAGTTTAAGTGGGACGTCATCATAAAGGTTAAAATCCACTTACATATGTCTCAGGCTTATCTGGTCATGATTATTTTTTTGACAGTTTAGCAGATTTTCGCAGCAACTCCAGTTATGGAAACTAAGGGTTTGCTACGAAAGTTCCTGACACTTCCGTAGCGGATCCGTCTCTTCAAACACTTGTCCTGCTACGAAAGTCTGTTGTTGTGGTAACGGTATAGTAACAGTATAACTTTTGAAAAGGATTATGGTCAGAGTCACAGTGGGTTATGATTACATGCTATTTGTCTTTATCCATCATTCCCAAAATGCGTACACCATATCACTTCATTCCTATATTTTTTCTTTCTAATTCGAACTGCTTTTGATATCAAAATCTCAGTTTTACTTTCATGTGATTTAGTCTTGTTGTCCTTAAGATAGGTTTATTGGTGTCAATAGATGGTCTAGTTGTCTTTAGGGTAATTTGCAGGTGAGAAGCAGCTCTCAACATGTTGAATCTATGGTAGCACATAAAAAACAATATAAAGGAGGCTCAGTTGTGAGATATGAACCAATGGATATGAAACTATTGGAGGAGGACCCTGCCTTCACTCTAGAATTTGCCAACGTGGGTTGCTATCATTTATGTCAGAAGCTGCAGGGTCACCATGGTCAAATTGCCAAAGACTTTGTTATCAATTTCTCAGGGACAAAATCAAAGGTGGGCATGTTGAACTTTACAGAGTCCCCTAACATGTTTAACCAATAATTTCAGTAGTATAAAGGCTTGTACAGGCTATTAGAAATGACACGGAGGTGGAAGAAATCATGAAAAGGAAAAATCTTATAAAGTTGATACTTTTGTAGCAACTCCCCATATTGAAGGTGAATATTTGCTACAAAACTATTGTAGCTTTTCATGGAGGAAAAAGAAAGTTTAAAACTCAACTAAGGGACTGTAAATGGCATGTATTTAGCTAATAAACATCAATGAAGACTAAAGGTCAAATAGCTAGCAGAAAGGTGTTTTTTTTTTTTTAATTTGCTACCAAATTTTGCTACGAAAACTCTGGAAATTATTGTTTTAGTAGTCAACTTCAAGCTCACTTTCTGACCAAATGGAAAGGAATTTTGGAAATCTGAAGGAGGTTTTTGTTCAACACGAGCTCATCTACAAAAGCCCCTGTCAATGTTTACACATATAACAGGTTTTGGAAGATATGAACTTATCTTTGAGGCCTATTTTACAGAAGTTTTCCTAGCCATAATTGTTGCAGAAATTTTGAAATTCGACTTGGTGGAGGTCCAGGTCAACGAGTCAACCAGACCAGCATCCACATGTCAAAAGAACAACAACAAACCAGCCCATTCAACAGTTGGTTGGATTCGATAAGGTTCATCAACAGAATTTTGTTGAGCTCATAAATGATGGAAGAATCATATTTGTATTGAAATTGTGTAAAACAAAAAAATCCCTACAAAGGCGCAATGTTTTGTAAGTCAAATAGGATTAGGTCTCTTAGATGTTGATCGAATCTAGCCCAGGTGGCAAATTTTGTGAAGGATATCTCACTCTATAAATGTGTAGTTTCTTGAATCTGAAGGGGTTGATTGATGATGTGAGAAGGCCACTTTATGTAAATCTTTTATCTAGTTAATATACATTTGCAGCAGTCTTTATTTTTCTACATGAGATTCATTTTTGGCTTTATGTTTTCTTATCATGCTTTTATGTTGTTATCAGTGTTCATAGCATATTGATTACTTGGAATTCATGTCAGATTTCTCCAACTTCCTTCAATTTGTTGTGTTTTACTGTAAATGTTTACTTCACACCAGTTTAAAGCCAAAAATGCCTTAGCTTCCATTAAATAGTGTTGTTTGTAATTGAATTTTTTCTTAATTGACTCCATGCCCAATGGTGGTAGCCATCACACTCTCTTTCACCTACAAAATCACATAAAAATACAGAGTTAGCCATCTGAATTTTTGGAGTTTTATACAATGAATTTCATAAGCATTTTGAGAGAGACCTCTTAGATTGGAAGGGCTAACTTCCAATTAAAATTTGGTTTGAAATAGTTATGCTTGGTTGGAGGTTGACACGGCCCAACTTGTTCTAACCAAGTGATAACATCTACCATCACTCATGAGAAGCAACCATCAACCTAAAAAATTCCTATCCTACCATGTTTTGTGTAGATTTTATGTTCATGCCTTTTCAGTGTGCTTAAAAGAAGTAGACATAACTTATGGGTGCATGGGCACACTTTCAAAGGCTGAAGGGCTAAAGAAGGAAGGCTTTAGGGCTATGACATGTTCTCATGCACTCAAAACATAGAGAAAATCAAGGCAAGCGACATGGCGCAGATCCGAAGGACAAAATGGAAGGATTTGGGCTTCCCAAGTGCACTATGCACTCAAGGGAGAGAAAGAGGGCGCATGGCGCACTCCTAAAGGTTGAAGGATGAGTCTTTGTGCCTTAAGAGTGCGCTCATGCACTCAAGAAACCAAGGAGGTGCATGGCGCAAGTCTGAAGGATAAAAGAGGAAGCTTTGTGCCTTCGTGATGCGACCATGTGCTCAAGGAGGGCGCATTCCTTTGGGTCGAAGGAGTGTTGTCAAGGAGGGCACATTCCTTCAAGTTGAAGGAATGCACTCAAGGAGGGAGCATTCCTCAGGGTCGAATGAGTGCTCTCAAGGAGGGTGCATTCCTTTAGGTCGAAGGAGTGAGCTCAAGGAGGAAAAATTCCTTCGGGTTGAAGGGGTGCTCTCAAGGAGGGTACATTCCTGTAGGCTAAATAATTGCGCTCAAGGAGGGCACATTCTTTTAGGTTGAAGGAATGCCTCAAAGAAAGGCTTGGTTTTTGAAGGGCTCATTTCAGAATAAGGAAGGGGGAAAGATGGATTAAGGAGTGTGCCTTCTGCTCTTGAAGGGTGTATGTGATCCGAATCTTGGGAGGAGGCTCCCAAGATCTAAAATATTGAAATGGATCTTGGGGTAGAGAGACCCCCAAGATCTGAAAACTTGAAATGCCAGAAGTGTTGAGATTGCAACAAGGTGATGGAGCTTAGTGAAAAGAGTCGCCTTCACTAAGTGGGCCCGCAGGCTATTTTTGGCGCAAGTCTATTTTTAGACTATGTCTATTTTTAGACATATGGATCATGTCTATGGATTGCAGGTTGCTTTTTATGGATGATTGATCAAGTTGGGAAAAAATAGATGGACTTCTATTTTTGATGAAAGTGTGAGTGATCACAGTGTGAGTGATCAAAGTCTATTTTTAGATTGGCTGTCAAAAAGAGAAAAGTCAAATATTATTATCTGACAATAATATTTGGACTATAAACTTAATCTTATTCTCTTGGAGAACTTCAGTTTGAGCTATAGAGGTGGCACATGCAGCTGTCAGAAGAAAATACGCTTTTCTTATGAGTCAGTTGAGTTGTTGCATGCATGACTTCAGTTAGAACTCAATCAGTTGAGTTTGGTGGAGTTGATGGAGTTGTGTTCAGTTTAGCTTTGTTAAACTGGTTGTATTTAGTCTAACTGGCAAATAGACTAGAGATGAGTTGGGTGAATTAGTTATTAATTAATTCACAAGTTATTAACTCATAATACAACTAATGAATACATCAGTTAACTCAGTTGCATGTCAGTGCATGTTCAGTTCAACAAGGACAGGTGGTAGAGAATCAGATTGCTATCAGTTGTGACTATAGTTGTGCACCAGATCTTGCACAATCAAGGGATTGAGTATGCCAATGAGTTTTCTCACGTATTTGCCCACAGTATAGCTTGTGCTCACGTCCAAAAAAGAGTGAGTGACTATTTTGCAGGTGAAAAACGAGTTTGGTGAGCCATTCTCATCAGTTCTTGAGCAGGTATTGAGCAGTGGAGGCAGGCAAGCAGTGGAAGAGATTTGGAGATCAGATCTGAGTTGTATTGTGTGTAACAGAGGTGGAGATACTTGTGAGAAGTATTATGTTGTGTAATATTACATGACTCAATCATTAATATATAGATAGTTGGGGTTTTTAGCGAGATGCTTTCCCCGGGATACATACTGTGTTAATGTGTGAATGCTCTTGATGTTTTATTGTTATTGATGCTGCTATATTGATGATCAACGTAGAGGAGCTTATGTATTGTGTATGTTTTCCGCAATAGTACATGATCAGGATAATCTCCATTGAATATGTGTTAAATTATTCAAAATTTATACATGGTATCGGAGCTAGATGATTTGTAGAAAAAATTTCTACATGGTATCGGAGCGAGCTAGATAATTGTAGAAAAAGTTTCTACATGGTATCAGAGCTGTTGATCATCAGATCTACTATTCAGGAAGTGTTTACATTCTATTTCTTCAGGCAGAGTCTGTAATCGGGCCAGGTAGCCTCTGGATTCATCCTTCCTTTGGAAGGTGAGATATCCAGTGAATGCCCATACAGTCAATCTCTGTACGAGAAATATTGTGTTCTCACGAATTTTAGATCGGAGGCGGTTGAGTTTGGAGCTGGTGGAAAATCGAATTTGCAGCAGTGTTGTTGAAATGTCTTTCAATGGATTGCAAATGTTATTCCAAAGCAAGAGCGACCTGGCGCTCAAGGATAAACTCAGAAACAATAAAGGTGAGAATGGATCTTCATCAAAGGTATCTGATGAAGAGAATTGCGCTTTGGCTGCCAAAGCAAAGAAGGGGAAGAACAAGAAAGCTTCTCATTCCGGTGCGAAAGGCAAGAAGCAGGATATGTCCAAGGTGAAGTGTTTTCACTGTCACCAGCACAGACACTATGCCACTAATTGTCCGCAGAAGAAGAAGAACAAGCAGGTTGCTGGATCTTCAGCAGGAGAGGCTCTAGCCTCACAATTTAAGCTTGATTCTTCATTGATCACATGCTTGGTTTCAAGTGTGATGGGATCAGTGTGCTTCTTGGACAGTGGTGCGTTTTTTCACATGACGGGAGATAGAGATTTTTTCTCTAATCTGGAGGACAAAGATCTTGGAATGCACATCGAGATGGGCGATGATGGTAGATACAGTGCGACCGGTATCGGTACCATTTCCTTTGAGAGGGAGTTTGGTAAACCCTTTTTATTGAAGGAAGTCATGCATGTTCAAGGATTGAAGAAGAATCTCATCTCAATGGCGATGTTAGAAGACAAGGGGTATGATGTTGTTTTCAGCGAGGGAAAGGCCTTCCTGCGCAGCAAGACAACTGGTGAGACCCGAAAGATAGGCGTTCGAGTGAGGAACCTTTATCAGTTGCATGTAGATGGATGCGCAGTAATGGCAGGCAAGGCAGAAGGATTGGTGAGCTGGGATGATGGCGAGTTGTGGCACAAAAGATTGGGTCACCTTCACCATGGAGCCTTGAAGATACTGCAGCAGATCACTACAGGGCTTCCTAAAGGCACACTTGCACAGTCATATCAGTGCAAGGGGTGTACTTTGGGGAAGTTTGTGAAAGCCACCTTTCACGAGAAGGATAGTCGCGCCACGACGATCCTTGAGAGAATTCACATAGACGTGTGTGGACCTTTCTCAGTTGCTTCGACAACAAAACACAGGTATTATGTGATTTTTGTTGATGATTTCTCTCGTAAGTGCTGGATCTTCTTCATGCAGAAGAAGAGCGAGACATATTCAAAGTTCTGTGAATTCAAAGCACTGGTCGAGAAGGAGTCGGGGAAGAAGGTGAAGGCTCTTAGGAGCGATAATGGTGGTGAATACATCTCGGACGAGTTCAAGGATTTCTGCAAGACAGAAGGGATTCGTAGAGAGCTCATAGCTCCCCATAATCCACAGCAGAACGGGGTAGCTGAGCGGAAGAACAGAACGATTGTGGGTGCTGCACGGGCAATGTTGCATGATCAGAGCCTACCCCTTCACTTGTGGGCGGAAGCATGCAATACAACAGTTTATGTGCAGAACCGTTGTCCTCATAGGATACTTGGCATGAGTACACCTGAGGAGACTTATTCTGGTAAGAAACCTGATCTTTCTCATTTGAGGATTTTTGGTGCTAACGTTTACATGCATGTGACGAAGGATGCCAGAAATAAGTTGGAGCCGACCGCAGAGGTTGGGATATTTGTGGGGTACACTGATACGCCCCACAACTATCGTGTGTATTTGCCAGACAGTGGTAAAACTGTTGTGCGACAGGATATAAAATTTCGGGAGGAGAAAGCCATGAAGTGTTCGCTTGAGAGGGAGCTACACTTGCATGCATATGAGGAGCTATTAGTTCCTAAGGATGAGCTTCAGGACGTGGATCAGCCACAGGACGAGGTTCATGGAGTGGAAGAGACCACTCATGCAGCGCCAACCATCAGAGGGTGAAAGCGCTTGACAGAAGCTGAGCGACTGGCTCAAGATGCAGAGAAAGTTGTAGGACCACCTACAGCCCAACGCAGGCAGAGACAGTCACCTGATCGGTACACTGGATACATGGCTCTGATGAGCAAGTGTGTTGTGACTGAGCCATCCTCTTTCGAGGAAGCTGTGGAGGATCCCGCATGGGTAGACGCCATGGTGGAAGAGTATGATTCTATTGTCAGAAACAGTGCATGGGAGATTGTTCTTAGACCGGAAGGGAAATCAGTGGTGGGTTCGAGATGGATCTACAAAGTTAAGCAAGCAGCTGACGGGAGTGTGGAGAAGTACAAGGCAAGATTTGTTGCCCGAGGCTTTTCACAGATTGAGGGGATCGATTATGAGGAGACCTTTGCACCTGTCGCAAGGTATTCTTCCATACGGACGATTCTTGCTCTCTCAGCGCAGATGGGATGGCACATTCATCAGATGGATGTGAAGACTGCGTTCCTCAACGGAGTCATTGAGGAGGAGGTGTACATTGAGCAACCCGAAGGCTTTGAAGTCTTCAGCAGCGAGTCGCATGTGTGCAGGCTCAAGAGAGCGCTGTATGGGTTGAAGCAAGCACCACGTGCTTGGTACACATGGATAGACAGCTATTTCACAGGACTTGGATTCTCCAAGAGCGAGGCGGATCCGAACCTATACCAGATTGTGGTGGAGGGTAAGTTGCTTATCATTGTACTGTATATTGATGATTTGATTCCAACGGGTGATGAGCTGTTGATACTGTCATGCAAGAAGGATCTTGATACAGAGTTTGAGATGAAGGATTTGGGCCTCCTTCACTATTTCCTGGGATTGGAAATATGGCAGCGTAGTGGTGGACTGTTTGTTTCTCAGGGCAAGTATGCTCGGGAGATACTGGAGAAGTTCAACATGCATGGCTGCAAGCCTGTTGATACTCCTCTTCCTGGAGGTTGGAGGAAGGAGGATGCCACTTCGGGAGAAGAAGTGGATGCCACTGTTTATCGACAGTTGGTGGGGTCGCTGATGTATTTGGTCAATACACGACCTGATATATGCTATGCAGTTAACCAACTTTCACAAGCTATGGTTAAGCCTACCAAGCTCTTCTGGAAGGCGGGCAAGCATGTATTGCGCTACTTGAGAGGCACATCAGGATATGGTTTGTGGTACAGACAGGAGGATGAGGTGAAGCTATGTGGCTTCACGGATGCAGATTGGGCAGGGAGCCCAACGGACAGAAAGAGCACATCAGGAGGGGTCTTCAGTATCGGATCGACAGCATTTTCTTGGTACAGCAGGAAGCAGAGATCCGTGGCACTCAGTTCAGCGAAGGCTGAGTATATGGCAGCAAGTTTGGCTGCATGCGAGGCTATATGGATGAGGAAGATCCTGGTTGGTTTGTTCGGTTCTCATTTGGATCCTACTGTGATTTACTGTGATAACCAGAGTTGCATTAAACTCTCGGCTAATCCTGTATTTCATGATAGATCTAAACATATTGACATCAAGTACCATCATATCAGAGATTGTGTGCAGTGGAGGATCATGTTACTTTCGTACATTCCAACGGAGGATCAGGATGCTGATATTCTGACGAAGGCTCTCACCAGGAGCAAATTCGAGTACCATCGAGGCAGGATAGGGGTTGCTGATAATCCATATCTTGTCGAGAGGGAGTGTTGAGATTGCAACAAGATGATGGAGCTTAGTGAAAAGAGTCGCCTTCACTAAGTGGGCCCGCAGGCTATTTTTGGCGCAAGTCTATTTTTAGACTATGTCTATTTTTAGACATATGGATCATGTCTATGGATTGCAGGTTGCTTTTTATGGATGATTGATCAAGTTGGGAAAAAATAGATGGACTTCTATTTTTGATGAAAGTGTGAGTGATCACAGTGTGAGTGATCAAAGTCTATTTTTAGACTGGCTGTCAAAAATAGAAAAGTCAAATATTATTATCTCACAATAATATTTGGACTATAAACTTAATCTTATTCTCTTGGAGCACTTCAGTTTAAGCTACAGAGGTGGCACATGTAGCTGTCAGAAGGAAATACGCTTTTCTTATGAGTCAGTTGAGTTGTTGCATGCATGACTTGAGTTAGAACTCAATCAGTTGAGTTTGGTGGAGTTGATTGTGGAGTTGATGGAGTTGTGTTTAGTTTAGCTTTGTTAAACTAGTTGTATTTAGTCTAACTGGCAAATAGACTAGAGATGAGTTGGGTGAATTAGTTATTAATTAATTCACAAGTTATTAACTCATAATACAACTAATGAATACATCAGTTAACTCAGTTGCATGTCAGTGCATGTTCAGTTCAACAGGGACAGGTGGTAGAGAATCAGATTGCTATCAGTTGTGACTATAGTTGTGCACCAGATCTTGCACAATCAAGGGATTGAGTATGCCAATGAGTTTGCTCACGTATTTGCCCACATTATAGCCTTTTCTCACGTCCAACAAAGAGTGAGTGACTATTTTGCAGGTGAAAAACGAGTTTGGTGAGCCATTCTCATCAGTTCTTGAGCAGGTATTGAGCAGTGGAGGCAGGCAAGCAGTGGAAGAGATTTGGAGATCAGATCTGAGCTATATTGTGTGTAACAGAGGTGGAGATACTTGTGAGAAGTATTATGCTGTGTAATGTTACATGACTCAATCATTAATATATAGATAGTTGGGGTTTTTAGCGAGATGCTTTCCCCGGGATACAAACTGTGTTAATGTGTGAATGCTCTTGATGTTTTATTGTTATTGATGCTGCTATATTGATGATCAACGTAGAGGAGCTTATGTATTGTGTATGTTTTCTGCAATAGTACATGATCAGGATAATCTCCATTGAATATGTGTTAAATTATTCAAAATTTCTACAAGAAGAAAAAGAGGAGAATGCCCAAAAAGCAACACCACAAAGAAACTTTTTATTAAATCCGACTGATCTGGATTTAAACAGGAACGCCACAAAATACCAAGATAACCATAAAGACAAATATGCAGCGGAAATAATACTTCATTTCATTACTGTAAAATACTGAAATATGCTTACAAATAGAAATGGAAATAACCCAGCTAGGGCGATGGTAGCTGATCTCTGAGAAGAGATGTGTCGGCTACATGCCTCTGAACTGTTCTGCAAAAACTGTGTTACAATGAGGCTCGAGGGCCTATTTATTGTTGAGAAACAATGGAAAACCCTTCACATTCCAAAACCTAACCCTAGAAGATGAAACGCCAAATTGTGGGCCCCGCTTTTGGGTAAGTTGGTACATCAAATTCCCGGGGTCGCGAATTGGTTGTACTATCTCCGTTTGACGCGCATGATAGCCCGTTGGAAAGATATCTTTGAGGACTACGACAAAAAAGACGACTTTTAGATAAAAAAAATCGCTGGTGGTGGATTTCCCAAAAAAACGTCGTTTAGGGCCTCAAAACGGCTCCGGAAGTTCAGGACCGAAAAACTGCTAAAAATAGTAAACTGTGCTATAATTAAGGAAACGGAAAAACTGAAAGAGACAGTTGTGGGGGTCCAAATGGGATAGGTGGGTGGCCACCAACATCCACCTGGATCATTCCTCCCCCCTTAGGAAGCAATGGTCCCCATTGCGTTGAGTTCCTCCTTGAGATGAGGAAGCTTCTGCTGAGCTGGGTCTCTGGTGAGCTGTTCTGCAATCTCTGATGTGTCCAGAGATGGGGGCGAGCATGGTCGGCGACGGTCCACATTGAACACTCGGTGCAAGCGAAGGAATGGAGGAATGCTGTGCCTCAAAGCATTGTTTCCCGTAGCCTTGTTACTGGTGTAAGGATGATGTCGAAGTGGTCTGAGTTTCTGATGGGTTCTGGTAAGGCGCTCCCTCTGCAAATGTAACCAAAATTTGTCGCCCACCTGAAACTTGTGTGGTACCCCTCCGAGTAAGGAGAAGTTGTTCCTGTGTTCTGTCACGACTGTATCCCTCTGTTGCTGTCGTTGTGTGGAGGAACCCTTCGCGGGGGTCATGTAAGTAGCAACGATCTTCCCGTTACTTTGGGAGTGAACCAGACAGAAAATAAATTTCCTAGTCTATGAGATGAGCTTGCTGCCTTTCTTAGCAGTGATCAAAGAGGTGGCGGTAGGTGGGGCTACCTCCGGTATCCTGTATAATGACTTATCCAAAGAAATGATGACAGTGCGAGGCCTTGACTCATACACAGCATGTCGCCTCCACAAGTATGGCTGGCCTAATAGTACATCACAAACATCCAGAGGTGTAACATCACACAATACCTCGTCTGTGAAGGGCTTGATGCTGTAGGGAAGGCGGCACTGCTGGCGAACTTTGAGATCTCGTCCTTCGTGAAGCCAACCGATACTGTACGGCTGTGGGTGTGGTGTAGTTGGTAGGCCCAACCGCTTCACGACCTCTGCTGAAATTAGGTTCTTTTGGCTGCCACTGTCGACAATGAATTGCAGCGGCGAACCTTTCACCCACATCTGTGAGTGGAAAAGACGTTCCCCCTCCTCTGGATCTTCGGGCTCATTTTTCTGGATCTTTGCAGTAGAAACAGTGGCGTTGGGCTCCGCATCAATGATCTGCTTCCCTTTGTCATTACCCTTATCGGGTTCTGACTCAGAGTCAGAACATGCATCTGATTCGGAAGCCTTCAACTCGGCCACCAGCGACTGCTTGGTCCGACACTCACTTTTGTTATGAGTGAGAATCTTGTGGAACTCACACCACTTTCCTGTGTCCTTCTTCAGCTTCGTGGTGTTGTTCTTTTCTTGCGGCTTCGACGGGTTGTCTTGGGTCACCCCGCCTTGGCTTTGTCCTTTGGGCTTTGGATTTGCAGATCCAAAGTCTCACTTCTTCTGTTTGAACTTTTGCTCGATTTTGACAGCGTATCGGTATGCTGTGCCAAGTGAGGAGATGTTCAAGAACTCCATCTCTTCCTGGATGTATCTGTGTAGGCAGCCGCGGTATTTGAGTACCAAATGCAGCTTAGAATCTTTGATACCCAATTGTGTGCGAAGGGTATGAAAAATGTTTGTGAACTCCGAAACATCTTGGTCTCGTCCCTGCCGCAGTGTGGTCCATTTGATGTATTTGTCCTCATAGCTTTTGACAGGGTAGTACTGCTCCTTGATGGCATCCCAAAATTCATTCCAAGTGGGTGCGGCTAAAAACAGTGAGCCTGTACTTTCATCCTTCTGTTCGCAGTAGGTTTCCCACCAGTCCTTGACGTGGGGGACTGCTTTGAGAAGAGCGAAAACAATCTTTTCCCGACTTGAAAATTCATGAACAGGAAAATACCCATCGAGCAGATTTAACCATTTATCTACGGCATCTGCGTCTATTTGACCCTCGAAGATGGGGATTTCAAAATTAACTTGTACCTTAAACAGTGTGGCATTTCCAGAGTAGCTGTTGGAAGCCGATGCGTCGCCTCTAAGTAGCCGCTGAAGGATTTGGGCAAAGTTGTCCATCATCGCGTTCCTTTGTCGCTCGAGGGCTTCTTCGAGCAAGATTTTGATAGGATCTCCTGCCCCCTCATTTTTCTTCTCATCCACCATGGGAGGTCATCGAGATTTGCGAGGCTGGTCTTGCAAAGGTTCGACCAGTTCCAGACCTAACTCCTTATATCCCGCCCTCGTCGGGGACATGCAAAGAAAAACAGAGAAAAAGCAGACCGCTCTGATACCACTAATCCGGATCTTGGGAGGAGGCTCCCAAGATCTAAAATATTGAAATGGATCTTGGGTAGAGAGACCCCCAATATCTGAAAACTTGAAATGCCAGAAGAAAAAGAGGAGAATACCCAAAAAGCAACACCACAAAGAAACTTTTTATTAAATCCGACTGATCTGGATTTAAACAGGAACGCCACAAAATACCAAGATAACCATAAAGGCAAATATGCAGCGGAAATAATACTTCATTTCATTACTGTAAAATACTGAAATATGCTTACAAATAGAAATGGAAATAACCCAGCTAGGGCGATGGTAGCTTATCTCTGAGAAGAGATGTGTCGGCTACATGCCTCTAAACTGTTCTGCAAAAACTGTGTTACAATGGGGCTCGAGGGCCTATTTATTGTTGAGAAACAATGGAAAACCCTTCACATTCCAAAACCTAACCCTAGAAGCTGAAACACCAAATTGTGGGCCCCGCTTTTCGGTAAGTTGGTACATCAACTTCCCGGGGTCGCAAATTGGTCGTACTATCTCCGTTTGACGCGCATGATAGCTCGTTGGAAATATCTCTTCGAGGACTACGACAGAAAAAATGATTTTTAGACAGAAAAATCGCTAGCGGTGGATTTCCCAAAAAAATGTCGTTTAGGGCCTCAAAACGACTCCGGAAGTTTAGGACCCGAAAAAATGCTAAAAATAGTAAACTGTGCTATAATTAAGGAAATAGAAAAACTGAAAGAGACAGTTGTGGGGGTCCAAATGGGATAGGTGGGTGGCCACCAACATCCACCTAGATCAGCATGGCGCACTTCTAAACAATGAAGGATCCTCGATCAAGGATTCAGAGTGCGCTTATCCGCTCTTGGCCTCAATGGGTTTGTTTTGAAACCAAATATTTGTCTAAGTCTGGGATATAGGAAAAGGGGCAAACATGATGCATTTAAACATAAAACCATGTGCAACTCATACCAACTCATCAAGAAAACTTAGACAATCTTGAACAATGATAAATATACATCAAAACACCACTTTGTACACATTCCCCAAGTACCACGAGTGAAGTGTGTGTGACTGTGACCCAAAAGTGTCGTTTTACAACAACAAAGATGTTATGACCATGAAATTCACCTAAATATGTTCTAATCAATGTGACGACACTTGAGATTATTCAAGGACACTTGAAAATAAAAAATAACATGAGGTACACTTGGTGATCAAGGCAACACTAGATATGAAGGTGATATTGTGCTCCAAAATTGAAATGTAGTGAAATTTGGAGGGTGTTGTAGGAGTGACAACACTTGGTGACACACTAGGAAGACTTCAACTTCTCTATTCGGGAATAATGTTCAGTTAACAGTCATACCTTCAGGAAGTATTGATTTCCTCGATTTCCCCCTTTTGACTTGGTTTTACACATAGCATCTCACTTTCCTCTACTTGGTTGAGCACACACAAAAAGATACACCATATCACAGTTGTTTCAATCCAGGTAAGGGTAATGTGCACGATGATTTTATGATATTCAGAGTATTGATTTTTCATCTTTAGTGTTGCTCTACTGCTAGTAGACCTTTATAGTACCCCAGCAGAGTCACTTCAGGAGCACAAATGTCGGCGAGGCTGGATAGTACTATGGCGAATTCATTTGCTTCACCTCCATGCACAGGAATCCTTTCTCTTCTTTCACCCTTTATTTATTTATTTAATAGTACTATGAATTGGCACTTATTATTTTCAACGGGCGAAACAAGGATCCTGACTTATTGAGAGCAGGGGAGGTTTCTCCTTCGGATAAGTATTTTAAGACCTTTGATATTAGTTTTCCCACTTTAAATCTCCCCCCTTATCCTTTCTCTACTAGATTGGACAAGCTTTAACACACATGTAGATTTACACCAAGTTGATTAGTTTAGACACTAGCATAGGCATAGATCTAATAGGTTCCTTCAAGGTTCTCCTATTGGACGAATCATATTTTCCATTTGGACTTAGCTCAACCTACGACATTTTTCTAGACAAAGAAGGAGAACAACAAAAAGGCAAGTGTTGTGGTTGTCATACTTCTCTTTTATTCCATGACAAAGTCCCTTTTGAGCTATGAACTTTTTTACACGAGGTCTTATTAAGAAAACACGAAATAAAAGACATAGAAAACCAAAAGAAGAAACAATATGCAAAGTAAATGGAGACTGAGGCCAAAAACATCTTACAAAAACAAAACAAATGTAGAGACTAGATGGAGAGTAGGAAAAAAGGTGGATGCAATGAGAGAGGAACTAAATGATACTAAGCCTACTCCTATCCTAACCATCTACAAGGCCAAGGCTAAGTGTAATGATATTTCTAGTGAAATCAACGCAATTGGTCCCAACTTGCAATCATAAAGATACGAGAAATAAAAATCGATGTAATAGAATGTCCAATAGAAAAGATAAGAAATTTAATATCTTTCATAAAAGATAAAAGGTCGTTGCTAGATGTAGAGAGATGTGTCATGATAACCAACCTTAAGCAACCTACCATCTTACCTTTTCAATGGGAAGAATAATAAAACAAACCTCAAAAACATCTTGTGGATGTATATACATTTGTATTTTCCTTCTTAGAAAGTATGAGAAAAGCCCAAAGCATGTTATTAGCAAAGGGACTTGTTAAGTAAGAGGCCTCCAACTGATCACAAATCAGATCATAAAATTGAAAACAATCCTCTTGAAAACCCTAAAAATTTTGTAAAGATAAATTTCCAATTAATGGCATACAATGAAGATGGGAGTCTCATAAGGGAAAATGAATCCTACCATGTTCAAAAATCTTGTCAAGATAGTGATGGCATGACATAACCATCATCAGAGGTTGAAGTGCCTCAATTTCTTGACAAGTATATGAAAATTGAGAAGATAGACCATAATGATCAATTGATGTAAAACAATTGTCATGAGATATAATAGTGGGAAAATGACAAATCAAGTAAAAATTATCATGATCAGATATACTAATTAAGGCACAAGACTCTTGATCAATACATAAAAAAGATAGATCAGTTTGAATATCTTTGCAAATGATTTGAACAAAAGAATCATCTTCCTCATATGTTGGATGTGGCAAACCATTTTCTTCTAACTGGTGAAAAAGTGGAATGGCATCATAATCATCGAAAAAATTAAGGAAAGCCAGTATGGAAAACACATGAAACTAGTTAAGATGCAATGGGTGAAAAAGAGGAACTTGATTCAACAAATATTATAAACATTCATTAATAGTCAAGAGGGGATCTAATGTCATGAAGAAAATAATTGGCATTATAACATTCAAAAAAAGGACTAGAAGCTGACTATTTTCAAACTATTTAATAGGTATTGATCTTTCAGTCAATGATAATATTTAAAATATATGATTGATTTCATGGCTCTATATATTCATGGAAGGTAGACACCCAAAAACCAAGTTAGATTCAAGATATTTGCATTAAGATAAGTTTACTTAAACAAAATTTTCAATTGATCAGAAACTAAATCTTAAAAGTCAAAAGAGCTATGTCCAAAATACCGTAATTCTTTCAAGAAGGAATTTACATCCAATGAAGCCATGCAAAGGATATAATTTTGTGAGAATATTTGAATTTGATTTAGTTCGAGGGCCTTACTAGAGTCGTAAGAACCTAATATAACCATCAATGAAATTTGAAGTGCCTCAACTCCCTGATGAGTCTTGGAACTTTCAAGAATTGTAGAATTACGTTTTGAAGATTGAGTTAGATCATGCATGGTATGTGGACAACTACCATCAATAATTGCAACAAAATCGCTATTATCAAGTTGGCAATCATCTACATTAATGATCTAATAAAAAATCACATCTTTAACAAATATATTACCCAAGTTATAAAGTTCATCTGATTACACCTCTGAGGATGAATAGATTGAACGAATTTCATGAGTAACCTATACTAAGGAATTCTCCCCATGCAAGACTGCAAATGATATGGAATGGAATGAATACTTGATGATTTCAATTATTTCCTCTTCATCATGAATTATCTCACCACCATGTGTCAAATAAAAATCCAACTCATTAGATGACGTATCCCCATCACAAGTTAATGCCTTACAAAAGGTGGAACACAAGGGATAGTCAATGAAGAGGTAGTTTCAATAAAGAACACCTTCATTAACCAAATCAGATTCAAGATATCAATCTTTCGCAACAATTTTTTCTTGAGAAAATGAAAGACCAGTAGGTGCACTTGGGAAACCATCATTACATACAATAATGGAGTCAAAATTAGTAGAATGAAGGTTGTCCAAGACTCCAAAATGATTAAGAAATTTAAATTTATTTAATCCATCACTGAGATTCTTAGATTCACAATCAACAAAGGATGGGAGAAAACTATCTTGACATGGAAGATTTTGAAAAATAAAATAAATGTCAAGAGAATCCTCACCTTCCTTCTCCTCTAACTATGAAGAATGACTACCTTGCAACTGATCATTGTTTGGATCTAAAAGAGATTGATCAAGCGGATCAAGGGGCAAGGTATCATGAGAAAGAGGTGATAGAGAATGACAAGAATCAAAATAAGATTCAAGACTAGTGTTACGGGTGTTAATACCATCTAGGGGAATGTATGGATTAATCTTCACCATATGCTTCATGAACCATTCCAAATTATCCTCAGTCAGATCGAGATCATGGGAAATGGATGATGGTTGAGAAGATGGATTAGGAATTTAATTTGTAGATTTCCCAACTTCTACGTTATCACAAGGAGGCACCCAAATTGGTATTAGAAAAGGAGGAGCACAAGGAACAAAAGGAATAGTAGGTTCCTCCTCTAAGATGGGAGGTGTCTCACAATTTCCAAAAGTTGGGTGAACATGAACATATGGAGGTTTATATTCAAACTAATTTAAATAAGTTTGAACCAAATGTTCAAACTTTTGCTTAAAGAAATTCCAATCCATATATTCTTCAAGAAACTCATAACAGAGGTGAAGGAATCTGCTAGAAAAATCCTCAATTGATTCGTCAGGATCCATTCTAAGCTTATTGATTCGTTTATAAACATCTCATTAATCATACCAATCAAATGCTTGATGAAGCTCCTTAAGAGATTGATAAAAAGAATATATGGAAGTGGATGGTAAGTTATGACACCATTAATTAACACGACCTTCAATCATGACGGTAAACAAAATAAACATAACATCTTCATCGTCGACTTCAAGAGATTTACAAAACCCAAGAAAATCATTTATGTGCTTGGATAGAAATGTACCACCCTCACCATCAAACTTGAATTGAGACAAGGAATGAATGAGTTCTGCGGAGATTGAAATTTTACTGAGAAGTAGGTTAGAAAAATACTCCAGGATTATGATTTGGGAAAGAGCCATTTAAGATAAGAGATTTAAACAGACTCAATAGGGACAACTTGTCATCTGGCGATCCTTCTACTACCAACTATTGATGATGCTGGAAATTCGTCAACTAAGGGGGTCTCCCCGATGTGAAGTCCCAATTATACCTCAAATCGTTTGGAGTAGGAGCCGAATCCAAAATACGGCCCAACCTTTGTTTACTTAAAGATATGCCTTGGCTATAACGATCAACATGAGGGAGAAGTACAAATGTTATTTTGAATGAGCCAACGAGTGTGCCTTGGGAATGTTCGATTACATATGTATCAAGGCTCTTTTACCGCAAAGGGGGGAAATAAAGTGAGCCTCTAAGAGAGAAGTAATAGTACTACCCTAATGGAGACACACATGGAAGATAAAGTCTCATCTAACATCAAGAGAAATAGTTCACATAGATGCTATAATCATTATAAACATAACAATACATTTCCAATAAGTAAACAAAAAAGTCAACAAAATAGTTCAATTACTCCAATACAGGTGAAAGCAAACATGAACTATAAACATTCAAAGAATAGTCTTAGAAACATTCGCAATCCATGTGTGAAAAGTGTTGGCCTGGATGGCTTTAATATTAAGAAAAATTCCCAATATACATAAATACAATGAACATCACTTGCACCAGTCGTGGAGCGTTAGAGCCACTACTTGCTCCCCGAAAGTACTAACTTTGTCTCTCTAATGTCTTGTGGGAGAAGCCAAGGTTAAAAATACTTTATATGAGAAATGAGGATCTATTTATAACTTGAGGAATGACCTTTCACATCCTTGTGACTCTTAAATTTCCAACTTCTAGTGACATTTGGACTTCTAAAACCTTTGGAATTCCAAATGACTTTTGGAATTACATATGACTTTTGATATTACATGTCTTTTGGAGTTCCATGAATCTTTAGTTCATACACGACTCTTGGAATTCCACTCATTTGTCTTTATAATGATTACACAATACATTATGACTTCCACATCATCATGTGATTAGAATGTTATGAGTCACTATCTTTGATGACTGATACTAATAGTGACGGATGACATGGAATTCTTCAGTGGTGACATGGCTACCACATGTATCTTCGTTCTTCATGCAACTTCAACCGTTTATGTCCTCAGACTCCAAAGGGTCTTTGATGTAATGGAGTCTTTGAAGTTCTTTGATCACCAAAATTCAAGTGTATTCTTCATTCTTTCCATGCTTCCTTTGTTTTTCCACTTTTCCCGATCTTCCTTGAGCACACTTTCCATGTTGTTCTGAGAATACTTGTATCTTCCATCACTCATGAAAAGAAATCATCAGCTAAAAAATCTCATATTCTAACATGTTTTGTGCAAAATTTATGTTCATTCCTTTTTGGTGCACTTAAAAGTGGTAGAAGGAGCTTATGGGTGCATAGGCACACTTTGAAAGGCTAAAGGGATGAAGAGGGAAGACTTCGGGGCTTCGACATGTGCTCATGTGCTTAAAAGGAAGAGACAATCAAGGTATGCCACATGTCATTGGTCTGAAGGATGAAGGAGAAGACTTTGAGCTTCCCAAGTGTGCTATGTGCTTAAGGGAGAGAAAGAAGGCGTAGGGTGCACTCCTGAAGGTTGAAGGATGAGGCTTCATGCCTTTGGAGTGCAGTCATGCACTCAAGAATCCAAGGAGGGCGCATGGTAAAAGTATGAAGGTTGAAGGAGGAAGCTTCATGATGTGCTCATGCGCTCAAGGAGGGCACATTCCTTCGGGTCGAAGGAGTGCTCTCAAGGAGGGTGCATTCCTTCAGGACGAAGGAGTGTCCTCAAAGAGGGTGCATTCCTTTGGGGCAAAGGAGTGCTCTCAAGGAGGGTGCATTCCTTCAAGTCGAGGGAGTGTACTCAAGGAGAGTGCATTCCTTTGGGTTGAAGGAGTGCTCTCAAGGAGGGTGCGTTCCTTCAAGTCGAAGGAGTGTGCTCAAGGAGGGAACATTCCTTCAATTCGAAGTAGTGCACTCAAAGGAAGGCTTGGTTTTTAAAGGGCGCAGTTCAGAACAAGGAAGGGGGGAATATGGATTAAGGAGTGAGTTTTTCACTCTTGGAGGTTGCATGGTGGACTTCCAAGCAATAAAGGATCCCCAATGAAGGCTTCAGAGTGCACTCATGCGCTCTTGGCCTCAATGGGTTGCTTTGAAACCACATATTTTTCTAAGTCTGGGATATAGGAAAAGGGGCAAACATGATGCGTTTAAACATACAATCACGTGTGACTCATACCAACTCATTGATAAAACTTATACAATATTGAACAATGATAGATATATATCAAAATGCCACTTTGTACACATTCCCAAAGTACCACGAGTGAAGTGTGTGTGACTGCTACCCAAAAGTGTCATTTTAAAACAACAAAGATGTTATGATCGTGAAATGCACCTAAATATGTTGTAATCAATGTGACAACACTTGAGATCATTCAAGGACACTTGAAACTCATAGAATAACATGAGGCAACACTTGGTGATAAAGGAAACACTAGATATGATGGTGATAGTAGGCTCCAAAATTCGAACGTAGTGAAATTTTGGAGGGTGTTGTAGCAGTGACAACACTTCCATTTAAATGTTGAACAATATTTGTCATGATGTCAAAGTATATTGAATAGAGTGTTCAGGAAGGAAAAGGTTGCATACATGAATGAGAAAGGTCAACTATGGATAAGGATGCAAGTAAAGGTATCAAAATTGTTTATAGAATTTTGTTGCAGGCCATTCCTTGTTGTGTTATTGACATTATTTTGAATGGCACTAACTCAAGTTGCAATTGTGCCTTTGCCTATCATAACTTTCAACATTTTTTCCAAGGCTTGAGCCCATATACTAGTTGGATATAACATGAAAATGTGCATGTTGGATTGCTCCAACTTGTCTTATCACTTTTAAAAGTATGCAAACATAATTGTTATCATCAACTGGTGGATATGGTAATCTTGGAACATTTCAGAGCCGAGGGAGTGGAACAACTAATAATAGGTTTTTTTTAGGGTTTTCAAAATGTTTCCATAACAACTATGGGAAAAAAAACATTGCAATGACCCAACAAAATTTAGTATTAATCTCAATTTTATAGAGCTTCCTAGATTGCACTCTTATATTCGTAGAATCATGAATTCAACCTTTTGCAAAACAAACTAGCTCAAGTCAGCCCTTGTATAATTATTATTTTTAATTAAAATCAATATTTATAAACCTCGTAAGGTCGACCTACATGAATTCAAGTTCGCCCTACTCTAATAGACATGTCCTTTTAACATGATTGAACCAACATATAGAAACTAGACTCCCCCATTCATATACCGATTCAGTCAAGCAAGAAAGAAGATATGAATCCGAGGAAAAGGTTTTGAGGTGATTTTGTGGGTGAATTCCTAAGTTATTTCCATGAGACTCCTGAATGCTTCTTAATCAGAGGGTAGACAAGATTCTAATCTCAGCCTTCTGTGACAAGCCTGTAATTTTGACCCTCTATGACAAGCTTGTAATTTCATCCCTTTGTGACAGACCTATGATTTTGGCTCTATCTGATGGGTTTGTAATTTAGCCCTCTATGATAGCCTCTAATCCTATGACAATTCTACATCAAAATCAGATTTTCGACGTTGTGTTAGAGCTACAATAAATTTGGACCTATGGAGGGTTTTGACCTTGTCAAGTGCAGACTTATACTTAGTTTTTGGAGCAGTTGTTTGTGAGTAGAAGGATCAGCCCTTGGAGCAGTCTTTTTGAGCAAAAGTCTTGTCCCTTTGGAGCGAAAACCACAATCACTTTTGAAATCTTGTTGGAGTAGTCACTAGAATAATTGTTGTGCAGACCTAAAGCCGTCATTGGAGCAATTTTTAGAAGACATATTGAGTAGTTTTGGTGCAACCAAATTGAAGACATGTTGAGAAGACTAGAAGCATCATTTAGAGAATTCTTAAAGGCATATTTTCATACACTTAAAACCATTTTTTAAGACAACCTTGAAAGTATATTTGGAGTCAATCTTGGAAGCAATTTGTAAGAGCTATTAAAGACATTTTATAGCACTAAATATTGTCGAAGTCACTATAAGTAGATCCTTGTTGAAGACCTTATTGGAGAAGCATTGGAAATTATTGAATACAACAGTCTCGTCAGAAAATCTTGAGACTTGGAGTTTTCAACCTCAAAATTCATGTTGATCTTGGACTAGCTGACACACTTTTGGAGCTAATACTATAGCAGTCATTGAAGACATGAGAAGTATTCATTGTAAATTTATGAAGAGCATTGGAGACTCCTTCAATGATTATTGAAGTCATGCTAAATTGAACTAGATCCTAAAGCATATTGAAAACTTCCTTGATAATTGTTGAAGCATTGTTGGAAATGTTCCTGGATGCCTTGTTGAAGACTTGAAGACAATGATTATTAAAGCAGACTTGTAGACTTGATCATTCTTATCTATACTTGGAGAATCATCCTAAAGTTTCATTATTGCAAAAATGAATATGATTTGAAAGACATCTTGAATTTGATCGTGAAGACCCTTTGGAAACATCCTTGAAACCTTGTTAGAGATATCTTTCATGACTTGTTGAAGAAGATATTGGAAGTCTTGAAGTTGCACTGATGCCTCCTTGAAGAATTAGAGTGAAATGAGAGGGTTGGATCCCTAGAGGATTGGAGTCATTACACAAGGTTGGAGCTTTGTGAATAACTAGGTTGGAGCATGGATTGAGATTTAAGGATTGGGGTCCTCAAGTAGACCAAGTCGTAGCTTGGATTTATAGTGGGGATTAGAGTCCCCAACTAAGGTTGGGGCCTTGGAGAATTTGAAGAATTTATTGTACAATATTTCCAACAATTGGTATCAGAGCCAGTACCTTCAATCACAAGCTAAAATTTGGAAGGTAGATACTAGGAGCACAATGGAAAATTTAAGAAGGAAAGTCTCCAAATATTCTAAATATATCTCCTCCTTAGTCATGAAATCAAAAGTAATTTAGGTTGGAAAAAATCCCTCGTTTGAAAAAATAAACTATGTGGCATGGAGAAATAGGATGGAGTTATTTTTTATGGCTCTTGGTTTTGAAGTATATGAATCAATTGTTACTAGAGACAAAACTACAAATTAGTCAAAAGAATACAATACAAAAGAAATAAAATCAATCTTGAGTGGTCTATCATATTTTGTAAAAAATAAGGTGGGTCAATGTTCTTGAGCTAAAGGACTTCGGAAGAATTTTCAAGATCTTCACTCAAAATGAATTTTACTAATGACCTAATACATAAAATATGGTGGAAAATGTTGGAATCACGATTGTTGTTACACCAAAACCCGCAGGTGTTAGTAAATGGACGCATCGCCAGAGTGTACGGATCCTCGAGAGGGGGTTAAGCACATGTCACAAAACACATTGGGAGAGCTGGATTATCCAATGCCCAATAGTCTCCTCTCAGTGTGAGTTGGGTCTGATTTGAACTTGATACCTTTGGCTTTGATACCACTTGTTGGAATCACGATTGTTGTTACACCAAAACCCTTAGGTGTTAATAAATGGATGCATCACTAGAGTTAACGAATCCTCGAGAGGTGGTTAGGCACATGCCACTAAACACATGAGGAGCGTTGGATTATCCAATGCCCAACAAACAAGAGCACAAAGATAATCAAGAACCATAGAAGACAATTGAAAACAAAATTGAAGAAACCAAGAGCAAGGGAAACCTAGAAGATGAAGAAGATTCCCAAGTAAAAAATGAATAAAACCTCAAAGGAGATCTTGTAGCTAACCTTGAAGAAATAACCAAACTCAAAGAATAAAATATATAACTAGATAAGAAGATACAATAAATGAAGTTGAGAACCCAAATCTTATAATGGAAGAAGTTGTACTCCTAAAAATACAAGTTGATAAAGCCGAAAATGAAGGAAAAATCATGGCAAGGCAACTAAAGGAAAAAAAATGAAGAGATCAACAAACTTGAAGCATATGTCATATCCCTTAAAGTACAAGTAAGAGAAACAAAGAAAATGGAGGAATTAATTGAGAATCCACTGACAAATAAAGAGGAAGATTGTGAGAAGTTGAAAGAAGAGATTGTTTCTCTAAGGAAAGAGGTTGGTCAGCTAAATAAGAACTTGAAAATTTCTTGAGTCTTGGATGATATCCTAAGTTGTCAAATATCACCACTTGACAAATCTGGTTTTGGATATGTAGGTGAGATCTCTATCAAATATGATGCAAACCCTAAAGCACCAAAGAAAAAGAATGTGGAGAAGATTGAAAGTTGTGTTAATACCCCCAGATCTAGTAGAAGCAAGAAGAGGAGTCAAAATAACATTGGAAGAACCTATGCTCCAAGAAGATATGTTGATGATGTAAAAAATGCAAGCAACAATGAATATTTCATCAAATAATCTCAAGGAATAACAACTTAAGAAGTGAACCAAGATAATCATCATATTTGTTACACTAAAATTTGTCACCATGACTATTTGCAGTTAGTATGGCTCCATCAACTGTCATACTATCCTCGTTGGCAAGTCTTATACCTCTGCTCCTCATGTCAAACTCCAAGAAAGAGAGAAAGTCCTTAAAAAGTCATTTAACTCTGGTTACGCAGTTTCTCTTAACCTTACCTGCGTGTACGCACCTAAAGTTCACAATACCTGCGTACTTGTACGCTCTGTCTGTAAAGGGGTGGGTGTGTACTCCTGTAAAGGTCAAAAGGCGCGAGTTTTACTTCAAAAAAGTTACTTGTGGTCGATTCTAGAGAATTCTAGAAGATGGTTTGACGTGTATTGAGCGCCTCCAGATGGTTCATGTATCCCTATGAAAGAGGAACTTATCCCATCAAGTGGGGAGCTATCCCATTGAAAGAGGGGCTTATCCCATTGATGGTGGACCTGATTAACTTCCTCCAAAGCATTATAAATACAGGCATTGGGCCAGAGGGAGGGGAGGTTGAAAGCTGAACATTCCTAAGGGTAGATGCTGCTGAAATTAGGACTCCCTTATAGAGCTTGAGAGGAGAGATTCCCATACTTTCTTAGCTTCATTTGGAAGTGGGTGAGCTGATCAAAGTAAAGGAGAACTCTTGCTGGACCCTGGGAGGGACCTGCACAACACCAAGGCACTGGTTGTAATGGTTTCTTTTGTTTCCAATTAATACAATTAAGTTCATTTTTCTCAACAAGTTGTTATATATAATTTGTTTCATATACTCCTTGGTCTTTATGATGAATATGTTTTATTATATGAGTTATTCAGGTGCTATGTAATCGTTTTCTTGTTAGTGAATGCAGGTTTCAAAGAGAAGGAGGAGCTCATCTGGATCAGAGAGGCTGGACTGCTACAAACAGCGTTGGACTAAAGGTATGCTTTAAACACCTGGTTGCTTGTATTTTAAATGCATATTTAGGGAAAGATAGTGCTTGATTGTCTTGTTTGTCACTAAAAAGCCTTAGCTTCTAGGGAGGTCGGTTTTGTCCGCAAAATTGACTCTTTCCGCATGACAATATTATAGGTATCAAACTATATTTTTTGGTCATTGTTACTCTTGTACAAATTCTGGTACATGGAAAAATATTACAAAGCATATGAAAAGGACATCTATAAGGGCCCCGATCATTTCTTTTGAAATAAAGTTGTAGGAATATATTCCAATGTGTTCATAAACATAAATTATGCTACCTCATTCAAGTCTAGAATTGAATGTTTCAAATGCCATAACCTTGGAAATCTAGCATGAGAATCCAAAAGTAGCATGAAGTGTATTCCTAAGAGAATTAAAGAACAAAATTTAGTTAAGGATCCTACAAAAGCTTTGAGAAGGAAACATGAATGACCAAAGTTAGAAGAACAAAACTTGGTTTGGCATCTTTAAGGTTGAATGTTCCACGTCAAAGATGATTGGGCTATGAAAAGTTGCTAAAAGTGCAGAAATCATATAAGCCTAATCCTGCCCAGATATGTGCAACATTATGGTTAAACTTCTAGGAAAGGATAATATTGAAAGCACTTAGAGGCTATCGATATAAAGGTTTTTATGTACTTGGGTCATTGACTAGAATAGAAATAAGTTCAATAGGTACTGCCAAAATATGAAACTAGATGAATTTATTATTTGCATCTATACTGATGGGATTCTCAAAGGCATCCATTATTACCATATCCAAGGCATTGGGCATTATGATATTAAGGCTAGGAATGTTTTGGTAGGACCCTCTAATATGAAGTTAGCAGATTTGCAGTTGAGACAGTGATAACGTGAAACCATGTGGAACTCCAAGATGGATGGATCCAAAGGTTGCAAAGAAAATTGAACAAGGGCCTATGAACATTTGGTCTCTAGGATGTATTATTGTGGAGATAGCTAGTCTCCATGGAATAATACTTCTCATCCTCTAGTTGCTAGATTCAAAATTTCCAGCCTATATGAACTTCCTAAGTTTCTAGAATTTCTATTTATTTAGGGCTATGATTTTCCAAAAATGCCCTACAGAGAGTTATACCAATGAAAAATACCGAATCATTCATTCCTCCAAGATTCCAATGCTAGGAGTTATAGGACTCCCACAAACACTGTATATTCATAACGTAGAAACAAGCTATGGTGTAGCTTTTTCTTCTGCAAAATCTCCTATTAATTTCTCTCATATCATTCCTATATTATCTTTGCTGATGAAATTGATTGATTCTACACTACAGGAGGCGATGTACCGAGAGATTGTTGAAAATAAGAATATTAAAGGGTTTCAGAGTCATCCTCGAAAAGGGGAAAATCACCTATGAGGCCTGTGACTATCAAGGAAAAGAGCTAACATATGGAGACTTGATGAGGCCTAATAATGGCTGAAAGGAAGTGCTAAATCAAGGGTGGGACAAAGGCACTATGGTGAAGTAGAATTTTGGGAATAAGGAAGATATGGCTATCATAAATATGCAACAACTATAGTGATTGCAGATATTATATGGGCTATTGAAAAAATGCACAAGAAGATATTGAAAAACACAAAAGTAACATCATGACATCTATAAGTGTAACTACGTAAGTTCATTTCCCAATGAAACAAGTGATGTGGAAAACGAGTCGAAAATGGTGAGTATGGGACATTAGAATCCTTCCATGGTTGGCTTCTTGCCTTTGAAAGATAATGCAACATTTAGACAGAGCCCAAATGAGATCCATTTAGTATTCATTTAGTGTCAATGAAACACCAACACATGTTATCACATAGGTTTCTCAGCGAATGCAAATTCCTTTATCATAAGTTAATGTTGTGACTGGGACAAATGGTGCAAATATCAATTGTTGTAGAAGGAATAATGGAGAAATTATAACCATTAAAGAAACTAGAGGAGTTCCTGGGGATATCAAGGTTCAAGACTGTAAGTAGATATGTCTCAAAGATCAACATACCAAGGATGGAATTGATGACCTACAAATTAACTATTTTTTCTTTGTTCTGACCTCAACCAAGGAAATAATTAACTCAAGGGGAGAAGCTGATAGGTCAAAATAAGCATCGTATTTTACCTTGATGTCAAAGGGGGAGAAGCATGAAGTTAGGGGGAGCAACATTTTAACAGAGGCAACAACATATGAGGTTATTTCCATCAATGAAAAAGGGGGATATTGTTGAGTAATATTTTTCATTGATGTCAAAGTATCTTGAAGAGGGTTTTTAGGAAGGGAAAGGTTGCATACATGAATGAGAAAGGTCAACTATGGATAAGGATGCAAATTAAGGGATCACAACTATCTATGGGATTTTGTTGCATACCATTCCTTGTTTTGTTATTTCCATTATTTTGAATGGTCCTAACTCAAGTTAAAATTTTGCAATTACCTATCATAAATATCAACCTCTGTGACAATGTTTGAGCCCAACTATTGGTTGGTTCTAACATGATGAAGTGCATGTTGCATTGCTCCAACTTATATTATCACTTTTAGAAGTCTACAAACTTAATTGTTATCATAAATTGGTGGATATAGTAGCCTTGGAACATTTCAGAGTGGAGAGTGTGGAACAATTGATAACAAGTTTCCTAGAGAGTTTCTAAAATGTTTCCATAAGAACTATGGGAAAAAATACATTGCAACATCCCACCATAGTTCAATATTAAACACAATGTTACAAAGCTGGCTAGATTGCACTATTACATTAGTAGAATCATGAATTCAATCTTTTGTAAAAACAAATTAGCTCTATGTTAGATCTAAGACTTTTGTGATCCATGAGGTAGAGAATAGTCTTTCAGATTAATCACATTGTAAGGATTGGGTCGACGTTTCGAACCAACTAATGTGGTTCATCCTCAAGACAAGGTGAGAAACCAATCGATCTAAGAGAATAAATAGTAGGGATGTATCAATGTTTAGGGTAAGCTGTTCAAAATTAATCGTTGGTGAAATAAAACTATTTAGGAATATGTGATAAGAATTTTATTAAATTAACTAATTTTTAGTTAGACAATAGCTGTTATGTAATAATTAATTATTTAATAGCGAATATGTAAATAATTTATCATTTTAGATAATAAAATAAAATAATATATATATATATATATATATATAGGGTTGACGTATTCAATGTGAGTTAGGTCGAAGATTAGCATTTATCATGATATAATAATCTTCAAATTAATTAAGCAGTAATTGATAATAATATATTAATTAATTTGAAGATTATTATATCATGATAACTGCTAATCTTCGACCTAACTCACATTGAATAGGTCAACCATATATATATATATATATATATATATATATATATCTTATTTAATTATCTAAAATGATAAATTATTCATAGATAATATTATTGTTTGAAGTGGTAAATAAATTACTTTTAATATTATCACTAACTAATTCATTACATAACAACTAATCTTCAACCTAATATTATTATTTAATTTATTTTTAATAATATTAATATTATATAAAATAATTAGCATTTTAATCAATAAATATATTAATTAATCTTAAGATTATTATTTCATTATAACTACTAATCTTCTACCTAACTCACATTGAATAGGTTGACCCTAATAATATTATTTTATTATCTAAAATGATAAATTATTTACATATTCGATATTAAATAATTAATTCTTACATAACAACTATTTTCTAACTAAATATTAGTTAATTTAATAAACTTCTTATCACATATTCCTAAACAATTTTATTTCACCAATGGCTAATTTTGAACAACTTACCCTGAACATTGATGCATCCCTGTTATTTATTCTCTCAGATCGATTGGTTTCTCACCTTGTCCTGAGGATGAACCACATTATTTGATTTGAAACGTCAACCCAATCCTTACAATGTGATTAATCCGAAAGATTATTCTCTAAATTAGCTCTAGTTGACAACCCTTGTACAATTAATTTTTTTAATTAAAATCAATATTTATAAACCTGGTAAGGTCAACCTACATGAGGTCAAGTAAACCCTACTCCAATAGATGCGTCCTTTCAACATGATTGAATAATTATAAATAGAAACTAGACTCCCCCGTTCATCGACCAATTTGGCCAAGCAAGAAAGAAGATATGAATCTAAGGAAAAGGGTGGGAAAGGTTATGAGGTGATTTCGTGGGTGATTTCCTAAGGTATTTCTATGAGATTCCTAGTTGCTTCTGATTTGGAGCATAGGCAGGCTTCTAATCTCAACGTTTTTTGACAAGCCTATAATTTCGACCCTCTGTGACAGACTTGTATTTCAACCCTTTATGACAAGTTTGCAATTTCAACTCTCTATGACAAGCCTATAATTCAACCCTCTGTGACAAACTTCGAACTCGTGAAAATTCTACATCAAACTCAAAGTTTTATCCTTTTGGTAGAGATATAATAAATTTAAACCTGTGGAGGATTTCGACCTTGTAAAGTGCATAATTATACTCAGTTTATAGACTAGCCATTTCTGAGTAGAAGGATCAGCCCTTAGAGCAGTCTTGTTGAGTAGAAGTCTTCACCTTTTGGAGTAGAAGCCACAATCACTTTTGAAGTCTCGTTGGAGCAGTCACTAGAAGAATTGTTGTGTAGACCTAAAAGCCATCATTGGAGCATATTTTAGAAGACATATTGAGTAGTTTTGGTGCAACCTTATTGAAGAGTTGTAGATCAAACTAGAGCCATCATTTGGAGCAGTCTTGAAGGAATCTTTGCATACACTTGAAACCATTGTTGAAGGAATCCTTGAAAGTATCTTTTGAGCTAATCTTAGAAGCAATTTGCAAGAGCTATTCAAGAAATTTTGGAGCATTAAATATTTTTGAAGTCACTCTAAGTAAATCCTTGTTGAATACCTTACTGGAGAAGTATTGGAACCTATTGAATACATTAGTCTTTTTCAGAAAATCCTAAGACTTGGAGTCTCCAAGCTTAAGACTCATGTTAACTGTGGATTAGCTAACAAATGTTTGGAGCCGATATTGTAGCAATTATTGAAGACGCGAAGTATTCTTTGTAAAGTCATGAAGGTCATTTGACACTCCTTCAATGAATATTGAAGTCCTTCTAAATTGAACCAGATCTTGAAGCTTATTGGAAACTTCCTTGAGAATTTTTGAGGAATTATTAGAGATGTTCTTGGATGCCTTGTTGAATACTTGAAGACAATGATTATTAAAGTAGACTTGCTGACTTGATTATTCTTATCTATACTTGGAGCATCATCCTAAAGTTTCATTACTGTAGACATGAAGCTGATTTGGAAGACATTGAAGTTTATCTTGAAGACCTTTGGAAACATTCTTGAAACCTTATCAGAGATACCTTTCATGACTTGTTGAAGAAGATATTGAAAGTCTTGAAGCATCACTAAATCCACCTTGAAGAATTGGAGTGAATTATGAGGGTTGGAGCCCTAGTGGATTAGATTTGTCACATAAGGTTGGAGCCCTAGAGGATTAGATTTGTCACACAAGGTTGGAGCCTTGTGAATAACTAGGTTGGAGCATGGATTGCAATTTAAGGATTGGGGTCCTCAAGTAGACCAATTCGTAGCTTGGATTTATAGTGGGGATTGGAGTCCCCACCCAAGGTTGGAGCCTTGGAGACTTTGAAGAATTTATTGTACAATATTTCCAACAATTGGTATCAGATCCTATACCTTTAATCAAAACCTAGAAGCTAGAAGGTATATCCTAGGAACAAAAATGGAAATTCAATAAGGAAATGCTCCAAATACTCTAAAGATATCTCTTCATTAATCATGAAACCAAATTTAAATCAGGTTGGAAAATATCCCTCGTTCACCGAAATAAACTATGTGGCATGGAGAAATAGGATGGAGTTATTTCTTATGGATATTGGTTGTGAAGTATGTGAATTAGTTTTTACTAGATATAAATACAAATGATTCCAAAGAATACAATACAAAATTAATGAAATTAATCTTGAGTGGTCTATTAGATTTTATAATAAAAAAAGGCAGGTCAATGTTCCTCAACCAAAGGACTTTGGGAGAATCTTCAAGATATTCACTCAAAAGGAATTTTACTAATGACCTAATATCTAGAAGATGGTGGACAAGAAAACAAATATAATCAAGAACCAGAGAAGACAACTGAAAACAAAATTGAAGACACCAAGAGCAAGGAAAACCTAGAAGATGAAGAAGATTCCCAAGTAAAAAATGAAGAAAACCTCAAAGGAGATCTTGTAGCTTCCCTTGAAGAAATAACCAAACTCAAAGAAGAAAATATATAACTAAAGAAGTAGATACAAAAATTTCAAGTTAAGAACCCAAATATTACAAAGGAATAAGTTGTCCTCTTAAGAAGACAAGTTAATGAAGCTGAAAAACAAGGAAAAATCATCACAATGAAACTAAAGGAAAAAAAATGAAGAGATTAACAAACTTGAAGCATATGTCATCTCCCTTAAAGTCCAAGTAAGAGAAGCAAAGAGAATGGAAGAAGTAATGGAGAGTCAACTGACAAAGAAAGAGGAAGATTGTGAGAAGTTAAAATAAGAGATTGTTTCTCTAAGGAAAGAGGTTGATCAGTTGAACAAGAACTTGAAGAGTTCTTGAGTCTTGGATGACATCCTAAGTTGTCAAAGATCACCACTTGAAAATATTATTTTGGATATTTAGGTGAGCCTTATAGAAAATGTGATGCAAATCTTAAAACACCAAAGAAAAAGAATGTAGAGAATATTGAAAGTTGTGCTAATACCCACAGTGCCAGTAGAAGAAAGGAGAGGAGTCAAAATAACATTGGAAGAACCTATGCTCTAAGAAGATGTATTGATGTTGTAAAAAATGCAAGTAGAAATGAATATGATCAAAGAATATCAAGGGAGAACAACTTTAGAAGTGCACCAAGATAATCCTCATCTTCTAGGTATCAAACTATATTTTTTGGTCATTGTTACTCTTGTACAAATTTTGGGCACATGGAAAAAGATTATAGAGCATATGACAAAGACATCTATAAGGGCCCCTATTAGTTCCTCTGAAATAAATTTGCAGGAAGATATTCCAGTGTGTTCATCAACATAAATTATTCTCCCTCATTTAAATACAAAATTGAATGCTTCAAATGCCATAGCCATGGACATCTAGCACAAGAATGCAAAATTAGTATAAAGTGTGTTCTTAAGAGAATCAAAGAACAAAATTCATCTGAGAATCCTACAAAAGTTTGGAGAAGGAAACATGAAGGACCAAAGTTAGAACAACATAACTCGGTCTTGCATCTTCAAGGTTGAATGTTCCATGTCAAAGATTAATGGGCTATGAAAAGTTGTTAAAAGAGCAGAAAATGTATAAGCCTAATCCTGCCCAAATATGTCCAACATTATGGTTAAACTTCTAGGAAAGGATAATCTTAAAAGAACTTATGAGGCTATGGATATAAAATCTTTTATGTTACTTGGGTCATTGGTTGGAATAGAAATAAGTTCAATATGGACTGCCATCATATGAAACTAGATGAATTTGTTATTTTCACCTATACTGTTGGGATTCTCAAAGGCATCCATTATTTCCATAACCAAGGAATTGTGCATTCTGATATCAAGGCTATGAATGTTTTGGTAAGACCTTTTGGTTTGAAGTTAGCAGATTTTTGGGTGGAGGCAGTGACAAGGTGAAACCGTGTGGAACTTCAAGATGGATGTCTCCAAAGGTTACAAAGTAGATTGAACAAGGGCCTACTGAATATTTGGTCTCTAGGATGTCTTATTGTGGATATTTCCAACCTCCATGGAATAATTCTTCTCATCCTCTGGTTGCTAGATTCAAAATTTCCAGCCCAAATGAACTTCCTAAGTTTCTAGAATCTTTATTTACTGAGGGCCATGATTTTATAAAAATACCCTACAGAGAGTTATACCAGTTCCAAAATACTAAATCATCCATTCCTCCAATATTCCAATGCTAGGAGTTATAGGACTCCAACAAACACTCTGTATATTCATAAAATTGAAACAAGCTATGGTGCAACTTTGTCTTCTGCCAAATCTCCTATAAATTTCTCTCGTATCATTCCTATATTATATTTTCCCATGAAATTGATTGATGCTACACTACAGGAGGTGATGCACCGAGAGAATTTTGAAAATAAGATTATTAAAGGGTTTCAAAGTCCTCCTCGAAAAGGGGTAAATCACCTTTGAGGCCTATGACTATCAAGGAACAAAGCAAACATATGGACACTTGATGAGCCCTAATACAGGTTGAAAGGAAGTTTTGAATCAAGGGTGGGACAAAGGCACTTTGGTGATGTAAAGTTTTGAGAATAAGGAAGATATGGCTATCATAAAGTTTCAGCAGTTGTAGTGATTGCAGAGACTATATGGGGTATTGAAAAAATGCACAAGAAGGATGTTGAAAAACACAAAATTAGAATCATGACACATATAAGTGTAAAGACAACAATTCATTTCCCAATGAAACCAGTGATGTGTCAAATAAGTTGAAAATGGTGAGTATGGGACACTAGAAGCTTTCCATAGTTGATTTCTTGTCTTTGAAAGATAATGCAACATTTAGACAGAGCCCAAATGAGATCCATTTGGTAGTCATTTAGCGTCAATGCAACACCAACACATGTTATCACATAGGTTTCTCAGTGAATGCAAATTCCTTTATCATAACCTGACGTTGTGATTGGGACAACTGGTGCAAATATTAGTTGTTCTCGAAGGAATAGTGGAACAATTATAACCATTGAAGAAACTAGAGAAGTTCTTGGGGATATCAAGGTTCAGGACCATAAGTAGATATGTCTCAAAGATCAACATATGAAGAATGGAATTGATGACTTACAAATTAATTGTTTCTTCTTTGTTCTGACCTCAACCAAGGAAATAATTAACTCAGGTGGAGAAGCTGACAGGTCAAAATAAGCACCCCATTTGTCATTGATGTCAGAGGGGGATAAGCATGAAGTCATGGGGAGCAACATGTTGACAGGGGGAGAAACGTATGAGGCTGTTGCCATCAATTACAAAACGGGTTATTGTTGAACAATATGTGTCATTGATGTCAAAGTATCTTGAAGAGGGTGTTCAGGAAGGGCAAGGCTGCATACATGAATGAGAAAGGTCACTATGGATGAGGATGCAAATTAAGGGATCATATTTGTCTATGGATTTTTTTTTCATACCATTCCTTGTTGTGTTATTGCCATTGTTTTGAATGGACGTAACTCAAGTTGCAATTTTGCATTTACCTCTCATAATTTTCAACCTTTCTGCCAAGGCTTGAGCCCACCTACTAGTTGGTTCTAAAACGACGAAGTTCATGTTGGATTTCTCCAACTTGTCTTATTTATTTTATAAGTCTACAAACTTAATTGTTATCATCAACCGGTGGATATATTAGCCTTAGAACATTTCAGAGTGGATTAAGTGGAACAACTGATGCAACACGTTTTCTGGAAGGTTTCCAAAATGTTTCCACAACAACTCTCAGAAAAAATACATGGAAACATCCCAACAGACTTCAACATTAAACACAATGTTGCAAAGCTTCCTAGATCGCACTCTTACATTAGTAGAATCATGAATTCAACCTTTTGCAAAACAAACTAGCTCAAGTCGGAGACCCCTGTATAGTTAATTTTTTTAATTAAAATTAATGTTTATAAACTTGGTAAGGTTGACCTACATGAAGTCAAGTCATCCCTAATCCAATAGATGCATCCTTTCAACGTGATTGAATAATTATAAATATAAACTAGACTCCCTCATTCGTCGACCAATTTGGCCAAGCAAGAAAGAAGATCTGAATCTAAGGAAAAGGGTGGGAAAACGTTATGAGGTGATTTCGTGGGTGATTTCCTAAGGTATTTCTGTGAGATTCCTAGTTGCTTCTGAGTCAGAGGGTAGACATGCTTCTAATCTCAACCTTCCATGACAAGCCTATAATTTCAACCCTCTGTGACAAGCTTGTAATTTTGACCCTCTATGACAAGCCTATAATTTCGTCTCTCTGTGACTGGCCTATAATTTGACCCTCTGTGACAACCTACGAGCTTGTGATAATTCTGCATCAAAATCAAAGTTTCATCCTTGTGGTAGAGGTACAATAAATTTAGACTTGTGGAGGATTTCGAACTTGTAAAGTGCGGACTTATAGTCAATTTATAGAGTAGTATTTTCTAAGTAGAAGGATCAACCCTTGGATCAGTACCATTAAGCAGAAGTTTTGGCCCTTCAGAGTAGAAGCCACAACCACTTTTGAAGTCTTGTTGGAGCAATCACTAGAAGAATTGTTGTACTACATGGAAGCCATCATTGGAGCAACTTTTAGAATACATATTGAGAAGTTTTGATGCAGCCTTTTTGAAGACTTGTAGAGTAGACTAGAGGCATCATTTGGAGCAGTCTTAAAGGAATATTTGCATACAATTGAAGCCATTGTTGAAGGCAACTTTGAAAGTATTGTTCGATTCAATTTTGGAAGCAATTTGCAAGAGCTATTAAAGATATCTTTCAAGTCAATTTTGGAAGCAATTTGCAAGAGCTATTAAAGACATTTTGGAGAACTAAATATTGATTAAGTCACTCTAAGTAAAGCCTTGTTGAAGATATTATTGGAGAAGCATTGGAACCTATTGAATACAACATTCTTTTCAGAAAAGTTTGAGACTTGGATTCTCCAAGCTCAAGACTCATGTTGACCATGGATTAGCTGGCACATGTTTGGAGTTTATATTGTAGAAATTATTGAAGACATGTGAAGTATTCTTTCTAAAGTCATGAGATCATTTGGGACTCCTTCAATGAATATTGAAGTCTTTCTAAATTGAACCATATCTTGAAGCATATTGGAAAATTCCTTGAGAATTGTTGAGGCATTGTTGGAGATGTTCTTGGATGCCTTGTTGAAGACTTGAAGATAGTGATTATTAAAGCATATTTTTTGACTTGATCAATGTTATTTATACTTGGAGCATCATCTTAAAGTTTCATTGTTGCAGACATGAAGCTTATCTTGAAGACATATTGAAGTTGATCGTGAAGACCCTTTGGAGACATTCTTCAAACCTTGTTAGAGATATCTTTCAAGACTTGTTGAAGAAGATATCGAAAGTTGAAGCAGCATTGAAGACACCTTGAAGAACTAAAGTGAATTGAGAGGGTTGGAGCCTTAGAGGATTGCAATCGTCACACAAGGTTGGAGCCTTGTGAATAAGTAGGTTGGAGCATGGATTGAGATTTGAGGATTGGGGTCCTCAAGTAGACTAAGTTGGAGCTTGGATTTGTAGTGAGGGTTGGAGTCCTCACCCAAGGTTGGAGCCATGGAGACTTCAAAGAATTTATTGTACAATATTTCCAACATTGAAATTTCTATTGAAGAAGGGAGAGTGCTTTGTGAGGTAAATTTGAATTACTTAGTGTCTTTAATAACCTATATTCTTTCCTTAGAATACATATCTAGGAACATATTTTGGGGAAAACTACCTAATCATTTTCCTTAATTTGAAGATGGTACCTAAGGTGAATACTAAATTATTTAGGGCATAATTTTAAGTCAACTTATGAATAGATCATCAACAATTAAATAACTAAGTGCATATATATCGCGTAATTAGATTTAAATTCAAATTGAGAAAATAAAAGAATTCCTCACATCTACTCCCAATTTTCCCTCTTTTTTTCACACACCCCATAAAAAATTTAATTATAAAAACCCTCATAAAACTTTCTCACATTAGGTGAATAATTCCATACAAAAGTACTATACCCAAAAGTATTCTATTAGACTTTTTTAACCTCTAATTTTTTAATAATATCTACCTTAAATTAATTGATTCAAACTAATTAGACTAATCCATTAAAATATATGTATTTGTATATGGGTAATTATTTCAATCTTTAATAATATTATTAATTTTTTTTATTTCTCTACAAATATTAATTAAACATGGATAATATATTAGAATAATGAAAAAGAGAGGGAACAAGCTATTGAATCATGGTACTTTTTTATCTTGACTCTGACCTTCAACAACTTTCAAATAAATACTAGTTTCTCCTTCTTTATAACTTTTCTTTCTCCAATATTATTATGTGTTATGAAACATTAAACATTTTTATTAGATTGTAATTTCAAATTCGCCATCCATTGTCAAAAATATTACCAACCTTTCACTTTAGTTTGTACGTGAATAAATATTAAAAATGTATCAAATTTATAACTTTAAATCACACAGGGAACATTTTATTATAAAAAATTATAATTATAAAAAATTATTATTCTAATTTTAACTATTATATATGTTTATTTTCAAATTTATAACTTTAATCACAAGGAAACATTTTATTATAAAAATTTATAATTATAAAAATGATTATTTTAATTTTGATTATTATATATTTTTATTTTTCACTAAAATTTGATGGTTTCATTTTTAGTAAGATGGTTATTTATTATTTTTTTTTAAAACATTTTTTAAGTGTATAAATAGATTTAAAGTCTAAAAAGATGATGCACTTAGTTTGTACAATTTTAACAACAATATACTATTTCAATAAATTTTAACTATATTTTGGATAAAACTCATTAAAATATATACTCATGAAAAAATATAGAATGTTTAGACTATATTTAAAGTTAACAATCCATAGCTTTTTTAATAATAATACCAGCCTAGATCCCTTTTAACTCTAAGGATCTATCCACTGTCTAGAGCATCAAATATCTCAAAGTGCAAAGGTGCAAACCTCTTTTTGAAGTGCAAACCTAAAAAGATTTGATCTCTCAACACTTGATAGACCTAGAGTTAAGATGGATCTAGGTTGGTTTAAAACACACATTCTTCATGCCTTGAAATAAACTATATTACATTAGAATATCATTGGCAAAATCATGTATTGTCAAAACCTATAGCCCGAAAACCATCAATAGTAATTTTTTTTTTAGTTTTATTTTTATATAATTGACCTAGGTAAAATGTTTACACAATAAGACAAGATATTACACTATCTTCTCAAAAATGATTAAATAACAAAATAGGACATTACAACATCCCTTGCAATGGGTTGGAGAACGCCTCTTGCCCAATAATCATCATTAGCTAATTTTAAATTCATGATTAAGCTAGACACCAAAAAATTCACCTCCATACAATAATTTGACTGTTAATTTTTTTGAGTGTGTGCATACTCTACCACACTATGAATTTGAAAATGTAACCTTGTGAAAGAAACACATATTTTTAATTATTAAAACCACTTGAACTATACAAATTAACACATATAAAACTAATAATTAAATTATTTATAATAATAAAATATTTAAAGTAATAACTTTTATATTTAAAGCGTAATCTAGATAGACAATGATTTCACCCCGAAAAAATGGTTTTTTCAATGTGATTTTGATGAAATCTTACAATTTAAAAAAAAAAATCAAATTATAAATGTTAAATTTCAAAATTATAAATATTTCGAAATTTTTAAAAATGTTGAATTCATTTCCACTATTAAACAAGGACTCAAACACTGCAAAAATCATTTAAAAAAATTATATCACAAAAAATTCATTTAAAAATAAATATATCACAAAATTAGGCTTCTATTTAATGCGGTGTTTAAAGGTGGTCCACGCTCATTGTGCGTACTGAAATTAGGAAAACCATCAAAAAAATGTAACGCACGTAGTATGGAGTGGTGAATCCCTATCTACAAACAACAAAAGGAATGTGGGTCCGATTTCCCCGTGCGAGACCGACCTTCACATTTTTGTACAATGATTTAGATGGTGTGAGGCCATCATGTATACATTGATCTGATCTCTCGCATCAATAATTTGTGTCATTATGAGTCTAAGTACAAAGTGACTGCAACTATTTAATGACTATACCACCTTTACATTATGACTCATTTTTCAATTTTCTTCAACCCCCTTTATTGTTGTCCACCATGGCTGTCATTGTCGCTAACACCGTGTTTCCTATTTACTTTTCTTTACTAAGTGATAATGACAATGTTAAAAGGAGTGGAGCCACATATGAGAAAAAATATATTTTTTGTTGGAGGGTTAATGTTAAGTCATATTCATTGTGTATGTCCTTTGCTACTTTGCAAGTTTGGCGATGTATGTTTGATCCTTTCAATACAAAAAAGACAGTCACATGTTGGCATCCCTATTCATCTTCCGTAATGAGCTATTGATGATTGTTATGTTGGTTATTTGTATTGTAGTAGTTTAATGAGTTGGTTTTTTTATTTCTCATTTTTGGAGTAAATTTTTTATTAATTTGATTTACAAATATAGTTTTTAATTAATTTTGTTTGAAATTTAATTAGAAATTGAATAATTTATTGAATTTGTACCATTTAAATATTCTAATTTTTTTTATAGCATAATATTTTTTTATTTAAATGAAACGTTTCAATCTCATAAAAAATATATTACCAAATTTAATATTTTTCATGCAGAAAATATCTGTCAACGCGTTTCAAACCAACTAGTGTGGTTCATCGTCAAGACAAGTTGAAGAAATAGATCCAACTTAGCATGTTAAATCAGAAAAGCAAGATCTGTCTTCAACTTAGAGACCTGCAAGCGTGCCCGTTCAAAATGATGAACCTTAGATGCAATGGCTTTACCGTGCAGGGAACCAATGGTTGAATTGAGGCTTCTGTGATCCATAACATTTTTAAGAAATATTTCGGCGTAAATCACATGCAGAAAATATCTGTCGACGCGTTTTGAACCAACTAGTGTGGTTCATCGTCAGGACAAGTTGAAGAAACAGATCCAGCTTAGCATGTTAAATCAGAAAAGCAAGATCTGTCTTCAACTTAGAGACCTGCAAGCATTCCTGTTCAAAATGATGAACCTTAGATGCAATGGCTTTACTGTGCAGGGAATCGATGGTTGAATTGAGGCTTCTGTGATCCATAACATTTTTAAGAAATATTTCGGCGTAAATCACATGCAGAAAATATCTGTTGACGCGTTTCAAACCAACTAGTGTGGTTCATCGTCAGGACAGAAGCCTTAATTCAACCATTGATTCCCTGCACGGTAAAGCCATTGCATCTAAGGTTTATCATTTTGAACGGGCACGACTGCAGGTCTCTAAGTTGAAGACAGATCTTGCTTTTCTGATTTAACATGCTAAGCTGGATCTGTTTCTTCAACTTGTCCTGACGATGAACCACACTAGTTGGTTCAAAACGCGTCGACAGATATTTTCTGCATGTGATTTACGCCGAAATATTTCTTAAAAATGTTATGGATCACAGAAGCCTCAATTCAACCAATGTAATTTATGTAATTTTATTTACTTTTGGTTTGTTGCGTACAATATGTCATCTTCCTCAGATCTAAGGAAACATGTTAATGACCCAAGACCCAAAGGCATCTCGCAGAAGTGACAGCCTACCTCTTATAGACCACCAACATATTATTCTATATGACATGATTTTTCTTCAATAACAGTAATGAGTCAACTTACATTCATAAATAACAGGTAAAAATAAATGTCCTCATTATTAATTTGATAACTAAATTATAATAACTTTTCCTACTTTAAACAATATGTACATCATCCAACCAACGCCCTCCTTCCATCCATCTAATCAAAGTGAAGGATTCTTATCTACAATGTCGAAGGCTTGGACGCATCACAAATTGATGGCACAAATGCATAATAGAGCAATAATCTATATTGTAATTTTAAGAAAATTCGAATGTAGAGTATCTAGCAATAATCCATATTGTAATTTTAAGCAAATTCGAATATTTTCTTTCCACGTAGAGTATCTATAACAATACATTGTGTGTAGGGGTAGCCCAACGTATCACACTACTAGTGCTATTATTCCTTGAGCCCATAGAAAGAACAATCTCCACATACCACCATCACGATTTGTTGGGCCACATACCAGAAGATAGAGTTTGACTATTTGCCTTAGCCTAGTGAGTGGCATGTCTCATTATTATATAGTTTTTTATGTGATGAATAATATTAAATAGTAAATGTTTAATATGAGGCTTCTTTTTCTCGTAAACTGATGTAACATTATTTATAAATAAAATAACAATATATATTTACATATTATTAATATTTTAGATCTCAAAAGTATTAATATTTCAGATCTGAAAAGTAGTAATAATAATAATTACAAGGAAAATATTAATTTATAGTTAATAATATAAAAATATAAAAAACACTTATTATGCTTTCATTGTGTTAAATATTTTATTATATAATTGAAATTATGCTTTTTAGTGTTTTTCTTTTGACATGTGTTATTATTAGGAAAATAATGGTTTTATGGAAATAATTTTTTCCATTTAAATTTTGTTAATATTTTTTATAGAAGTGGTAGGTAAAGGTTTTTGTGAAAAATAAATTATGGTGTATCTTAATATTTGAAGTATGTTGATGTGTTTACATAAGTGATGTAATGATCAAGCATCATTTGAGCACACCATAATTTAAAATTTTATTTAGAAATTATATTGGCATTTAATATTGCACATAGTAAGATAGAGAATCAATCATTTATATATTGATAATATGTACCATTACTTTAATTAAAGATTCTTAATGTTGATAGCTTAAGAAGCTATTGGTGCACTAATGCACAATGCACGTAAAGTTTAACAATGCACCACAAATTAACTTTTCCAATAAGATAATTGATTTTTCACTCAATTATAAGCTAATGCCACATATAATGCAATGTTTCCCATTGATATGAACAATGTTTACTATTCATGACAAACTTTTCCAATAAGATAATTGATTTTTCACTCAATTATAAGATAATGCCACATATAATGCAATGTGTCCCATTGATATGAACCATGTTTACTATTCATGGCGAATTTGTATTTATAGTTTGTATATATATATTTTTTAAATTATAAAAAATGTGTGAGAATAAAATATTCATGCATTGATGCTCTGTGAAGAAAAGTACATTATATCTAGTGTATTTAGAAAAAAAATCATGATTATTTTATCTTAATCTTCTACAATTCACATATTGTTTCCTTATATTATAAGCATTGATGCAACAATGTAGGTTATTCCCATCTTGAATTATCATGTGCTATTTTCTTAACTTTCTTCACATTCTTCATTTATGGGAAGGCCTAGTGTTGTCTCCCAACTCTACTCTTTTAAGTTACAAAGTCCTAATACCATTTAAAAAACCTTGGAATAATTTAGAGACAATCACATTTCCATTTTAACATTCACCTCTCTCATTACTTAGCTAATGCACACCAACTACAAGGAGCATCCCTGAATATTGCTTATGATGTTTAGGTTAAGCTCAAATGGTGTATGAAAGATTAAATATATACCAAAAGATGCTCAACAAAGGGGGTTTAATGTAACTTAAGTGCCATTATTTTCAAACCCCACGAAGGAGAAGAACTCATCTAAAGTGATTTGTTGAGACTACAACTATATAGTGGTCACACAATACAGTTGTCATGATTGGCACCCAACCCATTAGCCATGTTTGTATACAATAACTTATACATTAAATCACAACCAACATCAATGTATTCAATGCCCAAAGAACCAACATAACCAATATCACTTTCCTACTTAAGAGAACAATGTAGATTCAAGTAGAATATGTTTATTCAACAACATTGATATTCAAACAACAAGATATGATCACCATATAAAAGAAAATAATTCAAATTTCAAATGAGTACCTAAGTTATTTCACTGACGTTCAACATGAACAAATACATCCTTCATTAACTAATTGAGATTGCAACCATATAGAATGCATCATAGAAGGTAGAGTCAATGTTAACCCAAAACCACTTTTATAATCATTATGACTTCATGTTGGTGGTGACACTCAACAATGAATAATGATGCAATAGCAATAACCACACTAACATATTTTTTTGGGTCACATAATAAAAGAAATAATTTGACCATTTGCCTCAACTTGGTGAGTACATGTTGTCTAGGCCACATGCTAGAAGATAGAGTTGGACTATTTGCATCAACCTAGTGAATATCAATTGTAATTATTATATCAATTTATTTATTTATTATTATTATTATTATGACTGGCGAAATCGGTAATTCACCAGCTCTCGTACTCGGCTGACATGGGGCTGACCCCCGACGACTGCCACTATAACCTCCAGGTGCAACCCCATCACCTCCAAGCACATCGCACATGTAAGCTGAGGTTTGAACATGTGACCTGCAGAGCTGCACAAACACCTTAGTAGTGTGTTCACTGGCTAACAAGCCGCACCCCTGTGGGCTACTATATCAATTTTTTTATATAATAAGGATTACTAAATAATAAGTGTTTAATATAAAATATTTATACTTTAAGCAATTCCTTAATACATGAAATGCTATAAACTAGCCTAGATCCATCTTAACTCCAAATCTATCAAGAAACAAGAGTGATAAAATCTCTCAAGGTACAAACCTCCTTTTTTGAGTGCAAAACTTGAGGAAAGGTTTGCACCTTAAGAGATTTGATCCCTCTCGGCGCTTGATAGATCCGAAGTTAAGATGGATCTATGATGGTTTCAGTCGTGTGTGGCCAAGTAGGGTTGATCAAAGATATGATTAATTTATCAATCATATGTAAATACATCTAATATTAATATAATCATTTTAAATTATATGCTAAATATGTCTGAGATTAATCTGGTCATTTCAATTTTAAATTTGCTTAGTTACCTTAGTTTGTTGAGATGATACATATCATTAATAACTTTAATGATGAAAAATGATGAAATACAAATTTTGAATGCAAAGTGACAATGTAATAATGTTGAATGATAGAAAATGTGAATAATAAGAATGTAGTCAATTACACATAGTCTTCATTGTGATCAATCTAAAACTATTTTCTTCTACTATTCTTATTTTCACCCTTGTTAGTTTTCACTTTTCATATCTATTATATGAAAAGGACAATTGAAATCATAAACCATTTAAATCTTTAGCCCGATTTGTTCTAGTAAACATCATATCTTGTCTCTCTTCCTCTCCAATATTAATAAATTGAATTATTATAACACAAAAATCAAGGTACATTGCTAATAAGTTTTTGTGCTTACACTAAAATAAATGCACATTGTTAATCCAATCACTTTAAAGTTAATGTACCATCATGCATCCAATTACATCAAATTAGAAATCTACATCTACACTGAAATCAATGCATCTAATGCAAGCAATCAAATATGATTAGAAAACAACTTCTACATTGAAATCAATGCATTTAATGCAACCAATCAAATAGGATTAGAAATCAACGTCTACACTCAAATCAATGCATCTAGTGCAAGTAAGAAAATAGGATTAGAAACCAACATCTACAATGAAATCAATGCATTTAGTGAAAGCAATCAAATAGGATTAGAAATGACCATCTGCACTGAAATCAATGCATTTAGTGCAAGCAATCAAATAGGATTAGAAATCATCTACATTGAAATCAATGCATCTTGTGCAAGAAATCAAATATAATTAGAAATCAACATCTACATTGAAACCAATGCATCTAGTGCAAGCACTCAAATAGGAATAGAAAAAACCATCTACACTGATCAAATCAATGCATTTAGTGAAAGCAATCAAATAGGATTAGAAATAATTTACATTGAAATCAATGCATCTAGTGCAAGCAATCAAATATCATTAGAAATCAACATCTACACTAAAATCAATGCATCTAGTGCAAGCAATTAGATAGGATTAGAAATCGCCATCTACACTGAAATCAATCCATATAGTGCAAGAAATATTCTTCCCTCTCTCCCCTCTCCATCTATATCTATATCTCCCTCCATCTCTCCTTTGTCTCTCTATCTCACCCCCCAAAACATGCATACTCTCTCACTCCATATATATTAATCTCTCTATCCCTCCCTCCCTCTCTCCATCTCTCTCTTCTTCCCTCTCTTCACCTTCCATCAATATCTCTATCTCCCTCTGTCTCTCTATATCACCCCCAAAACATACACTCTCTTTATCCAATCTATCTATCCCTCCATCCTCCTCTCCCTCTCTCTCTCTCTATCTCTCTCTTCCCCTTCTCTCCCTCTCCCTCGCTTCTCTCTCTCTTTCCTCCTTCTCTCCTCTCTCACTCTCTCTCTATCTTCCTTATCACTCCCTTTCTCTCTCTCCATCTTTCTCTCTATGAATTTCTTATTACCTTCCTCTCTCTCCCCCTCCAACTTCATCTCTCTTTCCCTCCCTCTCTCCACTCTCTCACATGTCTCTTCCTTCCTCTCTCTCCCTTCCTCTCCCATCTCTCTCTCTCTCTCTCTCTTCACCCTCCAACTCTGTTATTCTATCCGTCCCTCTCTCCTTCTCTCTCATTCTCCCCCCCCTTCTCTCCATATCTCCTTGTTTATTTCTTTATCTCACCCCCAAACATACACACTCTCTCTCCATATCTCCCTTGTCACTCCCTCTCCCTCTCCACTTCTCACTGTCTATGTATTTCTTCTTCCCTCCATCTCTCCCCCTCCAACTCCATCTCTCTATCCCTTCCTCTGCTCCTCTTGCCTTCCCTCTCTCCTCCTCTCTCTCAAGTTCTCTCTCTCGTCCTTCCTCTCTTTCCCTTTCTCTCCTACCTCCCTCTCTCTTCCCCCATCTCTCTCTCTCTCAAATCCTCTCTCTTCCCCCATCACTCTCTTTGTCTCTCTTTTCCCTCCAATCCTCTCTCTCTCTCTCTCTCTCTCTCTCTCTCTCCAAATATGTTACTATATCCCTTCCTCTCTCCTTCTCTCTATTTCTCTCCCCCTTCTCTCCATCTCTCATTCTTTGTCTCTTTATCTCACCCCTAAACATACACACTCTCTCTCCATCTCTCCCTTGTCACTCCCTCTCTCTCTCCTCTTTTCACTCTCTATGTATTTCTTCTTCCTGTTGGGCTAATTTATTAACACAAATTAACACAAGTATTTAATTATCAATCCGAGTTTGTAAAACTTGGAGGCAAGTCCACAGTATATGGATATCAGATGTAGCCAAGCTTAGAAGATAAAATTTGAAGAGTTAAGGAAGTACATATTACAAATATAAACATAATTTAACAATTTTTAATTTACTTATGTAATATGTGAGGGATGAGGCTCCTAACTTAGGAGAACCAGGTTGTCCTTCCCTGCAATACTACTTTCATGAAGAAAAATCTAAAAGCACTAATTAACAATGGTTTATGATGCAGAAGATGTAAAATAAGAGGCATTTAACTAAGGAGGACTAGACTGTCCTTCTTCACAATTCCACTCTATCATAATCACCATTGCTCCAAACCAGAAATGCATAAATATCTTCAAATAAGAAAAGGAGAATGAAATTTAGTTTTAGTTCAAGATCAAATAGAAGGGAAATTTAACTTAAATTCCCGTGTGTCCCTTCATATGTAGATTAGAATTAAACCAATATCCATTCAACAATCATCAAACATTAATTCAAATAAGCAAATCTGAAACAAAACAAGTAAACAAATCTAAAGCAACTAGTTCATGAAAATTAAGCTAGTTTAACAATGAAGTGTACTTAGCTTGGAGTGGGCGCCCTCCACCCTTGACTTGCACACTTGAGGCTGCTATCAAATGCTGAAATTTCAAGTACTCATCCACACTAATGAACAAAAAAATGAAAGTATAACAAGTTATTCTAATTAATCTCCAATATTCAAATGTCTCAGCATAAAGTTATATAAAAATTACATCCCATAAGCCTTCAAAGTCTTGGCTTAAATAGAAGTTTATGAAACAAACTGATCTAAAGTCTCTCTAACAATCATATCTATTCATATCCATCTATCTAAGTCGAATTCATTCAATCCATTCCAAGAAATATGGACAATCCCATGAAATCACAAAACTGCCCTATTTCCTAGGGATTTTTTGGGTGACTAGTCATGTTTGACCAGCCTTGATTGGGCCTAATAAAGCTTGTTTTGACCGAACCAAGTGGAATTAGTTCAGTCCTAGTTCCCAAGCTTTCCATTCATGCATCTAGCTCGAGCCCAAGTGTCTTGAGAATATGTCATCCACATAGCTATTATGGGAATTTCTGATTCTGTCCAAAATTGTACTTGAAACTCAATTTTCACAAAAACTTCTAGAAATTGCAAAATTAAAATTAAATACCTGAATATGCATAAAATACATCAAAATGAAATGGATGTGATGGAAAATGGATGGAAAATATAAGGATTAAGTAAGTTTCCTTAAGTAAAAATGGACTAAAACTGAGGGCCAACACTACCCTCTCTCTCCCCCCCTCCAACTCCATATCTCTACCCTCCATCTCTCCTCCTCTCTCTCATCCTTCCTCTCTCTCTTTCTCTCCTACCTCCCTCTCTCCTCCCCCATATCTTTCTCTCTCTCTCTCTCTCTCTCCATCTTCATGTCTCCCTCTCCCTCTCTTACCTTTCTCTACCTCTCTCACTCTATGTCTTTGTTCTTCCCTCCCATATATATATAGAGTTAATATATATCATGATATATTAATATATGTTATAATATAACAAATTTAATATTGTACTATTCCAAAGTTATTAAATTTAATAATATTAATATATAAGATATTAATATGAATATTATATTTCATAATAATAATAATAATAATAATAATAATAATAATCTTTTAATATTAATATTAGGGTTAATAATGTTTTTTTGCATGGTATTAATAATAATTTGGCCCATAGGCTTCACTTAAATAAAACCTCTTTTTTTAGTGTTCGTAAATATAAAGAGGATTATGGAGTAAATATAAAAAGAGGTTTTATTTATTTACCATACCTTTGGTTTATTTATATTTATATTTATATTTATTTACCATACCTCTTTTATTTACCATTGTATTTGGCCCATAGGCTTGGTATATAATTAGATGTTGATTTCTAATCCTATTTGATGTATTTTTATTTATTTACCATAGCTATTTATACCTATTTTATAAATATGGTATATGGCCCATGGTATTAAAATGGTATTTGTCCCATAGGCTTCCCCTAAATAAAACCTATTTTTTGAGTTTCGTAAATATAAAGAGTTTTATGGAGTAAATATAAAAATAGGTTTTATTTATTTACCATACCTCTTTTTTGAGCACTAATAAACTTTTTATATTTTAAATTTATATTTTGTTTATACATAATAATAATTAGATACCCCCATTACATGTTAAGTATTTACATTTACATTTACGTGAGATTTACCCCATAAACCCATTACATTTTAAATGTTTACCCCATACCCCCATTACATGTTAAATGTTTACATTTATGTGAGATCTACCCCCATACTCATTTATGTGATATCTACCCCCATAGTGGGCTTAGAGCCCAATAAATAACTAGCAATTGCCCCTAAAAGTGCAAAGTTACACGAAAGGAATAAAAGATTTGGGAAGATCATCTTGAAAAAATAAATCACTAAATTTCAAAGCTCTTATTTCTAATTGAATAAGTATTAGATAAAGATTATTTGAAAAAAATGAGAGAACTAAGGAATAAAAGATTTGGGAAAATCATCTTGAAAAACTAAATCACTAAATATAAAAACTCTTATTTCTAACTAAATAAATATTAGATAAAGATTATTTGAAAAAAATGAGAGAACTCTATTACGACACCCTCTACTTCAATGGTTCCTTTTTGATGAAAATTTCAGTTGTAGAATTTCGTTATGCCTTGAGTAAAATGAGTGATGGAAAATTATGCAGGTAAATAGCTAAAGCAAAATTAATACAATTCCTTGTTTAATTATTTGAGTATTGAGGAAATTGTTGGTTTGTTATGTTTCCATATTGGGAAGGGAAAATTGTGAAGAAAAAATAGATCAGTTTTCACATTGTTTCTTTTACGAATCGGGTCAATACAACTTGGAGGACAACTTCAAAGAGCTAAATTTTTTTTTAACCTGGTAGTGATTTCCTAGGGGAGGCTAGAGCCACTCTTGAGTTTCCAAATGATGATTACAAATCTCACTGGCTTGCCCATGTCCAATGGTTCTCTTATCGATGAAAGGAATGTTATAACAAAAGCCATGTAGATTCAGGTAGGCACCCTTGATATGAAGGTCTTGAAGGTCATGTTGGGATAGGTCCCTAGGGTCAGTTTTGGGGTTAGTTAACCCAAACTTTGTATAAGTTTTTTTAAAAGATGTAAAGTCTCTGCGAAATGTGGATGCAAAGAGTGCAACTAGATGGGAGTCAAAGGGGCTTAGCCCCTTGTTTGGATAAGTAAATAGGTCAGTTTTGAGACTCACCCATGGTCCACAGACCATGGTATTGTATCAAAGAATGCTATATATTTGAGTCATAGTGAGTTTAGAAGGGTAACTAATAGTAGCAAAGGCTAGATAGAGATTTTTTGGGCAAGTGCTAAAGCAGGAAGGCTCTACTTTCTATACTTAGGCGATAGGGGAAGGCTCCTGTAGCTGCGCGAAACTACTAAATCTATATTATTTGTGCATGACTTAAGTAATTATCTATTTTCGCAAAGATAAGGGTTATTTCTATTATGATTTTTGATAAATTAGATAGATTTGAGTGAAGGCATATCTAGTGTTATTGATTAATGCATGAAAGTGGATAAGTGGCCTGTTTAGGGTCTGTAAAGACTGATCGTAGACCTTCACAAAGGTCTAGAAGTCGTCTTACTCAAGTTACTGTATCAGACAATAGAAGACTATTGATCTGCACGAAGGCAGATATGAACTATACAAGCTTAAGATTGCTTATAACATTGTCTCTAGATGCAAAAACCTAGTTCTAGCATCCCCCAATACTGCTTCGTGTGAGACTATAGCCTGCGGTATATAGGTTGTTGCCGCAAGGGCCAGCAATTACGGTTTTTTTGGTTGGTGTGAACAACTCTAAACCCGGGTTAGGCCCCCTTAAGCCAACAAATGGATCTGTTGCCAAGACCGGGATCTATCTAAGAGAAGTGTGATAAATGGTTTCCTACGAAGAAAGAGCTTGATAAGTGGATTGATCGAAAATTTCACGCATTCGCGGATTAGGAGAACAAGGGCCCTAAATTATCCAAAGAACAGTGGTTGCAAAGATTTTTGTACATAGATGAGATTGGCGCATTCTTTTGTTTCTTCTCTTAAGAGTTATACGAGTGATTGTCTAAATTGGCCGATAGTCAAGGGATGTGGAGGTTCAAAGGCCCTATAGTGTGGACTCCTGAACTAGTGTGATGTATGGAAGCATCAGAAAGCAATATTGTGCAAGCTGTGGACCACTAGATTGATCTCACATTGGGAAGTTTTGTGACTTATTTTGTGTTTGATAGAAATATCAGCTATAGCGGGGCAGAATGAAGGATCTTTAAATGACTGTGAGGTAAGTATTCGAAATCATTGAAGACTTGGATTAAAATGTTGTTATGTGAAAAGAGGGTTATGTAGTTACCTTGATGTTTGGGGTTGCACGAAGTGGGAGATTGATGAAAGGGAAAATAGGGGTATATCCATTTCCCCTTTCTTTATAAATAATTGATCTTGGGACCTATGGGTTATGAGCCCATTTCGTTATCGAAAGCGTTATCTTTCATTTTTTCTTTAAAAAACCTAGACAACACATATATCGGAAATAAACGGGAACAATGGAAATACAAAGGAAAAACCCCGCCGGAACACAAAGCCGGATCTCAAAATTTATTTACGTGCGACTATAATTATCGTCGGGTCTGTCTTTCAGCCCACTGCATTTCCGCTGTGCTCTCCATTCTCCGATCAGCAATACCTCTGATCTCTGGTCACTGATCGGCGCTCTATCAGCCTATCAGAATATCGGCCATCGAAATATCGTCATTCCATTAACTGCTGGCGCTTGACCTTTGTGATATGCGATTAACGACTAAATCACAATCGTCGTTCCTACAATTGATCCGACGGCTGACGCTAAATTGCATATCAGCCTATCCACTATCCGCCAGTCCTTCACCTCGGCCTAATGCAATAAGCGATCAAATCTCCATCGTGGATCCTCTTCCTGATCCAACGGTCCATGCTTAATTGCATGATCGCGATCGCATTAGGTCCAGTTCCAATAACTTCTAAAGGCGCTATTGAGATCTCTATTCCGACGATTGGATCCGGTCCATTGATCTATGAGATCTAACAGCCCCTGTGCATTGATCCTTGCTATTGATGGACTCTATGTTAAAAACACGATAACTCCATATATATAAAAATCACTCTATATCTTTTTATCGCCATCGATTCTACAGTGATTGATGGTCGATCAACAATCTACAAATGGGATTTAAGTCCTCAATGCATATGTTTACAGAATCACTCGAAAAGTATAATTACATAGATACATGAAAATCCACAAACACACAGGAATTATATTATACACAGAATTTAGTTACAACTTAAGGCATTTCAGCCTTAGAAACAAGTTCCCTCTTGACTACATTGAATCTACACATTGATTACACAATCTCTATCTATTTCTTTCTGTCACCCTCTTGAACACGCAGGTTCATAATTTATAAAACACATTGGATCGGATCATTGAAAGGATCCGATCAAATCCTCTCCATGAATCACTCAACTGTCCCTAATTTCCTCTACATGCATACATATGTGGTAGATTACATTTAATAAGTCTCCTCGAGACTTTTATCCATTCCACCAAACTAGCTCTATTTTAAACAGAATTTATCCCCTGTTTAGCTCCGATGGTCCACGTCCTCCTTGCTTCACTTTGGATTCCTTCTTTAATAAAGGGGGGTCAGATGCTCCTGCATTAGACTCCTGAGGCACAAAAATTTATGACCTCTTGGTCATATGCTTCTCCTTATCCTTAGCAATTCTACCCACTTCTCAGTGGAACTGCCTTCATGATCTTCTATGAGCTGCAACCAACCTCTGCAGTAACAGTCTTCCTCTGCTACACGATACCTCGCCAAGCTCTCCTCACTCAGTCTTTTGGTATCCTTCTGGTTTATTTATGTGGAACCAATTGAGTGCACCTAGCTCTAGGTTGCTGCAAGTCTTCTCACCTTCCGTTGCCGCTATATGTACGACAGTAAGACCATAACTCTTCAGCTTTAAACAACTATACCTCTTTTCCCTTCTTGCAGGAAAACCTTTCTTGGCTCTGATACCAAATGATGAAAGGGAAAATAGGGGTATATCCATTTCCCCTTTCTTTATAAATAATCGATCCTGGGACCTATGGGTTATGAACCCATTTCATTATCGGAAGCGTTATCTTTCACTTTTTCTTTAAAAAACCCGGACAACACATATATCGGAAATACACAAAAACAAGGGAAATACAAAGGAAAATCCCCGCCGGAACACAAAGCCGGATCTCAAAATTTATTTACCTGCGACTATAATTATCGTTGGGTTTGTCTCTTGGCCCACTGCCTTTCTGTTGCACTCTCCATTCTCCAATCGGCAATACCTTCGATCTTCGATTGCCGATCGACGCTCTATTGGCCTATCGGAGTATTGGCCATCGCAATATCGCCATTCCATTAACTGCTAGCACTTGACCTTTGCGATATGTGATTAGCGACTAAATCACAACCGTCGATCCTACAGTTGATCCAACGGTTGACGCTAAATTGCATATCGGCCTATCCACTATCCGCCAATCCTTCACCTCGGCCTAATGCGATAAGTGATCAAATCTCCACCGTGGATCCTCTTCCTGATCCAACGGTCCATGCTTAATTGCATGATCGTGATCACATTATGTCTAGGTCTAGTTCCGATAACTTCCAAAGGCTTTCACCGATGCGCTATTGAGATCTCTGTTCCAACGATTGGATCTGGTTCGTTGATCTATGAGATCTAATGGCCCCTGTGCATTGATCCTTGCTATTGATGCACTCTATGTTAAAAACATGATAACTCCATATATATAACAATCACTCGATATCTTTGGATCACCATCGATCCTATAGTGATTGATGGTCGATCAACAATCTACAAACAGGATTTAAGTACTCAATGCATATGTTTACAGAATCACTCGAAAAGTATAATTACACAGATACGTGAAAATCCACAAACACATAGGTATTATATTATACACAGAATTTAGTTACAACCTAAGGCATTTTAGCCTTAGAAACAAGTTCCCTCTCAACTACATCGAATCTACACATTGATTTTTACACAATCTCTATCTATTGCTTTTTGTCCCCCTCTTGAACACGCAGGTTCATCATTTATAAAACACATTGGATCAGATCACTGAAAGTATCCAATCAAATCCTCTCCATGAATCACTCAACTATCCCAAATTTCCTCTACATGCATACATATGTGGCAGATTACATTTAATAACTCTCCTCGAGACTTTTATCCATTCCACCAAACTAGCTCTATTTTAAACAGAAGTTATCCCCTGTTTAGCTCCGATGGTCCACATCCTCCTTACTTCGCTTTGGATTCCTCCTTTAATAAAGGGGGGGTCAGATGCTCCTGTATCAGAGATTATTTAAATAAAACGGAGGATCCAACCTGGAATGTAGTTTACTCATTGAACCCCCTTCAAGTGACGATGAAGGGACAGTTCTAACTACGCTGTGAAGTGCAGTTCAGTTAATTACGCAGGGTATTTTGAGGATACCTCATCCATCCACTCCACCTCCACCCCACCTCCGCCTCATACACCTACACCTTCACCCCCTCCACCTCCATTTCCACCATTCAACATGGCGAATGTGATGAATATGCTGATTTTCAAAGGAACAGGGACCGAAGATCCAAAATAGTTTTGGTTTGTCGCAGGAGTTGTTTGGAAAACACAATAGATCATGGACGATAATATTAAGAAAGCGCAGTTGGTTACAGCCTTACAGGATCACGCATTAACATGGTATATCAAGTATTTCACTAATAACCCCAACACGATGTTGGCGGATACCAAGCTAGCTTTGAACAAGGAGTTCAGTAAGCCTAAGTCAGAGGCACAGTCAGTAATTGAATTTAAGGAAATCTGACAGAAGATAGATGAGACACCTTGGGACTTTGATCAAAGGTTGAAGTGCCTGATCATGAAGGCTAATATGATAATCTCAGATTCCTAGCATCGCGACTGCCACACTTAAGAATACCTTTGTGCCAACAGAAGATAACGATGCAAGTGGAAGCCTTGGAGATCGTGATGAGACTGGATGCCTTTCCTATCCAGGATACAAACTTTGGGGTGCAACAGATTCATTCACAGCTGGAAAGCTTGCACTTGGAGTTGCAGAGCTTGAAAAAGGAAAGGAAGCTCAGCTGGAGGTGTGCGCTGAGGTCTAGTGTTTGAAGTGTAAGAGCCACAGACATGATAAGGATCATTGCCCAGTCTTTAAGAACTATATTATAGGGGGAGGGCCTATTCCGTTGAAACCATAAAATAATGTTGGGACGAGCGCGGGAGCTATGCTATGGTGCATTGTCTGTCAAGTTACAGAACAACATGCTACTAATAACTGCCATTTATTGTAGAAGTTTGTACAAACCCCTCAACAATGGTTTTTCAATTTCTGTAAATCTGTAGGACACGATGAATGCCACTGTAGGAGTTATGAGTTGATGATGGATAGAACCCCTACCTCCAAGATGCAGGAAGAAAATCGGCCTTAGAATCCAGGCACAGGAGAAACACGCAGAGGATTCCAAGGCCAAGGACAAGGAAGAGGTGTTGGACTAGGTCGAGGGTGTGGGCATGCAATTTGATATAATTGTGGCAAAGCAGGGCACTTTGTGCAAGATTGTACATGTTGGGTTGTGTTATATTCTTTCCATGACTAGTGGGGGGGGCAGCCCCCCCTATCAGGGGGTATGTGGGGTATGCATGGATGTCACTCATGGTTTTGGGCGCGATCGTTTTCGGTCCATGGTATTATGTAGATCCGGTCAAGGGAACTACGATTATGTTCTAATCCTGGGTTAATGGATTAGGGTTTATGGATGCTTCATCATGTATATATATATGTATTGTAAGTTTGAAAGGAACATAATGAAAAATCAATCTGATAGTCCTGGTTTTTGGATCCAGGGGAAATCTTTGTGTATATTTGTTTTATGTGTTATGCTCTTGCTATTATTTATTTTCTGTTTTTATAATTCGTATGCAGGTAATTTATGAATGGGGTTAAAACCTACAATACAAACCCCATGCATCGCTCATATCAGTATTGTTGACAATTTGACCATGTCATAGAGGAATGTATGGTCCTTATGGAAAAGATGCAAGAAAAGCAGGTGCAGCGCCAGCAGCCTACGTAGAACATTTAGATGATGAGGGTTGAGCCCCACGAAGAATATTAAAGCATAAATATCATGTTGAGAAGCGGTATGACAACTGGTGCAGATAAAGGTAAGCAACCCAAGCAAGATGGATGGGTGCGCAAGGCTACTGAAAAGGAAGTAAATTTTGATCTTAATCGCGCTAAAGAAGCCTCCATGGAAGAAAAGAAGAACTTTGTTGAGGCCTCCACCTCAGGGAGCCATGAGAAAACACCAGAGACTAGTGCAATGCAAGAAGTAGATCCTTCAATACTATCTACTTTCTTGAAGACTTGTACGAAGTTACTACGTGACTAGAAAGTAGTAGAAGGATTGCAAGAATTAATAGACAAGTGCGCTAATAGGGAAACGACTCCTACTGAACAATGCACAATAAGAAATATTGGTAAGCATAAAACGCGAATAGGGCACGAGATGAGGCTAACTGTGCAGATAGGAGAATATGAAATGGACCAGGTCATCTTGGATATGGGGTCTGATGTGAATGTCCTGCCTAAGCAGACATGAGAAAGGACAGGGAGACCCATGCTGCAATGGTCTCCTATTCAGTTGCACATGGAAAATCAACAGAGGATTATTCCAATGGGGTTCTTATATGGTGTAACGTGGACATTGAAGGTGTGAGTGCGCTGGCTAACTTTGAGGTCATAGAAATAGTGGATGATAGTATCCCATACCCCACGCTGCTAGGAATTGACTGGGTTATCAATATGGATGGAGTAATCAACTTGAAGAAGCAGAAGATGACATTTGAGAGGAAGTTGCTGAGGGTTGTAGTGCCACTAGACCCTACAAAAGGAGCACGTTATACTGAACCAATTCGCGACTATGTGGAAAGTGATGATGATGTGAATCAGATATATAAGATAACAGTGCTAGATGAGGATTGGATGAATCCTACAGCCAATGGACAAATTGTGTGGGACAGGGATAGCTCCTGTGCCTTAGATTCGGATGAGGAGCTTGAACACTGGCAGAATAAGTTAGATGAAGTATCTATGCTTCGTTGCAATATGATGACCAAGTTGTTGAGGTATGTGTCAACCGAGGTAAGAAAAATTCCACATTATCATGGTTTGACTGATGTGGAACCATTTTTGGATGAATTTGATTGGGAAGTACAGGAAGAGCATCGATTCTTGGCACTAGAATTGGCGCCGCGCTCTATGCCTGCCCGTTGGTAGGGTACGCACAAGGAGAACTTTGTTGGATGGAGAGAATACAAGAGAATGATGAAGTTAAGGCTTGGCTATGATAATACTAGAATGACAAAAAAATATAGTGGGAAAGACGATACACACGATCATTTGTCAAAATGGACTAAGGTATGGGGAACAAAACCACAACCAGAATGGGTGCATATTTTCTGTCATATGTTAGATACGATCCCAATGAACTAGTATCTGGAGACAGAGCTTCACCATGGAACTGCTGAATGGGACATTTTAAGGGAGAGTTTTCTATTAAATTTCAGCTTCAAGGATGGGTTTGAGAGTATTGATGAAGTGCTCTAGGAGATCAAAGTATCTATATTTAGGACGCCGAAGGAACCGATAGAATGGACTCATCCAGATTGGAGTACACAGCTGCACCATGTGTTAGAATGTTATAATGTAACTGCTGAAGAAGAAGAAGATGATCTGTGGAATATTACCATTCAAGAAACAGAAGGACAATGCAAGGTCGAAGGATCGAAGGTGGCGAACCCAGATATATATGAGCCATAAAACTTGACAAGTAAACATTGGCTCTGAAGCAGAGCCTAAGTTCATGAAGATCAAAGACTATTGGGATGAAGATATGGTTGATAAGGTAGCTGAGTTGCTACGTGAGTACCAAGATTTGTTCCTAATGAAGTTTTTAGATTTGAAAGGAATCATCAGAGATTTAGGTGTTACGAAGATCACATTAAATCCAAATGTGAAGCCTGTTATGTAGCGGCCTTATTAGTTGAATCCAAAATATAAAGAGAAGGTGCACTAGGAACTGGATAAGATGTTGGAGGCTGGAATTATTGAGCCTATCGAAGAATCAGATTGGGTAAGCCCAATGGTGATCTAAGAAAAGAAACAGAAAGGCGAAATCCACATATGCATAGATATGCAGAATTTGAATGATGCCTATGTGCATGATCCATTTCCAACATCGTTTACTGACGAAGTGTTAGAAAATGTTGGCGAACAGGAGACACATTTGTTTACTGATGGTTTTTTAGGATATCATCAAATCAAGATCGTGCCGGAAGATCAAAGAAAAACAATCTTTGTGACTAAGTGGGGTTACTTTCAATATACAGTTATGCCATTCGGATTGAAGAACGCACCCACAATCATTTCCCGGTTAGTGATCATGGCATTCAAGGAATTCATTCATAAATTTCTGGAAGTGTATTTTGATGATTGGACTGTGTTTGGGTTGGTGAAGTGCCACGTTGCGAGTCTGCACCTCATGCTAGATACATGTCAAAGGTATCAGATCGCACTTAACTTAAAGAAATGCATATTATGTGTGCCCTTTGGGATTTTGCTCGACCATGTTGTATGTAAGAAGGGATTGATGGTAGACCCTGCGAAGATCATTGTCATTGTTAATTTGGAGGCTCCTAGGAATGTAAAACAACTGCGCGTGACATTGGGGCACATTGGGTACTACAGGAAGTATATTAAGGCATATGCTTAGATAACTGTGCTCATGGAGAAATTGTTGAAGAAATATGCAATGTTTTGCTAGGATGAAGACTGTCAGTGTAGCTTGGATGTCTTGAAGGAAAAGATGGTGACAATGCCTATTTTGGTGTTTCCGGACTAGAAGAAGGAGTTCCATGTGCATGTAGATGCATCTTGTATTGCGTTAGGAGATGTATTAACACAGGTAGGTGAACGAGAGATTGATCATCCGATAGCTTTCGTGAGTAGAAAGCCATCCAAAGTTGAGAATAATTACTCCACTACAGAACGTGAAGGGCTCACGATGGTCTACGCATTGCAGAAGTTTAGGCATTATTTGTTGGGTGGACACTTTAAAATGTATACAGATCACTCCGCGCTGAAGTACCTGGTCAATAAGCCTGTGTTGGGGGGGAAGATATGCCGATGGTTACTATTGTTCCAGGAATATGACTTTGAAGTAATTGTGAAGCCTGGAAGGCTGAATGCAGGTCCAGACCATCTATCAAGGATTGAAACAGGTGAGGAACCAAGTAGTTTGGAGGAAGGACTACCGAGCATGCATCTCTTTGCAGTGTGCATCGCGGATGACCATTTTGCTGATATAATTCAATTTTTAACAACAGGAGCAACACCGAAAGGTTATTCCACTCAACAGAAGAAGGAGTTAGTAGTTCGTGCTGCGGATTTTCCAGTGATTGCGGGTCATTTGTATAACATGAGAATAGATGAGCTATTGTGAAGGTATGTTCCAGAGTTTGAACGAACTAGTCTCCTAGCTAAAGCCCATGGAGGAGTGGTCGAAGGTCACTATGCAGGAAAGGCCACCATGCAGAAGATTTTGTGTGATGGGTTATGGTGGTTGACATTACACAAGCATTCTAAGGCATATTGCAAGACGTGCGATGCTTTCCAAAGGATGGGGAAGCCTTCGCGACAGGATGAATTTCCTTTACATCCTCAATTCTCGCTGCAGGTATTTGACAAATGGGCCATTGACTTTATAGGTCCGATACAACCACCAGGAAAGAAGACAGATGCATAGTATATCATTACTGCAACAGAGTACTTAACCAGATGGGTGGAAGCGCAACCAGTGAAGGATTGTACAATGACGACTACTGTGAAGCTTTTGTTTGAATATGTCTTAACGAGGTTTGGATTCCCTAAGATTTTTATGAGTGATAGTGGTACGCATTTTTTGAATGAAACGATCAGGGCAGTGCTTGAAGAATTCTAGGTGTATCATCAGAAGAGCACGCCCTATCACCCACAGCCGAATGGAATGGTGGAATATTTTAATAAGATTTTGGAGGATGCATTGATGAAGGTATGCAACGTGTAGAGGAATGAATGGGACATGCGTGTACCTATTTTTATGGGCTTATAGGACGACCTGCAAGAAGCTGACAGGTCAAACGACGTTTTGATTGGTCTATGGAATTGAGGTAGTAATGCCTATGGAGTATATTGGCTCACACAGTTCATGGAGCTAGAAGAAGACTACTTTCTTGCCAGATTTCACCAGCAAGTGCAAAAGGAACGTGAGAAGGCATGGCATGATCGACATATTAAGCTGTGCACATTCAAGATAGATGATTTAGTGTCGCTGTATGAAAGTAGGTTCACAAAATTTCCAGGAAAGTTTCAAATGCACTGGTTGGGGCCCTATGTTATCAAGGAGATCATGGATGGTGGCGTAGTCCAGCTCGCGAAGCTGAATGGGGAACCATTCCATGGAAAAGTGAATGGAAGTACGTTGAAGTTGTACACAAGGGATCCTGTCCCTACACAATGACTATATGGAAGTAGGAAAGTCTTAGTTATCCAGGTAGTTGCAAGGGATTGTAAGACTCTAAACTACGCTGCCCGACTAAGTGAAGAACGTGGTAGGGAGGCTGCGCGACGAATGACAGTGGTGCGACAGGTGAAGCTGCGCTGGATGAGTTGTGCCATGGAGGATGGTGCCACGCAGATGGGTCCAAAAGTAGCTGTTGGGGTTACTATTCATGATTTGATGGCCAAAAATCAGTTAAGAGGAGTGGGTAGGCACTATTTATGGCAAATATATTTGAAGATCTGCTGCCAAGGATGAATTTATGATCGGAATTTGGGGGGAACGATTGAATTTGAATTCAAAACCTTCTATAAATTGAGCATGTTGGTCTGTCGAAGAACACTTTTCATTCTGAGAGTTGTCTAAACACTTTGCTGTTTTAAGCTTATGAATAGTCAATTATGGGAGGAGTTTGTGACGTGCCCCTCATTCGAAAATTATTCCGCAAAAGCCTGAGAGATGTTCATAGAACGAATGACTGCTACAAATGACACAAAAGCTGTAAGTTCCAAAGCTGTCGTTTCTGACATGTTGGGCCCAGAGATTTAAAGTATGGAAGCTACAACCCCTGTGCCTATAGCTCTGAGGTTGCCTAGGATGAAGAAATCTGCTGCCAAAGAAAAACAGAAGAAGTCGATGATGGTGAGACAATCACCGAGGAAGAACCCAGAGGTGCGACAAAAAGAGAAAAAAGATAAATAGCCGGAGAAATTGGTTGATTTGGAAGAGGAGGAATACCAAGGTGTAGAGGAATTGGATGCCGAAAAGGTTGAGCCTATCTCATGGCTCCCCACGTATATCCCTCTGCGGAAGGGAAAAACCAAAGTTACCAAAGACCCAGATTCCGGGAAATTTACGGTTTCGACACCCTTGTTGCTTGAACAGGTGGAATTTGAAGGCACAACATTAGTGCACATTCCAGTGCTGAGAATGGAGGATTGGGACCTCACAGACCATAAGAGGTTCCCACATTTGGCAACTAGAAAATATATGACAAAGATATACTATGAAGAGACTGCGGTTACGCGGTTGGAACCTATGAAGTGGGTCAAAGGAGTTGAACAGGCTGGGTTTCAAGGAGTCGAAAATTTTATGTATACCAATGGAGATGGACATTCAAATGGTTATCAGTCAAAGGCCAAGTTTGTCCCCAACCTTGTTAGCACAATTGATGGCCTTCACGGAGTTCAAGGCCGATTTCCACAGTGTTTCAATCACAGTGCGAAAGGACCCAAAACTCCTATGGCACAAGTTGCCATATTTGGTATCTGAGACAAACGTGTAGGAGATCATGGGGAGTTGTCCAATAAAGTGGCACAAACCCATGGAGCTTGGTGTAGGTACAAGAAAAGGTGCAGAGATATTTGCTGTATAGTCGATTGCTGCGTAGAAGCGTAAGGAAGTAGCTTAGAAGGCCACACGAACTCTGGCAGAGCAGAAGAAGAAGGAAGTTGTTGCTAAGGCAGCTGCAGAGCAACAATTTGCTGAGAAAGAGCATGTTGCAAAAGAAAAAGCTGAGAAAGAAAGCCCGGACACAGAGGAAGACAAAGGATCGGCTTTGCAACACACAAATGACTAGGAACTTTTAGGGCAGGAAGGAGGCGACTGAGAGGAGCAGAGAACTTACTTGACCTTGAAGAGGCACAGACAGGAGTAGACTAGTGGGCAATGGAAAAAGCATAATTTTGATAACCAAACAGGCATCGACTTGATGGTCTTGACGGAATGGGATCTCAATGAGATCGGTGATAAGTTCTGCGATACCACAAAAGAGTTGTTGCAACAGTTCGAGTAATAGTATATGCAGGTGCTGGGGAGTGTCCAAAAGGATCTGCGTAAGCTGTAGATCTAGTCTAGCAGGATTCAAGCGAGCATTGGGAAAGCAAGCATTGTGCAAGAGAGCTTGGCGCAAGGAAGCAGGGCAGTAGTAGAATTGGAACAGAGTCTGGACCTTAGAGTGATACCTTATCAAAAGGGTCTATTTGCATAGAGTCAGATGAGGATCGCACTATGCTCAGTATAGCGAAGGAAATGGGAGTCTCCAGACCCTTCACGTGTTGTAGCAGGGGGTTTCAGATGAGCTAAGGATCAGAGAGTAGTGTGCTCTCAAAATCATCAGTGAGTTTAAGGTAAAAATGAACAGATGTTCGCAGAGAAAGTGCAGGCGCTGAAGGAAAAGGAGGAGATACAGACACGAAGTCAGAGCCTAGAGACAACGATAGAGAAGGCCTACAAGATAGTGCCAGAATTGAATGTCCTAGAGGATGTCGAAGTTTCGGAAAAAGTAAGGAAATTGGTTGCTGTGGTACGCACATCAAATGATGAAGTCGATAGGGTTACTTTTGATTTCCAAATGAAGATATCAGATCTGTAGTTGAAGTTTCAGCCCACTACTCCGCCAAAGGTTCGGGAGCAACGCGGCACAACAATCAAGGAGAATATGAACACATTGGATACCACAATCACAGGCTGTGCATGGATGTTTGACCAAGCAATGGAATTATGGACAAATTTGCAGGAGGACATGAATTTGCAGAGACTGAACATCGATGTCAGAGAGACACGATGGAAGTACGATGAGGTCCGAGCGATTGCGTGCACTTTTGTGCTAGCGCAACACCTCATGAAGTTACAGGAGGGAAAGTAGCTGCAAGCGTAGATGGAATAATTACAGAGGAACAAGGCCCTTCTAAAGGCCATATTATAGGCGTGGTTAGAGGAAGCCTGTCAGCTTACTTTTTTGCTCTAGGAAAAACTAAAGGTGCTACAACAGACATAGAGGACAATGCGTCTAGCAGTGGAAGACTCGATAATAGAGAAGTTGGTAGAAGAAGTGCAGTAGGTTGTAGCGCATAGTGCTACTGAAGTTGCAGTATTATAGGTCATGCTTGGTGGTCTCTGCAACAAGATTGAGGCACCAACTGAGTGAAGAGGGGGCGAGTCACCATATTTGTGTTGGGGGCCTATTGGGATAGGGTCCTTAGGGTCAGTTTTGGCATTAGTTAACCCAAATTTTGTATAAGTTTTTGTAAAAGATGTAAAGTCTCTGCGAAATGTGGACGTGGAGTGCACAACTATATAGGAGTCAAAGGGGCTTAGCCCCTTGTTTTGATAAGTAAACAGGTTGATTTTGAGACTCACCCATGGTCCGCGAAGCATGGTATTGTATCAAAGAATGCTATATATTTGAGTCATAGTGAGTCTAGAAGGGTAACTAATAGTAGCGAAGGATAGATAGAGATTGTTTTGGGCAAGTGCTAAGGTAGGAAGGCTCTGCTTCTTGTGCTTAGGAAAAAGGGGAAAGCTCCTGCATTTGATTGTGCAGGAGGCTTTGGTAAGTTTGCAACTGAGTGCGTGGACCCCTGCAGTTGAGTGTGCAGGGTGAAAGAGTCTGTAATCTGAATGTTGAAGATAAATAAATATTGATTTTGAAGAATTATCTTGCAATCTGAGAATTATTGTTGATTTTGTTTATGTTATGATCTATCACTTTATAATATGTTTTCTATGAAATAATGAATAAATGTTGCACGAAACTACTGAATCTATCTTATTTGTGCATGACTTAAGTAATTATCTATTTTCACGAAGATAAGGGTTATTTCTATTATGATTTCTGATGAATTGGATAGATCTGCGTGAAGGCAGATCTAGGGTTATTGATTAATGCGAAAAAGTGGATAAGTGGTCTATTTAGGGTATGCAAAGACTGATCATAGACCTTGGCGAAGGTCTAGAAGTCATATTACTCGAATTACTGTATCAGACCATAGAAGATTACTGATCCGCGCGAAGGCAAATATGAGCTATAAAAGCTTAAGACCGTTTATCACACTGTCTCTGGATGTAGAAACCTGGTTCTAGCATCCCCCAATACTGCTTTAGGTGAGACTGTAGCTTGCACTATGCAGGTTGTTGCCGCGAGGGCCAGTATTTAGGGTTTTTTTGGTTGGCGAGAATAACTCTGAACTTGGGTCAGGCCCCCTTAAGATAATAGGTTGTTTTGAAGGATTTTTGTTACTATAATTCCAAGGATGCCTGCGGGGTTTTGGTCCAGTATCTTGGAACTAAAGGGGATGTTTGGGATTACTTTGATTTCGTCAAGAATGCACATTCCAATCGTGTTAAGGTTTTCATGGACACATCTGTTAGATTTGATGATCTGTAAGTCTCCAAGGGAGTTTAGAGTAGATATGGCTATTGGATTTGCTCAGAGGTTTTGTTATGAAACCAACTCAAGAAAAGATAGAAAAGATAGATCAACGCCTTAGAATTCAGCCTCTTCGAGGGGGCAACCTCCTTTACATTACATAAATGAACAATTATTTGATGATACAAATGAAAAGACCTCCTTTCTATATATAGGAGTCTAAGGGGTCATAACATAATCAGAGCTGACATAACAATAATAATGTAAGGGCACAATAATAACAATAGTGGGCTTCTATGGGGCACAATAGTAACAATATGGGCACTACATGGGTACATCAATATAATAAGTGGGTTATACTAATAACAATAAGGGGTTACACTAGTAGTATAGGGGCCTAACATGCCCCTCTCCTTCAAAAAGCGTTGTCCTCAACGCTTGAGTAGTTCTTGATGCTTCTGTATAAAATTCTTGTCCTCCCATGTGGAATATTCAGCGGGTAAGTTCTTCCACTTGATGAGATACACTGAAATTGATCGATTTCGTAGCTGTCGGGTTCTTATTTCTGTGACTGCTCCAGGTTCCAATATGATTTTTCCTTCCTCTTTAATTTCTGGCAATATTGTTTGAATTGGGATCTTTTGCAACTTTTGAATAAGTGGCCATACTTCTTTGTCCTTCTTCCATTCATCCCTTGCTTCGTTTATCCAATCTGGTTGGATAATATAAATAGTAAAAAACAATGCTTCCACATCCTCATCCTTGAAGAGTCTTCCCATTTGGTAAGGTCGCCATTTTTTAAGTGCATGTAGTATTGCCAACATTTCCTTCTCATAAATAGCTTGCTTGAGATGTAGCAGTAAAAATACCCAATCACCTACATCAAAATTTTTTTCACTACGATGTTGATCTACCTGTTGTTTCGTTTGATTTTGCACTGAAGAGGCGTTATCCTTTAAAAGTTGGAGAACTTGTTGTTGATGCTCGATGTGACCTTTCACTGCTTGAACCTTTTTCTTCTTGATATGTCCTTCTATCTCTAGAGTTTGAGGAGTGGTAATTTCTTCCAATCCTTTACAAGATATGGTCAGATTCATTTCTTGATGCTCGATGTGATCTTTCACTTCTTGAACATTTTTCTTCTTTATATGTCCTTCTATCTTGATAGTTTGAGGAGTGGTAATTTCGAACAATGAATTACAAGAGATGGTTGGATTCATTTCTTCTTTCTCAATGTGATATTTCACTTCTTGTACCTTTTTCTTCTTGATATGTCCTTCTATCTTGAGAGTTTGAGGAGTGGTAATTCTTGCCAATGCTTTACAAGATATGGTCTGATTCATTTCTTCTTTCTCTGGGGTGGGGTCTTGGCGTATATCTTCTTCTTTTGTTGTTTCTTGATCCTTTTCTTCCTCCTCTTCATATTCTATGTAAAATAATTTCTTCTCAGCACACTTATGACCTTTAGTGCATTTGCTATCACAATTGTAACAAAGCCCTTTTTCTCTTTTTTCTTCCAATTGTTGTGGTGTAACCCTTGTAGGTTGCGGAAGGCTAGGAGAAACAACACTTCCATCTTTATAGTTGTGAGGGGTACGCTTCCTGGTTTCCATAATTTTGCTTTCCACTATGTCACAAAGCCCTTTTACTCTTTCTAATTGTTGTGGTGTTGCTCTAAAGAAGGTGTTTCTCTTTGTATCCTCATAATGTGCTATCATTTCCTCCGTGAAAATTGACCACGTAACAAGTTGTTTATGAGAACAAAGCCCTTTGTACCATAAAAATTGGTCTGGTTCTAAATATGAAGATGCAATACATACCTTTTGTAACAGTTGTACACCATGTAGATCAAAATATTGCTCCATTTGAAGTATCCAATTTACCGGATCCTTGCCATCAAACTTCCTCATCTTGCTTTTTCTTGATTTTAGGAGCTCGACCTTGAAACGACTGTAACTCTGTACTTTTGGATCTTTAAGTTCTAAAACTGTGACCTGTAGTATCCCTCTGTGTCCTCTTTCCAATGCCACTAGTCTGATCCAAATTGGGTTCTCCAAGAAAGATTTATGCACAATCTCCCAAGATGACTTGGTTATAGACTAGTTCAGTAGAGCTAACTTGTACGACGTGCCACGAGTCACTGTTTCAACCTTTGGATCTGAAAAATACATACAAGAAACTACAGTCCGTTCTCTTTCTGTACCTTCTTACAAATTTTCAATCCGATCCCCAGAGAGAAAGTTATGACGATTTTCCCCAGGTCACTTGTTTTGAATGTAATTTAGGAGTATGCAAAAAGACCAACTTCCTCAGATCATATCTCTGCAAATATCGCGTGACAAGATCTGAAATTTAGACCCAAGGTTCAGCGCGATTTCTTCTCAAATGGGTTTTTTTTTGCAACTTCTAAAATGTCACAGAAAAAAAGTTATAGCGAAAATTCCACAATGACCTGTTTGGAGCAGCGAAACCCTAGAATCCAAAGCTCTGATATCAAATGTTATGAAACCAGCTCAAGAAAAGATAGAAAAGATAGATCAACGCCTTAGAATTTAGCTTCTTCGAGGGGGAAACCTCCTTTACATTACATAAATGAACAATTATTCGATGATACAAATGAAAAGACCTCCTTTCTATATATAGGAGTCTAAGGGGTCATAACATAATCAGAGCCGACATAACAATAATAATGTAAGGGCACAATAATAACAATAGTGGGCTTCTATGGGGCACAATAGTAACAATATGGACACTACATGGGTACATCAATATAATAAGTGGGTTATACTAATAACAATAAGGGGTTACACTAGTAGTATAGGGGCCTAACAGGTTTTGGGTTCTAATGGAATTTGGTGGACCTTATGTGTCTTTTATGGATACTTTACAAGAGTATAAGATAATCATTCTTAAGAGGATTTCAAGAGTGAGTGTGGATGCAAATGATAAGTCAACTCTTTGAATTGGTGTGTGAGACTACTTCCCAACTTCCTTTTTCAGACATTCTTGGAAAGCTCTGCACAAAAAAATTCAAAGTCGTTGGTGGTGAGGTTGATGACTTGCATTGTTTAGAGTGCCAAGAATTTTTGGCGATGAGGCCGACATATTGCACTGTTCAAAATGTCATGTAGTAAAAAATTGTTTGATGGAACAGATGAAAATGGATGGATCTTATTGGCTAGGTTGAACAATGTCTGCCCAACCACACCTCATAGAGAGACCTTCAGCGTAATAATGATTTTGGTATTCACTTGTTGCAAGGGCTAATACTTTATTGACTCAACCTATGAATAAATAAAAAATGTAGAATTATGCTTGGAAATTAAGGTCAAAGTGGTACAATAATGGCTACCTACTTTAATTATTGTGCCTTCTTCTCTCAGACAAAAGAAAGAAAAAGATGCATGCAGTGTATTTGGATGGAGTAGTTTAATTATTCTAATTTTGGGATTTATATTGGATTAAAATCAATTAAATAACAATAAATAAAATAGCTATAAAACTCAGTTATTTTTTGTTGAGGAGAAAACTTTGCACCACACCCTTCAATTTTTTTCACCTCTTTCCTTTGTTCTAGTAATTTTCATTATGGTTCTTTCTCTGCTAAAGCTATGGAAATATATCTAACAACTTTAGTAGAAGGGTTTGTCATGAAGTATAGCCGCGTATACACGTGAGTTTCTATGGCTGAAGAAGCGAATGTTTTTCTGACAGAAAAACAGTGGGTCAGACTTTGATATGGGTGCTCTATTTGATGTTGATGATTATAGTATGACGATATGCTTTTTTCATTGATTTTTATCTAACTGACAAAGATGCCTTGATGAATGACTTGTTGATAATGCACAAGTAGCACAGGTTCAGGGGGAGCATTAGCCTTCACATGCATTCTGCATTGTTGGTAGTATATATTTATACCATTTATTATTTAAATCATGTAAAGGTCTAGGGTGTGATATGAATTCTCATATATTTGAATGAGTGCTAGTGGGCAAATGATGTAATTGGTATCCCCACTTGGTTGGGTGGATGAGTCAAATGTGGTGTATTCCCACTTGGTTGGGTGATTGATGTTTTAATGAGTCATTGGTCATAAGGAGGTCATACTCACTTAGTTGAGTTATAGAGCCATGTTATTCTTTCGAGTCATATCTTTGCAGACTCAGCATTTACTTAGGGGGAGCATGGACATCATAATGTATATCAAAGGAGGAAAGTTTTTTGGTCTACCCTTTGCCCTTGATGTCAAAGGGGGAGAGTATTTTGGAGTCGCATGTTATCTATAACAGTTTCTACAGTTTGTAGTAATCAACACCATCATGGTTGCCATCAAGTCCAAAGGGGGATATTGTTGGCATTATGATACAAGTGTTGTCCTTGATGGAAACCCACTCACAGGTCAATTCAGTTTTGGTAAAAGGCAACTCACATTACAACAAGTATATTCATAGGTAACAGGGCAGTGGTATAGAATAACAGGAGGATGGAACTAAGGTCTACTGATAAGAATAAAGAAGGAAAAGGAAAAGGCTGATAAAAAGAAGTTTAAGAAGTATACACAGGTCCACTTAGTCAAAATAACGTATACACGCTGGTCCACAGAACAAAAAGAGTGTATACGTATACACGCACTCCCATAGGAGGAAAAGCGCGTACATGTTGGAAAACCAAGGTTTTGGTCCGAGGTATTTGGTCCAAGGTATTTTGGGTCCAAGGTATTGGTCCAAGGTATTTGGTTCGAGATATTTGGTCCGAGGTAGGTATTGGTCCTATGTGGTTTTTGTACAAGGTATTGACAAAGGGCCTAAAGCTATATAAGGAGGAGAAGATCATAAGGCTAGTGTGTGCAAGTGTATGGGTTTCTAAGGAATACTTCTATTTAAAGTATATTTTATGTTGCAGGGGCTACATTTTTTATTTGATTTGAAATACTTTGTGCACCTTGAATTCAATATTGGATCAGGATCATGAGACCTGAAATGACTTGTTATTGAATGATTTGATATTGGTTGGGCTAGATTTGATTATGTACACCTATTTTATTCTTTAAATATTGTGATCCGGGTTTGTCTAAAGTTCGGAAGTGCAACAAAGTTATGAGGTAAGTATTTGCAGATCTATATGTTGGTTCACTTTGGTGAAGGTGCATATACACGCTGGTTCAGCTCTTCCAAGTAGCGTATGCAAAAGAAAAGCATGATGTTCAAGGATGATTGATCTATCAGATCAGTGCTGTTGTTTTATTGTTGTCTGTCAATGAAGTCTTCTTAGATCTGAATGTAAAACTGAATGAATAAGGAGTTTGATATCTAATTGACTAATTGTATAAGTGAGAAGGGTGATCTCTGCTATTGCCTATGTAAAGCTCTGTAAATAGATTGTAGATGGTCAGTATATTGCTGGTTGGTACAAAATTGATTCAGAAGTTTAATGTTTTCAGTAGTTTTGAAGGTATATGTAGGTTTGATTACAGGAAGTAGCGTATACACACAAGTTGGGTTTAGTAAAGTAGCATGTACATTCTGATGCATGATTTTTGAGGTTGCAGCTGATTCTTGGGTTCAGCACAGTGTTCTGGTGACAATGATCTGATTGTTTAGATTAATTGATTGTTGGTTGATGCAATTTGATTTTTAAAGTTTCTAATGGGTCTAGTATGAAAATTTGATAAAATGTGGCCTTCATGTGTATTTTTATGTACCAGGAGCATCGAGTCTGAAAATTTATGAAACGTGGTCCTTGGAAGAAGAAAGAAGGTCATAGCCTTCTATAGGCTGGTGCCTATGTACTAGTAAACACATTGACTAGTACAAGAGCTAGGGGGTTGCAACTCCCTTCCAGTAGAAGCTGGAAAATGAGAGAAGGTTGTAGCCTTCTGCAGGTGGGTGCCTGCGTACTGGTATGAGTATGCACCAGTACAATACTGTAAACAGATTTTGTTATTATTAAAAGAAGACAAAGACGAAAACAGCAGGTGGTTTTCACCCACATTGGGTTTCCACCTTAAATCTTGGTGTTCATGTGTGTTGCTTATGTGTGATGCTTTATTCTGTTTAATAAGTTACTAATGCATTGGTTAAAGATCAACACATGATAAATTGTCTAAATCACAAGTTCATTGGGTATACGTTGGTTTCTCTAATTACAGTTGCATGTACACGCTAGTTCACTTCATAGAAATAGTGTATATAAATCAGTTTTGGAAATAAAATTATTGATCTGATAATACTGATTTACCCCCCCTCTCAGTATTATTTCCAACAATTTCTTGTTATCTTGCAACAATTTCTTGATGATATTAACAAAACATTTATTGGAAGACTTTGCTAATCCATTCCCTTGGGGGTAATAGGCAGTAAAGTGTCCTAAGGTTATTTGATATTTGTTTCAAAACTCCACCGTATTCTTTGATTTGAATGTTGTTTCATTATCTGTAATGATTTTCCCCGGACATCCAAATCTTGAAAGAATATTATTTTCTAAGAATTTAATAATCACTACATCAGAGTCTTGCTTGGTAGGTATAACTTCAATCCATTTGGTAAAATAATTGGTGGCCGTAAGAATCCATTTGTGTAGGTCCAAGGAGGGAGGGTGAATTTATCCAATGAAATCCATACCCCATTATTGAAAAGGAGCTTCAGCTGATATTGGCTTCAAGGGTAAAGGAAACAGTTTCCTTTTTCCTTCAAATATTTGGCATTGGTTATATGAGGAGACTTTCTTATGGACATGGAACAAATACGGTTGGCCAATAAAAACCAGATCTTAGGATCTTGTTGATAGTGGTCTTCCAGTACAAGTGTCCTCCACAATCTCCTTCATGAAATTCCTGCATTACTTTATCTGCTTCATTTTTCAACAAGCAATTTAGTAAAACTCCTCCAACATCTTTCCAATACAAATTATTGTCTAGAATACAAAATTTCACGGCTTTGAGTTTAAGAAATATAGCTTTAGTTTTGGACAAACTAGGAGGAGCTTATAAATGATGTAAAACAAAAATAAGGTATGCATACCAAGGAGAGGTTGCAAAATCTTCTGCTACTTGTGGAGTCACCTTCTCTTCTTGTTTGTCAAGTATAGCTAGAAAAATTATATCCAAAGCATGTAAATTAGATTCAAACATCAATTTAGCTAACCCCTGACCCTTAATGAGATTGGTAGATTTGATTTCAATGTCATATTCCAGGATAATGACAATCCATTTACCTCTTTTCGCATCAGGATCATTTTGGGTCAGTATGTCTTTTAACACAATGTTTGGAACAAAATCAATTATATGTGAATGCAGAATATAAACTCTAAAATATTTAATTGATTTCACCAAAGAAAATTATTTCTTTTTCGTGATGTATTTCAATGCAACATCTCTTAAGGCTTTGCTAAAGAAAGCAATAGGTTTTTCATGTCCTTCGTTATTTTTCTGTAAGAGAACTATTGCAATAGTATGCTTAGAAGCAAATGACAAAATGAGAAAATATTTTGTGAAATTAGGGATGATTAACACATGATCTTGGGTTAAGGCTTGTTTTACCTGATCAAATGATTATTTGGCCTCAATGTTCCACTTTAACTCAATGTCTTTTCTCAACATATTTGTTATATTTCTTAGAAGCTCTACTAGATTAGGAATAAATCTCCTTAGAAAATTGATTTGGTCAATGAAGGATTGGACTTCCTTTATATTTCTAGGGGGATTTATTTTTAAAATAGCTTCAATTCTGCTAGGGTCTATTCAAATTCCATCGTTTGAAATGATATGTCCTAGCAGTTTTCCTTCTTTTAAGCCAAATAATGTTTTCTTTGGGTTTAGGGAAATACCAAATCTCCTACATGTTTCAAATACCCTTCTTAGGTGAAGCAAATTCTCTTCATCTGTTTTTGAAAAAACAGTGATATCATCAAGATATCTGAATATGATTCTACCCATTTCATTTGCAAAGGCAAATTCCATTTCCCTTTGAAATGTAGTGCTAGCATTCATTAGGCCAAAAGGCATCTTCACATACATGAAAGTGCCCCAAGGTGTAGTAAATGTTGTCTTTTCTTGGTCTTTAGGATGTACTAGCACTTGATTGTAACCAGAAAAACCATCTAATAAATAAACTCTATTGGATCCAACCACCTTCTGCAAAATGCGATCCATTTTAGGCAAAGGGTAGTTATCTTTCAGGGAGGCTTTAATATTTCGAAAATAAATACAAATTCTAATTTCCCCAGTGTTTTTCCTAGTTGGAACTAAGTTTGGTACCCACTTAGAATATCTCAAAGCTTACAATGATCTTGGAATCATACATCTTTTTGACCTCCTTTTCAATTAGAGGCATCGGCATTGGGTTGATCCTCCTAAGTTTTTGTTTTAAATTCTTTTGGTCAATCTTATGTTGTATAATGTTGGTGTCATAAGATTTCAAATCTTCATAACTCCATGCAAAAACATTTATGAATTCTTCGAACAAGTTTATGTACTTTTGCTTTTCAACTGGGGGTATGGATTTGAATAATTTAATCATCTTGGGTTCTTAATCAGTTCCTATGCTACAATATTCAACTTCAGCTCTAGTAGGTTCAATTTTAGGCTTTCTGGCTACATCATCAAAGTCAAACAAATCCTCTAAAGGGACTAACCCTCTAGGCAAAACATTGTCTTTCAATTGTAAGATTTCTGATTCTTCTTTTTCTTGATTTGTTTCTTTCAATTCTAATTTAATCACACTATTATGTACACTATCTTCTATGTCAACATATACATCTACATTAGCACACTCAAACTCATCCTTTGATTGTCAAAAACTTTCAATTTTTTCATCGTTTCCAAAGACTTGCCAGCATTTGATATTGTCTGGTACAGTTGGTCTATTTTTAACTTCAATAGTGTATTTGTGACTAGGAAGATATGGCATTTTGTAGGTATTAGATGAAGTAGCCAGACCATCAGCTAGGATATTTTGACCTCTGGGGAACACAAAAGATTCAAGAAAATCCAAAACAACATTCCTATAGGTACTTAACCTTGGGTGTTTGGAATAATATTCCCCTTTAATCTATTTTATTATTAGTTCAAAGTCCCCATGAATTGAAATTCTCTTGGCACCTATCTTCTTTAAAAGTTGTAACCATAAATTAAGGCTTGATATTAAGCTATGTTGTTAGTACATTGAAATTTTAGCTTATATGAATGGCCTTCTGAGTGACGACTTTGTGAATTTGAAACCCATACACCTACCCCTGATCCCTCTTTACTAACAACCCCATCGAAACCCACTTCCATAGAGGTTCATTTTGTTTTTCATGCTCTATCATAACTATTTTTCATTCCTCAATTTCACACAAATCAATTTTTTCATTGGAAATTTGTTCATTTATGTTTCCATCATTGTAGAAAATAAAAGAATCAAGGTCCAAATGGATTGAATATAAGGGATAATTGTGGGGTTTATCTTGACTGGTAACCATAAATTTCATTAGTTTTTCACTATATAGTCTCCTTTGCTGACCAAACACTAGAATGGTAGCATAGATCAGATCCATTTGAAGGGTCCCTTGTAGTTTAGCTCCCCATGAGCAAGACAGTAACATGTCGTATTTAGGAGGTATGTCACCAACAACTCTATCCATTACCAAGCGCTTGGTTGGTATTTTTGCTAAATTGACACATAAATCATTAATGAGACCTAATCATTTTACTTTACTTCAATCAAAAGAATATAAAGCTTTGTAGCTTCTAGTGATATCCAATCCCAATTTTTCCATGACAACCTTAGGCATGAGATTGTGACAAGCCCCTGAGTCAAGCATTGCGTTGTGAAAATTTTTATCATGAATTTTTAAATTGATGTAAAATGGAGGTACATCTCCATCTTGGATTTTTCCATCAACTTCAGGCCCAAACAATATTTCTGGTTGATCATCATATACATTCATTGTATATGTATCATCCCCTATATTCTAATCTTTCATCACTTTTGATCTGTATGTAGTTTTATTCATAAGTTCTGTTAGAGGAATGGATATTTTAAGTTTTTCCAATTCATGTTCTACACTGAATGATGTTTGAGTTTTATTTAGATTGAGGGCATCTTGTTTCTAAACAACATATTTTTTGGAATTATCTTTTTTTTGGCTAGTAGAGGGACTATCAGTTTGAGTTTCTTTGAAAAGAGTATCAGATATATTTTTGGTTGGAACATTTGCATTCTTTTTAGAAAAAATTTCAAGATTTTTCTTAGCATGGGTGTCAACTGTCTTTTTATTGGGAATATCAACATTCTTTTTAGTATGATTATCAGTTGTTTTCCTACTCCTTAGGTTATATTTCCTATGGACTTCCATAATTTCATTTTCAAAACCTTTCTTATAATCTTCTGATTCTTTAGGATCTACTTCATCTTGTGATAGTAGTAAAAGGTCTTGTTCCTCTTGAGTAAGAAATGTAGAGTCATTGTCATTTTCTCCCATTAGATTGATATGAGTATCATTAAGGTCTTTAGCTAATTCTCCCTCCTCGTCGGTATAGTTCTCTTGAAATGGAGGCCTGATTTGCTGATCTGGACCTTTTTTTTCCCTTTGTTTATTTGGGGTGGATTTATCCTAAAATTAGGATCCTTGATTTGGGGAGAAGGTTGGTTTTATCTCAGAGGATATCTATCACTTATAATTATCATATCCATCATCTTCTCCATTGTGATAAGCAGATTATCTATTTTATAATCGGATGGAGAAGAGGAAGGAGGTTCCTCCTTGATAGTAACCCTTTGTTCAGTTTTAAATTTTTATTTTTTGGCTAATAAATTAGCTTCAAATTTAAAGGAATTAACTTTCAATTCCTCTAATGTAGTAGGGTATCTCTCTCTTAGTTGATATGCCATGTCCACATAAATCCTTCAGGGAAATGGATAAGGTCCAAGCTCGGATGAGATTTAATAGTAGCTGGAATTGCATTATAGACTTTATTAAACCTATCACAATATTATTCCATAGTTTCATTAGATCCTCTTTTTAAGATTTTATATTCATTGACAATTTCAAGAGGATTCTTTTGGGTTTCCCACATATTTAAGAAAGCTTGATGAAAGGCATCAATATCAGCTATAATAGTTGTTGTTAAATTTTTGAACCATTTTCTTACCTTTCCACCTGAACTTTGGGCAAAAGGTATCATATTTACATCACTTCATCCACCTCCTGAAGATCAAAGAAATCCATGATCTTATCTACATGTTGTTGTGCAGTGATGGCACCAGTGGCATCAAATTGAGGAATTTTGGTTTGATAATCTTGGGGCATAGGATGCAATTTCCCAGGTAAGACCAAGGGAGAATAATGAGCAGCCATGTTGGGTTGAATAATATGTGGTCTTATGGGAGGTATAGGTGTAGGAGTTCTTAAAATAGGTTGGGTCACTGTCTGTGATACTATTGGAGAAGTAGTGGAGATTATAGAAGGGGTGGGACTAATTGATGCAGGATGAAAATATTGAGAGGAAATAGAAGATGTTGCAATAGTCAGGGCATAAAGTTGAACAGATTTCTGAATATAGGCTTCATGTACAACTTGATCAAGTGTTGATACTAGGTCTTGTAACTTATCAAAGTTTTATAGGGTTTGTTGATAAATGTCTGGTTCAACAATTTGACCTGTAGATATATATGGTTGTAGTAATGATTGATCAATTACTCTTTCATCCACAAAACTTTTAGACTTAGTCTTAAATAGACTATGTTCAAATGGAAAGTCAAATTGAATATCCTGTATAGTGACAAACTTTTCTGGAAGAGAATTTTCCCTAGATAGGGGAATGTTACTTCCTTGACTTTCAGCTAAACTTCTTTTCCTTATCAATTTTTCAGGGTCATCTAAGATCTTGTGGGGTTCTGGATCAGGATGTGATCTGGTGTGAACTTGTTTTGGAGCCAGATATTTAATATTAAACACACCACTCAATTATTTATACAATTTACAATCTCTAAACCTTTATTTCTGAAATTTGAACCATTACGTTTCTTGAAATAAAGTTTTATGAACTAGGGAAATGAATCTTTAGAAATGAAAGTCTACTCTTCCCCAGTATGGTTGCCAAAATGTTATAACTATGTAACTCCTGAGGTTGCTATAGAAACTACAAAGGTAACCAGAAAACCACTTTGGAAGATGGGATCTAGCCCTGCCAATGTCAGAGAGGGATCTCTCTGTAAAATTTAGATTTGCTTGTTTTAGGATCTTAGGCTAGTTATAAAGTTTAAGATTTGGTTTGTAAATTGGTTTGAATTGTATGGTTGGCTGGTGTCTAGATTACCATTGGGCTATGGAGTCTATTACTTAAAATATGGACCTATTTTAGTCTTTTACAGATAGATTTCACAAGGCGAGGTAGCCAAACTAATTGGATTCTTCAATTTTAAATGAAATCAATATGAAGAAGAGAAAGGATTTTCGTAAAGTAAATAGAATTTAGAAATTCCTTTACCCAATATCAGTTGAAAACATTAAAATTATTCAAAACCAGAATCAGAGTGTACATCTAAAAAAATTATGTTCTTCAACTTTCTATTGAATAATTCAGATTTAGGAATCACATGAGTATGGTAAACAAACAAATATAAACACCTAAAACAATAGAGGCACTTCACCAACAATCCGACACAAGAATCCTGTGAAAGAGATTTATGTATTGCTGATAAGTCCACTGAGGCTTGAAAAATATACAATAGATTTCCTTTGTACAAAAACCAACCCATAATACTTCAACAAGAGAATTATTTATAAGTTTATTTACAAAATATCTTGTCAAAACTGATAGGAGGTAATTTAGGAATTTCTAAATTGAACACATCTCTAATTTACAAAAATATAGGAAAACTCAAACTGCTTGGGTTGTTGGCACTATAATTATGGAATCTATGTTGAGGTGGCCTTTGACTCTTGTTGTGTTGTTTGTCCTGTTGGCTAGAGAATAATTGATTGTTAATGCAAGTAACTCACATAACTTTTCCCACCTTTCTCCACTCGGAATTGACAATTTAAGTAACCTCCCTGTAAATTTCATCTACCACTGTATATTTCGCAAAGGTGGGCTTGGTAATGGAAATGTATTTGACTTCACGTTGGATGTAGAAATCAAATTATAATGCTTGTAAGAAGGCTTTCCCTGTTATAGTCCCCTTTATTCCTACAAATTTGGCACTGTCCTTTCCAATAGCCATCAATTTCTGGGTGTAATTAGGCAATGTAATTAACATGTCATTCAACACCAGCAAACCTCGAAGTGCCTTTTGATTGAGGACCTTAATCTTGTTAAAAAATATTTGGACACCAGTGTCCAGAACTTGACACTTATTCTTTAACTACAACATAAGATTTCTTTTGGTTAATACTTTATTAATTCCCAATATGGTCTTGGTTCTGTCTTCTATTTGCGGTTCTTCCAACTCATATCTATTTTTAGAATTCAGAAACTTCGTGAGCTCTGAGGCTTCATTTGGATTGTCTCCTAGCTTTCCTCTAATTTGCTGAATGGCTTCTTTGGATTTCTGAAACAGCTCCTTCTGCTAGAAAATAATCTGTATTAATGGCTAGATCTCTGTTATTGACTAGTTCATATCTATCCATATATTCTCCTTAGCCTAAGATAAGGTATGAGCCATGGTATATTCCTTTTCCATTTGTTGTATCCTTTGCATCAATCTCTGGGATTTTCATATCTCATTTGATTGAGAACTTTCAATTCTTTCTTTCTATTCCTCTAGAATTCTGACCTGTGCTTGTAGTTTCTTAATTTCCTCCCGTTGTAAAGACATGTCTTCCATGACATTTACTAGTTTATTTGGATCATCAGAATTTTGTGCAGGGGTTATCGTAGGTGTAGAAACTCTCACTGTGGTTGTTGTAGTCGTTTCTACTGTAGTCGATGTAGAAGCTCATGTTTTCACTATGGTTGCAAGGGGTACTAGATCAAGTGGGATAATAAATAGCTAAGAACTTTGTTCTTTCTCTTTGATCATCTTCTCCATTTCTACTTCCATGTCCCTTACCTGTGCATTTTCCTCCATAATTAATCTGAGCATATCTTCTTTTTGCCTCTCTGTCTCCCCTACTCTTTTTCTTGTGGATCCTCATTTGATGACATTTTTAATTGTTTTCTGAGTGCTGCTATGTCATCATTCTCCTTCTTGACTATTTCTTCGGCTGCTTTAATATTACTTGGGTCATATCCTATCTTAATGGCAAAGTCTTCCAAGTATTTTATCTTATTATCTTTTGCTAAAGGAGAATCCTTTTCCAGCTTTAATTGGGATTGAATATTGGCAAGGGACACCTACAATTTGGAAGAAACCATTGTAGTACTTGTCAATGTGGAATAGATCATCTCCCCAGTCTGCCTATGCAAGTTCATTTGATCTACAGGATGGACATCCTTTGTATAAACTCAAATGTAGTTTGCTTGTAGTCCGCTGCATATTTGTGGTGGAGGACCTGTGCCTGCAATAATGCCATCTGCTTTCTCCCCTTCTCAGTGACAAAGGCTGACAAAAGATTATGTTGTGTAGAGGATGTTTGTTTCTGAAATTGGCCATAATTGTTGACCTTGAGAAGCTCATTCCTACGTTTATTTCCTTAAACTTGTAAAAGATACTAGTTTCCATTTTCCCTTGGACCAGTTCTAATGTTTGAGCTGTATCTGGACTTTCTTGTGAAATTAAAGAGAACATAGATCCTGTAAATATACTATCCCTTACTAAAAACTATGGAGTCTTGAGTACTATAGGAGCTTTCCTTGCTCCTTATTTTGTAAAATCTATCTTAGGATTAGTTCTTTCCTTGTTAGTATACATTTTGAATTCTTTGGCTGAAACCTCTATGATTGAAGGAGAGTCTTCATCCTGAGGCATTTTCTCTGCCTTTTCCTGAGGTGTGGGAGTTTTTGAAGCAGTGGTACACAACAACTTCTACTCTACTTCCTGTAGAGTATTTTCTTCCCACTCATCTTAGTTCATGTACTTCTCAATTTCAGGTCTCTGAGTGTGAATATATGGAGTGCTTTTTTGTTCCACTCTTAGTTCAAATATCATGCGAAATGGGTCATATGACCAAGTAAAACTCAAGGGAAAATTCATCTATTTTAGGAGGATATCTGCCTCCTCTCCTACTTTCCTGCAGTTACAAATAAATGGTACTACTTGAGCCTTTATCCTAAACTGTGATTTCTTTTTAGCTGATACAAAATGGACCTCATCTAAATATATAATCTTCTTGATGTATTATAAAGAAAAAATATTCATTGGGAGATACCTGGGCAGTTTATAAGGTGGTATCTCGACCTGTATACTCTTGTCTCGTTGTAATTTTGGTATAAATACCAGTCACCTATTCTAGCCTGCTCACTTAGGTATAAAATCGTTTAATCTTTGCACTGACCCTGGGTACTGTCTCATTGCTCAATAAACATGTGGATGGATGTATAAACTGATCAATAAAATATTTGAAGTTGTATTCTTCTGAATTTCTTCTTGGCATGGAGGTCCAAAAGATGACTGAGTGTGGCTCTCCCTGTTCATTCAGCTTTTGTACTATAAATGGGAATTTGTCTGCTTGAAAAAATAAAAACATATAGACAAGAATAGAGGCATATCTAAATATTCGTTCAGTTGAAGGCTTAAGGAATTGTTCATGAATGTTATCAGCAAGGAACTGGATTAAATTGAAAATTATTTAGGGCTTTTCTTCAGTGGAAAAAATGGACAGAAAACCTAAAATAGATTCATCTACCCATTCACCTGAATAATATCCTAGCAAGCATGAGAGTATAGAAATGATGTTCTTAGCTTTTTTTGGAAAAGTGGAGGAGGGATAAGATGGATTCTTTTTTGGAAGCTGGGCGTCTTTAGGTAGGAATATTTCAAAGACCTTGGACCTCTGAGAAAAGGTTAATTTCTAATAGAGTTCATTCAGGGCTTCCACTGAGAAAGGGATAGTGGAATCACTTTGAGGGATCTGCAATATCCGATTAATTGTCTGAGAGGTAATTGTGAATAAAATTTCACCATTATGGGCCACAATTATTCTCTGGTCTAGTTGGTAGCAATCTTGGCTTTTGAGGACAAATTCAAGGAAGTCATTGGTTTTGGGAAACATATATAGGGGTAAATTGGATTCCGAGAGGTCAATGTCATCACTCTGGTAAAGGAAAATGTCTTTGAGCCAAATGTGTAATTCAAATAAATCAAATTCACATTTTGGCTCTGATATTTTATAATTTGTGTCTGCCAAGGGGATATGATCAAGGTCAACTGGTGGGGGAACCATGAGATTATTAGTATTGACAGAGTTTTTTCTCTTGGGAGCCATATCAGAAATTTTGCAGCAATCTGGAACAGGTTGATGAGTGATACTATTTACCTGGGAAAGCTTGTAACTGGCAGTTGGTGATGATGGGAAACTGGAGCTATGATGCCTTGGTTTCTCGCTCAGAGTCTAGAGAATTCACCTGTATGAAATGGAATCAAGTTGAGAGAAAAAATTCGGGGGGTCAGATAGAGAAAAAGGCATAACGAGAATGGTTGATGGGATGTTATAGGCTCGTGGAATAGTTCGTTGGAGGCGCGGGGAGTTATGGAAGGAATGAGGGAGTTAGGTTGTTTTCAGAGGGTCAAGAGGGTGGTATGTAGTATTGAGAGGGGGAGGTGCGAAAGAACGTGGGGATGACACATTAGATGGGGTCGGCAAAAGGAAACAACCCTTTTTAGACCCCCCCTCCACCAATAAAGGTAGCAAGGGTCGGGGGGGTGAAAGGCCTTATCGATCATCGATCACGATCGTGACTTGACACGTTGTTGTACTTAGGTCTACCCTTTATCCGCTATATGAGAAAACATATTGTCGTTGTGATTTTTTGTTTTATAAGCGCAAAACTTAGGATAAAACCCACATGGATTTAAAACATACATAATACTATTTTAATGTTTTTTCTCCTAACTTTTGAAAGCAAAGCCTATATTCTACCAATCAAGGGTGAATTTTAAGGTGCATACCCTTAGAGATTTATCCTAAACTACATTCTAAACATCAACTTAAATCATTGATCCAGCTTAAACAATTGGATCAATTTCTTCACCTTTCTACCTACTTTTAACCAAGTTTAAACAGTTTGGTTAAATTATTCTCTATTATTACAACATAAATTCAAATGTATTTGATCATGATTATATTGTATGATTCAAACAAAGATCTATCATTATGGCATTTCAAACACGTTGCACACAAATCTTAATTTATTTTTCAAAACAACACTATTTTTCTTCTAGTGGAAATTGAATTTTCATCACTTTCACTCTTTTTTCTTTTCATGGGGTTCTTTTCATCCTTTTTTTATTCTTTTATTCTATTTTTATTTTATATACCCTCTTTTCATTTTTTACTTTTATTTATATTTTTTGTGGAAATCATTTGCAACATGAAATATTATTTACAATTTGATATACTGAAAGAAAATATTTAATCATAATTTGATCCTATGAATCATAAGATCCTAACACTGTGGACTTAGTAAGTTTTGTATCCAGCATTGACCAGAGAGTTGAACAAAAGGCACTCATGAATCTATTATCCTGATATGAGACAATGGACTGTGGGATCCCAAAGTGTACCCATGCTTGCTCAAAGAAGAGCTTGGCAGTGGCCTCTGTTGTGTTACTCTTCTTGTAGGCCGCCATGATAGTTGTCTTAGAGAATCGATCGACAACCACGAAAATGCAACTGTTACCGTGCTTAGTAGAAGGAAGGCCCGACATGTAATCTATGGAGACAGATTCCCAAGGCCGGTTAGGAGTAGGTAGAGGAGTATACAGGCCTTGCTTCTTGATGGTTGGTTTGGCAATGGCGCAAACGGTGTAGGATCTAATGTACTTTCCAACATCCTGACGAAGTTTTGGCCAATAAAAATACCTCTGCAATACGACCACTATTTTCTTTACTTCGAAATGTCTAGCGACCTAACTATAGTGCACCTCCCAAATCATCTTGGCACTCTCACTTAAAGCAACACATATGTGTCCCAGGTGGCATAATAGTGCATCCTGAAGGTGAAAATTTGGAACTTACTTCCCTTCCAAGAGTGTCTGGTATATGTTACCAAATTTTGGATGGCTCTTGTAAAGATGAGACCACCCTGATGTCTCGTTCCCACAAGAGTCGAGCACAGTGATCAATGCCATGACCGGTGGTCGGTTGAGGCAATCAACAACATTATTGGTGCTACCCTTCTTATACTTAATGTTCAAATGGAACTGTTGCAAATAGGTGGACCATTTCTGATGACGATCGTTCTGCAACTTCCCTTGTGTTTGTATGAAATATGGAGGTCAGTGGTCTATGTGGATGACCATTTCCTTTCCTAGAATGTAAATATGCTTCCATTTACGGCGTGCCTACACAATGGAATACATTTCTTTTTCGTAAGTGGGGTACTTTTGAACTGTGTTTGAAAGTGTCTCACTATGGTAAGCCACTGGAAGCCCATGCTGAGCAAGAACCACGCCAATAGCATAGTCAAAGACATCTGTCTCAATCTTAAATGTTTTTTGCAGGTCTGGTAATGTGAGCACTGGTGCATAATAGAGGCGATTCTTCAACTCAGAGAACGCTTGTTGTTGGGTTTCCTAACGAAAAAGCTTTGCTTTTGCTCCACCCTTGGTGACTTGACTTAAAGGCCAAATGATATTAGAGAACCCCAACACGAACCTACAGTAGAAATTGGCAAGACACAAAAATCTACGGAGCTCTATTAGAATGGTTGGAGCTGGCCAATACCGAATTACTTGTATCTTGGATGGGTCAGGCCAAAGGTGCATTTATCCAAGTTAGCACACAGCTTGTGTTGGCGTAGGGTTTGAAGGACCTGTCGAATATGGTGGAGATACTCTTCCCAACTTTGGCTAAAGATCAAGATGTCATCTAAATACACCACCAAGAATGCATTGGTAAGATGTCATCCATTAGTCTCATGAAGGTTGCATGGGCATTTGCCAATTAGAACGACATGAACAACCATGCAAAAAGGCCCTCCTTGAATTTGAAGGCCATCTTCCATACATCAGAGGGTTTGATAGGCACTTGGTGATAACCTAACTTCAAGCCAATCTTGCTGAAATATTTGGCTCCCTTGAGCTGGTCTAGAAGATCATCAATCCACGGGATTAGGTACCTATTCCGGACAGTGACCTTGTTCAGTGCTGATAGTCAATACAAAGCCTCCAGGTCCCATACTTCTTCTATATCAATACATTCGGGCTCCCACAAGGTGATGAGCTTGGCCTAATGTGCCATTTCTGCAATAGTTCCTGAATCTGCCTCTTGATCTCATCGTTCTCCAGAACAGAGCGTCGATAGATCGGTCCATTGGGTAGCAGCACACCCGGGGTCAAATCAATAGAGTGGTTGACCTGATAGTGTAGAGGTAACCCTGTGGGTGAGGTGCAAATAACCCTCTATTCCTCCATTACCTTGTCCATCTTCTACTACTGTGCAGAGGAGCCATGCCTGGAAGCTGTGGCCACAACCTTCTTCTTTCCCTGGGGGCAAATCATAAGGAAAATAAATTTCATGGTCTGGGAAATGATCTTACTGCATTTCTTTGTAGTGATCAAAGAGATGGCAGTAGGCGAGACTACCTCTGGTATCATGTACAGCTTATTAGCCAAAGTAATAATCATAGAGCGAGGTTTAGACTCACATACAACATGTCACTTCCACAAGTATGGTTTTCCTTACAATACATCAGAGGAGCAACGTCAAAAAACAACTCATACATGAAGGGCTTTATGTTATAGGGAAGGCGCCTCTGCTAGCTAACATGAAGGTCTCGTCCTTGGTGAAGCCACCTGATGGTGTACGACTGTAGATGTGCTATAATCTTTAGGCCCAACCAATTCATGACCTCTATTGAAATGAGGTTCATTTCACTCCCACTATAGACAATGATCTACAGTGGAGAACCCTTCACCCAAATTTGTGAGTGGAAGAGTCGTTCCCCCTACTTTGGATCTTCAGGCTCAATCTTCTGGATCTTGGTGGTGTCCACAATGGCACTAGGATCTGTATCAATGATCTGATTCCCTTTGTCAGTTCCCTTATCGAGTTATAATTCACTGGTAGAACCTTTTTCTAATTTAGAAGCCTTCAACTCGACCACCAGTGACTTCTTGGCCCGACACTCACTTGTATTGTGAGTGGAGATCTTATGGAACTCCCACCATTTTCCTGTGTCCTTCTTCGTCTTTAGGGTGTTTTTCTTTTCTTGTGGTTTCGCCGGGTTGTCCTGGTTAGTGTCACCTTGGCTTGGTCCTTTGTTTTGTGGTTTGGGGCACCTTTTCCTTGCTTTGGATTCAAAGATCCAAAGTCTTGCTTCTTTTTTTTAAACTTCTGCTCAATCTTGACAGCGTACCAATACGCTATGTCAAGCGAGGAAATGTCCAGGAACTCCATCTCATCTTGGATGTGCTTGTGTATATAACCACGGTACTTGAGCACCAAATGTTGGTCAATATCCTTGATACCTAGCTTTGTGCAAAGGGTATGGAAAGTATTTGTGACGTCTGGCACATCTTAGTCCCTTCCCTGCTGTAGTGTGGTCCACTTTATGTATTTGTCTTCATAGCTCCCGACGGGGTAATGTTGTTCCTTAATGGCGTCTCGAAAAGAATTCCATGTGGGTGCAAATGAAAACAACGAGGATTCACTCTCGGCCTTTTGTTCACAGTAGGTTTCCCACAAATCTTTGACGTGTGGAGTGGCTTTAAGAAGAGAAAAATTAATATTTTCCTGATTGGAAAAGTCATGAACTGAAAAATATCCTTCCAATAGATTTAACCATTTATCTATGGCATTCTCATCTATCAGGCCTTTGAATATGGGAATATTGAAGTTAGCTTGTACCTTAAAAGGAGTTGCGCCTCAAGAGTGGTTGCTGGATGAAGATGCATCTCCTGTGGGTTGCCATCGAAAGATCTTGGAAAATTTATCCATCATCGTGTCCCTATGTCACTCGAGGGCTTCCTTGAGCAACATTTTGAAAGGATCTCCTACCCCCTTGTATTTCTTTTCTTCCACCATGGGAGGTCGTCGGGTTTTGTGAGGCTAATCTTGCAATGGTTCAACCAGATCAAGCCTAAACTCCTTATATCTTGAACTCGTTGGGGACATGCAAAGAAAAACAGAGAAAGAATAGACCACTATGATACCACTGATCCGAATGTAAACAAGAACACAAAAACTTATAGATATAATCATAAATATAGAGATGCAACCAAAAAATACTTCATTTCAATAATAGAAAAACAATGAACTATGCTTACAAAAAAATGGAAATAAGATAGCTCGAGTGATGGTAGCTTACCCTTGAGAAGATATGTGGCAGCTACATGCCTTTTAACTGTGTTACAATGAGGCTCAAGGGCCTATTTATTATTGGAAAACATAAGAAACCCTAAACAACCAAAACCCTAACCCCACGAGATGTAACACCAAGAGTTTGTGGGCCCCATTGGGGTTAGTTGGACAACTAACTTCCCAGGGTGTAACTTGGTCATATTATCTCCGTTTAGCACGTATGATACCTTGTTGGAAATGTCTCTCTAAGTATTATAGGTTTTGCCATAGGCCCTTCCCTCTGTTTGTTGGCTTGCTGTGGACCCCAAAAAAATTGTGTTTAAGGGGACAAAACTGCTCCGGAAGTTCAAGACCCAAAAAATGCTAAAAATATTAAATGATGAAATGAACAAGAAAACAAATGAAACTCACTAGGGGGTCTAGGTGGGATAGGTGGGTGGCCACCAATATCCACCTGTATCATTCCTCCCCCCTTAGGAAGCAATGGTCCCCATTGCATGCAAAGCTTCCTTGAGCTGAGGAAATTCCTGTTGAACCTGGTCCTTAGTGACCCACTTGCCTCTGTGAAGGAGTTGGCCTACTTTGATGATCCAGGAGGATCTTATCAGTCCAACATAAGCAGAGTCTTCAGTGGTTCAAAGTCAAAATGGTCTTCAAATGATCATGGTCAATGAGGTATTGAGCTTTATCAACTTCGTTAGTTTCGTCGTCACCATTCAGTGTCCAGTATCTTCAACTTCGACAGTGATGTTTATGGTTTAGTTTGTCTAGTGTTGATTTTCAGTTCCGCCGATGATGTCAATGGTTGAGATGGTTTTCATGGTGTTCAAAGAATATGGTTTTGTACCTGGTTGTCGACATGTTTTTGTCGTCAGTTCTACCGAGGTTTGGTCATCGACATGTGTTTGTCATCATGAGATAGTGGGAAATGTCGCTTTGTGACGAATAGGTGTGCATGGGTTTTATTATCAAAATCAAAGTGATTTAATACATAAACCTAAGTCATTCATCATAATACACCTAAACCCTAACCTATACCTACACCATGTATTAAAATGCATTAAACCTAATATACAAACCTCTCGGTCCATTACAAAACCATATAACATTGCAAAATGCACATAAAACATTACAATGTATTACAAATGCCCTAACCGCTGGCCTAACCATGTGGGGAGTTAACCGCAGTGGGCCATGTGAGTGGACAAGGATTAACTGTTGGGGTAACCATAACCGCATCGACGTGTACATGTGAACATGTACAAAGTTTAATAGTAACTGCATCGGGGTAACCTCATTGGAAATCATGGAGTAAACCTCCGAATGTGAATGCAGTGCAGCTCACCGTGCCGTCAACTGTTAGCAGCTGAGTGGAACCACCAGAGCCCTAACTGCGAGGGTTATCTACCCGGACACATGAGCTGTTAGCATCCTCCACTCGGTTAGCTAACCGCTAACAGTCCTCGGGCTATTATAAGGTTTCAAAGTGGGTTTTTAGTTGTATTTTGGATATTTTGATTACACCTAGGTGGTGAATGTCACTATGTGACATTAAATCATTAACTAAAACCCTAACTTAACCCTAAAAGTCAACTTGTGCATTCCTAAACTCAGACTAAGGAGTTAGAATGCATCTAGAGGCTTATAAATATAGTTTGTCTCGTTGAAGAAGGATGGAGTGGTTTTAGAGTTTTGTATGTAGATTCTGGAGGATATAGGCTAGTTTTTTTTAGTATAATGGGAGCATGTGGAGTCAGAATTGGGAACCGTCATAGGCGCTGGAAATATAATTTAGAGAGATTTCCTGTGATGGTGACCAGAAGTTCCTGTGTGCACAATTAGTCTGGTTAAATTTCTGTGCAATCAACCTTCTCAGATTCAATCCTAATAAAGTGGACGCTCATCTTGAAAGTGGACCCAGAGACGTAGTCCATCAGGGATGAACTCCGTAATCAATATTTTTGTCTGGTATCACTAATTTTTTTCTGCTTATTACTTATGTTTACATGTTTATTATGTTTTAATTCCATCTTAAAGTCATTCCTTTTCAATCAGTTCTCACGGTTAAAGCATCTTAAGTTAACATTTAGTTCACCGATGGCATTAATCAATTCTACTTCAGTTTAATGTATGATCATTTCAGATCATATAATTTGGTATCAGAGTAGGTTGTGTCTGTATAATTTTTCTAGTGAATGTTAACCAAATCTAAGTTGCAACATGGAGAAGGAACACTCGAAGAGATTGATCCAGAGATTGGAAAGCAAAGAGTTGCTCATAAGTCAACCATGACAAGATCTGATTCAGGTGAAACTCTTGAAGAGAATATGAGCGAGGAATAGTTTCAAAAAGTGTTTTGAGCATGCATCAGATGTTGGGAGAACTCTACAAAGATAAGAAGGTGAAAGATGTAGCTTCTTCTTCAAAGACATAAAAGAAGGACAAGGTTAAAGACAAGGCTGGTAAACCTCCTTCACCTCCATCATCTCCATCATCATCTTCTTCTTATTCTTCTTCCAGTTTAGAATCTGAAATAGAAAAGAAACCTAAGAAAACATCTCTTTTGAAACTTGATGTAAAATTTGAGTTACCTATTTATGATGGCAAAATGAATCCTGAAAAGTTAGATAACTGGATTAAGCAGTTAGAAGTGTATTGTCATATTCAGAACATTTCTGATGATAAAACAAAAATTCAGTTAGCTACACTTATAATGTTGGGTATAACTTTAATCTAGTGGGAAAGTAAAACTCAAATAGATGTAAAGTGGAAAGGTAAAGTCATCTCTTCATGGTCTAATTTCGTAAAATCTCTTACGAAAAAATTATATTCTTTAGGATACATGCAACACGCTGTTATTGATTGGCATCACTTGAGGCAAGGTAAAGGGCAGAGTGTTCAGGAGTTTACTCAGGAGTTTAGAAAGAAAGCATTAGCGCTTGGTATTTCATTGGATACATGTGAAACTTTATTAAAGTACATCAACAATTTACATTCATATTTGAAGCATACATTATTGATGTTTAATCTTGATGAATTTGATGAAGTGTGTGTTCAAGCCATACATATTGATTCAGGTGGCAGACCATTCAAGTTTTCACTGCAATCAATGCTATAGGATAAATTTCACGGTGTATGGAGAATGAAGATACCCTCAAAGGTCTTCCCGGGACCTTCGGTAGACTGTAAGATTATTTGCAACCGTCACAAAGTTACATGCATGTTCATAAGCAATAAATAAATATCAAAGTAGGAGAAGGAGATTACCTCAAGCCTCCATGTAGATTTGCAGGAGAGCACAATGCAACTAGGTGGAAATCCCCCGAGCCGACTCGAGATCAAGTCCTGCACATAGAAGAGACAAGCATAATCACAACATACAACTCAAATAACTAGTACATGAATACATAAAAGGACATCTAATTGCATATAACTAAGCTACTCATACTAATAGGTATTAAACAAACAACTGAATGAATGATAGTATCAACACCACGGAGTAGATAGTACAACTGCAGTTCTATATTAATGTTGGAAGAGTGATTACAGCCATCTGTTGTATCAGTCTTCCTTTACCCCTTCAGCTTCTCTCTCTCTCTCCCTTCTTGCTCACTTCTTATGATTTGAGACAATGCTCAATAATCAAGTATGCTATCCTTTCAAATGCTCTGACCCATTTCACAATAGCCCTAGCTTTGCTTATGTAGAATTGAGTTAGGATTTCCAAGTTCCTCCTTGAGTTCCTTAGGGAAAAAGCAATGAACTTGCCATGCTTTCATCTCTTTCCCATTTGCCTCCTTCTTTCGGATTACAAATCCTCCAAATAGGTATAATTTGGATGTTTCCTTTCTTTTCTTGAGTAATTTTAGGAACATATATCTAGATATTTATGACTCAATTCGTTCCTTTGACCCTTATAACTTCACCAAGTTTCACTAACGTTGTTCCCATACTATCAACTTGAGTTAGTAGGGTCACTAACGCACCCTTAGGCTTGCAGACAAGCTTTATAAATTAGGTTGTTAGTGCACAACCAACGTTAGTGTGGAATCAAGGCCTGTGATTGTGGTCTTTACTTCACCTATCTTGTCTTTCCCCTATGAGTTGATGAGGAGGTCAATTTGTTGTATAACAGATGCCCCCTAAAGTATGAGATCAGAGGCTACGATGATGGCCGAAATACTTTACTTTAACTGTAATTTTCCTTCAAAAAGAGAGAGAGGATCAAAGCTTTAGGCGGTACCGGAAACTTGATACAACACATATATATAAACTGCTAAAATCATGTCCTGAGTCGGGTATTCCCATGCTCAGTAGCTATGTCAGAGTGATTTTCTCCAAAGAGATATGATGATGTTGGTCACTGATAAGCACAATGCGGATCCAATGTCATAATAGAATCATCCTGATAAGCTGTCTCCAAAAAAAAATATCTGCAACTTGGGAGAGGAAACAAGGTTGATTGATGCAAGCCTCTACCCAAGGTCTTGATTTCCGCTTCACCAAACAGCATAGATTGATACATGTGAATATATGTGTTGACATCGAACATGCACGAAATCATCTGATTACCAGTCAATAATGGAGACCGTTAACAGACGTGAGGAAGGCCACCGATAATGGTGATGGTCTCCAAGATGCACATTACAATATAATGAGTGTGAAAGATGTCTTTGTCATTGAACACTCGTTAGAATCGCTTAACTAGGAGCCAATAATGAGAACCCATGATCAAACACAAGGAAACCTACCACTAATGTCTGCAAGTACCAAGGCACTGAATGTGTTTCTGGGTTTTCTTCCTAGATAGAGTGTTGAAGTCGATAAGAAGATACCTGTCAAAAGGTAGGAAATAATGTGTCCTACATCAATCGACACGAATCAGGACAAGAATGATTTTGTTTGTTGATGAATATTTTGAGCATTTGCATCTAAACAATAGAGGGAATGATGAAAGAATATGCTTGATGGGTTGATGGAGGAAACAAAAGGTTAACCCTTGAACAATAGAAGGCATGACGACGGTTTTAACCATGCAGGACTAAACTCATGAACACCAAAGAGTGTTAGGATATAGAGATGCAGGAACATCAGGGCATTTAGGCTAAACTCATAGGATGGTAGGAATCATATTGAGAGGCCATCACAAGGAAGGTTTATCTGAGGGAGTGCCATGTTCAAGGGAACGAATGCTACCAAACCACGCTTTCTAATACTGAATGCAGCTGTACTGTCAACTTTCCCCGTATGATTAGTTTATTGAGCCCAAACAGGTAAACTCGTCGATCTTTTCATGTTTTAAGAGTCTGAAAAGGACCGTAAAAAGAACGACTCTATACCCTATCTGATTAGTTTAATGAGTCTAGACAGGCAAACTCGTCGATTTTTTCATGTTTTAAGAGTCTGAAAAGTATCGTAAAAAGAGTGACTCTATATCTTGTCTGTGTAATTTAAAGAGTCCAGACTAGAAAAATCAGTGGTCTTTTCATATTTAGAGAGTCTGAAAAGATCGTAAAGATCAACTCCATGGTGGTCCCTTTGTCATAGTTGTTAACTGAGTGTGACAAAAGGTTAATAGTATACCCGGATCGGTTACTTTTCCGTAAGTTAATCTATTGAATCCAGATAAAGAGAAACATATGTTCAATAGATGTTGACCTCATTTTGTTACGAGTATGAGGAGACGGACTAAACTCATTTTTTCGTCGTGAATTTTTAATGAGTCACGCGACAACAAACTCAATACCTTCATCAAATTTTAACGAGTCAAATGAAGAAAAATCAAGGTATCTTTTTCAGTTTAGTGAGCTAGGAAAAAGAGGTAAAAGAACTACTCATTCCTCCTTCGTAGATTTAATGAGCCCAAAGGAGGGGAAAAACTCGGGGATTTTTTGATTTAAGAGCGAGAAATGGTCCCAAAAAAGAAAGTGCTCTTGTTGCTGCCGTATATTTTTAACGAGCCCAGTGACAAAAACTCGGGATTTTTCAGTTTAACGAGCGAGAAAAGTACCTAAAAGAATACTCGGGCCATCTTTATAAATGTTTAACAAGTCTAAAGATGAAACTCGAGATTTTTTCAATTTAATGAGCGAGAAAAAAGCGCCTAAAAAGAATGCTCTAATGGTCTTTTTCAGTTTAATGAGCTAGAAAAAGAGAGAAAAAGAGTTGCTCAGACCATCATCGTATATGTTTAACGAGCCCAACGATGACAAACTCAGAGATTTTTTAGTTTTTAGAGTGAGAAAACATCCCATAAAAGAAAGCGCTCATATCTTTGTTGTAGTAGTTTAACGAGCCAAAGAAGGAGACTCGAGGTTTTTCGGAGTAACGAGTAAGAAAAATACCATAAAAAGAACAATTCATATTCTTCATGGTAGTTTCATGAGCCTAAAGAAGGAGACTCAAGGATTTTTTAGATTAACGAGCAAGAAAAATACCATAAAAAGAATGCTTGGTCTTCTTCGTGGTAGTTTAACGAGGCCGAAGAAGGAGACTCGAGGATTTTTCGGATTAACGAGAAAGAAAAATACCATAAAAAGAATGCTCGATCTTCCTTGATCTCATGCTTGACAATAGAAGGGTCTATGCCATGCATTTCCTCATAAGACCAAGGGAAAACATCGCGGAAGTGCTTAAAAGGGTAGGTGAAGCTCACAATTTCCTCAGGATTGTGATTGGCTCCAATCTGTATGTTTTCCACGATGCCTGTCATGATAGAAATATCGACGAGCAATGTTTTTGAAATATTTCCCCTATTTCCTTCCGAGTCCAAAGTTTGGATAGTCGTATATGGTGAGGAAATGATTTCGTGTGCGTCAGGTGACAGGATTTGAAGAGGCATCATGTCCAAATCAGATATTGAAACACGATGGTGCGAGTCCTCCCAAGGTCGCTCTTCTAAACTCATGATTTCTCTAATAACTTTGTCCATAGGTAGGACTTGATTGAGTGGATCGAAAGGAGGAGCGGTTATGGGAGGGGCAGTGGGACCGTTGGCCGTAACCAAAGTGACTGGAGGTGTGGATGCAGATTGAATGGCTTGGTAGGCCAATTCAGCTGGTGACAACAACATTTGTTCTCCATATGTGTCAATGTCTGAAGGAGCCAGTAGGATCCATGGATCGGTCTGTTCATGACGAATAGATGAAAGCATGTTGACCATCTGTGAAACCTTGGGTGGCTGAAGAGGAAAACAACCCATGAGGGAAAAATCCTTCAATAGACTAGTACCGAGACTGACATATGAGTCAGGTACACCACCTACTAGGGGTACGGAGCCACTTGGTAATGGGGAATAATCAGGGGTGCAGAAAGATAACTAATCTACTGTAACTACCTTTCCATCCAATGGAAATAGGATGATGTGAAAGACAGTAGATACGATGGCCATCATGGCATATGTCCAACTGCGACCTAGCAAGAGATTATAGTTGATTTTTTTGTCTACGACTTCTATGTCCACCGTTACCGTTTTCCCATAAAAAGTGATGGGGAAGCTGGCTAGGTATCCTTTTGGGATGAAAGTGTGGTCGTCGAAAGCTTTAAGGGAGTTCAACGATGGGGATAGGGTTGGAGAACCCAGGGTGAGCCAACATGAAGCCGACATGACGCAAGTAGAAGCACCTTCGTCGATGACAGTTCTGTGTATACCTTTACCTTTCGAAAAAATTTGCACTTGGAATGCAAGCTAGTGGGAAAGGGGAGGTTTACACTTTTCCATGTCAAAAATAGCAAGCATGGAATCCTGTGGGTCGATGCCACAATAGCCAAAAGCAAAGCTTTCCTTTGTGCTGGGCATGCTTGTAGTGCTTCGAGCGCCGACATAGCCGACGGTGCTTGTGGCAAGTCTTCTATAATGTTGTAGTTTTGGGCAGCACATGCAGATGTATTGTGTGTTGTGCATCGAAGTGCCCCTTTGGGGGGGCGAATTACAAGGTCAGCAGTTGGACTTTCGATATGTAAATCATTGGGCAGTGGTGGGTTTTGACTTGAGGAAGGTTCCGGTGCATGAGCAACAAGAGCTCCATAAGATTTGGCTCCTATTTGTAGCTCTACCATTTCAAATGTGTAAACGGTAGAAGATCCTTCACTAGCTGAAGGATGTTGCGAATCATCGTTGCCCCTTTGTGGGGGTTGTAGTTGGTTTTCAATAAGGTTTTGCTACTGCTGAGCAGGAAAAGGATTTCTAAGGATAGCGGGGGCCTTACTAGTATCCTTTTTGGCAATGTATTCTGTGTATTCCTGAAGATGTGGACAATGATAGGTCATGTGGTCTTCAACACAGATTTTGCAGAGAAATCTGGTGGGTTTATCCTTTTCATCGTAAGGAGGCACAACGGCCTTTTGTTTGGGGTTTTGCTGCTTGGCTGACTGCTCCTCAGAAGGAGTGGTCTTTTTCTTTTTCTTCTTGTTCTTTCCACTGGGATTTTGTGTAGACTGCACAGAGTTTATCGCGGTGGAAGGAAGAGCAGTCGATTTGGTAGAGGGGTCCACTGACATCTTAGCGATGTGACCGCTGAGTCATTTTATAGCAGCCCCAGAGGTTGCACCAACAATCCCGCCAACATGCATTCTGGGGTGCTGAGTAGCAGAAACATTGGAGTTACGAGGGGCATTGGGGATTATGTCGTAAAGAGTGCCAAACTATGAATATATCAGATCTAAGTGCTGGGCACGACATATGGATTGGTCTTGTGTGAAAACACCACCTAGAGTGACATCTCTAGTGATTTGCGGGAGTAAGGATTTGTAGAACCAGTCTGATAAGAGATGGTCTGGTAGGGGAGCTTTTACTAACCTCCGCTGACGTCTCCATTCATGTATATGATTGGAGATGTGGGTGGCGGTATCCTGATGTAATGAAGTGAGGAGATCTATCCTAGTCTCATAGTGGATGGGTAGTTGGAAGTGCTTTAGGAATTCCATCGCTAAAGCGTTGAAGGTGTTTACTGACGCGCATGGTAACTCAATGTACCATTTCGCTGAGTTGCCAGTGAGGGTGTAGGGAAAAAGATGTAACCGGACGCTATCATCCACCATAGAGTTTGTAACACACCAAAGATGGTAGGTGGTGATATGGGTGCCTGGATCCTCCCCTTGCTTTCCATCGAACTTAGGGATGTCCATTGGTATCTTATGCGGGATCGGTGGCCATTGTAAGTTGTGATAGATGAGGTCATTTTTCAGTTTGTATAAGTCGGGTATATCCAACATCACCAAGAAAGGCAGAGAGTTTGGTGCCCTCGAATCGGACCATGGTGATGACATATGACTTGAGGAGCCTTGCGCTCCTATCATCATTTGGCTCCCAATATTATACATGGGTTGCGTGGTGTAGCAATTGCTTTGAGGTATGGTGTTGAGGTGTGGTGTAGCTGTTGCTTTGAACTTTGAGGTATGAAGATTTTGATACTAGGGTATAGAATTGCTCCCAGGATAAGCGGTGCCCCCTTGACTCATTTGAATTTGTGAGTAGGGTGCCACCATGGATTGCTTGGGAGCTCCTCGAGGATTCTCGCCTGACACATAACTAACCATTTGTTTTTGATTGACATAAGGAATGTTCATGTCAATTAGCGACTGACCATCCATGCCTGAGAATGGAGAGGGAACTGTTACATTCCCTACTGGCATGTGCATATTGGGAAACCCCCCAAATATAGGAATCTGGGGGTTTGAAATATACAATTGTGGCCGACCATATTGTTGGTAAATGGGAACCGCACCCATAGTGCCACATTGAGCATTATAGGGAGCGTTGTATGTGGCACTTGTCAAAGGTATGCAGTTTGACACTAAAGGGGTGGAACCCGGCATTGGCTGGGTTCCACTTGTAGAGGGTGTCATGTGAGTGGTTGTACCTGGGACAAAGGGGATAGCAGGATTCACCATTGACGGTGTTGTGGTGACTGTCGACTGGGGAAGTGGTGGAGGACCAAAAGCGTCCACAAAGTTCCACGACCCATTAGTCGTCGACGGGATAGATGGAAATATTCCAACTATAGAAGCAGGAAGTATAGGTACCACGGGAGCCAAGACAGGTTCCAATGGATTCGTGAGCGGAGGGTTAAAGGGAGGAAGGAATCCTTCGGTAAATAAATCCTCTGGAAAACTTGAATCATCGGTTTTCCAAAAAGATCCTGTGTGAGATCTAGGAGACTGATCCCCCAAATATGGGGAATCCCGTTCAGTGGAACTCAATGGATATTCCACAATGAGTGGAGGAAGGCCTAACAATCATCTAGAGTGACGACGAGGGCCAGATGTAGCCATGGTGACCGTTAATTTTTATCAAATAAATTTTATCGTGATATTCGTTAAAGTCTCAAATGATAGCACTCAGGTACCTAAAAAATATAAAAAATACACTAAATTGATCAATCAGCAAACATAGGGAAATGACCCTATCTGATAAGCACCGATCACTGGAGATGAAACCCAGTATCTCAATGAATGACAGAGAATGCTGGCTAGATGTATAATTACAATTACTCTAGAGCTTCGCCCAAACCTTAGATTGAGGGGCCAAGTACTCTTGTGAAGACGAGAACCCTCTCAAAAACTGAAGATAGAGTAGGTCCGTCTATTTTAGGTACCAGGACAGCCCGTCCCAGTCACCTTGTGTAAGTCCCTAAAAGTTTGGCCATTAAAGATACCTTAGATCACAGACACCACCAGGGGGGACATAGTTGTAGATAACATGCTGTGTGGGCAGGATACCTGAGTCCCCAACTTAGCTTCGAAATCCCCGAAGGGATCCCCAATACATAGAATACCCAAAGGATTTGTAAGAGAAGGCAGGCTACCTTCGCTTACAGTCCGATGTTTTCTCGTATTTAGCTTCACTTTTACTGGAGTGGTCCCGGTAGTATGAGTGCAGAAGGAATTTTTCTCTCTTTTAATGAAACTAGTTTGGTGTTCGATCTTGGGCAGTTTTACTCACTCTTCTTATCCCAAGATCCTAGCCTAACTAATGTTTGTTTGCTCAATAAATAGTTACTGATTGATTTTACATAAATTTTTATGTGTACTTGATTATTGTCTTTGGTAGGGGAGTTGACGTATGAAATGTGATGAGACTCCGCCTCAATAAATCATGCACAAAACAATGCTTTAATTTTTTTTCAATTTGATGAAAACAAGATGTATTCTACAAGTGAGAGTTTTTCACATATTCATATTCTTTCCATTCATCTTAGTCATTTAACACATGCATAACCAAAAGACATCTTTCCAATGTTTCTTAACAACTACTTGAAACCAAAATAGAGCAACTTTTAACCAGCTAAACAGAAGGATGAATAAGAAAAATGTGGGTCTTCCTTTCGTAAAAAATTCTTTTAAGAAAGAAAAACAAAAATTATTTCACAAAAAAAATTTTTAGGACACCTATTTTTCTAGCAAAATGCAATTACATATCTTCTTTCAGACCATGAGAAGGCTTCCTATCCCTTTTGGCTTACAGACACAACTGAAAATCAAGTTATTGGGAGACTAACGTTTTGTAATAGTGGCTACAGAGAGTTAATAGGTCCACTAACGCTCCCTGTGAACAGACACAGTGCTTTATAAAGCTCTGTGTTGTCTGATAACTTGCGTTAGTGTAGGAAATCAATCAAAAAGAGGGCTTTCTAGATCAGATTCAGAGATGAATACATGTAGGCAAGATGCAACAAGATTTTTGGTGGGTCAGAAAGGGATTGCAGAAGTATAGGGAGCTCTTAGAAGGAGGAGAAATCGAGAAGAGTCTGGGTAAGCCGGGAACTAGATGTATAGTCCCTAGTGGAGTCACCAATTCTGCTATAGGATAAAATGCACAGTGTATGGAGAATTAAGATACCCTCAAAGGTCTTTCCAGTACCTTCGGCAAATTGTAATATTATCTGCAACTGTCACAAAGTTACATGCATGTTCATAAACAATAACTAAGTATCAAAGTAGAAGAAGGAGATTACCTCAAGCCTCCATGTAGATTTGCTGGAGAGCACAATGCAACTAGGTGGAAATCCCCCGAGCCAGCTCTAGATCAAGTCCTACACATAGAAGAGACAAGCATAATCACAACATACAACTCTGATAACTAATACATGAATACATAAAAGGACATCTAATTGCATATAACTAAGCTACTCATGCTAATAGGTATTGAACAAACAACTGAATGAATGATAGTATCAACACCACAGAGTAGACAGTACAACTACAGTTCTATATTAATGTTGGAAGAGTGATTACAACCATCTATTGTATCAGCCTTCCTTTACCCCTCCAGCTTCTCTCCCTCTCTCCCTTCTTGCTCACTTCTTATGATTTGAGACAATGCTCAATAGTCAAGTATGCTATCCTTTCAAATGCTCTGACCCCTTTCACAATAGTCCTAGCTTTGCTTATGTAGCAATTGTGTTAGGGTTTCCAAGTTCCTCCTTGAGTTCCTTAGGGAAAAATCAATGAACTTGCCATGCTTTTCATCTCATTCCCATTTGCCTCCTTCTTTCAGATTAGAAATCCTCCAAATAGGTCGAATTTGGATGTTTCCTTTCTTTTCTTAAGTAATTTTAGGAACAAATATCTAGATATTTATGAGTCAATTCATTCCTTTGACCCTTAGAACTTCACCAAGTTTCACTAACACTGTTGCCATACTAGCAACTTGAGTTAGTAGGGTCACTAATGTTGGAAATAATACTGAGAGGGGGGTGAATCAGTATTATCTAGCAATTTAATAAATCTTCCTTATTTGATCTTTGAATTATTTTTGCATGTCAGTACCATAAAATAATAAGAATGAACAAAGAAAACAGATAGTCACACCAAAGAACACAAGATGTAAGGTGGAAACCCAATGTGGGTGAAAACCACCTGCTGCAATATGTCTCTATCTTCTTTCAAATTAGAAACTCCTTTTACAATGATTTTGTACTGGTGCAGTCCTTTACCAGTACGCAAGCTGCAACTTGCAGAGAGCTACAACTCTCTCTCTCGTTTTCCAGTCTTCTCCTGGAAGGGAGCTACAACCCCCTACTTCTTTTCATAAAGCATCAAATGGTCACCAAGTACATATCAGTTACAGTCCACTACAGTTATCAGATCAGCAATAACAGAACTAACCCAGAACACCTTATCAACAGAGAAATTCAATCAACAGAACATCTTAATACAGAGACGCAACTTTCCCTTCTGTGACCTGCGTATAGACGCAGTCTACCTTCTGCTTTCCTGTGACCACCCGCAGAGATCCTTCTACTGCGCTGCGTGCCTACGCACTGTTCCTTCAACTGCTCTGCGTCCTGTTGCTTCAGGGACGCACCCAAAAACACTATCGCGCCGCGTCCTGTTGCTGCAGGGACGCACCAGAAGACACTATCGCGCCGCATCCTGTTGCTGCAGGGACGCACCCGAACCTTGGTCGCCCTGCGTCCCCACGCAAATCTCCAGATACTGAACTGCATCCCGGATGCACCTGATCTTCGTCTACCCTACGTCCCCACGCAGGTATCCTCCTACTGCACTGCGTCCCGGCGCACTTTCCTTTCACTGTACCTGCGTCCTTTCGGGTATGAATGATTTCAAGACTTTAAGTGTAACCCAAACAGTCAGATCTACAGATCTGAACATGCGCCGAAGAGATCTTGGTCCATCAGTAGATTTGCCTTGTTTAGATCTAGACAAGATCTAGCCCTCATAAGATATTCAACCAAAACCATGCCAAATCCAAATGATCTCCTTTGCTTTATATAGGCAAGCTCCTCCTCAAAACATGGAACAATACCACGAGCCGACACCATAATAACACAATACCGTCGGCTAGATACCAAGAGTAAAACACAAGAAACCCCCACGTGATCTTTTCTCTGCCTTGAAATGTGTGCACTGGGTGGACGCACCTCCTGAATGGCTGGCCTGCGTCTCTGGACGTGGTCCCTGCAAGGTGTACCTGCGGGTACGCACCTTCTGAACTGATTTCCTACGTCCCTCTTATTTTTCAATAAAAAGAGAGAACCTTGTCATGGGAGTTGCCATCAAGTACAACATCTGTAACATATATAGTCATTCCTGAAACATAATGCCAACAATCTCCCCCTTTGGACTTGATGGCAACCTCACAAACTTTGCTTCATTCTCCCCCTTTGACATCAAGGGCAAAGGGTATGCTCCCCCTAAGATCATGCTCCCCCCATAATCCTCCATGAAAGAGATAGAGACATATTGCAGCTATTTCCAAGATCTCCTTCTGACCATCCTCCATAATGCCAACAATGCATCATATGCTCCCCCTGAACCTGTACCATCAATCAGAAAAGATTCAACAATAAGATGATGCATCAACAACCCCCAGCTTTTGCCTGAGGTATTCAAAGGTGTCCCTGGGCAATGGTTTTGTGAGAATATCAGCAACTTGTTCCTTAGAAGGAACATACTCCAACTTGACCTTCTGTTCAAGCACTTGTTCCCGGAGAAAATGATACTTGATTGGTATGTGCTTGGTTTTTGAATGCATAACCGGATTCTTTGAGATGCTGATTGCACTTGTGTTATCACATAAGATGGGGATAGGTGGTGTACAAGTGATTTGAAAATCCTGCAAAGTCTGCATCATCCAAAGAAGTTGGGTGCAACAAGATGCAGCAGCAACATATTCCGCTTCAGCTGTAGACAAGGCAATCGAACTCTGTTTCTTGCTGAACCAAGATACCAGTCTGGAACCCATAAAGAACGCACCACCACTTGTGCTTTTCCTGTCATCCACGCTTCCAGCCCAATCTGCATCTGTATAAGCATGAAGAGTAAGATACGTATTTCTAGGATACCATAAGCCATAATTTTGAGTCCCTTGAAGATATTTGAAAATTCTCTTCACTTCCTGAAGATGAGTCTCCTTCGGATTTGCCTGAAATCTTCCAACTATTCCAACTGCATGCATGATGTCTGGTCGGGTACCTATCAAATATAGTAAACTTCCAATCATAGATCTGTAGGTTGGTTGATGTACTGCTGCAGATTCATCATTTGCACTGAGACTACATCCTGTGACCATGGGTGTACATACTGGTTTTGCATCTTCCATGCCATATTTCTTCAAAATCTGTTTGAGATACTTGGTTTGAGATAAAAAGATTCCTCCTTCTTTTTGTTGGATTTGCAAACCAAGGAAATATGTCAGTTCTCCTGGCAAGGACATTTCAAATTCTTTCTGCATGACCGAGGCAAAGCTTTGACTCATAGCTTCTTCATTGCTGCCAAACATAATGTCATCTACATACACAACAAGTATTAGCAATTTGTCATTTTCAAATTTTATATAAAGATTGCTATCTGCTGAACCTTTTGAAAAACCTTGTTGTTGAAGATATTTGTCCAAACGGTAGTACCAAGCCCTTGGAGCTTGTTTGAGACCATAGAGAGCCTTTTTCAATCTGCATACAAGATTTGGATCATTTCCAAGAATGAACCCATCTGGCTGTTCAATGTACACTTCTTCTTCCAAGTCTCCATTCAGAAAGGCTGATTTCACGTCCATTTGAAATACTTTGAAGTTTTGAAAACTTGAGAGAGCAAGGAACATTCGGATGGCCTCAAGTCTTGCAACAGGAGCAAAGGTTTCTTCAAAGTCTATTCCTTCTTGCTGCACATACCCTTTACAAACAAGTCTGGCTTTGTTTCTAATTACTTCTCCATTTTCATTCAATTTGTTTTTGAAGACCCATTTTGTCCCGATAACATTCTTATCTTTTGGTCTAGGAACCAGCTCCCAAGTGTTGTTCTTTTCGATCTGCTCAAGTTCTTCATCCATTGCTTTCACCCAACATTCATCTTTGCATGCCTCTTTCACATTTTGTGGTTCAGTTGAGGAGAGTAATGCTAAATAGCTTGAGGCTTCTGCAATTGTTCTTCGAGTTTGTACACCTGCTTCTTTCTGTCCCATAATCTGAGATTCTGGATGGTTCTTCTGAACATATCTGGATGGAGTCTTTTCTTCTATTCTTGTTTGCTCCTCTGGTTCTTCTTGAGGTTCTTCTTGAGATTCTTCTTCTTCATCATTCTGTCTTTGAGGGTAGCCTTCATCTTCTTCGATGTCTTCACGATGTACTTGCCTAGGAATGTATCCCTTCTCATCAACCACTACATCAATGCTGTCAACAATTCTGCCAAGTCTTTTATTGTAGCATTTGTATGCTTTGCTATATGGAGAATAACCAAGAAGAATGCCTTCATCTGCTCTAGGTTCAAGTTTGCCAAGCTGCTCATCTGTATTCTTGATATAGCATTTGCTCCCAAAGATTTTGAAGTGCTTTACCGAAGGAAACCTACCATTCCAAAGCTCATGAGGAGTTTGAGTGCTATTCACCCGGACATTCGTTTTGTTGAGAATAACAACTGCAGCATGTGCAGCTTCACCCCAGAAAGTAGCGGGAGTTCCTGATTCATCAAGCATAGCACGAGCCATTTGTTGGATTGTTCTGTTCATTCTTTCCACAACTCCATTTTGCTGGGGAGTTCTCGCTGTAGAGAATTCCCTTCTTATCCCATGTTCTTCACAGAAATCGAAAAATTCATTTGAAGTAAATTCCCCACCTCTGTCGGATCTGAGGCACTTAATTTTGTGACCTGATTCATTTTCCACCAAGGCTTTGAAGGATTTGAATTTTTCGAATGCTTCATCTGTGTGCTTCATAAGTCCTAACCAGACAAACCTGGAGAAATCGTCAATGAATAATATCAAGTATTCTTCTCCTCGAGGTGTTCTTTTCCTGAAAGGACCGCATGTATCTGTATGTACTAGCTCAAGAGGCATGCTAGCTGATCCTTCTTTCTCTGGAAAGTTAGTTCTGGTTTGTTTTCCAAACTGACATGATTTGCATATGGTGTTGTCAGGAATTTTGATATCTGGAAGATCGCGAACTGCCTGATATTTGCATGCTTTCCTTATTTGTGAGAAGCTTAGATGTCCCAACCTTCGATGCCATAACCAGTGCTCTTCATCCTTGCTTAGATAGCATTGTTGTTGTCCTTCTTCAAATATGTACAGATTATTTGGAGTTCTTTTGCCTTTGAGCACTGTTTTACCTGTATCAAGATCACGAACAAGACATCCATTCGATCTGAATATAACCTCGGTTCTTTGATCACACATCTGACTGACACTTAGAAGATTATGCTTCAATCCATCAACATACAGAACATTTCCAGCCTTGACTTTTTCTTTTAACTGAGCAATGCCTTTTCCTTTTATAGTTGCAGGAGTATCATTTCCAAAAGAGACTTTCTTTCCCTTTTCTAGAGCAGAATAAGATTCAAGTTTTTCTTTATCACCTGTCATATGCTTCGAACATCCACTGTCAATGTACCATAGATTTTCTTGTCCCTTTGCATAAAAAGCTATCCCACATCTTTCTGTTTGAGGTTCCTTTATTCTCCATGTTTTGGTGCTTGAGGCTTGTTCCTTTTTCTGCTGAAACCTGCTTCTGCATTCAGAATCTTCATGACCAAAGTTATTGCAAATAGAACATTCAACTTCATTTTCAAGAACCGAAAAGTTGTTATAGGTCCTTTTTGTAATCCCTGTCATACTTCTTTGTTTTTGAGCTTCCCTAGTCATGATTGTTTTATATGCAACACATTGAGCTGCTTTGTGACCAAAGTTATGGCAAGAAAATCATTGTCCATTGAAGAAACTTCTGCGATTATCAAATCTACCGGCCAAATGATTGTAATTTCTATTGTCATCCGTTCTTGAACCAAATTGAGAAGATTTTACCTGTGGCTGGTTGTAGCTTTTGTTCACCCTTAAGATGGATTGCCCCTGATAGTTTCTGTTTGTAATTCGTCCTTGCTTTACCTGATGATCTTCATTTTGCTTTTGCTCATTTCTTCTTGCTGCATCAAGATAACTTTTTGAGGTGGATGCTTGAGAAGTTTCTCCATTATAGCCCAGACCTGTCTTGTTTAGAGGAGATCGCTACACATTGATAATCTCATCCAAAGTTTCAGATCCTTTGACAAACTTGAGATTAATAGTTTTTGTTTTCTCAATCTCTTTTCTAAGACCAACAATTTCACCTTCTAATTTTTCAAGATGTTTTTCCTTTTCATCAATTTGAAATTGTAGAGTATCAATGATCATGTTCTTTTCTTCTATACATCTCTTGAGTCTAGTAATTTCATCATAAAGGTTATCCACATCTACAGCATCCATATAATCATCATCTTCAAATGCCATTAACAACTTATATTCATTACCTTGTTCGTCTTCATCACTGTTTGATAGACCATCACTATCTTCATGAGTGTAGTAGCTTTTCTTATTTGCGTTCTGTTTCTTGTTCCATCTAGCAGGTTCCTTTCCTTTATCCTTATAAGGGCATTTTGCAGCATACTGACCTACTCTTCCACAAGCAAAGCATTTAAAAGGTAACTTACCTCTGAACCTTCCAGAACCCCTTTGAAGATTTCTGACAAAGTTTGATTCTTCTTCCTCTTCTTCTGGGACGTGGCTTGCTTCATAATAATCTCCTTTGCCTGATGCCTTGAAAGCAGCTTCTCTTCTGTCTGAAGGACCTCCCTTTCTCATTTCATAAGCAGTTAGAATTCCATGTAGCTGAGACATAGTAAGAATTCGTAGATTTTCCTTTTCTTCTATAGCAGATACTTTAGATTCAAACTTGGGAGACAAAGATCTTAGAACCTTTTCAACCACTATAGCCTCTCTTATTTCTTCAACCAAATTTTTCATAAAATTAACAATCTCATCTACCCGAAGAAAATAGTTAGCCACACTTTCATCATTATACATCTTGAGAGTCTCATACTGAATCCTGAGAGTTTGAAGTTTAGCACGCTTTACCTGTTCATCTCCTTCGTAGCTTGTGACAATTTTGTCCCATATTTCTTTTGCGGATTTGTAGTGCATTACCTTCATGAATTCCGTTTGGGATATACATCCTAACAGAGTACTGACTGCTTTTGCATTTGTTTCATACTTATTTTTCTCAGCTGGATCTGTAGGAGTAGCTGAAGGAAAAGTATAGCATGTTTCTACAATGTCCCAAACTTTTGTACCAAGAGATTGAAGATATGCAGTAACTCTTACCTTCCAATAATTGAAGTTTGTCCCATAAAAAACCGGTGGCCTGATTGATGCTTCTCTCTCGTAGTTGCTCATGATGAACGATCTACCTTCAAGCGATCAAGCTTCTCTGAAGGACCTGCTCTGATACCAATTGTTGGAAATAATACTGAGAAGGGGGTGAATCAGTATTATCTAGCAATTTAATAAATCTTCCTTATTTGATATTTGAATTATTTTTGCATGTCAGTACCATAAAATAATAAGCATGAACAAAGAAAACAGATAGTCACACCAAAGAACACAAGATGTAAGGTGGAAACCCAATGTGGGTGAAAACCACCTGCTGCAATATGTCTCTATCTTCTTTCAAATTAGAAACTCCTTTTACAATGATTTTGTACTGGTGCAGTCCTTTACCAGTACGCAGGCTGCAACCTGCAGAGAGCTACAACTCTCTCTCTCGTTTTCCAGTCTTCTCCTGGAAGGGAGCTACAACCCCCTACTTCTTTTCATAAAGCATCAAATGGTCACCAAGTACATATCAGTTACAGTCCACTATAGTTATCAGATCAGCAATAACAGAACTAACCCAGAACACCTTATCAACAGAGAAATTCAATCAACAGAACATCTTAATACAGAGACACAACTTTCCCTTCTGTGACCTGCGTATAGACGCAGTCTACCTTCTGCTTTCCTACAACCACCCGCAGAGATCCTTCTGCTGCGCTACGTGCCTACGCACTGTTCCTTCAATTGCTCTGCGTCCTGTTGCTTCAGGGACGCACCCAAAAACACTATCGCGCCGCGTCCTGTTGCTGCAGGGACGCACCAGAAGACACTATCGCGCCGCGTCCTGTTGCTGCAGGGACGCACCTGAACCTTGGTCGCCCTGCGTCCCCACGCAGATCTCCAGATACTGAACTGCGTCCCGGACGCACCTGATCTTCGTCTACCCTGCGTCCCCACGCAGGTATCCTCCTACTGCACTGCGTCCCGGCGCACTTTCCTTTCACTGTACCTGCGTCCTTTCGGGTATGAATGATTTCAAGACTTTAAGTGTAACCCAAACAGTTAGATCTACAGATCTGAACATGCGCCGAAGAGATCTTGGTCCATCAGTAGATTCGCCTTGTTTAGATCTAGACCAGATCTAGCCCTCATAAGATATTCAACCAAAACCATGCCAAATCCAAATGATCTCCTTTGCTTTATATAGGCAAGCTCCTCCTCAAAACATGGAACAATACCACGAGCCGACACCATAATAACACAATACCGTCGGCTAGATACCAAGAGTAAAACACAAGAAACCCCCACGTGAGCTTTTCTCTGCCTTGAAATGTGTGCACTGGGTGGATGCACCTCCTGAATGGCTGGCCTGCGTCTCTGGACGCGGTCCCTGCAAGGTGTACCTGCGGGTACGCACCTTCTAAACTGATTTCCTGCGTCCCTCTTATTTTTCAATAAAAAGAGAGAACCTTGTCATGGGAGTTGCCATCAAGTACAACATCTGTAACATATATAGTCATTCCTGAAACATAATGCCAACAACTAACGCACCCTTAGGCTTGCAAACAAGCTTTATAAAGCAGGTTGTTAGTGCACAGCTAGCGTTAGTGTGGAATCAAGGCCTGTGATTGTGGTCTTTACTTTAGCTATCTTGTCTTTCCCCTATGAGTTGATGAGGAGGTCAATTTGTTGTATAACAATCATCCAAAGAGTTGGAAATCAAGGATTCCAATGAAAACAAGAGGAAGAGCAATTCGAAAGGAAAGAATTTAGCAACAGCTCAGAAGGAAAGACCTACTTGTTCTCATTGCCAGAGAGTCGGTCATGATGAATCTAGATGTTGGAAACTTCATCTCGAGCGTAAGCCAAAGAATTTCCTTAAGGAGAAGGATGAAATGAAAGCAAATGCAACAATCCAACAAGATCTAGGCTCTGATTTAGGTGATGAAAGGAGGATAAAACATAAATCCTTCAAGTGAGGATAAAAGAGTTCAACTATTTCACATAAGTATAACTTCTAAGCACACAAAGATAGATACAATGTTTGATAGTGGAGACACGGAATCATTCGAGACCATACCGATTAGGTTGGCTAAATAAATCAACTCAAATAAAAGTCATGAAGTAGTGTCGATTAAAATTTTCCATTACAGCTAATTACATTGATGAAGTGGAATTAGATGTGGTTCCAGTAGACATATGTGGAGTTGTCCTAGGAAGTCCTTATCTTTATGATCATGATGAAATTTTTTATAGGAGAGAGCATAAATATCACCTTAAGAAATATGGGGTTGAATTTATTGTTAGGGCACATAAAAGAAAAACTCACTTGAATTTAGTTGTTGCTAATCAGATGAAGTGATTAATAAGTTCAAATAAGAGATATGTACTCATGTGTGTAAAAGAACAACATAAGGATCTAAAGGATACTTGTTCAGATTGTGAGTCTCAGTTTAAAGATAGTTTGGTCAAGAAGGTAGAAAATTTTTCAGTTCTATTTAAAGAACCCAAACATCTTACTCATAAGCAAGGAATACAACATGAGTTATAGTTGATGTCCAAGCTCCTCTTCCTAATGTCAGAATGTATCATTTCAGTCCATGTTTGGGAGTTATAAATTACAGGGATGCTGCTCAGTATTGGGGAAGGTCAGTGTTACATTTCTCTTGTATTGTATCACCATTTCATGTTTCAAATAGTTTTGAAGCCTCTTTTCAAGTGGAGAGGAAGCTTATTTGTTTTCATGTCAAAACCTTTTCTAAAGCAATGTCAAAGTATCCAGTACATGAAAGGGAAACTTATGCATTAAGGGATAGTGTTAATAAACGGAGACATCATTTAATGGATGAGGAAACAGTGATTCAAACAAATCAACAGCCACTTCAATACTTTCAAAGTCAAACTAAGTTGCAGCAGTTTTCACATTACAGTTTGTTGGGTTTATTGCAACAAGTTCACTTAGTAAGCAAAAATCAGGAAAGTACATCAAGTCAATTAGTTGATATGATGTCAAGAATGTCTTTGAATGTTTATGTTATTCCACATAATAGAATGCTAGTACATGTCAAAAGTATTGAACAATATCCAGTAGAGATTTTTTTCAAAGATGTTTATGAATCACTAATTCATGGTACTTCATGGAATGAAGTGAATTGTCATGTTCATAATAGGTTGTTTAAACATATTCGCAAGTTGTGCATATTGCAGATGGATGGAACAGTTCGTAGATTCAAAATGCGCCATGATCAACATCATCCAGGTCATCACTTTCAGGTTTTTGATCGAATGTGTTGGTACATCATCAAGGCAAGGTGGAGAGTGAGGAAGCTCTACCCTCACCTGCTATCTGTCTAGTCAAACTTTTGTGGTCAAAAGCTTTCAAGTGGAGAGGATTGATCTAGGAGGATCTTGTCAGTCTAGAATAAGTGGAGTCTTCAGTGGTTCAAAGTCGAAATGGTATTCAAATGATCATGGTCAATGAGGTCTTGAGCTTTATCAACTTCGCTAGTTTCATCGTCAACATTCAGTGTCCGATATCTTCAGCTTCGACAGTGATGTTTATGGTTCAGGATGTCCAGTGTTGATTTTCAGTTCCACCGATGATGTCAATGGTTGAGATGGCTTTCATGGTGTTCGAAGAATATGGTTTGGTACCTGGTTCTCTACATGTGTTTGTCGTCAGTTCTGCCGAGGTTTGGTCATCGACATGTGTTTGTCATCATGAGATAGTGGCAAATGTCGCTTTGTGACGAAGAGGTGTGCATGGGTTTTATTATCAAAATCAAAGTGATTTAATACATAAAACTAAGTCCTTCATCCTAATACACCTAAACCCTAACCTATACCTACACCATGTATTAAAATGCATTAAACCTAATCTACAAACCTCTCGGGCCATTACAAAACCATATAACATTGCAAAATGCATAGAAAACATTACAATGTATTACAAATGCCCTAACCATGCGGGGAGCTAACTGTAGTGGGCCATGTGAGTGCACAAGGATTGACCGTCAGGGTAACCATAACTGCATCGACATGTGCATGTGAACGTAGTGCAGGTCACCGCGCCATCAATAGTCAGCAGCTCAACAGAACCGACAAAGCCCTAACCGCGAGGGTTATCTACCTACACACATGAGCTGTCAGCATCCTACGCCCGATTAGCTAACTGCTAACCATCCTCAGGCTATTATAAGGTTTCAAAGTGGGTTTTTAGTTGTATTTTGGATATTTTGATTACACCTAGGTGGTGAATGTCACTATGTGACATTAAATCTTTAACTAAAACCCTAAATTGACCCTAAAAGTCAGCTTGTGCATTCCTAAACTCGACCTAAGGAGTTAGAATGCATCTGGAGGGTTATAAAGATAGTTTGGCTTGTTGAGGAAGGATGGAGTGTTTTTTAGAGTTTTGTATGCAAATACTGGAGTATATAAGCTTATTTGCTTTTAGTGTAACGGTAGCATCTGGAGTCAGAATTGTGAACCATGACAGGCATTGGAATGCTGATTCAGAGATCTTTCTTGTGACAGTGACCAGAAGTACCTACATGCACAATTAGTTTGGTTAAATTTTTGTGTAATCAACATTCTCGGATTCAATCCTAATAAAGTGGATGCCCATCTTGAAAGCGGACCCAGAGACTTAGTCCATCAGGGACAAGCTCCGTAATAAATATTATTGTTTAGTATCACTGTGTTTTTGTTGCATATTACTTCTGTTTACATGTTTCTCATGTTTCAATTCCATCGTAAATTCATTCCTTTTCAATTAGTTCTCATGGTTAAAGCACCTTAAGTTAACATTCAGTGCACTGATTGCATATTCTACTTCAGTTTAATGTATGATCATTTCAGATCATTTGACAACTCTATATAGTTTTATCCTCTGTTGGTGAGTTTTCTTGATCTGCATGTCCATGATCTGATCAGTTGTGTCCTGTTCCATGTAGTATGGGTTGAGATCTATTGGTATGAGTTGTTCTGCAATGTAATATGTGTCCAAAAATGGTGGAAAGTATGGTCGAAGGCAATCTACATTGAAAAATGTGTGCAGACCAAGGAACAGTGGGATGCTGAGCTCGAAGGCATTGTCACCAATGGCCTTGGTGACGGTGTATGGCCCATATTGGAGAGGGTGAATCTTGTGGTGGGGTCCAGTAAGGTGCTCCTTCTACAAATGTAGCCTCTGTCTAATATATCATGGCTTTATATAATATATCATGGAACTGTTGGCGGATGTGTTGAATGTGCGCAATGAAGTTGTTAGCCCTTTCAGCTTCGCACTGAACGTGAGCCGAATCTACCTGAGTGGATGCAAATGGTATGACCATATCAATGGGGCATAATGGTTGAAATTCCTTCCCTATCTGAAAGGGATTTTGGCCTGTTTAGATGTGGAGAGCTCTGTTGTAGTTGTGTTAGACATAAGGGAGACTTTCATCCCATGTGCATAAATGCTTTGAGTTGTACATGCAGAGAATGTGTACCATCATCCTATTGAAAAATCTATTTGGCCATCAGTTTGGGGATGGAAAGCCACAAAGTTTAGAGAGAGATTCTTCGGCGAAAATCACATGGAAAATCATTTGTCGACGCGTTTCGAACCAACAAGTGTGGTTCATCATCAGGACAAGTTGAAGAAACAGATCCAGCTAAGCAAGTTAAATAGGCAGAGCAGAGACTCCTGACCAACGGCTAGTTTGACTCAAGGATCGGGGTCAAAAATATTTTATTAGCTTAGTTAGTATAAATTGAAGGGTAATTTAGTTTACAAATTTTAATAAAAATTAGAAATTAGTTAAATAATGGACCCTAAAAGCAATAATATTATTTAAAATATTAAAATAATAAAAGATCTAACAAAGGTCAAAAGGGGGAGGTTAGTTAAAAATATTCAAAATAAAACAAGTAAATAGATAAATAAAATTAAAAATTAAAAATTATAAAATACTAAGAAGTGTCAAAACGAGGATAGGATAGTTAGGAAAAAATAATAAAATAAATAAATGGATAAATGAAAATTAAATTAGAAATGAAAAAGTAAATAAATAAATAAATTAGTTAAAAAAACATAAAAATAATAACAGTAAATAAAATAATAAAGATAAAAATAAAAATAAAATAATCAAATCAAAATTAAAAGCCTATAAAATATTTTTGACCCCGATCCTTGAGTCAAACTAGCCGTTGGTCAGGAGTCTTTGCTCTGCCTATTTAACTTGCTTAGCTGGATCTGTTTCTTCAACTTGTCCTAATGATGAACCACACTTGTTGGTTCGAAACGCGTCGACAAATGATTTTCCATGTGATTTTCGCTGAAGAATCTCTCTCTAAATTGATATGGATCACAGAAGCCTGAACTCTATTATTGAGCCACAAAGTTAGTAAATTTTGTATCCAACATCGACCAAAGACTTGGCAAAAAGGAACTCAGGAATATGTTGTCCCAATATAATAAAATGGATTGTGGGATCCCAAAGTGTACCCATACTCGCTCAAAAAATAGCTTAGCAGTGGCCTCTGGTGTGATACTCTTCTTGTAGGCTGCCATGATGGCCATCTTAGAGAATCTGTCGATGATCACAAACATTCAATCGTTTTCGTGCTTAGCAGAAGGAAGGCCCGACATGTAATCCATAGAGATAGATTCCCAAGGCTAGCTAGAAGTAGGTAGAGGAGTATACATGCCTTTCTTCTTGATGGTTGGTTTGGAAATGGCACACACCGTGAGGGATCTAATGTACTTTCCAACATCCTGACGAAGTCTCGGCGAATAAAAATACTTCTGTAATACCACCACTATTTTCTCTACTTCAAAATGTCTAGCGACTTGACTGTAGTGCGCCTCCTAAATAATCTTGGTATACTCACTTGAAGGAACACAGATGTGTCCTAGGTGGCATAACAGTGCATCCCTAAGGTGAAAATTTGGAACTTGCTTCCCTTCCAAGAGTGTCTCGTATATGCTGCTGAATTCTAGATCGCTCTTGTAAAGATGCGGCCACCCTGCTATCTCATGCCCATAGGAGTCGAGCACAGTGATTAGCACCATGACCGGTGGTTGGCTGAGGCAATAAAAAACATTATTGGTGTTTCCTTCTTATACTTAATGTTCAAATGGAACTGTTTCAAATAGGTATACCATTTCTGATGGCAATTGTTCTATAACTTCCCTTGTGTCTGTATGAACTATAGAGGTCCGTGGTCTGTGTCGATGACCGTTTCCTTCCCCAAAATGTAATGCTTCCATTGATGACAGGCTTGCACAATGGAATAGATTTCTTTGTCGTAAGTGGGGTACTTGGGGACTGTGTTTGAAAGTGTATCACTATGGTAACCACTGGATGCCCATGCTAAGTAAGAACCGCACCAATATCATAGTCAGAGGCATCTGTCTCAATCTCAAATGGTTGTTGCAGGTCTGGTAATGTGAGCGCTGGTACATAATAGAGGCGATTCTTCAAATCGAAGAATGTTGGTTGTTAGGTTTCTAACCAAAAAAATTTTTCTTTCTCTCTGCCCTTGGTGAATTGACTTAAAGGCCAAATGATATGAGAGAACCCCAACACAAACCTATGGTAGAAATTGGCAAGACCCAAAAAGTTGTGGAGCTCTGTTAGAGTGGTTGGCACTAGCTAATCCTGAATGACTTGTATCTTTGATGGGTCCACATGTATACCCTTCTCATCAATGATGTCCCCCATATATTGAACTTGGTTCAGGCCAAAGGTTCATTTCTCTAAGTAAGCACATAGCTTGTCTTGGCGTAAGGCTTGAAGGACCTATCGAATATGGTGGAGGTTCTCTTCCCAAATCGAGTTCAATATCAAGATGTCATCTAAATCACCACCATGAATGCATTGGTGAAGGGTTGCAAGATCTCATCCATTAGTCTCATGAAGGTTTTAGGGGCGTTTATCAATCTGAACAGCATGACCAACCATTCAAAAAGGTCCTCCTTGGATTTGAAGGCAGTCTTCCACACATTGGAGGGTTCAATAGGAACCTGGTGATAACCTGACTTCAAATCAATCTTATTGAAATATTTACCCCCATTGAGCTAGTCCAGAAGTCATCAATCCACGGGATTGGGTACCTATTACAGACAATGATCTTGTTCAGTGATCAATAGTCAATACAAAGCCTCTAGGTCCCATCCTTCTTCTGTAATAATAAAATCTGGCTCCCACAAGGTGATGAGATTGGCCTAATGTACCCTTTCTGGAATAGTTCCTGAATCTGCCTCTTGATCTCATCGTTCTCTAGAACAAAGCGTCGATAGATTGGTCCATTAGGCAGTGGTGCACTCGGTATCAGATCTATGGAGTGCTTGACCTGACAGTGTAGAGGTACTCCTATGGGTGAGGCGAAAATATCCCTGTACTCCTCCATGACCTTATCCATCTGCTGCTGCTATGTGGAGGAGATCTATGTGGAAGTCGTCACCATAACCTTCTTCATTCCCTAGGGGTGAACCATAAGGAAAATAAATTTCCTGGTTTGGGAAATAATCTTACTGCATTGCTTTGCAGTGATGAAAGAGATGGTAGTAGGCGGGGCTACCTCTGGCATCCTCTACAACTTATTAGCCAAAGTAATAATCACATAGCAAGGTCTAGACTCATATATAGCATGTTTCTTCTACAAGTATGGTTGTCCTAACAATACATCAAAAAATTCAAGAGGAGCAATGTCACATAATACCTCATACATGAAGGGCTTGATGATGTAGGGAAGGCAACACTGTTGGCTGACACCAAGATCTCGTCCTTGGTGAATCCACTCAATGGTGTATGGATGTGGCTATGCTATCGTCTTTAGGCCCAATTGCTTCACGACCTCTGCTGAAATGAGGTTCTTTGGGATCTTATTGAACTCACATCGTTTCGACATGTCCTTCTTCATCTTCGGGGTGTTTTTCTTTGCTTGCGGCTTCGACGAACTGTCCTGGGTAGTGCCACCTTGGCTTGGTCCTTTGTTTTGTGGTTTGGGGGCACCTTTTCCTTGCTTTGTATTTGCAGATCCAAAGTCCCCCTTCTTCTATTTAAACTTCTACTCAATCTTGACAGCGTATCGATACGTCGTGCCGAGCGAGAAAATTTCCAAGAACTCCATCCCATCCTAGATGTACTTGTGTAGATAGCCGCATTACTTGAGCACCAAATTCCGCTCAATATCTTTGATACCCAGTTTCGTGTGAAGGTTATGGAAATTAGTTTTGAACTCTAGCACACCTTGTTCCCTTCCCTGCTGTAGCGTGGTCCACTTTATGTATTTGTCATCATAGCTCCCAAGAGGGTAATATTGTTCCTTGATGGCATCTCGGAAAGAATTCCAAGTGGGTGGGGCTGAAAACAATGAGTGTTCACTCTCATCCTTTTTTTCATAGTAGGTTTCCCACCAACCCTTGACATGTGGGGTGGCTTTAAGAAGTGCAAAAGTAATCGTTTACTGATTGGAAAAGTCATGAACTGAAAAATATCCTTCTGTGATGCAGGAAAGTATTCCCTTCGTGGACAGAGGCAACCCCTCTAGCCCTAGAGTGGGTCAACAATAGCTTTCCTTAAACAGTCATAGTTGGAGTCCTACCTCAACCGGTGGTCAATGGAGTTCCGTTGCACTGCTCCAGCTTCCACTTCCTTCTCCTAATGAGTGATCAACCTGAAACAATGCAAAGGAAATACAACAAAGCACGTAACCGAAAAACAACAATGATCTATTTACTCACAAAGTCAAGAAGTCATGAGCTATCAAGTAAATTACATATAAGACATAGGAAAACATCATTGATTGTATTAATAATGAAATAAGAGTGAGCTTACAACCAAAGTCTTGATGTCACAAGCCTTCTTAGAAGGATCCAGCCAGCATGTTCCTCAAGCATTCACTCTTTGAAGATGGATCTCCCAACATAAAAGGTCTATCTCACTCATAAGTTTTACACAAGATTAAGGGCACTTCACAACCTTCCACAAGCTATCAACAACCGCACACTTGTCACACTCACACCAGCTATCTAGCAAACTCACAAACACTAACAACACTGCTCAACTAGCCAACTATCAAAAACTAGCAATGCATAGCAATGGTGAGAGTTTAAATAGGAGAAGGAGTCTCCATGAAAGGTGGAAAAGTGAGCTTATCCCAAAGGAAGGTAGCACAATTGATGGAATTGCCATGCCAGAGAAGGAAAGGTGACACAAACTATGCCAACAACTAGGTTTGGAGTCATCTGGAAGGCCGACTGTTGGAACAAATTCGCCCAATCTGGATCATCGCGGGGGCATAACTGAGCTATAGCTCTGACATCGCTAGTGAATAATGTAGCTAGTCATATCGCTAAAGATGTAACAAGTAACCCCACGTTTAGACATGAAATCGGACCATCGGGGGAATCAGGTGTACTTCCATGCTGGCAGCGCATATGGACTGTTTAGGAGCACCCTTCAGCACGTATATTTAGTCCATAGTCGCGATGAGGTAGATAACTTAGGAAAAGTGGGTCATTTGGCAACATCAGAGAGCATTTGTCTAATATGAGCATGTTTGACTTGGACACATGACACAGTAGAAGGACTGGAGTGAAGACAGTGACAAATTACTGTGTAACAGATGCCCCCTAAAGTATGAAGCCCGAGAGAGTGGGAGGGGTGAAATGCTTTACGAAACTGACTGAGCTGGAACACCATTGGGAAGAACCTGCATGCAAGTACAACTGATATCTCTAATGATGAAATACATGTAGTCTAGGCATGGGCGCAACCATCCAAAAGACATACAAAATAGGTCTGTGGTATGGACGCGGCCATCCAGCTAATAAGACCATGATAATAAAGGTATGATCACAGCCATCCATGAAGAGTCATGTAATCATAAACCAGTCCACGCAGCCCAGACATATGTAATCTGAGTTCGGGGTCTTGTCACACGAAATGAGTCGATCTTGCAGACAAGATAGACCTTCCTAGAATCTAATGATATCTAGTGACAAGCAAGCCAATCAAAAACTATCTTTCTCTAAATATACATTTATAAACAAATACAAACAAGTGTTTAGGCCTACCTTGGGTCCAATGCAAGTTTGTGGAAGCCTCGCTCCTATGATCCAAATGAGCTCCCTTGTTGCAAATCTGCAAACACAAACAAGCAAACAAATTAAATAGCACCTAAAAAGCCAATATCATAAATCATACTTAACATGATGATCAAGGAATTCATGAAACAAATGACATAAGAAAATTTGTTGAGAAAATGAATCTGATTGTATTAATTCAAATCAAAGAAGAACTTTACAACCTGTGCCTTGATGTTGTACAAGCTCCTCCCAGGGTCCAAAAAGAAGTCTCCTCTACTTTGACAAGTTTCACTCTCTTCCCAATGAAGCCAAAAAGGCATGTGATCTCTCCTCTCAAGCTTAACTAGGAAGTCTCAATTCCACCAGCATTTACCCTAAAAAATGTTTAGCTTCTAATCTCCCTAGCAACCAGCCCAATGCCTTAATTTATAGTGCAATGGAGGGAAGTTACTAGGTCCTCCTTCAAAGGGATAAATCCCTCCTTCAAAGGGATAGCTCCTCTCATCAAGGGATTAGCTCCTTCTCTTTTGGGATGCATGAACCACCTAAGAGCGACCAATCCACGTCAAAATTCCTTCTAGAATCATATAGAATTAACCCAAAGTGAGGTTTTTAGAATAAACTTGCGCCTTTTTGACTTTCACAGGGGTCCGCACCCACTCCTTTAGGGACAGAGCGGGCAGGTCCGCAGTTTTTGTGAACAGGGGGTGCGAGACCACAGGCAACAGTGAGAGAAAGTGCGGAACCAGAGCTTTGTTGATTTTCAATGTCTTTCTCTCATTTTCAAAGCTTGACTTGAAGAGCTAAGGTTTGAGACTTGCTTAGGAGGATAGTACAAGTGATGATAGACCCATACTGACTGCAAATAATCATGGTGACGATATTTTTGTGTAATAGATTGCCCCCTAAAGTGCGAAGTCTGTAGTAGATGAGGATTTCATTTATCATTTAGGAAGAGTGAAGTAATTTATCATTTCGAGGATCATCTTGTGGAGAGCCCGGTTGGAACCTGTAAAAACATTCAATGCAAGATATATATATGAGATCATATCATCGCTGAGGTAGGCATTCCCATGCTCAGATCAAAACTGACTTAGAAAACTAACTACTACTCTGATATAGGAATGATCTTGTAAAACATCACAAGTATAGACTCATGTAGACACAGTATGGACGCAACCATCTGTTTATGAATATTCCACCATATAATGAATACAAAGTTCCTTGCAGCCTATATTGTGGAAACTAGATCCAGGGTCTTCATTTCTACTTCCCGAAATAGTATGATTCTATCCATGCGAATGAATGTGTTGAAGTCGAACATGGTAGAAACCACTTGATTACCAGCCAATGATGTAAACTGTTAACAAGTGTGAGAGAAAACACCAGTGATGTCAATGGCTCTCAAAGTACCCAGTACAATCCATGAGATGTGAATAGATGTGTTGATGTCGAACATGTCACGGAATCCTTTGATCGAAGGTCAATGATGCAACCTATCGTCAAAGGTGAGAAACCTGCCATTGAGGCATGCAGATCCCAAGGTACTGATGATTTCTAGATCATATTTCTAGATAATGAGCTGAAGTCGATAGAAAGTGATCCGTCGTAGGCAAGCCCACAACACGAAATCATAGATCAAGTTGAAGAAATTTAGTTGCAAGGACTGACTCAGGGATGGTCAAGATGGATGACAGATATTTTGCAGATGAATGGCTTTATTGGCAGTGACCTCTTGAACACATAACGACACAGCAGATGGTTTGGTGACAATTGACCCAAAGTTAATACCCAGAAACCAGTTGAAGACTTTCAATGTGGTTCGATCAACTGTTAGGCAAAGGATTTCCCAACCCAAGTGAATAAAAGTGTCGTGTTCAAGAGTGGTTACAAAGTATGACAAACAAGCTCATTTTTCTCTCTTTTCCCCCACCATTTTTGGCAAGTACCTCTTTATTTTTGACAAGCTTGAGGAGGATAACATTTGCTTGATTATAAGCTCATCCTTCGGATGAGTCCAACTTAGTTTAAATTCGAACCCTAAGAAGGAGTGGTTCGTTCCTGTTTGTAATTGAACAGGTGCTTTACTGTAGAATTTTAACGAGTCCAGTATAGGAGAAACTCGGCGTTTTTCAATTTTAGAGAGTCTGAAAAAACTTAAGAAGACTCCAGGGTTGACCTTTTTCGTAAATTTGTGTCTCCCAAACCCGAAAAAGTATAAAAAAATACTTGAGAGAACCTCTTGATCTTTACGAACAAGGAGTACTTTTCGTAATTAGTGCCCCTGATCCGAAAAAAGTAAAAAAGCGATCAATGACACGTCGTTTTATAACCAATATCGAATTTGAAACGACAAAAATCTGGCAATATTTTCATGTTTTTACGGTTAGAAAAGAGCTGTAAGTGGACCATCTTTTTAGTTCCATTTTAATGAGTTTAAAAATAAAAACTCGGCGATCTTTTCATGTTTTAGGAGTTAGAAAAGAGCTTAAAGGTGACTCTAAATGTTTTTTTTGTCAAAAATGATCAATTTCACCTGAACAATCTGTTACCCTGAACAAAAATTGCAAACATTACTCATACCTGTTTGAGATGGATAAAAATGCTGCAAAAATTACCTTTCTAAAGTGAAACATAAACAAATTTACAATTCATTTATTCAAAAAACTTATAAAAAGGGCTTTCGTCAATTCATTTTTACCGTTGAAGATTTGGGTGAGAAAATAATGCTTTTGTTCAGAAACTTCCCGTGAAGATTGCGGAAAATCCATCCGTCGGAATTGAACGCCGTCTCCTCCAGGTAATCCACATCATCCTACTCTTTAATTTCAACCATTTCAATTTGTGTTTTAGGGTTTTATTTCATTTTTTAGAGGGTTTTTAGGCTAGAAACCCGTGCGCGGGGGCCCGCGGGCATAACACTGGCAGCCCGTGGACCCCGACTTTTTCTCAATGGGGAAAACGTCAGGGGTCTGCACCTTCCATGAAGGCAAGGTGCGGACTCACGCACTGTCTCTAATAGAGAGGGTGTTGTCCCCGCAGCAAGGGTTTTTAACCCAAAAATTCTCAAAATTGACCCAAACAATTTAGTTTCTTGCATTCTAATTTGCCTTTTTGTTGGATGTAGAGTGTATATCATGCTAGATTGGCGAGAACGGGAGCATGAGGACGTGGATCTTGCCACGTTGAATCACCAACCTTTGATCGATGCATTGAAGGCATGTGGCTTGTACAAATTCTGGGCCATACCTGGCATGAGGGCCCAGGTGGATTTCTTACAGTGGCTGGTAGATAGGTGGAGCATACAGGACCAGTGCTTCTTCATTGGTGGCCACCAGCTCGAAATTGAGCCGGCAGACATATACTTTTTGACTGGTTTTCCTAAGAGAGGCGAAGACTTGACTCTATTCAGGACTAGGCTAGGTGGCCAGTCTGTCGATAGCCTCCGGCTAGAGTTCTGCAACAGCCAGGCTAGAGACAAAGGGATAGACATTAAAACCATATCCCATCCTGAACTCATGGTAATCACGTTTACTGTTACCAGAATTTGCGGGAGTTCCGCACTACATATTGCCACCGGATCCCAGATGCGGATGGCAGTTGACTGCTTTCGAGGCACCATCTTCAACTGGTGCGATGCTGTGTTGGCTAATGTAAAAGGCCAACTGACTAGAGCTAAGAATGGAAACTGGAGACCTATGGTTATGGGGCTTTGGTTGTGAGTTTTGGTCTAGAGAGGGTCCCAATGTTGGTCTCACAACACCTTACTGTTGGAGCTGGGCTTCCTTGAGAGCCCAAACTGATGCGATGGGTTGCAGTTATGGCCCATCATCCGGACGAGGGGAAAGAGGTCATTCGATTCAAACCTGAGTATTTCCATTGGTTGGAAAACCAGGTTTTTGCTATTCAGGACTTCCCTTATGCTGGGGTATATTTTCGCGGTGACCCAGACATGGCTCTTTCACCAGGAGAGCAGTGGGATGATTCAGGTAAAATTCTTTTCAACATTTTCCTATTAAATTTGTTTTTTTTGTTTTTATGTCGTCCCAAAAATGATAGTAAAAGTTTCAATGCAGATGTGGGTCCATAGCGACCAGCCGCTCTCCGGCCTTACGAGAGGAAACAACCAGCTGCAGCGACGCCAGCCCCACAGGACAAATCAGCAGAGTCCTTGGCCGAGTTGGAGAGTCATCTAGAGCGCTTGACAGGGGACATTCCAGAGACCGGCATAGATGACATTCCTCGTCGACTACATCTCTATGTGATTGGGGTCCCAGGACCTTTTAGGAGGTTCCTTTGTAAGGTGGCCCGTATAGTTGTTTCTTATCGAGATCATCACCAGTGATAGGATGATCGCCTATTGTAAACACATATGACATTTTTGCTTTTGTACTTATCATTTTTGCTGATCATAAGGTGTTTTTCAACCTATGATCGAGGACAATGTATATTTTGACACACTCTTATATATATCACTATTATCGGCTTATCTTGTAAATCATGTTATGGAATGCTTTTAAATTTACATGTATGATTATTGCAAATGTCTACTTAACATTCGAGAAGCAATTGCATTTGCTAATGTATTTAAAGATCTTGGAATATGCTGATACTCAATATAATCAAATTCACGTTCCAAGACGCACTCTCAAAAATAATCTTAATAACACTGGATTTCTAATGGCATACACTCTATTAAGTTGTAATACAACGAGTTCAGAATCTAACCTCACTATCAAACTCCGAATCCCAAATGAAATAGATTCATATAATAACTCAATCACTGCACTATACTTTGCAATGTTGTTCATTGTTTGACCGAGGCTTACCCCATGCATAGATACCAACTCGTCAGAGGGCGAATAGATAACCCAAGCTGCGGAAGAAATGTTTCGTGTATTACGAAAAGCACCATCAGCAAAACCAATGTATGTTTGGAGAGGCATCGACATCTGCAATATCAAGAGTAAAACCAAGATAAGCTGGAATAATGACGAAAAACACTCTCTAAGATAAGCACACTTTTTAAACTAAAACACACCAGCTAGAAAGAAAACTATCCTAACTAAAAATCTCCATACCCATTCCTTAAGCATAATACCTCTTCAGGTAAAGACCATTTTTGGGTTTACCTAAAGAGTCCCCGTCAAAGTCTACCAATTCATAGGCCCCTTTTGCTAGCTTTCGCTTGACAACATAGGGACCATGCCACATAGGAACGAATTTTCCAGCGCCTAATTTATCATTAGCTTGATCGTACAATAAGACTATATCTCCTTCCGAAAAATTTCGAGGGGTCACATTTCGATCATACTGAGCTTTAATACGTTTTGCGTGAGTTTCGATCGCTAATGCAGCATCACGTCGATTCTCATCTAATTGAGCCAAGTATAACAAACGTTTTTCCTCTTCGGAAGTGGCTGGAAGTAACTCGATGGCCATTTGCAATGATGGGATTTCGCATTCAATGGGTAACACAGCGTCCAGACCATAAACTAGTTGGAAAGGAGTGAACCCTGTTGACGTTTTTACTGAGGTTCGATACGCCCAAAGCACTGAAAATAGCATGTTATGCCAATTCGACCGATGAATCCCAATGATTCGTCGGATCATGATGACTAAAACTTTGTTGATGGACTCAACCAGACCATTAGCTTGTGGATAATAAGGAGTTGAACTATCGTGACGCAATCCAAGCTGGCCTGTAAGTTCGGTCATCATAATGTTTCGAAAATGATTCCCATGATCAGTGATAATCTCTTGTGGAACACCAAACCTAGCAATTATATGATTGTATACGAAAATTGTAACTGTTTTGCCATCTGCCACAAAAGTAGGCATCGCCTCGGCCCACTTGGTAAAATAATCTACCGCAAGGATGATATACGCATGCCCCCCGACCGAGTGAGGGTTACATGTAATAAAAATCGATACCCATTTGGAAAAAGGACCAACGACAATTATAGGGTGGCGAGGAGCAGGTGGAGCGCGCATATTTCTATCAAAAATTTGGCAGTTGTGGCATTTCTGGACTGCGTTAATACAATCTTTAAACAAAGATGGCCAGAAGTAGCCAGCGCACAATATCTTTTGGGCTTTGGCATAGCCAGACATATGACCGCCACACGCTCCAGAGTGACAGTCATTTAGAACCCTTTCAGCTTCCTCATGAGTTAAACAACGTCAAAAAATAGAGTCTGCCCCACGGCGATAAAGAGTATCTCCAATAATGTGGAATTGTTGGGACTGGAATCGTATTTTTCGACGTTCTGACCCTGAAATTTCTGGCCGAAAGGATTGGGTTTGGAGATAAACGATGATATCTCCATAGCACGGATCTAAAGTGCTGATTAGAAATAAGGATTCATTCGCAATGGGCTCCTCCGCCACAGTTTCCGTGTTAGCACGCGGGAAGTCACACATTAACTCCGCAAAAACTAAAGATTTCTTAGACTTTGATTTTTCAAATTCTAAGTCGAACTCCTGTAGGATCACAATCCATTTGGAGTACTTGCCCCCTAGAAATTGCTTGGTCAAAATGTAGATCATAGGGGTGCAATTAGAAATTACTGTAGTTTTACGTAGTAAATGTAGTGACGAAAACGTTGGACAGCTTGAACAGCTACCAATGCCAATTTCTCCACATGTGAGTATTTTAGCTCAGTTGGATTTAAAGTTCGACTAAGGTAACATATCACATGTTCAGTACCAAATTCATCTTCCTGAACTAAGACCATTCCAATGGTGGAATGAGAGGCAGCGAGATACAAGAAGTAGTCCTGGTTGTAGTTGGGCGGATGCAATAACGGTGCATGGGTCAACGTGTGTTTTAGTGCTTCAAAATATTTCTGAGCTATCTCATCCCAATAGAATGGAGTATTCTGTTTCAACAACCGGGTAAAACCCTTTGTAACCTCGGCATAGTTAAGAATGAATCGTCATAAAAAGTTTGCTTTCCCTTGCAAACTTTGGAGTTGGCGAAGACTCGAAGGAGGAGGAAATTTGACAATAGCTTCAACCTTCGAGGGATCAATGCGAATGCCAGCTTTTGAAATAACAAACCCCAAAAATCGACCCGTTTCTATATAGAAAACACACTTGTGTGGATTCAACCTAATCTGATAATGCCTACACCTCATAAAAATTGCTCGTAAATGGATGAGATGATCAACTCGATGTAATGAATGAGCAGGAAAATCATCGAGATAGGGTTGCACAATGTGCTTGATGTCATGAAACGCATAAGACATGGCCCTTTGAAAAGTTGCCCCAGCATTCTTGAGCCCAAAAGGTAATTTGCAATAAGAAAATGTCCCCCATGGACAAATGAAAGCCGTTTTTGGTTGATCGGCAGGTAGAATATTGATTTGATTGTATCCGGAAAAACCATCCATGAAGGAGAATATTTCGCTGCCGGCACAATCATCAATGATTTGATCGATATAGGGAGTTGGGTAATTGTCCTTTGGACAGGCTCGATTAATGTCCCTATAATCGATACATATTCTTATTGTCCCTTGCTTTTTGTTAACCAGAACAATATTCGATACCCAATCCGTTAACGGAATCGGATAAATGAAACCTGCTTTGAGTAATTTTTCAACTTCTGCTTTAATAGCAGCAGCTTTTCTTGGGTGAATCTGATGCAAACGTTGCCGGATGGGTTTAGCGTCCGGGTAAGTCTTGATTTCATGAACAACAATTGCGGGGTCAATTCCTGGCATTTCCTCATATGACCAGGCAAACACGTCGCGGAATTCTTGAAATAGGGCCTTATATATTTGAATTTCATCTTCTGTACACAAGGCACCTATATGAATGTTTTCAACAATTCCAGGCTTAACCGAAATGTCAATAGGAATAGTTCGAGAGATGTTTCCCAAATTTAACTCTGAATCAGGATTTTTCATTGGATTCTGAGGTTCCTTGACATATTCAGTCGTAAAAATTGATGAAAAATCATTTTCAAAACGATCATTCTCGGGTAAGAACGAAGATCTATGATGGATATCTTCCCATCGTAAATCATCTACACATAGGATTTCACGAATTTTCTCATCAGAGTGAACAAGTTTGGAAAACATTGTTGAATCCGAGTTTGATGTGAAAAATGATTCCTCGTGGACCACATTCATTAAGTCAATTTTGGTTGAAGATGGGTTGGAAAACGATTGCACGGCCTCATACGCAATTTCATATGGACTTAAAGGCATAACATCACCAAATGAGTCTATCTCAGATTCAGAAGGTACGATCCAACGATCGTCATAAACAATGGTGTCTGATGAAATCATATCAATGGTTGCAAAAGAAGACGATGCGTTGATCGGAGGAAAAGGAAAAGTTCCCAGTAAACCGACATATTTAACTAGTCCTACTCCAACATCCTTATACGGGATAGTCGTTTTACCGACATGCTGAATGCTTTCAGAAGTGGCTGGGTCGGATGAAAAGAAAGCTAGCTGGTCTATTGTTATGATCTTTCCATTATGAGGAAAATTTATAACCCGAAAGACTGATGAAACACCAGCTATCATAGCATAAGACCAACTACAACCTAAGAGAAGGTTGTATTCTAGAGGGGCATCAACCACCTCCACATCTAGATTAACAGTTTTTCCTTCAACCCCTATAAGTAAATCCTATAGAATGCCAAAAGGATGAAACCCACGGCCATCAAAGGCTTATAGAATCGTCGGGGATTGATTTAGTGAAGGAGAACCAAGCGATATCCAACACTGTATCGACATAATACACATTGAGGCTCCCTCATCAATCACAGTCCTATGAATATGCCTGTTTTTGAATATCACTGGGATCTGGAAAGCCATTTGATGAGGTAAGCGTGGTGTACTATTTTCTAGATCAAAAATTATTAGGTTCGAGTCCTGAACGTCAACAACTCCTATAGCCGACAAAAGTAATTTACGCTGTGCTGGACATGATTGCAACACTTCCAAAGCCGACATTGCTGAAGGTGAAACAGCTAAATCCTCAACAATGTTATAGTTCTGAGCCGCTCTCGCATGTGGATTGAAAGCTGACTTTCGAAGTATACCCTTGGCGGGCGGTTTGATTACTAAGTCTGGATTAGGTTTCTCGATCTGTAGTGGATCGGAACTGGGAGCTGAGGTTGATGGGTTAGAATGAGAAGATTTTGCTTCTTTACCATCAACAGGACTTTTACTACCATAATCATGCGATCGAGTCGCAATCCTAACATGGGACATCATCAGTATGGGTTCTTCATTGGCACTCGAGGAAGAACCTATCATCTTACTGTCTTGACTTGGAAAGGGATCCTTCAAAATAGCAGGCGTCTGGGAACCTTTGACAATCTTTACAACCTTTGCACGATGAGGGCAGTCTCTTGTAAAATGCTCTTCGTCACAAATGAGACAAGGATAACGAGGTTTGCGTTTCTCATCACTTGATTCTTCTTTTTCAGGTTTCTCTTTTGAATTTTTATCCGTTTTATTTTTCTTCTTCCCTTTCTTCTTACCACCGGATTTTGATTTGGCTGTAGATGACTATACAACATGAATATTGGCGGAAATCTCCGCGGAAGAATCTCCTGTCGGGGAATCTGGCAAGGTTATGATAGGAGAAGAATTCTTGGAAGACTTCTTCTTACTTTTGGTGTTAACTGTACCAATCATACCATCAGCGGCATGAGACCCTGAAGGAGCTGTTGCAATTTGATTTTGCTTAGGAAGATCGGGGATTTTCTCGTGTAACGTACCTGACTGAGTATAAACCAAGTCAAGGTACTCTGCTTGAGCAATTACTTGCTCCTCAGTAACGACTCCGGCCTTAACTACATCCTCAGTGATCTTTGGCAATAAAGATTTCACAAACCATTCAGCTAATATCTGATCCGGAATAAAAACCTTCACTAAACGCCGTCGACATCTCCATTCATGAATGTGATCTGAAATGTAAGTGGACTTCGACTGCTTTAGTGAAGTTAGTACTTCTGTGCCATTGTCATATCTGACTGGCAACTGAAAATGAGTTAAAAACGAGGTAGCTAACTGACTAAAGTTATAAAAAGTGCCTCGCGGTAACTCAATGTACCACTTGGCCGCAAGACCAATTAGAGTGCGTTGGAAAAGCCTTAGACGGATTGAATCATCTGAAATGGAGTTACACGCACACCAAAGGTGATGAGTCATCACATGGTTCGACGGGTCCTCTCCTGATTTTCCTTCAAACTTAGGAATATCACTAGGCAACTTATTCGGCATTGGCGGCCAAAACAGAAGATAATTAATGGGATCGTTCGTTAGGCGCGACAAGTTAGGCAAGTCCAAAGTTGCGATAAATGGTAACTGAAGATTAGGGTCCCTAAAACTCTGGGTCATGAGACCAGCCCCAGGAGGAGGATATCCAGGATAACTAGGAATAGGAATTGCATTTGGGATATTGTATCCTCCCGAAAAACCAGGATTAACCGGACTGTACTGGGGTTGTTGAGGTTGTTGATATGTATACCCAGGGTACGGTTGATACTGATAGACTGGATGCTGCACAACAGGACTGAATTGGTACTGTCCCTGGTACGGTTGATAAGTAAATTGTGGTTGACTTGTGACAACCGTACTTGAACCAGGTTGTCCTACAGGCATCTGAACCGAAGTTTGAATTGTGGATCCAGACTGAGGTAAAGATGTCTGAGGAGTAGATACAGGAACAGTAGAAACCAGAGCTGTCGATACTCCAGAAGTAGGTGGGGTAGATTGAACAGATGTTGCAGCAGTTGCAGCAGCTGTTTGAGGCGGAGTACGAGGCGTACTAGGCCCAAGCTGAGAAACTACCGAAGGTACAGAAGTTTGAATAGTAGACTAGACAGGTTGCTGGGGTGAACCAGAAACTAAGGGTTGTCCAGTTTGAGATGACAACTGTACATTTGGTTGCAAGACCTGTTGAGTTTGTGATGGATCCCACACTAAATTCATTCCAGGGTACGGACCCATAACAGGTTGAGAATATTGAGGACCATAATCGGGTTGAGGGTAGGGTTGATAATTCAAAGGTACATTTCCCGTTCCTTGAACACATGTTTGACCGGAGGGTGGTTGGAAACCTTGGTTCGAGTATTGACCTTGGGGTTGATACCCTTGAGGCACGTACTAATACTGGGGTTGATCTTGAGGTGCATATTGATACTAGGGTTGAACTTGTAGTACATATTGAGTCTGGGGTTGACCTTGAGGAACGTACTGTCCCGTAGGTATGTACTGTCCTTGAGGTTGCCCCCTAGGCGCAAATTGGGTACCTTGAGGTTGCCCCCCAGGCGATAATTGAGGATTTTGAGGCTGCCCCCCAGGCGGTAACTGGCCACCTTGAGGTTGAGGATTAGGAATAGTACCTGACATCATGAGAATATCTTCTACACTCAACGGCTTAGTACCATTGTTTCCAGTTAATAACCCTTGTTCAATGGGTTGAGGAGATGCTCCCGCAAAAGTACCAGAAAGTGACTGATACCCAGAAGGAAAAGAAGGGCCACCGTACAAAAAGGATTCTGACGATTGAGTAAACATGGACGACTGTCTTGACATATTTAACGGAGGATAGTAACCTCTAGCCTTGGGTTTTCCAAAAAATTAGTCAATGAAAGATACCAAGCACTCCTCCTAGGTGGACTGTAAAAAATTGATTCACGCTCCCTTAGTTCAATAACAGGTTGATTTTCAGGGATAGGGATGCCTACTTCTTCTTCCAGAGTAGCAAGTTCTTCCATAACTATAAGTCCAGAAGGAAGATTTTGGGTAATTATTCTTTCTACCCTAGGTGAACCAGGACCACTAGAAGTTGGAGAGGTAAACCCTGATGTTGGAGTAGCAGCAAATTCACTTTCATGTTCGGATATTTCAGGTTCGTCACCTATATCCCTAGTAGATGAAAAGCTACGAGTAATTTCGGAAACAGACACTGATTGTGGATTATAATCTGCTACTAAAGCTTGAAAATGAGGATGTACCGCCAAAGAAGACTCTCCTTCTTCAGGTGACCCAACTCTACTGTCTCTAGGAGTTACGAGGGCTCTTAACCCTTCAGGCTGGCTCGATGAAAACTCAGGAGGTTGGCCCCAAAGTATACGGGACTTCCTCGGTAATTCAGACACGATTAAAAATTTTTAACTACTTCACACGCAAACAAAGTAAAATCTCAATGAAAACCACCTAAAGCCTCTAAAGAACCAAACAATTTTGAATCACACGCCTAAAGAATCTAGGAGATCGAACACACACAAATAGTAACTTTCTATACTGAAAACACTAGTTGGTGATGAAGCCCAACGTCACAGAGTTCAATATAGAAATGGCGATTGGAACAGTTACCCCTGCAACCTGCTTAATGAATAGACTAGCACAAGTTCCTCCACTAAACCATCTCGAGTGAAGAGAACCCCCAGAAAATCCAAGTGAGTCTAGCCGACGTCTGCTCCAGGTACAGTGGGATCTTCCCACCACTGTCACCTTAGGAAGAATCCTATAGAATATGGTCACTAAGGTTACCAACGGAAACAAATATACCTGGGGGAACAGTCTACGATCCGATATGCACGCAAGGGCAGAGTAACAAGCTCAATCCCCTTGAAGTCTCCTTGACATAATCCAAGGTTTACCAACAAGTGACCCCAGGCTCCTCGACAATTGTTAATCCGAGGTTTACCGTTTTTAATACGTGAATATCTGGCGTCGTTCCCAATGATGAAGGATTGATTTCCACACTGGTTCAGACACGATCTCGTGCTTCTCCTTTAAGAGGAGCTTTCCCAGAGCATAAATGCAAAAATTGGATTTCTCTCCTACCGCAAGATACAACTACTTGTTTGTTTTTACTGTCTTGGAGAGTTAATTACTCCCTACTCCAAGACACTAGCCTAAGCTATGTTGGTGTATCAGAGCCCTAGAAATAAAAATATTACTAGATAGATTTTACTTTAAGCGTTATTTTTATTGTTTTTTGTTTAAGTCAAGAGGTGCGGAGATGAAACTCGTGGTGTGAAGACTCGACTCGAAATCACTAAAAAATGCACTTAAGATGATTAAGCAATCTTTTCCCTTCAATGAACTTCTAGCTAGGAAAGAGTTTGAGAATGCAAATACTTGTAAACACAAATATTTCTTAACAAACAAATTAAAAGAAGAGCTTTTTGTCTTTTCCAATGCACTCAAAACGAGACAACTAGTTATTTTCACAAAAATTTCCCTTTTCTTTCAAAACACTCAAACACTACAAAAACAAACTTTTTCCAAAAGAGATTTTTTTTTATTTTTTATAAAACACTCAAAACTATGGAAATGACTAATCTTGAGATCTATAAACTATAAAAACCTATTTGAAGTCAAAGCTTACAAGATGTTTTTTTCAAGGATGTTTTACTTAGCTACATGCAAACTAAGGACTAATTTGTCTAGAATCACAAATCAGTCAAAAAACAACCAATTTTTGTTTTCTTTTCTAAAAATGAAATCCAAACTTTTAACGCAAGCTTTTTCGAAGTTTCGTAAAGAGAAAACACAAGGTGGATTCCTCAACAAAGGTAGATTTTGCAAATGGTCAGACTCACAAGAAGGCTAGTAAAAACCAAGGTGGTCTGAGGTTTCTACAGCTTCTAAGCTCAGAGCTACTACAAGACCAAAATGAAAACCAAACCCAACAAGCAAAACTTCTAGGAATTTCACGTAAAACCCTAACACCAATGGAATTAACCTAAGAAATGATTCTGACAAGTTATATGTAGGTCTGGGCAGGGGATAACAACATCTAAACAAAAACTAAGCTGACTAACAGAGAAAATCTTAGGTTTTCCAAAATTTTGACAGGGTCCGCAGGCCCACAGTTAACACAGGTGCGGTACCGCTCTGTGCTAAAAGCAAAAGTGCAGATAGGTCCGCACTGTGTCACAAGCCGAGGGTGCGGTCCTCTCCCAAAGTTATGAAAAACAAAAAATAATCCTAGATCTACTAAATCTACCCAATTCCACACACAACAAGCCAAAAACAGAAACAAAAACACCGTTTCTCAGGTCAAAGTAAAAACAAGGAAAAAATCAAGTCCCCAGTGGAGTTGCCATTTTGTCACACGGAATGAGTCGATCTTGCGGACAAGATAGACCTTCCTAGAATCTAATGATATCTAGTGACAAGCAAGCCAATCAAAAACTATCTTTCTCTAAATATACAATTATAAACAAAGGCAAACAAGTGTTTAGGCCTACCTTGGGTCCAATGCAAGTTTGTGGAAGCCTCGCTCCTGTGATCCAAATGAGCTCCCTTTTTGCAAATCTGCAAACACAAACAAGCAAACAAATTAAATAGCACCTAAAAAGCCAATATCATAAATCATACTTAACATGATGATCAAAGAATTCATGAAACAAATGACATAAGAAAATTTGTTGAGAAAAATGAATCTGATTGTATTAATTCAAATCAAAGAAGAACTTTACAACCTGTGCCTTGATGTTGTACAAGCTCCTCCCAGGGTCCAACAAGAAGTCTCCTCTACTTTGACAAGTTTCACTCTCTTCCCAATGAAGCCAAAAAGGTATGTGATCTCTCCTCTCAAGCTTAACTAAGAAGTCTCAATTCCACCAGCATTTACCCTAAAAACATTTCAGCTTCTAACCTCCCTAACAACCAGCCCAATGCCTTAATTTATAGTGCAATGGAGGGAAGTTACTAGGTCCTCCTTCAAAGGGATAAAGCCCTCCTTCAAAGGGATAGCTCCTCTCATCAAGGGATTAACTCCTTCTCTTTTGGGATGCATGAACCACCTAAGAGCGACCAATCCACGTCAAAATTCCTTCTAGAATCATCTAGAATTAACCCAAAGTGAGTTTTTAGAATAAACTTGCGCCTTTTTGACTTTCAAAGGGGTCCGAACCCACTCCTTTAGGGACAGAGTGGGCAGGTCCGCAGTTTTTGTGAACAGGGGGTGCGGGACCGCAGGCAACAGTGAGAGAAAGTGCGGAACCAGAGATTTGTTGATTTTCAACGTCTTTCTCTCATTTTCAAAGCTTGACTTGAAGAGCTGAGGTCTGAGACTTGCTTAGGAGGACAGTACAAGTGATGATAGACCCATACTGACTGCAAATAATCATGGTGACGATATTTTTGTGTAACAGGTCTTGAACCCAATTGATCATAGTACAAATTCTAACATGCGAATAGATGTGCTGAGGTTGAGCATGATAGAAAGTCGCTTGATTACTAGGCAATGATGAAAACCGTTAACAAGCGCGAGAGAAACCACCAATAATGCCAATGGTTCTCAAGATACTAGCTAGCAAAATCCATGAAGTGTGAAGAAGGAGTTGAAGTCGAATACTCGTGGAATCACCCAACCGACGACCAATGATGAAAGTCGACCGTTAGGTGCGAAGAACTTTCCATTGAGGCATGCAAGCTCTAAGGTACCAAAGGGGATCTCTAGATCAATCTCCTAGATGATGAGCTAATGTCAATAGGAGACGACCCATCGCAAGAGGGCCATAATGTTTCTCCCATTAACGACACGAGATAAGGAACAAGCGACAGATGGTGAAACAGAGCATCACAGAGAAGGCAAGAACTGCAGAAGGATTATACTCTTGAACATGTCGGCGACACAACTCTAGAGGGTGGCAGTATTCAGGTACCAAGGGGTCAGAGGCTCAATGGAAACAGTGTGAATTAGATGGAATGAGGCTAAATGGCAACCCAAACCCATGGAAGGCCAAATGACGACGTATGGATGTCCCAACCTGACAAGAAGCAAAAGTGTCAATGTTCAAGAGTGACTGGTTGCCAATGATGATTTCCAAATTTTCCCCACCATAGCTGGCAAGTACCCCTATTATTTTTGAAAGCAAGCTTGAAGGGGATAGCATATGCTTGTAATATAAGTTCGATCGTTGGTCAAATCCAACCTAGTAATGGTTTAACAAGCCCTAGGAAGAAGAGGCTCGAGTCTCGTCATGGTGACGAGTCCAATGTCGTCAGGGTTTAACGAGTCCGACATAGGTAAAACTCGGAGTCTTTTTCATGTTTAGAGAGTTTGAAAAAGACACAAAAAAGAAAACTCTAGGGGGGTCCTTTTTCGTAGATTTGTGTCTCTCGAGCCTGAAAAAGTATAAAACAATACTCGAAAGAACTGCCCAACCATTACAACCGAGGAGTACTTTTCGTGATTAGTGACTTTGACCCGAAGAAGTAGAAAAGCGATCGAAATCATGTCATTTCGTAACCAATAATGAGATTGAAACGATAAAGGTATGAGAATCTTTTCGTGTTTACATGGTCGGAAAAGAGCTTAAAGTTGACCGCCTCTTATTTCTTTTAATGAGTCAAGAGGGAAAACTCGACAATCTTTTCATCTTTAAATGGTCAGAAAAGAGCTGAAAGTAGACCTCCATTTTTATTTTCTTTAATGAGTCAAAAAGGGAAAAATACTTGGCAATCTTTTCATCTTTTACGAGTTAGAAAAGAGCTTAAAGGAGACTTGTCCTAGAGGAATGAGTGGTATAAAGGGTAGCAACTGGTTCCAGCAATGGTGGAACTGTTCAAAACATGTAATGGTCAAGAGGCTGGCTAATAAAACCACTCATTGCTGTAGTTCCTCAGGAAAGGATAAATAATCAAGTGAAAGCATATGATGAGCCAAAGAGATGGTGGTGATGGAATGAAACAGCCAAGGCTCATCTAGAAAAATTTATCAGATAAACCGAAATCATGAGATGTAAATCTGGTATGGGTTCATTTTTACACAAGCTTGAACCATGGAGAACTCTGCTTGGATTCAGTTTCATGTTTACACAAGCTTGAAATGAAAAACTATGCTTGTTATAAGTTTGCATGCCCCCAGCATAATGATGCAAATGAAGGTACATGCCCCCCAAGCTTCATTGCATTCAACGAGGTGGATGGAATGAAGGTTCATATTCGAGATCTTGGAAAGACTCGACTTGGATTTTACAAGATCTTAATCAAAGACTCGATTTGGAAAAGAAGGAGTTGTTTCATTTTTTTATGAGGTTGAAATAGTAAAAGAACTATCCTCATAACCCTTGTTTCATTTTGTAATGAGCTTGACACAAGAGAAGGAACTGTGCTTGAGACTCCTTGTTTCATTTTTTAATGAGGTTGACACAAGATAAGAACCGTCCTCAGGACACCTTGTTTCATTTTTTAACAAGGTTGACACAAGATCAGAACTATCCTTGGACACCTTGTTCATGGGCCATACGAGAGCATGGCTCCCAAGAGGTCTTCGCGGGATGGAAGAAATGCACTCTGGGAGGAATACATGTCATGAGGTGCTAATGACAGATCGGGTTCCAATGCCCCCAGTACATGATGTACGAGACCATCTACATGATCATCAGCAGAGGCGGAGACAGAACAGGTAGCCACATAATTGACCTGTGGCAAGGAAAGCACTGCTTGCGAGAAAGAACCGAGAGAGGATGACAGTGGCGCAGGAGGCACCAGGGGACTAAAGAACGATAATTGATCTATGGTCACCACTCTTCTGTCATGTGGAAAACAAACCACACAGAAAAGTGAAGAGACAAGGACCCCCATGGCATAGACATAGTCACGACCAAGGAGAAGACTGAAATATAAAGCACCTTGGACAACCATGACGTCTATATAGATGGTTTTGCCTCCCAAAGTAACAAGAAGCTTGGGGAGGATCCCTAAAGGTTGATTGGTTCCTCCGTCAAACGCTAATAGATTCTGTGTGACTGGCACAAGCTGTGGGGAGCCCAAAGCTTGCCAAGTAGTGGAAGGCATAAGACTGACAGATGCACCCTCATCCAAGACAGTGCTAGGTACTGCCTTATCATAGGCATGTACTGTAATCTGGAAAGGAACATAGGATGGAAGGCGAAATGCAGTCAAATGATTCCAGTCGAAGGAAACGATTGAACTACTTTGTTATGAAACTAGCTCAAGAAAAAGATAGAAAAGATATATCAACGCCTTAGAATTCAGCCTCTCTGAGGGGGCAACCTCCTTTACATTACATAAATGAATAATTCTTGGATGATACAAATGAAAAGACCTCCTTTCTATATGTAGGAGTCTAAGGGGTCATAACATAATCAGAGCCGACATAACAATAATAATATAAGGGCACAATAATAACAATAATGGGCTTCTATGGGGCACAATAGTAATAATATGGGCACTACATGGGTACATCAATATAATAAGTGGGTTGTACTAATAACAATAAGGGGTTACACTAGTAGTATAGGGGCCTAACATGCCCCTCTCCTTCAAAAAGCGTTGTCCTCAACGCTTGAGTAGTTCTTGATGTTTCTGTATAAAATTCTTGTCCTCCCATGTGGAATCTTCAGCGGTTAAGTTCTTCCACTTGATGAGATACTTTGAAATTGATCGATTTCGTAGCTGTCGGGTTCTTGTTTCTATGACTGCTCCAGGTTCCAATATGATATTTCCTTCCTCTTCAATTTCTATCAATATTGTTTGAATTGGGATCTTTTGCAACTTTTGAATAAGTGGCCATACTTCTTCGTCCTTCTTCCATTCATCCCTTGCTTAGTTTATCCAATCTGGTTGGATAATAGAAATGGCGCACAACAATGCTTCCACATCCTCATCCTTTCTTGAGAGTGCATCTACCACCGCATTTTTCTTCCCTTTTTTGTAGATGATTTCAAAGTCATAACCCAACATCTTTGTGACCCACTTTTGTTGCTCTTCAGAGGATAATCTTTGTTCTAAAAAGTATTTAAGGCTATCATGATCCGTTTTTACCTTGAAGTGTCTTCCCATTAGGTAGGGTCGCCATTTTTTAAGTGCATGGAGTATTGCCAACATTTCCTTCTCATAAATAGCTTTGTGTAAAAACTTTCCCTTGATTGGACGACTTTCAAAAGTAATGGGTCTTTCATCTTGCATTAAAACAACACCAATTCCATTTCCTGAAGCATCACATTCCACAATAAAGGTTTTTGTGAAGTTCGGTGTAGCTAAGACCGGTGCTTGGCACATTGCCTCTTTAAGATGTTCGAATGCCTTTGTTGCTTTTGGAGTCCATGAAAATGCATCTTTCTTCAATAATGTTGTTAGAGGTGCTGCTATTCTCCCATAATTCTTAACAAACTTGCGATAATACCCTGTCAACCCGAGAAATCCTCGCAAATGCTTTATGGATGTGGGAATTTTCCATTCCTTAATGGCTTTAATTTTGCTAGGGTCTACCTTAACTCCTTCATGAGATGCAATATGACCCAGATATTCCACCTCTTGTACTCCAAAGAAACATTTGGATATTTTTGCATATAATTGTTTCTCCTCCAATAGTTGTAGCACCCTATCAACATGTTCAACATGATCCTTCCAAGACTTGCTGTAGATTAGTATATCATCAAAAAATACTAGCACAAATTTTCTAAGGAATGGTTTGAAAATTGAATTCATCAAACCTTGAAATGTTGAAGGTGCATTGGTAAGGCCAAAAGGCATGACCAAAAATTCATAATGACCCTCATGAGTTCTAAATGTTGTTTTCGGAATGTCTTCAATCTTCATTCTGATTGATGATATCCTGAACGAAGATCCAACTTGGTGAAGTAAATTGATCCATGCAATTCATCCAGTAATTCATCAATGACAGGAATGGGAAACTTATCTTTAATAGTGAGCTTGTTGAGCTCCCTATAATCCGGACACATGCGCCATGATCCATCCTTCTTGTGCACCAATACGACTGGAGCAGAGAAATAACTTTGACTTGGTTGAATAATACCAGCCTCTAGCATTTCTGCAACCATACGTTCAATTTCACTCTTTTGGGCATAGAGATATCTGTATGGCCTGATGTTTGGAGGAACACTTCCTGGAATCAGATGAATAGCATGATCATGATCAAGAATAGGTGGGAGACCTTTGGGAGCCTCAAATACCTTGGAATGATTGTCCAAGACTTTTTGGAGATCTGGAGAAATAGATGATTCCACTGTGGACACATCTAGCGAACATAATTGTGCAATTACGCCTCTTTGTTCCTTTTTTAGAAGCTTTGTCATACCGTTAGAGCTGATTATCTTTCCCGGTTTCCCTGCAATACCCCTTAATTCAACTTCCTTTCCTTCCACAGAAACTTTCATGAAAAGTTCTTGAAAATTAAAAGCTATTGTACCCAAGGATTGTAGCCATTGGACTCCTAGTACAACATCAACACCTCCCATTTTAATGGAAAGCATTGGGCTAGTCAATACATATTCTCCCATGGATATCTTGATATTATGGCACTTTCCTGAGCAATTTATTGTTCCTCCATTTGCAACCATCACTTGACACTCCGGTGCTGGATATAAGAAGCAATTCAATTCTCTTGCTACCTTACAATGAATAAAATTGTGGGTACTTCCTGAATCAATCAACACTATTACCTTTTTCTTCTTGATTTGTCCTTCTATCTTGATGGTTTGAGGAGTGGTAATTCCCGCCAATGCATTACAAGATATGGTCAGATTCATTTCTTCTTTATCTAGGCTTTGTGTTGAGATTTTTCTGTTTGGAGTAAAATAGGTAAAAATCTCTGTTGGTGACAACAATAGAAATTCAGTTCCTAGATTAGCTCCAGGTTGTTGGGAGATGATTAATGCCTCCTATATTTGATGTGAGTGAGTTAATGAGGTTGTTAGATTCTCTTTGCTATATAACGGGCAACCATTCAGATTGTTTGCTATGAGGGTGAGAGTTTTGTGAGGATTTCATTTTGTAATCTCCTGTTTGATTAATAAATTGCCGATGCCTATGTTTGGTGGACGTAGCCCAGATTGGTTGGGTGAACCACGTTAAAAGTTGTGTCTTTATGTGTTTGATTTATCTACTGTATATTTTATTTGATTAAGCTGTGCATCTGCTTACCAACAAGTGGTATCAGAGCGCGTTGGAGGAGCTGCACAGTTTGGAGGTGGAGCGCAAAGTGGTGCTGGTGCGTGTTGGACTACAGTCTAACCTGCGTGGAGCGTTTTTCTTTGCTGTGTGTTGTTGCATGGAGGAGTGGCACAAAACCTGCGTGTTGTTGCTGTTGGGTTTGCAATGAGCGGAGCGAGATTACCATACACACGGGCCTGATCCGGTATATTGATGATTATGCGGTATTTATATCAGGAGTTTCATACACCGATTGATCAATCTAGAAAAGAAAAAAAAAATTGATCACTGTCATACCATTTTTCCAGCGGTGATACGTTTTTTTTTTTTTGCGGTGATATGCTTGTTTGTTTTCCCAGCGGTGATACGATAGTGGACTGTTTCTATGTGCATGTAATTTTCAGTTGGCCGCAGAAGCATCTGATCTCAGAAATAACCTCTTGAAGTCTCTCTTGAAGTTTCTATGTACTTTTAAAACGCTGAGACCGTCTGTTAATTTATAGACAGAGGAGTCAGTCTGTCGTTTCCTACTATTCGACTCAGGGGAGTTGGATTCCAATATTTTTTGTGTCTACAAACAAAACTACAGGTCGAGACTGGTCGGGATATACTGGCCATAAAAATTGATGAGAGATCAATTGATGGCAGAGCGGTTTTTGGATAAAGACCATGTCTCGGTGAGAGAGACATTTTTTTTTAAAGTGTATGTTTTCTTTTGTGGCACGGACTTTGCACAGTAAACGAAAGAAAATTTGTTTTTTTTCTTGCAAAAGCGTACAAGGCCTAAGGAGTTTCTTGTTACTGTAATTTTGCACAGCAAAACAAAAAAAAAATTTAATTTTTTTTTTTTGTTCAAAAACAAAGGCAGAAAGGCATAGGCAGTTTTTTGTTGTGTAAAAACAAAGGCATAGGCAGTTTTTTTTTTATTGCTGGTATTTAAAGTTGGATATTGGAGATTATTGTTTTTTGATTGATACAAATGGTGAAAACTCAAAGTGCCCATTTTAAAATTGAGAAGTTTAATGGCAAGAATAATTTCGAGATCTGGAAGGTGAAAATGTATGATTTGCTTGTCCAACATGGTGTGGCAAAGGCATTGTTGGACAAATCCAAACAGCCTTACAACATCACAGATAATGAGTGGGCCGAGATGGATGAAAGAGCGATAAGTGCTATTCGACTGTGTCTAGCTAATGATGTCCTGTTTAATATCGTGTCGGAGACAATAGCTGCTGGTTTGTGGATGAAACTGGAGAAACTGTACATGACCAAATCCTTAACCAATAGGATTCTCCTGAAGCGATAGTTGTACAGTTTGCGAATGAAGGAAGGTACATCGATTGCTAATCATTTAAATGCTTTTAATACTCTTCTTGTGCAATTACAAAGTATAGAAGTAAAAATTCAATCCGAGGATAAAGCTATTACTTTATTGTGCTCGTTGCCCGAATCATGGGATCATTTTGTTACTTCTATAAGTCTTAGTTCATCAGAAACTATTGAGTTTGATGATGTAGTTGCATCCTTATTATCGGAAGAAACAAGGAGAAGGTCGCATTCTGAAACCTCTACATCAGAAGCTATGATGGTTAGAGGTCGTTCTAAAGAAAGACACTCCAGGAGGCCGAGCGACTCACGTTCAAAGTCGAAAGAGAAGAAGAGTAAGCTAAAGTGTTGGTTTTGTGGCAAATCAGGGCATTTAAAGAAGGATTGTTGGAAGTGACAGCAGCAAACTTCAAAAGCAGATTCTTCGACAGAGAAGAAGGAGGCAAATACAACAGATATAGGTTCGACATCTGGTTCAGGTATGAGTGATGAAGTATTATCAGTTAATGTGTCAAATCATGGTCAACATTGGTTGTTAGATTCCGGTGCATCAAACCACATGTGTATCCATAAAGAATGGTTTAAAATATATAAATCAATTGATGATGGTGTTGTGTACATGGGTAATGATGTAACATGTAATATTGTGGGAATTGGGAGCATACAACTCCAATGTTTGATGGGACAACTAGAATATTAACTGATGTGAGGCATGTACCAGATTTAAGAAAAAATTTGATTTCATTAGGAGCACTTGATTCAAATGGATATAAAACTGTAATTCAAGGTGGAGTAATGAAAATTTACAAAGGCATTTTACTAGTTATGAAAGCTAAGAAAGTAGGAAATCTATTTCAGTTAGATGGAGGTACAGGGTCAGATTTTGTGTCTACTGTGTCTGAACATGACAGTAATTCCATTCACTTATGGCATCAAAGATTGGGGCATATGAGTGAGAGAGGGTTGAAAATTTTGGCTGATCGCAAGTTACTTCCAAATCTGAAGTCTGGAAAATTAGATTTCTGTAATCATTGTCTGTTTGGAAAACAAAGTAAACAAAAGTTTAAAATAGGCAAACATACTAGTAAAGGCATACTTGATTATATCCATTCAGATGTTTGGGGACCAACCCCTACAACTTCTTATGGTGGTTCGTCTTATTTTGTATCATTCATTGATGACTTTTCTAGGAAGGTTTGGGTCTACATGTTGAAAAGAAAGTCTGATGTGTTTTCAGTTTTCAAGCAGTTTAGAGCATTGGTAGAAAACAACACCGGTAGAACAATAAAGTGTTTACAAACTGACAATGGTGGTGAGTTTACTTCCAAGGAGTTTGACAGCTAATTCAAGGATGCAGGGATCGAGAGGCATAAGACCACGGTTTATACTCCTCAGCAAAATGGAGTTGCTGAACGCATGAACAGGACTCTTCTAGAGAGATCAAGGAGTATGCTGAGTAACGTCGGGTTGCCGAAGGAGTTGTGGATGGAAGCGGTGGCAACAACTTGTTATGTGATAAACCGATCTCCATCGGTGGCCATAGACTGCAAGATTCCGCAAGAGGTATGGGAAGGACACCCTTGTGACTATTCTAAACTCAGAGTGTTTGGTTGTGATGCATATGCTCTAGTGCCTAAACATCAGCGAACTAAATTGGATCCAAAGTCGAAAAGGTATATCTTTGTTGGGTATGGTGTTGGAACAAAGGGATATAGATTGTGGGATCCTACTACCCGCAAAATCATCATCAACGGAGATGTAAAGTTTAATGAATCCTCTCTTGTACAGTTAGATGTAGATAGTAGATTGAAACAGGATGATGTATCTGATTTTCAGCACATTCAGTTTGATAACATTTCTAATGATAGTTATGATGACCATAGTTCAAATAATAGACATGAACAGGTTTCAGAATCAGATCATGAACAGGGTTCAGGTTTAGATCATGAACAGGTCTCAGATACTGATCGGCAAGAAGTTCCTACAGATGGTAATCAGCCAATCGAGGAAGCGCTAGAAACATCCTTAAGGAGGTCGACAAGAATCAAACGGCCACCGAGAAGGTATGATGATTATGTCACTTTTGTTGTATTTACTGCTAATGACAATGAACCTCTGTGCTATCAGGAAGCAATAGAAGGTTCGAAAAGTGAGAAGTGGAAAGCCGCTATGAAGGACGAAATGATGGCCTTGAGTAAGAACGGCACATGGGATCTGGTTGAGCTTCCGAAAGGCAGGAAAACTGTGGGGTGTAAATGGGTCTTCAAGCTGAAACGAGGTGTGAATGATACAGAAGACAGGTACAAAGCGCGACTGGTTGCAAAAGGGTTTTCTCAGAAAGCTGGTATTGACTTTCATGAGATTTTTTCACCAGTGGTTAAAATTGTTTCAATTAGAATAGTGTTAGCATTAGTGGCTTTGCTTGATTTAGAGTTGCAGCAGTTAGATGTTAAGACTGCATTTCTACATGGTGATTTAGATGACGAAGTATATATGGAACAACCGGAAGGGTTTGTTCAGCATCGCAATGAGAAATTTGTCTGCAGGCTCAAGAAGTCATTATATGGCCTGAAGCAGTCGCCTCGGCAGTGGTATAAGAAGTTTGATTCTTTCATGTTGAGTCAGAAATATGTTAGAAGTGAATATGATCATTGTGTTTATTTTAAACAGTTGAATAATGGCATATTCATTATCTTGGTATTATATGTTGACGATATTCTTTTAGCAAGCAAAAGCATAGAAGAAATCAACAGGTTGAAGGCTCAGATGGCAAGGACATTTGATATGAAAGATCTAGGAGCAACAAGACAGATTTTGGGCATGGAGATTTTAAGAGACAGGAGCAATGGTAAGCTATGGCTATCACAACAAAAGTATATTGAGAAAATACTTTTGAGGTTTGGTATGGATAATATGAAGCCTGTTTTAGTCCCTTTAGCTTCCCATTTTAAGCTTTCTTCGAGTTTATGTCCTAATACAGATGAAGAAAAGGATTATATGTCTCGAATTCCATATGCCAATGTAGTAGGGTGTTTAATGTATGCGATGGTTTGTACTCGACCAGATATTTCACATTCATTTGGGGTTGTCAGCAGGTACATGGCAAATCCGGGTAAAGAACACTGGTCAGCAGTGAAATGGGTGCTTCGGTATTTGAGAGGCACAAGTAGTTATTGTATTACGTACAATAAGAGTAGTGAATTTGTTTGCGGATATGTAGATTCCGATTTTGCAGGTGACTTGGATAAGAGAAGGTCAACTTCAGGGTACGTCTTTACTCTTGCAGGTGGAGCTATCAGCTGGATGTCAAAGCTACAGAACATTGTTGCTTTGTCCACTACTGAAGCAGAATACATTTCTGCTTCTCATGCTTGCAAAGAAGCGATTTGGTTGAAAGGTTTGTTTGGTGAATTTGGTAGGTTGCAGGACAACATCAAGTTATTTTGTGACAGTCAAAGTGCAATACATTTGGCTAAGAATCCGGCCTATCATAGTAAATCAAAGCATATACCGATCAAGTGCCATTTTGTAAGACAGGTTATCACTGAAAGGGGAGTCTCTCTGGAAAAGGTGCATACAAAGGAGAATTGTGCAGACATGTTCACGAAACCAGTTTTGTTAGAGAAGCTACGCTGGTGTTTGGCTTCTCTTGGCTTGCAGAAAAGATAAAATAATAATAACAGGGCATCAGGCTAATTGTTGTCAAGGTGGAGATTGTTGAGATTTTTCTGTTTGGAGTAAAATAGGCAAAAATCTCTGTTGGTGACAACTATAGAAATTCAGTTCCTAGATTAGCTCCAGGTTGTTGGGAGATGATTAATGCCTCCTATATTTGATGTGAGTGAGTTAATGAGGTTGTTAGATTCTCTTTGCTATATAACAGGCAACCATTCGGATTGTTTGCTATGAGGGTGAGAGTTTTGTGAGGATTTCATTTTTGTAATCTCTTGTTTGATTAATAAATTGCCGATGCCTATGTTTGGTGGACGTAGCCCAGATTGGTTGGGTGAACCACGTTAAAAGCTGTGTCTTTATGTGTTTGATTTATCTACTGTATATTTTATTTGATTAAGCTGTGCATCTGCTTACCAACACTTTGTTCCTAGAGTATATCCTCTTCTTTTGACCTTTCTTGCTCCTTTTCTTCTTCCTCTTCACAATCTATGTAGAATAATTTCTTCTCAGCACACTAATGACCTTTAGTGTATTTGCTATCACAACTGTAACAAACCCCTTTTTCTGTTTTTTCTTCCAATTGTTGTGGTTTCAACCTTATAGGTTGTGGAAGACTAGCGGCAACAACACTTCCGTCTTTATAGTTGTGAGTGGTATGCTTCCTGGTTGCCATAATTTTGCTTTCCATTTTTATTGCTAACCTGAATGCCTTCTCTAATGAATTAGGTTCCCAAAGGCAAACATCATGTTGGATGTTATCCTTTAAAGACACTATGAACACATCAATCCTATGCTCCTCTGGAATATCTTTTACCCTTATGTTCAATTTTTGGAACTCCTCAATGTGCTCCATTATTGAACCCTTTTGTTTGAGACTTATCAATTGGCTAAAAAAAGTGTTGCTTTTTGTATCCTCATAATGTGCTATCAATTCTTCCGTAAAAATTGCCCAAGTGATAAATTGTTTACGAGAGAAAAGCCATTGATACCATACAAAATGATTTGGTTCCAAATATAAAGTTGCAATACGTACCCTTTGTGTGTTTTGCACATTATTGAGATCGAAAAATTGCTCCATCTGTAATATCCATGTTGCGGGATCCTTTCCATCAAACTTCCTCATATCAATTTTTGGAATATGGCGGGTCTTTGATCCAATATTAGAGTCTATGGAATCATGATTAACATTTCTTTTGTTCTCATCATGAATTTCCTTTACTACCCTTTCACCATTAGTGACCCTTTCTTGTAGCAACTTATTCATATTTATCTTCAATTCTTCCATGTCCGTCTTCAAATCTATCTTCAAATCACCCATCTTAGCTTCTACACCTTTCTTTAAACAATCCATCTTAGCTTCTACGCCTTTCTTTAAACCATCCATCTTAGATTCTATTCCTTTTTGTGCAAGGGACAGTTGTTGCACTTGGTCTTGTAATTTTGATATATCATGTTGCATTTCTTCCTCTTCTTCATGAGTCATGCTAGAGATTTCAGGTTCCTTACTAGGTGTTTGCATTTTCTTTCCTTGGGGCATCAGTTACCGATAATAATGCTCTACTACACCCTTTGAATTCCTTCAAAATAAATTTTCAAACCAAACTTAAGCAAAAATTTAAGAAAATCTACACACCTTTTTTCACTTTGTAGGAGCTCGATATTGCCTCTGATGTATCTTTGTACTTTCCAATCATCTAGATATAAATTTGTGACTTGCAGTATCCCTCTATGTCCTCATTCCAATGCCACAAGTCTGACCCAAATTGGATTCTCCAAGGAAGAGTTATGCGAAATCTCCCACAGTGACTTGATTATAGACTAGTTTAATAGAGTGAACTTGTACGACGTGCCACGAGTCACTGTTTCGACCTTTGGATCTGAAAAATGCATACAAAAAACTATAGTCTATCCTCTACCTTCTTACGAAATTTCAATCCGATCCCCAGAGAGAAAGTTATGACGCTTTTCCCCAGGTCACCTATTTGGAATGTAATTCAGGAGTCTGCAAAAAGACCAACTTCCTCAGATCATATCTCCGCAAATATAGCGCAAACAGCTCTGAAATTCGGATGCGCGGTTCAGAGCGATTTCTTCTCAAATGGGTTGTTTTTGCAACTTCTGAAATGTCACAAAAAAAAGGTTATAGCGAAAATGCCACGATGACCTGTTTGGAGTAGCGAAACCCTAGAATCCAAAGCTCTGATACCAAATGTTATGAAACTAGCTCAAGAAAAAGATAGAAAAGATAGATCAACGCCTTAGAATTTAGCCTCTTCGAGGGGGCAACCTCCTTTACATTACATAAATGAACAATTCTTGGATGATACAAATGAAAAGAACTCCTTTCTATATATAGGATTCTAAGGGGTCATAAAATAATCAGAGCCGACATAACAATAATAATGTAAGGGAATAATAATAACAATAGTGGGCTTCTATGGGTCACAATAGTAACAATATGGGCAGTACATGGGTATATCAATATAATAAGTGGGTTTTACTAATAACAATAAGGGGTTATAGTAGTAGTATAGGGGCCTAACATACTTGGTGGGGGAATCGTATGATTTCCCCCTTGCTCTACAGGAACCGAAGAAGGACTCTCCAAATTAGCTGGGATAGGAGTATCGTTCTCGAACTCAGGAGAATCTGATGAGACAAGAAGAACATGAGCATGATGCTCTTCCGAAATAGAGTGATCAACAGGTGGTGAACCCAAGTCGACACTCTCTTCAACCAATGGTTGGTCCAGAACATGCTTAGCACAGCCAGGCTCAGAAGGAGGAGGACGGACAAGAGAAGAAACTAAGTTAATCTCTTTGTCAACTAGGAGAGGGCCTGAAGAGAGCCTCTGATAACCAATAGGAAGTTGGGGTGAAGAAGATGTAAGACTTTCCAAAACAACGGAAGCTTTATCCATGAGTGGACAAAGGTGAAGGGGATGGTTGCCTTCACATAACCTACAGGGGAATTGAATCTTCCCTTTCTTCTTACCATTTCCAGTTGATCGGGTGGCATCATCATGAGCTTCAAAGGATGATGAGGATGAGCCAGACCGCGAGACCATACGTCTAAGATCCTATGAATACCTGGACAATCACAAAGAAGATGGTCACCCTTGCACAATTTACAAGGAAACTTAACCTTCTGTGGAGGAGTAGAAGGTGTTCTGACCTGAGATGTACTTGAAGAAGTAGCTACACAGGTGGCCTCGCATTTATCGAACTTCTTCTTCTTCTTAGCCTCCTGGTTACTAGATGTGAAACTTTCACCAGGCGGAGGAGGAGAGGAGGAGGAAGAAACAGGGGAAGAAGGCATAGGCTCAACCTTGGAATCAACATGTCGTGGTTCAGACGAAGGAGATGGTGGAACAGGAGTCATGACACTTGGGACCACTGAGGTTGAAAACAACCAAATGGGTAAACCGATGGTTAACCCAGGCAAGGACAGAGTTGCCATATACAGAGCACCAACATTTCCAAAAGGAGGAAACGGACCAGGGTTCCCATCTGGGGGAAGACCTTGGTCGGTAGACTCGGGGACTGTTGCCATCGGGAACGAGCCTGAGAAACACTCTTATCACAACTAAGAACTTGAACTATTACCAGGAATATTTTGTGGGCAGTAAATTTTATGACGCAGGAACAAAACTTGACCTTTTCATCTTTAAAGAGTTGAGAAAAGGATGAAAATATGGCTCTAGTCCCCTTCGAATATTTAATGAGCCTGAAGTGACAAGTGCTGAGATGAACCTTTTCTTTTAAGGAGTCCAAAAAGGAAAGAAAGTGACTACTCTGGAGAACTAGGCAAAAGATTTACCAAACAACCCGTAAAACTACATATACACCTTGGTAGTCATATGAAAACCAAGGACTTTCCGTACGACAGTCAATCTTCCTGAATGTTGTGTTCGGTGCATTATGGTTTGCAAGGCGGCAGACATGGCTTCCTTAGTGGGGTCTCCCAACGTATACTCGACGGTACATGGGAGCACAATTCTGTACTAGACCGCTATTGAGTCACAGAAGGAGGAATCACCCAACCTTGAGTGCAAACAATAGTGACTAGGTTTAATGATGCCAGAACATGTCTCTAGCCTAGACCTCTAAATAGTGTACGTTATGTTCCAATGCATTGTTAGGTTTATTCAGTTCATTTTAGAGTTGATCTTGGATTATGTTTCAGTTTCCAGGCCCTACCGTATGTATATCAAAAACCTAGGATGCAACTAGAATGACTAAAGCATCTTTCATTTCGATGAACATCTACTTATAGAAAGGTAGAGAGTTCATTCCCAAACCAAGACAAGCGAATGCAAACCCTAAGAAACACAATGCATCAATACACTAATCTCACGATGTATCAATACTACTAATGAAAGATTTAAAATTTTCTTTCCAATTTCTCAAACATGAAAATTCGTAATGCAAATGTACTTTCACTTTCGTATGCTAAATGAATGCAAACTTTTAATTTTTTTTTTTTGTGAATTTAAAGAGACAAACAAGCAAGTGTGAACTGATCGATCCAAACAATTGTGATCTATGATTGGTAGTGAAGAAATCGAATCAACATAAAAAATTGGTTCAATGATTGACACTAAAAATCAACCAGCAAGAAAACAAGCGGTGAAAGAGCCTCAAGCAAATCAATAAGACGGTTGTGGATGAACCTTGAACAGACAAGTAACCTAAGCAAACAGTTTCTCGATGAAACTTCTAAAGGGCTAGGTCACATGGTCTAAAAACACAAGACTCACTCAATGAAATCAAAGAGATAGTACCCTAACCAAAAGCAATTAAAACAAGCTAATGAGAGATAAGAAACAGCACGGATAGACAAGATTTATGAATTTAGGAGGTAAAAAGTTGTAAAAACAACTTTACAAGAATCATCGCAAGTGTTACACTGACAACTAGAGATGTCATCGCTAAATCAGATACCATCGCTAGTGATGGACAGACAACTAGAGATGTTAGCGCGAGTGTTACACTGACAACCTAAGATGATCGCAAAAATACACTTATTTTCTGCGATGATGCAATTTCGAGAGTCGTTGCGGGAATTAAACTAGAAACCCGAGATCATCGTGGGTGCAAAGCTATAATGTGGCGATGACATTGTGACTGTTAGGCTTTTTTCCGTGATGATGTTAAAAAATAATGAAAAATGAACAAAAACTCCCAAACAAGAACCAGTCAATCCAACAGACAACAGAGGGATTTCCCAGATCGATCTAGGTAACCCAAAAGACTGATAATTAATCCCAAAAATTCAAGAGAGGCAAAAATCAAAATCAAAACAAGAGCAAACAAGAGAATAACATAGGCCAAACTCCCCAGTGGAGTCGCCAATTTGTGATGCAGGAAAGTGTTCCCTCTGCGGACAGAGGCAACCCCTCTAGCCCTAGAGTGGGTCTAGTCACAAACAAGGACAGATCAACAATAGCTTTCCTTAAACAGTCATAGTTGGAGGCCTCACACTCACACCAGCTATCTAGCAAACTCACAAACACTCATAGCACTGCTCAATTAGCCAACTATCAAAAACTAGCAATGCATAGCAATGGTGAGAGTTTAAATAGGAGAAGGAGTCTCCATGAAAGGTGGAAAAGTGAGCTTATACCAAAGGAAGGTAGCACAATTGATGGAACTACCATGCCAGAGAAGGAAAGGTGACGCAAACTATGCCAACAACCAGGTCTGGAGTCATCTAGAAGGCTGACTGTTGGAACAAATTCTCCCAATCTGGATCATCGCAGGGGCATAACTAAGCTATAGCGCTGACATCGCTAGTGAATAATGTAGCTAGTCAGATCATCGCTAAATATTACAAGTAACCTCGCGCTGAGACATGAAATCGGACCATCACGGGAATCAGGTGTACTTCCACACTGGTAGCGCATATGGATTGTTTAGGAGTGCCCTTCAGCGTGTATATTTAATCCATAGTCGCGATGAGGCAGATAACTTAGGAAAAGTGGGTCATTTGGCAACATCAGAGAGCATTTGTCTAATATGAGCATGTTTGACTTGGACACATGACACAGTAGAAGGACTGGAGTGAAGACAGTGACAAATTACTGTGTAACACCTTCCAATAGATTTAATCCTTTATCTATGATGTATGCATTAAAAGGAGTGGCACCTCCAGAGTGGCTGCTAGATGAAGATGCATCGCTTGTGGGTAGACATCGAAGGATATGGGAAAATTTATACATCATCGTGTCCCTATGTCGCTCGAGGGCTTCCTCGAGCCACATTTTGAAAGGATCTCCTGCCTCCTCATCCTTCTTTTCTTTTGCCATGGGAGGTAATCGGGTTTTGCGACGCTGATCTTGCAATGGTTCAAACAGATCAAGCCATAACTTATCCACTGATCTGAACTTAAACAGTAATGAAACAACTTACATATATAATCATAAACACAAAGATGCAGTAGAAAAGCACTTCGTTGCATTAATAGAAAAATATTGAACTATGCTTACAAACATAATGGAAATAAGATAGCTCGGGTGCTGGTAGCTTATCTCTGAGAAGAGATTTGGCGACTACATGCTTCTAAATTATCTTAAAATGAGGCTCAAGAGCCTATTTATTATTTGAAAACATGAGAAAACCCTAAACAAACAAAACCATAACCCCAGGAGATGTAACACCAAGAGTTTGTGGGCCCCGTTGGGGTTAGTTGGGCAGCCAACTTCTCGGGGTCGTGACTTGGTCATATTAAGTTCATTTGGTGCATATGATTCCTTCTTGGAAAGGTCTTTATAAGTACTACAAGTTTCACCATAGGCCCCTACCTATGGCCATGGGCCTGCTGTGGACCTGTTGAGGCCTCGAAAATCGCTGCCACAACAAAGGGGAAACCACCCGGTCCGGACCTTAGTGCAGCTCCTTTTCCGTTTGGAATAGTGGTTCCGACTGGGGCTAATGGGACCAGTTTCCCAAGAACTATAAGTGAATGGGATGGATGAATGACTTATGACATAAGATGGTAATAAGCGGACAGCTAAACTATAAACAAAATGTAATAACTATAATTGGATCCCGGGACTTATCACTTGGCAAAGCGTAGCGTTTGATGATCTGTGCTTTAAGGCAGGCATATAGATGACTCTAACACTTTAAGCATAGACGTTTAAACCATTTAAACATTGCTCTGCATAATTAGTTATGCAGAGCGATTAGAGCGAATTACTACACTTAATCATTCATATCATTGATACATACATGAGTGAAAGAGATAACAAATCACCAAAACATTCAATAGTGAAACGAAATGAAGATTCGCTGTTATATTGCATACATGCATTCAACAATAGCAAAGATAATAACACAACAATTCATATAATAAGAAAGAACACAGATACAGATAATAGTACCATGTAAGCTGATCGATCAATCCAGTATATTAATCACTATGTCGCAGTCCTTCCTTCAAATCGGAAAGCATTCCAAACAACAGACAGTCGTGCGCAATTGTGTAAAACATCCTTCTAATCAAAATTCAGAACCGTTGGTCGAGTTTCACAAAAGAATATAGACTGAAGCACAATAGTGCAAACTTCAGCCTTTAAGTCTATTACAAAATTTTATGACCCTTTCCAAAACAATGAAAGGGTCTATAAATACTATACTAATCTAAATATCTAAACAACTGAAAAGCTATTAAATTGGCATCAATAAATGTTTTTTCCATCTTTCTTGGCGATCTGGCAGTTGGCGGAAATGCTTCATTCGGTGGGTTCTTTGCCTTTACTCCTTAGCTGACATATCGCCAGCATTGGCTCTACTTCCGGTGGAGTGTTGAGACGCGAAGTTAGCTGGGCATCATATGTAGCATCCTGAATGTCGGGGATCAGGCATCCGAGGGCATCTGTTAGACACTTGAGAGCAGACCTTTGAGTATGTGGCTTGATTAGAAAGAGCCAATATGCATCAGAGGTTAAAGTATTTACTCCGGTAATTAACTTCCTCTGTTCCTCCAAGTCATGATAATTTGTTTGTTCAAGCATATCTGCTGTTGTTATGCTTCCAGGTGTGCACTTGGAGATCATGTTTGCCAAATAAAGTGTATCATTGACTAGGTCGATCATATTGCTGGATATTATTTTACACCTGGAAGCCGCCCTTTCTGCTTTCATTACCTGAGTGTTCCATTCCGTGAAGAGGATGTCTTTGTACGCTTCATGGATTCGGGACAAATTCGCCGCTTTCCCTTCGTCAGTGTCTTGCCACTCAATATAATCGGATATGGCTTCTTCGGCCTGATCTAGCTCATTCCTGGCCTTCTCTATTTGCTCACACACTGTTGTAGATATTTCGCATAATTGCTCAGCCTTAGCAAGTTTTTGACATAAAAGTCTGATCTGAGACAGTAATGCGCCATTTATTTGAATTGCCTCTGCTCTGAAGACTTTCACATTCTGTGTGCTCTTGATACCTTCGAGCTGTGTTGATAGTTGAGCTATTCGCTCATCTTTCGATTTCATCATCAGCTCATTTGATGCTTTCAACTGTGACAATGCCTCCGACAATTCTTTTGCCTTCTGAGTTTCACTTTGGTCTATCCTTTGTCTTTCAATTTGCAGTTGCTGGGTTAACAAATTGTTTTCCTGCTGTTGAGCCAGCAACTGCTCTTCCACCTGTGCTGCTTTGTTTTTCGCTTCAATTACCTCTGCCTGTAATGCATATATTTCATGGTCCTTAGTCTTCAACAGAAGACTCACCTCCGATGCTTTGTCGATAGTTGCTGCGGAATACGCTCCCGCGAATTGAGACAGCTTTGTTAGATCATCGGAGGGATCCAAATCCTCCTTCCAGACCATATTGCCCGTGACTGTTTGCTCAGGAAAGATAGAAGGTTGATCAAGCCTTCGTCTTTTCTTAGAGCGCTTAATAACAGCTCTATGCTTTGGGCTGTAGAAAATATCCAGGGGAGGAATTTCTTCCACCTGGAGAACAATTTGATCGGAAGGGTCCTTATTGATTATCTCGACATCCTATGAAATGGGTGGGCCGCTGGTTCCTCCTAGAACCTGAGAAGAAGTGGTATCGGGTGCATCACTTGTTTTAGAGGAGCCTGTGTCTTTGGAGCCTTCCTTACCACTGATAATGGAATCGAATTGATTCCATTGTTTAATCAATTCAGGATCGATGGAGGTTTGCTTATGTTGCTCTGTATGGGCTTTGCTCCGTTCTTTCTCTTATTCTAACTTCTGCTGTTCTTCAAGTGCTTTTCGCTGTTGCTCCTCTTGCGTTTTCCGCTGCTGCTCCTCCAATTCCTTTTTCTGCCTATCTGCTAGTTCTTTCTTCAGTTTTTCTTCTTCCTTCTTCTTCCTCTCCTCTTCTTCCTTCTTTGCCTTTTGCTGCCTTTCTATCTGCTCCTTTTTCTGCCTCTCTGCTTGCTCTTTTCTCTGCTTCTCAGCCTGCAACTTCTTCTGCCTTTCCTCCTGTTGTTTATCCTGTTCTTTAGTTGTAACAGGAGGTGAATGTATCTGTTGCCGACCAGGCTCGCTTGAGGAAGACGCTGGGGTTGTGGATAATAACTCTAGGGGCAGAGTTTGCAACCTCTGTTCCCTAAGTTTATTAAACTCTGTCAACGCCTCATCATTGTATTTCATTATGGCAAGCTGTTTGGCTTGGCTTATTGTCACGGCACCTACGAACAAGTCATCAAACATATCCTCTTGATGATCAACTTTTGTTAATTTTGCTTGTTCTAGGGCAATGTAGGCAGTTTGCTTTGGATCATAGAGTCTGCTTGGGAGAGTGGCCAGGGATAAAGCTTGGATTTTTGTCGCTTCTTTTTCTGCGTGCTTGTAATTAAGCAGAGTAAAAACCCCAATTCTTAAAGGAAAAGAGGGCCAACCTTTCTTCTTCTCTTCTTTGAGAGTTTGTGTGACACTCTCGGCCATAATCTGGTAGCAGATTTCCCGGGCTAATAGCTTGTCTGGGATATATAAAGGGAGGACATGTGGCCTAGCCTTACTCCCGAAAACTCTGATATAGGTGAAATACTCCTCCCCGAACCAACTTGCTACGGCTGGTAAGTTGAAAGAAGCTTCATAGGAAATTCTGGAAATGGGTCTGTCATAAATAGAATAGTAAATGGGCACCATGAAACCATTACAAATTTGGTACAAATGGTCCTTGTAAGAGGACTTCCACAATTTCTGATGGTATAAATGAATGGGTGTTGGATCTTGGGTGGTCCATCTCCAACCGAGGACAGGAAACTCAGAATTAAGACACAGGGTATCCATAATGTAAGCAGAATAATAAAATGGCGGGATTTTCCTTTCAGTGACTATAGTTTTGTTTCTGAATTCACAAACAGCTACGACCAACTTATCAGAAAGAATAGTGGCCCAATCCATGATTATAACATTGATAGCCGCTTCCATTAAGGGAACCATGTCAATATTGATATTAACGGAGTCATGTAATCCCCACAATCTACACATCATAATCCCCGCATAGCAATAGGGAGAAGCCAAAGAAACGTTGGAGTACTTACCCGAACTTTCATGCTTGTGCTTGGCTGGGTTCTGCCTCCAATCTCGGAGGGGTTCGGATGGTGATTCATTTTCTTTTGCGAATTTCTCCACGAAGGTTCTGTTGTAGACTAGCTCCGGTTCAGGCAGATGATACATTCGCCTCAGGTCATCAGGCTTGAATGACCCGAAAATCCTTCCGTCCCTTGTATGGAAAGTTCTATCAGTGATGGGGATTTCTTCAATTGCCCAGTGCACCACATCTGTGTAAGGGAGAACCTGCTCTCTGGCCGCTATTCTGGGTAAAAAGGAGTCAGCCAAGTCTTTGAGCGTTGCATCAGACTTCCTTAATACATCTACACTAGCCGTTCTCACTGTCACTTTTGGTTGCTCGGCCTCCAACAGATTATATGTGCCCTGCCATGTGGTCCTAGCAAGACCAGTGCACGTAGTGTCCGAGATTAGACCTTTCTTCGAAATTGAAGCAGCTTGACATGCAACAGGTGTTGTAGTAGAACCAGAACTCCTCTTATTTTTCTTCCCCATCATGTTCAGGCTTTTCTCAACAAACGAACTCTACACAAGCGCAAGAGAAATCGTAACACGAGAAATAATGAAGACAAAGCATAATTGGAAAGATATATATCACTTGAAGCGTGGCGCTATTAATTTTCAAAAAATGGCTGCGGATCCAATCACTGGTAAGAGATCGCATATGCATTAATGGTGATTTTAAGGCCTGCTACCCATTAAATGACCTTTACGCTGTTATTCAGTTGAATGACCTCCCAACGCGTGCAACAGATATGATATGCCTTAGACGCAAGTATTCGTTAATCGAAGGGGCAAAGTTATTAAATACGCATGCATTACCTTATCCCTGCATTTAACGGCATTTTGAAAACTGCGCTTTATCAACCGGATTTAAATATAACTTTAAAGCTTAAAGCAATCACTTTTTGAAAATGCCGATTACCGATGATTCAATGTCGCATCGCATGGGGGAAAGAGTTACACTATCGTTTGAAAGTAGCCCTGGCGAACGCCGATTGCGATATCGCATCGGACTAGCATGTGAACACATTACCAGATGCATATTAAATGATTTGCCGACTTCTGATAGCGATATTGCATCGCATCAGGGAAAGACCTGAGCGCCTTATGAGAGTGCATAGGATACTGCCGACGGCCGATAGCGATATCGCATCAGGGTATAAGATATGTGCTCTTTTTTGTGTATGCATTGAATACCGCCGATCGCCGATAGCGATATCGCATCGGCAAAGACCGAAGTGCCGTTTAAATGCATCTCTCTTGTCATTGCGATATGCGATCTTGCGATCGCTTTATCGCAATAACAAAAGTTTGTTTTATTTTGGAAACATTGTTATTCGAAAAAGGCTCCAATTAATTTTTTCTTAAAAGGGACCCATTTCATATGTTAATTGTTTGTAAAAACAGATGATATGAAATGGGGGGTTATTGTAGGGCACAACAGGACCCCAAAAAAACGTTGTTTATGGGGTCAAAGTGGCTCGAGACGTTCATGACCCGAAAAACTGCTAAAAATAGTAAATTCTAAAATGAACAAGGAAACAGATGAAACTGAATGGGGGGTCTAGGTGTAATAGTTAGGTGGCCACCAATATCCACCTGGATCAGCCATGCATAAAGGAGTAATATTTACAGAAGAAGCAACAAATAATAAGAGTAGTACATCCCAGGGGGAGCAACATTCAAAAGAGTCAATCACATCTCCTACAGTGTGTTTTGTTTGATTTTGGTGTCTCCATCAATGCCAAAGGGTGAGAATGTTGGAAATATGTTGTCATTGATGTCAACAAGGGGTTCATTAATGTCAATATGTGGTAGCAGGTGGCACAAGTTTCAAAAACATGTCTCACGGAGCAAGTCCCAGGAAAAAAGAAGGGTAAAGGAGAAGAAATAATGTAGATAGTTTGGAGCCATTTTTCAAGTAGTAGATGAGATAAAAGGCCACATCATACTGAATCAAATGGAAAGTGATTTGTAAGAGCTTTGCAACGTGTTATGCAGAATTTATGATTGCGGATAAAAGTATCTTCCCTATACCTAGTGGGACTGGTCTAGAACAACAAAAAACAATGAATATAGAGTTTCCCTTAGAGGAATTGAAGAATGGAAAGAGGCCTACCTGTAATCTGTCACAAGCTTTACTTTCCTCCCAACTTGTAAGATCCAATGGTAGCTCTGATTTCTATAATTAGAACCTACACATATGACCAAAACAAGCCAAGGATATACAACATCTACATAGAATAATTCAATTACTCTATTCAATTAATCAATGAGGCACTGAAATACATGAATGTAAACATGAAACAACACATTTAGGAAAACATGATACTCTTTGTATTAATAGAAATAGGAGAGAGTTTACAACCAGGAATAGTATTTGATCTTGTAGAGATCTCCCTAAGTTGACTTTTCCTTCTTTGTCACAAAGCACACCTCAATGTCACCCTAATGCATAAATATGATGACTCCCTTAGATTCAAGGAAACAACATGAGGGTATGATCGGTCTCCAAAAGCCAACCCTAATGTTGTAGATGGAAGTAAATTTATACTAGAGGGATGGTATTTTAGGATTTACTATAATGAGCTTGAGATCCACTTATAATGGGAGGATGAGCTCAAGGGATAAGAGGTGAAGTCTCCAAGGTAGGATCAAATAGGACTCAAGCTTCTTATCTAAGGAAAATGGATAAAACAACTCATGGAAGCTTTTGGAAGAGGAGGCTTTAGAAATATTTTTAATTTTCCTGAATTTATAGAAACAAAACACCCCCATCAAGGAGTAAATTGTTGTTGACCAACACTGGTGCAAAAGGGAGAAACCAACACTAAACACAGGTCTCTAAAGGGGCAGAGTGCGTTGGGGTTGAAAATCTTGATTTTGAGCAGTAAGACCCCAGAAACTTAGACATTTTGGAAAGGTCATGCTTAGGGCTTTGTGTAGGGATGATGAAAATATCTTCACAGATGTGGATTGATCTAGTTTGTAGGCCTATTGACCAGATTCAAAAAAATGGCCTATAACAGATTGCCCTCTAAAGTGAAAAGTCAGAAATGAGAGTTGATGACTAAAGTGATTTACCTTGTGACAAGTTCGAATCAAGAAAAACTGGTCAAGATCATCATCTGTTACAATACATTTTCATCATGATATCTTTTTTGAGGGAGGCATACCCATGCTCAACACATAAGGTAATGTATGATGATCAATAAGTCTTGTCCAGTGATGAAAAAATATTGACCCATGATTAGATGACTGTCTTGTATGATCATAACCATCATGATTTGTAATCTTGAATTAATCCTTAAAGTGTTGCCTAGATGGATGGAACTAGATATGGGGTATTCTATATTGTTCACTCGATCGTCCAATGTACAAGTCTAACCATGTGAATAAAGAAGCTAGAGTCGAACATTGTAGAAACCAACTGATTATCGGCTAATGATGTAAGTCTAATGATTCATCAAGAATATTTATCGATTTAGTATACAGGTGGAATACATATATTTCTTGACAGGTTTATTAAGGAAAGGTGCCCCTATCTCGTCATCTAGTTTGATGAGGGTTGGAGACACATTCAAGGATTATATAGTGCATATTGTAGACCTTGATCATGTTAGGTCCCTATACTACTAGTGTAACCCCTTATTGTTATTACTGAAACCCCCTTATTATATTGTTGTGCCCATGTAGTCCCCATATTGTTACTATTGTGCCCCATAGAAGACCACTATTGTTATTGTTGTGCCCTTATATTATTATTGTCATGTTGGCTCTAATTATATTAGGACCCCTTAGACTCCTATATACAGAAAGGAGGTCTTTTCATTTTTATCATCCAAGAATTGTTAATTTGTGTAATGTAAAGGAGGTTTCCCCCTCGAATAGGCTAATTTCTAAAGCGTTGATCTATCTTTTCTGTCTTTTTGTGAGTTGGCTTCATAACATTTGGTATCGGAGCTTTGGATTCTAGGGTTTCGCTGCTCCATACAGGTCATCATGGCATGTACGCTATAACTTTTTTCTGTGATGTTTCAAAAGCGAAACAAAACACCCATTTGAGATGGCATCGTTCTAAACCTCGGGTCCCAATTTCGGATCTTGTCTCGTTATATTTTCGGAGATATGATCTAAGGAAGTTAGGGTTTTTGCAAGCTCCAGAACTCCATCACAAACAGGTCATCGTGGAATTTTCGCTATAATTGTTTTTCTACGAAGGTTAAGACTTTGAAATTAAAACCCATTTGAGACTAACTCTTGATGAAGCTCGGGTCTGAATTTCAGATCTTTTTTCACTATATTTTCGGAGATAAGGTCCAAGACATTTAGGGTTTCTGTAGGCTTCCGAATTACATCCCAAACAGGAGACCCTAGGAAAATTGTCATAAATTTCTCTCTGAGAATCATATTGAAATTTAGCAAGAAATTACAAAAAGATGACAGACTATAGTTTTATGTGTATCAATTTTAGGTCCCAAGGTTGAAACAGTGACACATGTCATATCGTACAAGTTTTCTCTATTGAAAACATATATAATTAGGTCATATTGGGAGATTGTTCATAACACTTTCTTGGAGAATCCAATTTCGATCAGACTAGTGGAATTGGAAAGAGGATGCAGAGTGATTCCCCTAGTCGTGATTTCAAAATTTGGATATTTGAAACTATAGAGTTACATTCGTTTCAAGATCGAACTCTTAAAAGCAAGAAAAAGAGATATGAGGAAGTTTGATGACAAGGATCTGAAGACATTAATACTACAGATGGAGAAATATTTTGATCTACATGATGTGCAACTATTACAAAAGGTATGTATTGCATCTTTATATTTAGAACCGAATCAATTTGTATGATATACAGGGCTTTGTTCTCATAAAGCACTTGTCGCCTGGTCAATTCTCATGGAGGAAATGATAGCACATTATGATGAGACAAATATAAACATCCAACATAAGGTTCGCCTTTGGGAACCTAATCCATTGGAGAAGGCATACAGGTTGGAAGAAAAGTGGAAAGAAAAATTATGGAAACAAGGAAATCTACCACTCACAAAAATAAATATGGAAGTGTTGTTTCTCCTAGCCTTCCACAACATACAAGGTTGACACCATAACAATTGGAAGAGAAAAGAGTAGAAGGCCTTTGTTACAATTGTGATAGGAAATACATTAAAGGTCATAAGTGTGCTAAGAAGAAAATATTTTACATATATTTTGAAGAGGGGGATGAAAAGGATCAAGAAATGTCAAAAGAAGAGGATATACACCAGGAATCAACCTTAGAGAAAGAAGAAATGAATCCAGCCATATCTTGTACTGCATTGGAAGGAATTACCACTCCTCAAACTCTCAAGATAGAAGGGCATATTAAGAAGAATAAGGTTCAATCAGTGAAATATCAGGAAGAAAATGATTAAGAAATGTCAAAAGAAAGGGATAATCACCATGAACAAACCCCAGAGAAAGAAGAAATGAATCTGACCATATCTTGTAATGCATTGGAAGGAATTACCACTCCTCAAACTCTCAAGATAGAAGGACATATCAAGAAGAAAAATGCTCAATTAGTGAAAGATCACATTGAGCATCAACAACAAGTTCTCCAACTTTTAAATGATAACCTAACTTTGGCGCAGAATCGAATGAAACAACAGGAAGATCAATATCACAGTGAAATAAGTTTTAATGTAGGTGACTGGGTATTTCTATTACTACAACCATACAAACGAATGTCCCTTGAGCAAGCTAATAAGGATAATAAATGATCACCAAAGTATTATGGTTCTTACAAGGTGATACAAAAGATTGGTAATATGGCATACAAATTGGAGCTTCTTGCATCTTCTCGAGTGCCCCCAGTTTTCCATGTTTCATGCTTAAAGAAGGTTATAGGTGACAAGCTCCCCGTTTAAACAATATTGTCGGAACTTGACGACGAAGGAAAAATCATATTGGAACCTGAAGAATTCACAGAAACAAGAACTTGACATCTACGAAATTGATCAATTTTAGAGTATCTCATAAAGTTGAAGAACTTACCCACTGAAGATTCCACATGGGAGGATGAAATGTTTATATAGAAGCATCCAAAACTACTGAAGCATTGAGGAAAACACTTTTGGAAGGAGAGGGGCGTGTTAGGTCCCTATACTACTAGTGTAACCCCTTATTGTTATTAGTGAAACCCCCTTATTATATTGTTGGGCCCATGTAGTCCCCATATTGTTATTATTGTTCCCCATAGAAGCCCACTATTGTTATTATTGTGCCCTTATATTATTATTGTTATATCAGCTCTGATTATATTATGACCCCTTAGACTCCTATATATAGAAATGAGGTCTTGTCATTTGTATCATCCAAGAATTGTTCATTGGTGTAATGTAAAGGAGGTTTCCCCCTCGAAGAGGTTGATTTCTAAGGTGTTGATCTATTTTCTATCTTTTTGTCAGATGGTTTCGTAACAGATCCCGACCGACCAAGGATTGGAAAATTGAGATAAAGAATGTGGTTTGTGTACCTTTGAGGACAATCCTATTTATCATTGCTAGATTAGCTATCATCACTACCCTGCATTTCGCTAACAGGTCCCAAATGCAGTATTCTCTAGGGTGCATAGAGTCGAACATGTTCAACTGGAGCGAGGGAGTACTGGAAAATATGAAATAACAACCTACCAAGGAAAGCGATGGATGGTTGAAGAACTTTGGATATGGTTCTATTTTGATTTCATTTTCCTTAGAGTAGATCCCATTTCTCCGACCACAACATATCTCTCTTGAGCCTAGAGTTTAGAGAGTCCCACTAATGAGGAGATGGGTGGATCTCATGTCCATACATGTAGGTATGTCATCTATGACCTTCACACTAGTCTTCTTCTGATAGTTTCACATGCAACTCATTATTATTGAAGACTATCCATACATAGGGATGGATTTCCATGGACACCCAAAGCTTGTGCTTTGTGACGGCGAGTGATGGGGTGCCATAGGTAAAACAAAAACATTTTGATCATTTTTTGAGTTTTGAGTTTTACAATTTTTTTTGTATTTTGTATTTATTTGAGACTAACTATCAATTTTTACATGCAGACGTTGGACCTATTTGACCTATGGGTTCTTCCTATCTTTAGTGTGTAGGAGGTCCACAATAGGCACCAGTAGGATTGCAGGTTGTTGTAGGGGATGAGAGGTATTTTAGGATCTTAATGTGGCTAAGACTCTTGCAGAGGTCGAGCATCACATGAAGGGGTTGACCCAGGGCATAATTATGACTAGGGTTGACTAGATCCCTATGACACTGCAACGCATACGATTAGCATGCTTGGCTATATCATCCGGCTACTATGCAAGATGGCCCACGCGGTTGCTTGTTATCATGAGAATCATGATTAATCTACTAGGAGGCTATATATAGCCATATTTTGACTCCATGTATATTTTTTGATATGATACGTTGTCGAGCCATGTGTGTCTTAGGCACAAATTTTTGTAAAACCAAACTTTGATATATATATAAAACTATCTATATATCAATGTTTCTTATGCATTCTATTATCTTGTTTAGTATATGTGATTTTGAATTGAATTGATTTTACATATGTCGTAAATGTGTATCTAAAACTTGATTTTTCAATGCATCTGTCAATGTATTTAGACTTCTAGAAATGTGTTGATATTGGATATAATAAAAATATATTTCCAGAAGGAGAACCCTTAGGAATATACGAAGAATAGTTGGATTTCTAACTCAATAGACATTAGTCAACTGTATTACTACAAGTTGTGAGTCTAGTTTGATAAATATACAAAGGATACCATGAGAAGTAACATCATACAATAGCTTGATCATTGTGCTATACTAAACAATGTTATTTGTAGAGTGACCGATACGAATCCCTTGTAAACTCATGAACTCGCCATTTAGATCAGATATATCCCATGTTGTGGAAGAAGGGTTACGAGTACTACAACTAGCGCCATTACCATAACCAACATATGGTTGAAGGGATGTAAACATATGCAAACCAAATGTAAACATGATTAACAAAAACCATAAGAAACTGCAAAGGGAACACACTGCAAACACACTCAACACACCTATATACAACATGCACATAGAAAATATGAAAAAATCACTTAAGCATAGTATCTTTTAAGGTACAACCCATTTCTAGGATGTGCCAATGGAACTCCTTTGAAATCAAAAAGATCATAGGCCCCTTAGCAAGAGCATGTTTAACAATATATGGGCCTAGCCACATTGTCTTGAACTTCCCCGATCCTAACTTTTTAGACTCTTGATCATACAACACAACAAGGTCACCTTCTAAGAAGACATGAGGCTTGAAATTGTTGTCGTTTTGTGCATTAATGAATTTTCTTATGGGCTTCAATAGAAATCGTTGAATCACCTCAAGTTTCATTTAAGCAGGTTAGATGTAAGAGATGCTCTTCTTATAAAGAATTGGTAGGGAGTTGCTCGACAACAAGTTTAAGAGATGGAATTTCACACTCAATAGGAAGGATTGCTTCCAGACTATATACCAATTGGAATGGTGTAAAATCAGTAGCAATCGGAACATAGGTTTGATAGTCCGACAAGGCTAAGTAAAGAAGAAGATTCCAGTCCAATGGACTCCCATCATGCATTGAAGAACTATATTGAAAACTTTGTTGATGGCCTCCCATACGCCTAAGGGTAGTAGGGAGTTGACCTCTCATGGGAGAGGCCCAACTTGGCAGTTAGTTCAAACATCATGTGCTTATGGAAATGTTTCCCATGGTCTATAACTATAGCCTGTGGTACACCAAAAATTGCAATGACATGATTGAAAAAGAAGAAATTAGTTGTTTAGTTGGTTTTATTATATGTAGGCATCACCTCCGCCCACTTGGTAAAATAGTCTATCGCCACAATGATGTAGCCATGCCCCTCGGCCGAGCGAGGATTACATGTCATAAAGTCAATGCCACATTTCACGAAGGGGCCAACAACGATAACAGGGTGCAAAGGAGCGGGTGGAGCATGAGTTTTACTATCGTATATCTAGTAGGAATGGCACTTTTGGACTGCAAGGATGCAGTCACAAAACATGGTAGGCCAAAAGTATCCAAAACAAATAAAATTCTATGCAGTGGCATAATGAGACATATGACCACCACATGCCCCAACATGGCTTTCATTCAAGAATTTCTTAGCCTCCTCATGCGTGATGCACCTTTTAAAAATTGTATCAATACCATGATGATAAAGGGTGCTGCTGATTATAATATAACTCTTAGCTTGATATCTAATACATAATCGGTCAGAGTGAGAGGTATTAGGATAGAAAGTCTAATTTGGAGATATATGATAATTTCTCCATATCATGGGTCACAGGACGTGATCATGAAAAATGACTTGTCTAGAATAGAATTGTCAGACATTGTTTCAGTTTCAGTAGCGGGAAGGTCATTGATCAACTCAACAAATACTAGGGAGTCCTTCGACTTGGATTTTATGAACTCCAAATAGAACTCCTGAAGGATGAAAACACATTTGGGGAAATTCCCCTCCAAAAATTGTTGTGATAATAAGTATGTCATGGGGATGTAGTCAGAAACAACCATAGTCTTGTGGAGCAGAACAGAGTGATGAAACCTTTGGATAGCCTGAACGACCGCCAAAGCTAACTTTTCAACATGAGTATATTTGATCTCAGTATCATTTAAGTTATGAATCAAATAATAAATAGGATGTTTGGTCCCTACATCATCCTCTTGGAACAATACCATAGAGATGGTAGTAACTACAGCGACAAGGTACAAGAAGTAATCACATTGGTAATTTGGGGGATACAACAATGATGCCCGAACCCGAACATCTTTCAAGGCATCAAATTCCTTTTGGGTAGTGTCATCCCAATGGAATGGAATCCCTTTCTTTAAAAAGTGAGTAAATCAGTTGGTCAATTCGGCGTAGTTTGGAATGAATCTCCATATAAATTTAGTCTTCCCTTGGAGTCATTGAAGCTAAAGAAGAGAGGAAGGAGTATGCAGATCTAAGATCACCTGGACTTTCAATGGGTCAATACAACTTCCATGCTTTGATACAAAGAAACTAATAATATGACCGAAGCTTACAAAAAACATAACCTTGTGCAGATTGGGCCTAATTTTATAGTGTCGACAACGTAAAATGATAGCCCTAAGATGCATTGGATGATCAACACGATGTTTTGAGTGAGAAAAAAAGTCGTCTAGATATGGTGGTACAATATGTTTAATATCATGGAAGGCATAATTAATATCCTTATAAAGTGTAGCCCCAACATTTTTAAATCCAAAAGCGAGCTTTCAATATGTAAATATGCCCCATGGACAAATAAATGCAGTTTTATGTTGGTCCACTGAGAGAATTTTGATCTGATTGTGGCCGGAAAATCCATCCATAAACGAAAATATTTCATAGCCAAAACAATATTCAACAATATGTTCAATGAACGGGGTAGGATAAGTATCCTTAGAATAAGTATGATTAATTTCTCGGTAATCGACACTGACATGAATTTTTCCCTGTTTCTTCATGACAGGAGAAATGTTTAACACCCAATCAGTTAGAGGTACTGAATAAATGAAACTAGTACCTAGAAGTTTTTATATTTTAGCTTTAATAGTAGAAACCTTCTTGATATGGACCAGAAGAAGGTGGTACCGAAGTGGTTTAGCACCGGGATATGTCTTGATTTCATGTATAATGATGTTCGGGTCCATACTTGACATCTCTTCATAAGGCCAGGTGAAAACATCTCTAAATTCCTGGAGAAGGGATTTATAAGTCTTGATCTCATTAGGAGAGAAATATGCACCGACATGTATGTTCTTGACAATGTTTGGTTTGATCAAAATATAAAGAGGAATAGTCTCTTCAATATTCAAAAAATTCTTCTCGGAATCGATATCATGGATGGACACATAATTCACAAACATCTCAACGACAGTGGGCCAATAGAGTTAACTAAGATTATACTTGGAGGACTCTAGCAAGGAGGAATGACAGTGATGATCGTCCCATGGCACATCATTCGACATCATAATCTCCATGATTCTCTCATAAGTAGAAAATGTATGAGAGAAGGGATAAGAGGATATGCCATAATCTAAGGAATGATCAACCCAATTGATCATAGAGGAGAAAGTACAATGTACTGCACAAGCCGAATAGATGGCTTCATAGTCGAGCTCAATGGGAATGAATGACATGCAGTCACCATGAGTGTCAATATTAGATTCATCTGGAACTATCCAAGGATCTAATGGAGTAGTACAATAAGATATCATGTTGAAATAGGAAACCATATTAGAGTTGTTAGAAGAAGGAGGAGGAAGAGAAAAGGTTCCCATGAGGAAAGAATCCTTAAGCAATCCCACCCCAACATGTTGATATGGAAGTGGGGTTTCACCCACAAGAGGGATGATTCTCGTAACTTGACAATTTGTGGCAAATAAAGTGAGCTAAGAAATGGCTACTATACCTCCTTTATGAGGGAAGATGATCATTCTGAAATATGTCGAAACAACAACAACAACCATAACATAAACCCATGTATGACCTAGTAGAAGGTTATAATCCAGTGGTTCATCGATAACTTTGACTTCTACCGACACTGTGTTGCCACCTAATTCTACTTGTAATGAATTTAGAATTCCACAAGGCTTGAGGCCTCTTCCATCAAAAGCCTTTAGAGTAGTTGGTGATTGATTCAATTGGGAGAACCAATGGCCTTCCAAAAAGAAAGCAACATGGTACATGTTGAAGCTCCTTCATCCATAATGGAACAATGGATATTATTACCATGAATGACAACCTGAATCATGAAAGATAATTGGGCAGGAAGTCGAGGCGTATAATTCACATGGTTAAAAGCTACAAGGTTGGAATCCAAGGGAACAACACATCCAATTGCGGAAAGAAAATAATTCTTCTGGGTGGGATAGTTTTGCAACACCTCAAGAGTTGACATAGCTAAAGGATCTTGAGTGAGATCCTCAACTATGTTATAATTATGAGTAGCTCTTACATGAGAGATGAATCTATATTTATGGATAACACCTTTTGGAGGCTTAATTGTCAATTCAGTAGGAAACACATTTGGAGTAGGATCCAATGGAGATGTGGTAGAACTAGTGGGTTGATCAGTAGCCTGACCATTCGATGGATTCACATTACGATAGTATTTATTTCTAGTGGCCACCATAACATCACTTTTTAGCTCAACATAGGAAAGAAACAAAACCAAGTTAGAGGAAGCAAGATCCTGAGCAACCATACTAGTCTCCTGATTCGGAAACAGATCTATCAACACAACGGGTGCAACGAATGACTTAAGGAATTGATTTACTCCTACCAAGTGTGGACAATCATGATTGAAATCCTCCCCATTACAAATCAAGCATGCATAACAAGGTTTCCTCTTTTCTTAAGAACATGGTTTATTTTTTAATCCTATGAAGGATAATCCTTCTTCTATTTACCTTTGCCTTTCTTCTTACTTTCTAGTTGCCGAGATTTTGCCTTGGTGGATTGAATGACATTGATCTCAGAAGAAGAAGTTTCAGGAGTAATGGAAGGAGAGTTTTGGGTAGGCACATCAAAAGTTGAACCAGATGGTTTACTCACTGACAAATGGCTAGCAGAACCTATTACATCATCAACAACATGTGATTGTTTACTCCGAGGTTGAGGAAAAATATTGGAAGGTCGCAAAGCATTTTGTATTTTATCATAGAGAATTCTAGATTGGGTATAAATAAGATCCAAATATTGGGAATGAGAAATTACCTGCTCTTCGGTCACAACTCTACCTTTAGCGATGTCTTTTATTATGAATGGTAATAAATAATTAATAAACCATTTGACTAACAACTGATCAAAAATAATAATAAAAAAATTACCAAATGAAAATGACGTTGCCACTCATGAATGTGATTGGAAATGTGTGTGGAATCAATTTCTTTGAAATTAGTTAAAATGTAACAACCCTAGTAAATATTCCCTGTAATAAAAGTTAATAAAGGAAAAATAAGACCACGGTTAAGGGACACTTATTCCAAGCTAAATGTTGGGCAATGATATCCTAGTATGCATCAATGGATGTGTTTATGGCTAAAGGAAATTGGAAAAGGCAAAGGCACTAAAAGGAAAAAAGGAATCTTTGGCACATATATTTACGAAAATAAAGGAAAATAGGAGAAAAGGGAGGTCAAAGTTCACAGGTTTCATGTAAGGAGAAAAATGAAGGAAAATAATGGAAATTGAAGAAAATAGAGTCCTCATTGATAAAAAGGCTTTTAAGGATCATTTGGCAGGCTTCGTCAATGTAACTTTTTGTCAGTTTAGTTTTGGAGCTCTCTCATTATTCTCTCTCTCTGTCATTCTTGGACACATAGGGTTTTCTTGGAGCACTCTAGCTTTGGAGCAAGAAACGAAAAGCAAGTAAAGGTGAAGGAAGGAAAAGCAAGCAATTGGGAAGGAAGGAAAGAAATGATCAAGGAAGGAAGAGTAGCGTCAACAGGAATACTTGTATGTAACATTTTACATATGTGATTTCCTAGCTTGTTTTGACATGCATGGCTTTGAATCTTGGTGTATGGTTCTCTTACTGTTGTTGGTATGGTTTTGTCAGGTTATGACAATGGTTTTTAGATTAGCCTTACTGTTTTTGGATGCCATGGTGTGTTGGGTTGTTTATCTCAGTTTTGAGCTTTGGAATTTCATGATGGATTTCAGAATCTAGGGCGGAGGTGGTCTGAAGGTTCATTCCCAAAGGCCTAGGAAACCCTTGACTAGTTTTTGCGAGATTCACGGTAAAGCATGAGGGAGGAATCTTGGTTTAGGGCCTAGTGATTTGATGTGGATTCCAATAAATCCTAAGAGGCTGGTGTCTCGATTTATGGCCTAGTGATCTGGGATTGGATTTCGGTAAAGCATAAGAGACAAGGAGATGAAAATTTCCTAAAGGATAGTGATGGATTCTGGATGGGATTCCAAGTTCGGTTTGGTTTTCTCATCAAAGCACTAATTTTGGTGTGATCACGGTTTGGTGAGGGTGGAGGTGGTTTAACCTCTGGATTCCCTTTGTTGTTTTTGGATTGGTTTATCCATGAGATCCCACATTCATGCTTGGAATATGGTATGGGGGTGACTGGCTAAAAAAAAGATTTGGTTCAGCCATGTCTACCATCGAGTGGTACGTGGAAGTCCTGAACCTGGTGAAATTTGCCTACGGTTAATAATATCTATCTTATTTTACTTTTGTACTTGTTTATATGTGGATTTAATGGTTGTTATCTAATTGTTATTTCCATGGTTTTATGTTGGTAATAAGCATGGCTAATTAACCGGTTCATGTCATGGTTACTTCATGTATTTACTTGTAATGATTAAAATGATGGATGAAAGACCTAATTTATGTCATAACAGTTCAAGGTAGAAGGTGGTGATCCTTCTTGTCATGTTTCATAAGAGTTTTCTGTCATTCATGTTCTGTCTTGTATCCTAGACCTATAGATTACATTGATGCCAATTGTTTTATAGAATGTCAATACTAGTTGACGATGGTCAGGCCTAGTCCTAAAGTTGATTTTTGGTTTATTAGTCTTATCATCATGTCTTTGATGGATTCTGGAAGTTACAAAAAGTTCTGGGCAGTGGCGAGAATTATGGGATAGAAAAGTGACTTAAATTTCACAGAAAATGGCAAAAGTATGCTAGGAAAAAATCCCTAGATGCAGGCATGTAGGCCTGTGGGAGCATCCATAGGTCCTTGAACGCTGGCATGCCCATAGCATGAGAGCATCCAGAGGTCTAAAAAGTTAGTGGGACCCAGGGGAAGGTTGTCTAAGTGGCTGGGATACCTCTTGGGAGTGTTGTTATTGATGTGGAAGGTATGGTTGATGGGTTTCGATCGATTCCATTTCCTTAAGGTCACCAAGGAGGCTAAATCATATCATAGTAGCCTCTTGTCGCATGTTTACCCTGGTTGGTTGGTTACTTGGGTAGATGTGGGAGGAGGTTGGTTATAGAGTGGTATTAGAGTGGGTTATGCTCTCTTTGGATAATATCTGACACCACAGAATGGTATCAAAGCATGGTTCACCCCTTAGATTGGATGGGATGTGTGTTGGTCATGCTTTCATGCAGGTTGCATATGTGCTTCTTATACTTGTAGTCCACGTGTTTGTTGTATTTGCATGGTGTTGATCATGGTTGTAGTGATGTCGCCATATGAAGGTTGATGGTGTTGTTGTGGGATGTGTCGTAGTGAGTGTATGGTTGTATATGCATTTTTTATGCATGTTTGTGTCTATATGTTGTTATGCATGTATTGTCATGGTTATGCATGTATGGTAGGCTGGACATGCATTGTGAGGTTATTGTATGAAATTAGGTCATCATGATGATATTGGTGTGTTATGATGCTAATGTATTGGCTCAAATAGAGTAGGAGAAGCAGATAATCAAAGTGAAGGTTCAACATTGGACCTTAAGGCAAGAGCATGTCATCATTCATGTATTATATTTTTTGCATGTAAGTATGTTAGTTAATGGATTGTCATATGCATTAGGTTTATGTACATGTCTATTGATGTTATGGTTACATACATAATAGATGCTAGTTGATTAGTGGAGTCATATGCACATGTGTCAGATAGTTATGAATGATAGTAACATGTGGTTGTGTGCATTGTTATTATTGTTATATGTTAGATAACTTAAGGATTATGTTATATGTTGTCGATGAGTATGTTATAGGTTAACGTATTGTTTTTATATGAGAATTAGCTTGATGATTAGGTTATATGTTGTTGTTGAGTATGTTATAGGTTAACTTGTTGTTGTTATATGATATTTAGCTTGATGATTAGGTATATGTTGTTGTTGAGTATGTTATAGGTTAACTTGTTGTTGCTATATGATAGTTAGCTTGATGATTAGGTTATATGTTGTTGTTGAGTATGTTATAGGTTAACCTTTTGTTGTTATATGATAGTTAGCTTGATGATTAGGTTACATGTTGTTGATGTGAATGATATATAACTTCTTGTTGTTATATGCTAGTAACTTGATGATTAGGGTTATTACATTAAGATATTGATGTTATATGTATCGTACTAAGTTGGATTGGTCTCTGCAAATGGTTAGGGTTATGAAATTCAAATGTGAGTCAACTTATTTGTGACATTGTGTTGTACTAATCTAGATTGATCGTACATATGTGATTTCTATGCATAAACGAAAAATGTTTATGAGTTTATGATGTGAACATGTTAGCTAGTGACTATTATGGATATCATGACCTTATTTATTTTTTATTTGACATGTCACGAAGTTATATCATGCTAATCTGGATTAATTTTGTAGACAATATAGCCTCCCCTAAGATACATTCACGTATGAGATTGCTTATGTCATCTTCTTTGTTCTTGAATGTTTGATTATTTCGTTCAATTGGTGTTTGAGTGTTGCTGTCTATTATGTCACCTATCTTTTGTATGAATGTTTGATTACTTGCAAGATATGAGTATGTGTTTGTAAGATATCCTTAATCAATGATCCTTTTTTAAGATGATTGTACTAACAAACATGCGTTGAGATAACTGTTAGCACTCTAGGAAACTCTCCTGGGTTGTAGCTCGAAGATGCCTTGTAACATATAATCTTCAATATTGTTCTCTGGACTATTGGGATGGTTGATGGTTTGGATCAAGCCGGATAACCACTTCAACTTTGTTTCACTCTAGACATGCATGAACACCCTCAGCTTGACAAGGCTTTAGACCACTAATGTTCAATAGTTTATAGATTCAATGGATAGATGGAGAATAGTAACTGTACCAACAGATGCATACATGAACATATATGAATGGCTAGCTATAGGAAGTAAATGAAACTTGCAAATCTAATTTATCAACGCAGAGATAATATGACAGTTATCTGGCATTAGACACAGAGGAAATCATGAATAGACTTATCCAAGTGCAAGCTTAGAACATAAGAGAAATGGACATTGAACATGTAACAACAAAAGAAGCTTGTATTACTAGAATGAAGATGATAAGCTGCAAGGAACAGAGTATCTACAATCTCCAGAAGTTGAACCCATGTTCCTTCTAACTTTTAGCGATTTATAGGCTTTTACAATGCTCTCGGGCTCTCTAGGGCTCGAGATGTTTTAATCTAGCCCCTCTGGCTTCTAACTACTTGATGTCATAATTAGACAAGAATGACCACAGGGGCACTGTTTCTAACAAACATAGTAAATGATTCTGGTCACTTCGCCACTCTTTCAGGTGGCTCGAACATGTTGTGACGTTCCACGATCATATTTGTTAACTCGGCTGCATCGTGCTACTATATTTTCACCTTTCGACCATGCTTTCTATTATTTTAGTTCAACGGTCCACCTACCATATATACTGATATAACCAACCACTTTCCTCCTTGGGTGACGGATGGGAAGCAGGGGTATGAGGCATATGGGCCGTTGGATGAGATTAATCATCGACCAGGATGGTGATCAAGAGATGGAGGGCGAACCAAGGTGATTATGGACGAGGGCCATTGGATCAGGGAAATGGAAGGTGGAGATCACGTACAGGGGGCCTGAAGTCGTGGTGGGAGCGGAATAAGTTCAAGCCATCAGATCTCAGATGAGTATATCGAACAGCTATCGAGTGGAGGAGGTACGCAGACGATAACGTCTGGGGGTAGTTTCATTTGGGCAGAAATGGTTTTATCAGATGCTCAACGGGCGATAAGCAGTAAAGGGCAGAGTCCGCTAGATGCCACTCCTTGTACGCCACATAGAAGTGGAGGAGAGAGAAAACCACCTTTATTGGGCAACTATTCCTCTCACTAGTTTCCCACTCGATATGAGCGACAACTGTTAGATCTGGTGGGGGTGATCTAATGGTGGAGATCGATTGAGCATGTCTCATCGATCGGGTGAAACATGGGCCGTCAGATTGGTGGGAGTGATCTAATGGTGAAGGGACACGAAGGTACGAGATTTCCTCGAGAAATATGCGGAGGGCACATACTGATGGAAGGGTAAGCTTTTCAGGGGTTTTTGGGTTAATTTACTTAAGGCCAAGGCGAAAGAGGGTCTCGTTATGATGTGAGGGTCGGGTTAGGATATGAGTGGAATAGAATGTAAGTGGAAGAGTGAGGAAAGTGGGGTGATGGCCCATGTGGGGACCTCTCCAGGACAGCAAAGCAGACCATCTCCTTCCTTTAGCCTTCAAAATGGCAGCGCTGCACCTCACGGCTAACACTGGCTCCTTCTGGGGATGAAAGCCTCCCTGTGAGGTTTCAAGAATTGTAGACCACTGCCTTTCTAGTAAAACCAAAATCAAATCTTCCTCCTAGTGTTCCATTGGGCATGGAGTCTATTTTGCATAAAAATAAAGACTGAAAAAACATATTTACAATACCAGGGTTTTAAAGCCTTAAATGAAATAAAGTTTCAAAAACCGCCCATTGACCGGGCTACCAAAAACATCTCCTTCTTCCAGCCTGTGCAAAGTAAAGGTATTGTTCTGCTGAATTTGAGAGATGACAAATGGACTTGTCCATAAGGAGTCAAACTTACCATGATTACCTTTCTTTTCCTTAAATGCATCCCATTTGATAACCCAGTCACCAACTTGTAAATTGTCCACTTTTTCCTTATTGTCAAAGCTTTCTTTGATTTTCTTCTAATGAGCTTTTGACTTCTCAACCAGATGCTCTCTAATATGTTGTAGTTCAACCATGTTATTCATTCTTCTTACCATGTCATTCTCTTCATCTCGTTCTTCTTAGAAAAATTTGGCCACAGGGAGAATCAGATGGATATGAAAAACAGCATCAGTGCCATAAACCAACTTGAATGGAGAATTTCCTATGGACTTCTTGTTGATAACCATGTTAGCCCATAGTGCAAACTTAAACTTGTAATCCCAACCCTCTTTGTTGTCTTCTAACAGTCTTTTGATTATCCTTACAAGACTCTTGTTAGACGATTCTGCCAAGCCATTGCCTTGAGGATAATATGAGGTAGAATGCACCAACTGAATGCCCATGGATTCACACATGTCTACCAATTCTTTTGCCCTGAAAGCTGCTGCATTATCAGTGACTAGTTTGGTTGGGCAACCAAATCTAGTGCAAATATTCTCATTCAGAAATTTCATGACAACTTGATGATTGGCATTCTTTGTGGGTATAGCCTCAATCCACTTGGTGAAATAATCAGTGGCTACCACGATCCATTTATGCTAGCCACTGGACTGTGGATTAATCTCACCTATGAAGTCCAAGCCCCACTACTGGAAGGGACCATTGACATCTACTGGCTTCAAGGACAGAGATTTTAGCTACTGTCTTCCTGCAAACCTCTAACATTTGTCACAAGACTTCACAAAAGAAAATACGTTAGAGAAAAAAGTAGGAAAATAATACCCAACCCTCAAGATCTTGTGGCCTGTGGTTTTCCAATGATGATGCCCTCCACAGATCCTAGAATGGAACTGGTGCATGACTTCCACAAATTATCCTTTATCTAGACATCTCAAGAGGATTCCTGATGGGTCTTTCCAATAAAGCATATTTTCATTATGCAGAATTTGGCTGATCTGAGTTTAATGGCTCGGGCCTGACTTGAGCTAAGCCCTGAAGGGACTGCTAACTTCTGCAAAAAATGAACTATGCTGGAATACCATTCACAGGTGGCTAGATTTTCAGCCAAAGACTGATTTTTCTTTTGTTCTTCTATTGCTTTCTCTGTCTACTCATCCTCTGAAATTGGACTCATGCAATTGATGTTTAACAAACTGCAATTTTCCTCAACCATAAGTTTAGCCAAGCCCTCGCCTTTGACTAGCTTAGTGGGCTTCACCTCTATGTTGAACTCTATGAACTTTGCAATCCACTTAGCTCTCTTTCCATTAATACCTATCTGAGTTAAAACATATTTTACTGAGGCTGAAGGTACATATGCAACCAATTTGGAATGCAGAATGTAAATTTTGAATTCCTTTAAAGGTTTTATGAGAGCATACTCTTGTTTTTCAATGAGGTCATACCTTAGTTCAGCATCCCTCAGAGTTTTGTTGAAAAAGGCCACAGGGTGCTCCATACCTTCATCATTTTTCTGCAATAGAACTGCTGCAAGTGTATCATAAGAGGCAAAAGAGAAGATATAAAACTCCTTGGTGTAATCTAGACTGATTAGAGTGGGAGCTTCCATGATAGCTTGTTTAATGGCTTCAAAAGAGCTTCTTGCAGCATCTATCCATTTAATTCTTGATCCTTTCTTGAGCATGGAAGTGATGTGCTTCACTAGCTTTGCAAAGTTTGGAATGAACCTTCTGACAAAGTTAATCTTACCCAGGAAAGATTGAATGTCCCTTTTTGACCTTGGGATGGACAATGTTTGAATTGCTTGAACTCTGGCTAGATCAATCTTCACACCTTCAACAGAAACAATATGTCCCAGAAGTTTGCCTTCTTCTAGAGAAAACTGTGATTTCTTTGGGTTCACAGAAATTCCAAACTGTCTGCACTTTAGAAACACCTTCTTCAAGTGCTACAAATGGTCCTTGTGACTGCTGGAAAAAACTGTTATGTCATCAAGGTAAATAAGGAAAAACTTGTCCTTCTCTCTCACAAAGGCTATGTCCGTGGCCCTCTAAAAAGTAGCCCCAACATTCATCAGTCCAAAAGGCACCTTGGAGTACATGAAAGTGCCCCAAGGAGTAGTGAAGGCGGTCTTTTCCTGATCTTTTGGATGTACATCAATCTGATTGTAACCTGAAAATCCATCTAAGAAAGACATGACTCTAGCGCCTGGAACTTTTTGCAGCAAGTGTTCCATCTTAGGCAGGGGGTAATTGTCTTTTCTAGAGAATTTGCTCAGATTCCTGAAGTCAACATAAACCCTGATTTCCCCATTCTTCTTTCTGAATACCACCAGGTTAGCTATCTGTGGAGTACCGAAGAAGGTATGTTATTATCGTTTATTTTGTCATCTTTTCTTTAAAACTCATAACCTCTATGCATCATGAACTAGGTAGATAATAAGAAATTATGACAAAATCTATGGAATTTGTATGCAATGCAAAACAACTAAAAATTTCCCTTTTCTTATGCAGGAAAAGGAGAAAACGGAAGATTGCCGTCCCAAAGGAAAAGACAGGACAAAGTTAATTGTTGTCCCTTTGGCAGGGAACCACATGCAAACAAGGCGATCCAAATTGGAGTGTATTAGCCAGGAAAGGGAAAAGGAGATATCAAATCAGCGCAAGAGAACAAAAGGATAACTGAGAATTAACAGTCTGGAAAATCCATCAGGATCCTTTGATCTTGAGGGATCTCTATCTTAACGATTTTTGCATCATTGATATCTCTGCTTGGCTGTTATAAGAAGGGGCAACACAGATAGCTCGAGAGACAACTTGTTATTTTTGTGTAACTCTCCTTTGTATTTGAAACTTTGATCATCAACTCTCGTTGAAGAGTGATCCACTGTAACTCTATTTTGACGTTTTAATATAAATCTGGTTGCCATTCCATCTTTGATTTTGGAGTAATCTCAAGCAGTGTGTCCCTGGAGGCTAAGGGCCCGGCCCTGGTGGAACACTTGCTCCTGTACCATTATTTCTAATTCACGTGTGGTTTTCATTATTAGCTTTGTTCACTAATCTGATGTGTTTTTCTATTTTACATCACGGTTCTGTTATATTTTGCTTATGCTCAATTAGGTAATGTTGTTCTCTGTAACAGGAATGTTGTGTTTCTCATTTTAACTTTGTAATGCATTGTTGTTTCTTTAACCATTGATATAACATTGTTGTTCCTTACATAATGCTATTGCTGTTCAATCACTGAGTAATCGTGCTGTAACATTCATAAGTTGATATTACTGTATTTATCTACGGTTTACACTTAATCGTGATTATTTCTCAACTGGCGTTGTTGTTCCATTACAAATTACAATTGTTATTCTTTATAACTGAGATTTATACTTGTTGTATCGAAATCAAATTACTGTTTCTTCTAGATATTAAGTGTGCCGTGTGTGATACTTTTTCTGGTTCACTATACATTTATGTTTGACTCTAGTTGTTGTTCCATATTTCATCTCTGTTTTTTGCCGTTCCATTTCCGTTGCCATATGATTCATCTTTAGAGCAAAGATTGTTATCTAATTCTCTGTAGGATACGATTGCTGCATTTATTTCCGTAGACTAAGGTTTTGCTATTCAATCTTGTTTATAAGACTAGTTGCTGTTCCATTTCTTGTCATTTGTATTATCATTTCTTTGGTGCGCAGAATGATCTAAGACTGTAGTGAACATTGACATTTGTTGTCTGGTTCCAATATTGATGATCTTTTCCTTGATTGTCTTTAATTACATCAATTTACAGAGGGATGAGTTACCATTACATAAATTGTTGAGTGCATGATTTGAGCTTTAAGGTTTTTTTCTGTAAGTAGATCTTATTTCAAGCATCCATTTACTCTTGTATTTAGAGCACTATACTACTAGCATTACTCTGACAAATGACCACCTCAAACTGAGTACACTCTTTGAGATAACAAATCGTTCCTGGATTGATAAGTTAATGTAGGGTAAATAGAGGTGAAAAAGACCCTTTTTACTACTCGGCATTTTGGCGCCACTGTCGGGGAAGAGTGTAGCCATTTATTTCTTTTCCAGAGTGATGTAAGAACCTGCTAGGAGAGAACTGGGTTTTAAAAACGAAGGTAAGAACCTGCGTACGAAGCATGTAATAGCCCTACTCTCCTACCCGCTTTCCTACAGATTTGTTGTTGTTTTTTTGGGTAGTAATTAGAATTTGATTTGTGTGCATGACTAAGCGGAAAAATCCTGAAAAGAATCCTAAAACCCTACCCAATTCTGAAAAAGCTAAGGGGCCAGTGACCCTTGGCCAATCGAACTTTATAGACAAAATCCTTAAGAAAGCAGAACCTCAGCCTTCAGTAGGACCTAGAAAAGTTGCTTCTAGACAACCTTTTAGTTCCCTTTAGGCCATAGGATCACCATCTGTAGCCTTTGCTGAGGTGCATAGTCAAACCGAAGAGCAATATTTTCAAGAAATTGAGAATTCTAGCCCAAAATCATTGCAAGAAGGGAACCTTAGTAACCTCTGTGAAGGGAGAGGAGAAATAGGAGAAATTGAAGAACCAAGATCTCCTCTGTAGGTTTTAACCCTGTACAGAAATTACCTGCATACGAATTCTTAAACAAAGAAAATAAACAATGCGAGAGCATAACCCATAAAACACATATGCACAGAGATTTTTCCCTGGATCCCAAAACCGGGACTACCAGCTTGATTTTTCATTATGTTCCTTTCAATGTTACAATACATATTTATACATGCCGAAGCATCCAATACCATGGACCGAAAAACCATCGCGTCCAATACCATGTGCGAAAATCATGCACAAAACCATAGGTAGGTTCGCCCAACCTAATATAGGGTCCAAAAAAAATTTTCCCGGGGCGCTGCCCCGGACCCCGTAGAGGGGGGCTACCCGCCCCCCTCAAACCCCCCGGACAAGGGGGGCTGCCGCCCCCCCTGTGACCCCCCCGCTGCGCAATCGGCGCAACAAAGGGGGGCGGCCCCCCGTGTCACTACGTAGGTTAGTCGTGGAAAGAATATAACACAACCCAACAATCTCCCACTTGTTGTTTTCTTTCCACAGGGGGCCACAGGAGAGCTTAGTCTTTTTTCCAGCCCTGAAACACCCATTGTTTCTCTACACCAAGAGGACTTCTCAGAGCTCACAGATTTTGTCAATGCATCTGCAGTATTCTTCAAAGTGTCCACCTTTACCAGCAACACCTTTTTGTCTTCTATCATATCCCTCACAAAGTGATACTGAACATCAATGTCAAGGATAATTTTAGGGGCGAATGTTCGCCCTTTGACGAAATTAAGGGGTTTTAAATTTTTAGTGGGCGAATATTTTGTATCATAGTACATTTTTACAAATCACCTCAAATAGCCCACCTTATTTTAAGGGAGAGGGTAAAAAAGGTAAATTTAGCCCTTGAAATTAGGACTTACAACCTTCCATTCGCCCATTTTCAAGAATAGGTTTTATTTAAGTGAATCCATTTGCCCATTTAAAAGAATAGGTTTTATTTAAGTGAATCCTATGGGCCAAATACCATATTTATAAAAGAGGTATGGTAAATTAATAAAAATATAAATAAATGAGAGGTATGGTAAATAAATAAAACATTTTTTATATTTACTCCATAAGTCACCTTATATACATGTAAGGGTGTAAACAAATAAAAATATAAGTAAAGTGGAGGTATGGTAAATAAATAAAACATCTTTTTATACTTACTCAAAAGGTATGGTAAATAAATAAAAATATAAATAAACTAGACGTATCGTAAATAAATAAAACCTCTTTTTATATTTAGTCCATAACCCTCGTTCTATTTATGAAGGCTCAAGAAAGAGGTTTTATTTAAGTGAATCCTATGGGCCAAATACCATATTTGTAAAAGAGGTATGGTAAATTAATAAAAATATAAATAAACGAGAGGTATGGTAAACAAATAAAACGTTTTTTTTATATTTACTCCATAAGTCACCTTATACTTACGAACACTCAAAAAATGGGTTATATTTAGGTGAAACCTATGGCCAAAATACTATGGGACAAATACCATGGACTAGATTGTTATTAATACCATGCAAAAAACCATTATTAACCCTAATATTAGAATTAATAAAAATAAAAATGGCACATGGTATTGACCCATGGTATTCACCTGGAATATAGCCTATTTAAATGGGGGAATTAAACCTATTTAAATGGGGGAATTAAACCTGCATGTAGCCTATGCTAAGATTCACTAGGACTTTACAAAGTTTTATTATTTAGTGAAAGACTCGCCAAGATCTTACAAGATTTTATAATTGAGTAAAATATTCGCCATGCCTGGTGAGAGATTCGCCAAAAAATTATATATACATATTATATTATTGATAAAATCACTTTTCATTTTTCCTATATACCATGGAGATTCGCCCATTTATTATATTTATAAATTTAGGGGGGGTTCTTAAAATTTTCCCTGATCAATGTGCTTTGTCTTTGAATGATAAGCAGGATTCTTTGCCAAGAAAATTTCACTTTGGCTGTCACAGTCTATTCTTATAGCTCCCTGTACTAACCCCATACTTGAACACAATCTCTGCAACCAAACTGCTTCCTTGCTTGCATGAGTGGCTGCCATGTATTCTGCCTCTGTAGTTGATAGTGCCACTACATATTGTTTCTTACTCATCCAACTGACTGCACCTCCAAATAGGTTAAACACATACCCACTTGTAGATCTTCTCTGATCCAGATCTCCAGCCCAGTCTGCATCAACAAAACCATGAATATCCAACACTTTGTCCAATCCTGGTCTTCCTTGGTAGCACAAACCATAATCACTAGTGCCATGCAAATACCTGAAAACCCGCTTCACTGCTGTCCAGTGCTCCTTCCCAGGTTTTGACATAAACCTGCTCAATACTCCCACTGCATGTGCAATGTCTGGTCTAGTACAGACCATTGCATACATCAGGCTACCGACTGCACTTGCATATGGAACACGGGACATGTCCTCTTCCTCTTCTTGTGTCTTGGGACACTGTTCAGCAGATAACCTCACACCTACAGGAATAGGAACCTTCACCGGTTGACTATCCTGCATATTAAACCTCTGCAGTATTGTCTCGACATACTTCCTCTAGTTTAACCAGAGCTTCCTCTTTGCCCGATCTCTTTTAATTTCCATGCCCGAAATATAGTTTGCAGCACCAAGATCTTTCATGTCAAATTTTGAGGACAATTGGGTCTTCAAATCCTGGATAATTTCTTTGTCATTTCCAACCAGCAACATATCATCCACATACAAGACCAGATAAATAACACGGTCACCAATTAATTTAAAATACACACAATGATCTGCTTTGCTTCTGGTGAAGCCAAGTCCCCGTATAAATGTATCAAATTTCTGATACCACATCCTTGGTGACTGTTTTAACCCATACAAAGACTTCTTTAACTTGCATACCAGTTCTTTCTTACCCTTCACCGCAAAGCCTTCAGGTTGCCTCATGTAGATTTCCTCTTCCAAATCCCCGTGAAGAAATGCTGTCTTCACATCCATCTGTTATACCTCAAAATCAAAAGCAGTAGCAACAGATAAAAGTAATCTAATAGAAGCTAACTTGGCAACAGGAGAAAAAATATCACCAAAATCAATTCCCGGCACGTGGGAATAACCTTTTGCTACCAACCGAGCTTTGTATTTCTCCACCTTTCCTTCTGCATTAGTCTTCTTCTTGAACACCCATTTGCTGCCAATGGGTTTCCTTCCAGCCGGCAACTCTACCAGATCCCAAGCCTCATTTTTGTGCAAAGATGCCATTTCATCAACCATGGCCTCTTTCCAGAGTTTTCCATCCTCTGAATCCACTGCTTCCTTCACAGTTCTGGGATCATCATCAGTAACAGACAAAGCAAAATTTGAACTGAAAGCAGATGGAATATACCTTTCTAGCTACCTTCTTTCTCGACCTGATCTTCTCACAGCCGGAGTTTGTGGCTCTTCATCTTCTGATTCCTCCTCTGTTGCAGAGTCTGATTCTTCCTCCTTTGGCTCAAACTCTATCTTCTCAGGTTCCTTTGGTTGGACTTCAGATTGAATAACATCTTTTACCTCTCTGAACACCACATCTCGGCTGTACACAACCTTCCATGTGACTGGGTTCCAAAGCTTATAACCCTTTAAACCATCCTTATACCCAATAAAGATGCACTTTTCAGATTTACTATCCAACTTGGTTCGTTTCTCCTTTGGAATATGTACATATGCATCACATCCAAATACCCTCAGATGTGAAAGAGAGGGTTTCTTACCGGTCCATACTTCTTGTGGAGTCTTATCCTCCAACGCTGATGAGGGTGATCTGTTGATCAGGTAACGTGCAGTATCCACCGCCTCTGCCCAGAATTCCTGTCCTAACCCGGCACCACTAAGCATGCTTCTTGCCCTTTCCATCAACGTCTTGTTCATTCTTTCTGCGACTCCATTTTGATGAGGTGTATATGGAGTAGTCTTCTGCTGTGCTATACCACACTTCTTATAAAATTCTTCAAATTCCTTGCTGCAAAATTCTCCACCATTATCTGTCCTTAGCACCTTTATCTTCTTCTCTGTCTGATTTTCCACCAGAGCCTTAAATTCTTTAAACCTGTCAAAGACTTCAGATTTCTTCTTAAGGAAATATATCCATGTATTCCTTGAGAAGTCATCTATGAATGATACATAGTACACAGACTTACCTAGTGATGGAACCTTCACAGGTCCAAACACATCACTGTGCACAAGCTCTAATATCTGTTTCGTCCTCTTACCACCAGAGGGGAAACTCACTCGATTCTGCTTCCCATACACACAATTTTCACAAAAATCAAAATCCAGAGAGCTATCATTCATACCTTCTACCATACCTTTACCATGAAGTATTCGAAGGCCCTTCTCTCCAATATGTCCAAGCCTTTGATGCCACAACATGGTCTTCTCTCCAGAGACCACTAGATTTTCTACTCCATTTTCAGGAACCATAGAACTATTGCACCCATCAACAACAGTTCTACCTTGCAACTTGTACAGAGTTCCAATCCGAACTCCCCGCATCAATATCAGTGCTCCTCGAACCATCTTGCAGGTATCTTTCTCGAACACCGTTTTTACACCTGCATCATCCAACTTGCTTATAGAAATAAGATTTCTGGCCAATGCAGGAATATGTAGAACACCCGGAAGTGTTCTAACCCTTCCACCTTGCAACTTCAACTTTACTTTTCCCCGACCAATGATTCTAGCCTTCCTATCATCTCCTAAGAAGACATCACCACCATCGTATTTCTCATACTCGCAGAACCACTCTCTATGGGGAGTGAAGTGAAAGGATGCACCTGAGTCAATCAACCATGCCTCATGATCTACATGTGTACTTGAAGAAGCCAAGTACACATCCCCACCTTCATCTGAGGTGGTTTTCGCCTCTGTAGAAGGAGCATCATCAGATCCCTTTCCTTTATCAGGAGTTTTAGATTTACAATCCCTTCTGAAGTGCCCTTCCTTTCCGCATTTCCAGCACACCACCTTTGTAGGTTTTCCTGGAGATTTAGATCTCCCTCTAGATTTAGATCTCCCACTCAATGACTTATTTTTGTTTCTGTTCTGGGACCGTCCTTGTACAGACAAGGCATCACCATTTTGGTTGTCCATATTCTTCCGTCTCATCTCCTCCGTCAACAAGGCTGAGACTATTTCATCAAACTGCAATGCAGTTTCATTGCTACCTATTGCAATAACCAGACTATCCCACGAATCTGGTAGAGAACACAATAGACTGATGCACTTATCTTCATATGAAATTTTAATATCAACAGATAATAATTGACTTACCACAGAATTAAACGCATTCAGATGCTCTGTCACCGAGTCTCCATCTTTCATCCTCAGGTTATACAACTTTTTCCGCAGGAACAGTTTATTCACCAGAGACTTAGATTGGTACAAAGTCCCTAACTTGACCCACAAAGCCTTTGCCGTAGCTTCCCCTGATACATTCAGCAATACTGAATCTGAGACACACAATCGTATTGTGCTCTTTGCCTTCCGATCCAATTTCTTCCATTCTTCATCGGTCACTCCCGATGGTTTAGTACCCGGATCTACCGCGATCCACTGATCTTTATCGACCAACAGATCCTCCATCTTGAGTTTCCACAACTCAAAACTCTGACCATTGAACTTCTCAATCTCGATCTTTCCACTGCTCGCCATCTTCTTTCACCACCAGAATCGATCTCGCAGATCTCCCACTAAACAGGGTCTACCACAGGCCCGAGCGAAACCCCTCAGCAACAAAGGCATCCCCTTGAAGCCAAAACAGCTCCGATACCAAATGTAGGTTTTAACCCTGTACAGAAATTACCTGCATACGAATTCTTAAACAAAGAAAATAAACAATGCGAGAGCATAACCCATAAAACACATATGCACAAAGATTTTTCCCTGGATCCCAAAACCGGGACTACCAGCTTGATTTTTCATTATGTTCCTTTCAATGTTACAATACATATTTATACATGCCGAAGCATCCAATACCATGGACCGAAAAACCATCGCGTCCAATAGCATGTGCGAAAATCATGCACAAAACCATAGGTAGGTTCGCCTAACCTAATATAGGGTCCAAAATTTTTTTTCCCGGGGCACTGCCCCAGACCCCGTAGAGGGGGGCTACCCGCCCCCCTCAAACCCCCCGGACAGGGGGGGCTGCCGCCCCCCCTGTTGTTGTTGGGAAAAGTATCCAATACGGAATGACCCTATCCCACTCTAAGGGTTATAGTACCTTAGCAACAATCAAAGCAAAGCTATTTGAGATTACTTCTTTATGAGATGTAAGAGAGGGGAGGAAGAGATCCACTAACCGATGTCTTCTGCTAATGATTGATCCAATCTTCTCTCTTTGCTGCTTGCTCCTAGCTCCTTGCTCTTTCACTGGCCCAGCTACACCAAGATCCTGCAAAATAACAAGAGAGGGAAACTACAAGAAGCATACATTCATAATTGATTCAAGGATTAGAATAAATCAAATACACAAGTATAACAATACACCATTGAGACACATGCATATAGAAGAACCTCAAATGCTTTATTAATGGAAGAAGTAAAGTTCAGGAAGTAATACAACCATAAAAGGCCCAATCCAACATCACCTCCCAGCAGAAAGAAATCTCATCTTCACCTCCTTCAAGCAAATCACCCAATAGTTCTATACTCAAACCAACAGCACTTCCTTACATTCACAAGATTCCAGCCTCCATAGACCTCATGAGAGAGCTCTATATATAGGAGATTTGGAGAAAGGATGAGTCAGCTTGTAGCTGGCATGAAGCTGACTAGTTTCCTTTCCCACTTCAGTTATTCTTCAGTTCTTGAGTCCACTTGGAGGTTCTTGCTTCCACTTGGAGATCTAGACCCTCTTACTCATCACCAGTCGAATTCTTTGATCCAAGTGTCATTTTCGAAGCTTCCTGGGCATTGACACCTTGAGGAATGACTGTGCCACATGTCCCAACTTGCCCAGCGCAGGTAGCCTTCTTTGCAGTTGACATTCAGCGCAGGTAGACAGTGGAGCTCTTGACATTCAGCGCAGATGCTCAGTGGAGCAGTTGACATGATCCAGAATTTGCTTGTTTTTGAGTGTTTTCAGGTGGAGAACTGATATTTAGTGTTGTGGTTTGTTGACCTTGTTCCTCTAGGGGTAGGAACAACATGTTTAGGGACTTTGGATCCCTTAGATTATTGACATTTCATGCTTTATGCTGTAAGGCACAAAAATGTCTATAATAGTTGCCCCCTAAAGTATGAGGTCGTTTATCGGGTGAAATGCTTTATCAGGAGGATCCGAAGTTCATTCAATCGTTGAGAGGTGACCTGTAATAAAATACAATACAATACATTATTTTTCATTCTACTTTCATGATCTAGCTGAGGCGGGCATTCCCATGCTCAGCTTTATAAATTCATTTTGGTACATAGAACAGACGATCGTCTGATGGTAGACTGATAATTCTCTGCTGAAATTATCATCCTTTGAGTAGGATGATCATCTGCTGCAATGATGTACATGTCAAATGTCTTTATATTTCCTGAATATATATCGCAGCCCGGATGGATGAAACTAGATCCGAGGTCTTCAAACTCGTTCGATCTTCACTCTAAGTACAAGTCGATCCATGTGAGAATTGCGCTGAAGTCAAACATGGAAAGACATCGCTTGATTACTGGTCAATAATGTAAACCGTTAACAAGCGCGAGAGGAATCACCGATAATGATAATGACCCTCAAGGTACTGCAGTACAATTTACGTGGTGTGAATAAAGGATTTGGCGTCGAACACCACGCAAAATCTTCTGGTCGAAGGTCATTGATGTATACCTGTCGCCGGAAGTGAGAAACTCGCCATTGAGGCATGCAAGCTTCAAAGTACTGAGGGGGGTGTTCCTAGATCAACTTCTTGGATAATGAGCTGAAGTCGACAAGAAGCGATCCGTCAAAGGAGGGCCTTAATGAATCCCACATCAGTGACACGGAACGGAGCTAATGATTTTAGTGGTGGTGAAAACAATCTGTGAAATATGATTCAGGGTGGCGATCATGGGTGGATGAAGGATAATGTATGGCAGTGGATGGGACACGGTTGACTCTTTCTGAACAACATCTCTTGAACATATAACGACACTGATGCGATGGATCGGTAGCATTACCCCAAATGTGGATGGTTTGGCGAGACCATGGTGATGAGACCGGTGAATGAAACAACCCAACCCGATGTGATATGGAGGAAAAGTGTCATGTTCAAGAGCGACTTGCTACCATTAAAGCTTTGAGGTTCTCCCAATTTTTCCCCAGTCATTTCTGACCAGTACCTCTTTATTTTTGTCAAGCTTGAGGAGGATAACATATGCTTGTTCTATAACCTGCCCTTCGGGCAAGCCCATCGCTATGTTTTAACGAGCCTAGCGATAGGGAAACTCGTTCTCGTCTAAAGACAAGTTTGTCGCTATTTAATCATTTTAACGAGTCTAACGACAAGGGAAACTCGGTCCTTTTCATTTTTAGAGAGTCTGAAAAGGTACAGAAAGTTAACTCCAAAATTCCTTTTTCGTCATCTAATCCCTTAAGTCCGAAAAAGTATAAAACCATACAGAAGGGATGAGTTTTCGATAACTTTAACGAGCCGAATAAAACAAGCGCTTGACCTTTTTGTGCAATAATCCCTCAGGTCCAAAAAGATTAAAATCTAGAGGAGGGATAGCTCTTCCGGTCATTTTAACGAGCTGGAAGGCCAAAACTCGGCAAACTTTTCATATTTTACGAGTCAGATGAAAAGAGCTCAAAGAAGACTCGTCTTTTGAGGAACGAGTGATAAACAGGGATAGCAGCAGATTCCAGGTACAGGTTGGAATTTTCCAATCACGGCAGTGTCACAAGGATGGCTAGGTGAAATCACTCTTCGCAGCTGTTCCTCAAAATAGTTAAACAATCATATGGAGGTGAACGATTGGCCAAATGGAATGGAGGTGGCGGGTGCAAAACACGACCAAGGCTTTTATGGCTAATAAATTTACGATCACAATGGTTATTTACCGGGGTATGTTCATTTTTTAATGAGCTTGAATGCTCAATCTTATGTTTATTTTTTAACGAGCATGAACTATGTACTAAAACTGCCCGGATCTCGCTTTTCTATTTTTTAACGAGCATAAATTCCGCAGTAAAACTGCTTGATATCCCAGTCATAAGATAAGAAATGTCTCCTGTAAGATCCCATTTTTTTATAGAGCTCGCGCCTTACATAAGCTATGCTCCCTCTCATCCTTTCTTTATGCAAGTTCGGAAACAGCTAATCCCAAAAACAGATAAATAACCACTCTTAGCTTGCACTCCAAAAGGTTTGCATGCCCCCAGGTATAAAGTACAATTTCAAGGCTGCCCCTACTTATCCGATAAAACATCTGTTTTAAAGGGTGAGGCTTGCCTCTTTCTGGTTACCCAAAGATTGTTTCGTTAACACCTTCAAACTAAAACATTTCCTCGGCACTGTCTAACGAAGTAGACAATGGTGAATGACCTTTGTCAAACAAGTAACCTTGACAAAATAATCCTATTCTAGAACAACCCCTCTTCCATCCACGGACGGGGTACGGACTAGTCATATTCTTTCGTGGAAATTCTACCTTATACCCAGGGTTTCCTCTTCCCGAAGCAGACCAGGATGCATGCCCCCTGGGTTCCAGTCCCATCTTTCCGAATCACTCACACTCATCGGGAAGGAGGACTGGGGGTGGAGACACTTCTTGATTGAATAGACCATTCAGGGTTGGTATGTGACTATTTGCGATGCGTGATCCTGGAAATGAAAGTTGGTCTACGAGCTTGACCACCCTTCCTTCGTGTGGAAAACACATTACTCTAAAGAGTGAGGAGACTATAGCTCCCATGCAATATATATAGTCTCGTCCAAGGAGTAGGTTATAATCCAAGGGTCCTTGAACGACCATCACGTTCATTTGAACGGTCTTCCCTTTCAATGTAACAGGCACATTGGGGAGGATCCCTAATGGTCGACTGGTTCCTTTATCAAAACCTGAGAGATTTCTTATCTCAGGCAAAAGCGTCGGGGAACCCAGTGCTTTTCAAGCAATAGAGGAAAGGATACTCACAGATGCCCCTTCATCAATGATAGTGCCAGCCATTACCATTCTATAAATTTGGACGATGATTCTGAATGGTATGCTGGCTGGCAACCGGGGTCTGCCTAGTTGATTCCAATCAAAGGATACAACCAGGTTGCTTGGTGGTGGGACCGAATACACGGCCGGATATGAACCTGACGATGTTCCTTCCTGCGATAAAGGAATGGGCACATTGCCCTGACGCTCATCAGAGTCTGTGTTGATGAAAAGAATCTGGATGGTGTCATCCTTATTCTCTTCAGTGAGGGTGTCATTTGAAGATGAATCTTAAGTGACGGTGTCATTTGAGGATGAAACCTCTGAAGGAAGAACCGGGTCAACTGCCGTTTCGACCTTTGGAATTTCGTCCGGTCTGGATTCAGTAGGTTCATTCTCAATGACTGACACTTCAGCTGACCACTTGAGCGGGCCAGCTGTATTTTCAACCAACGAAGGACTTGGCACGAGTTTTTTGTATCCAGGAGGAAGTCTCAACGGTGACACCGGACGATCTTCCAAAACTCTCTTCGCTTCGTCTAAGAAGGGACAACGGTGGATGGCGTGATCGCCTTCACACAGTCTGCAGGGGGATCTTGCTCCCCCTCTTTGTCTTGAACCTTCACTTTCGCTGGTTGACGGTAAGCATTCAACATGACTATCAGAGGTTGATGCTCCCGAATTGTGCAAACGAGGGGACCAGTCCCTTAGTATCCGGGGAATACAGGGACAATCTCTATGGAAGTGGTCTCCTCTACATATGACACATGGTGATTTAGGCCCGGTCTGTGCTGTGTGTGGATTTTGTCAGATGTCTTTTGCTTGCCCCCAGTCACCTTAGGCTCCTTCTTATTCTTCTCTTTCTTCTTCTTCTCCTTCTTCTCCATGGGAGCTTGGCTTTTGCCGGCTCTACCTTGCGAAGATGAAGGATTGGAGGAAGAGTTATAGGAAGTAGAAGGCTGGTGGGCAGCTCTAGACTCATCTAACTATTGACTCGACTGTTCAGGAACCATGTTGTTCTGAACTACATTGGTTGAGAATAGCCAAATTGGCAGGCCAATTGTCAATCCTGGAAGCGACAATGTGGCCATGTGGGGCGCACCAACTTCTCCCCAAGAGGAGAAAGGACTAGGATTTCCATCATGTGGAATTCCTTGGTTGGGGCGTTCCATGTTCTCAACCTACAGATCAACGCAGGAATAGGAGATGATTATGTTCCGTTTAAAATAAATTTTATAACGACGCTTTAGACACAACTTGCTTTTTCACTTTTTGAGAGTCAAGAAAAAACTAAAGATGACTCTAGTCTCCTTCGATGTTTTAACGAGCCTGAAGTGACAAATGTTCGGGTGGACTTTTTCAGTTATAGAGTTTGAAAAAGGCCAAAAGAAACTGCTTTGGAGTTCTAGGCAGAGGGTGTGCCAAACTTTTCGCAAAACCACAGAATACGTTTTACGGTACGAGTGGTCGATCTTCGTGAATGCTGTGTTCACTGCATTGCGATCAGTAGGGCGGCTGACACGGCTTCCTATGGATAAAGGCTTTGTTCCTATAGGGGTCTCCCAATATATACGTGACGGTACGTGGGAGCACAAGTCCGTATTGATACTTATCGCTTCACTGTGGAGGAATCACCCAACCACTCAACGCTAAGATATCACGTTTAACGACGTCAGAACACGTCTCTAGCTTAGACCTCTATGTGTTTGCGTTATGTTTCAAAGCGTTGTTATGTAAATTCAATTTATTTTAAGGTTGATCTTGTTTAGCAGTTTGCCTTTATGGATCACCACGAGATGTATAGTAACACTCCTAAATGCAGTCTAAGATGATAAACAAGCTTTTCAATCTTTCAACTTTGAAAATCTTATCTACTGAGGGAAAAGAAAGACATCATCTTTTCACACAGATCATAGAGCACACACTAATGCACTTTTCCCTAAATCAACATACAAACTGTCATAATGCACATGCACAATGCAGGTATTTCTTTTCTCTTTCTTAATGTTGATGTAATACAAAAAAGAAAGTTGTTGTATAACTTTGAATTCAATTTCAAGTGAAAGCAAACAAGCTTGTCCAAAATCAAAAGACACCTTAAGATTTACTTGTTTCGACACTAGAAATATATAAATTCAAACCATATGACGAAAGCAAAAGCTTAATCAGCTATGAACAGCAAACAAACTAACTCTTAAGATCAAAACGACACTTATCACAGGTCTAGATCTAAGAGGCCACAGCAAGACTAGTTCACTTTTCGTTATGGGAAACTGTAAATGATATAAGAAATACACAAAGAACAAATACAGTTTCTTTATACAACCGAGGCGGAATAGTGGCAAGGAAAGTTGGTTTCAGATAGGTACATTGACTGATAACAGGCTGCAAAAACAAGGGTGAAAACAGGGCAATAAACAGCAGGTAGCCCCAGTAGCACTAGGAAAAACTGGTTCAGCGCAGGTAGTACACTGGCAGTTTGACCTTCAGCACAGGTAGCCCCTTCGGGAACTACGATGAAATGCAGACTGCCTTCACAGTGCCTGCACTGAAGAGATAAACTTTCGTTTTTCTCAGTTTCCGGGTCACAGATTGCTCAAAAATTCACAGTTTTTGGCCAAATCAAAAGCTATCAATCAAGTACACACTAAGGGATGAAAAGCTATCACTAAGAGCTATTTAGAGTCCTTGTGGATCAGCTCTTCAAATCATAAACATGCCCAGAAACTGAGCTAGAGTAGCTGCCCTCTACTTTGCATTTGAAAGATTCAAATGCAGTTCAATTCGGTACTCCCCGTGTTTATGAAATGAATAGCAAAAACACAAACAACCAACAAGATACGATCCCCAGCGGAGTCGCCAATTTGTTGTTGGGAAAAGTAACCAATACGGAATGACCCTATCCCACTCTAAGGGTGATAGTACCTCAGCAACAATCAAAGCAAAGCTATTTGAGATTACTTCTTTATGAGATGTAAGAGAGGGGAGGAAGAGATCCACTAACCGATGTCTTCTGCTAATGATTGATCCAATCTTCTCTCTTTGCTGCTTGCTCCCAGCTCCTTGCTCTTTCACTGGCCCAGCTACACCAAGATCCTGCAAAATAACAAGAGAGGGAAACTACAAGAAGCATACATTCATAATTGATTCAAGGATTAGAATAAATCAAATACACAAGTATAACAATACACCATTGAGACACATGCATATAGAAGAACCTCAAATGCTTTATTAATGGAAGAAGTAAAGTTCAGGAAGTAATACAACCATAAAAGGCCCAATCCAACATCACCTCCCAGCAGAAAGAAATCTCCTCTTCACCTCCTTCAAGCAAATCACCCAATAGTTCTATACTCAAACCAACAGCACTTCCTTACATTCACAAGATTCCAGCCTCCATAGACCTCATGAGAGAGCTCGATATATAGGAGATTTGGAGAAAGGATGAGTTAGCTTGTAGCTGGCATGAAGCTGACTAGTGTCCTTTCCCACTTCAGTTATTCTTCAGTTCTTGAGTCCACTTGGAGGTTCTTGCTTCCACTTGGAGATCTAGACCCTCTTACTCATCACCAGTCGAATTCTTTGATCCAAGTGTCATTTTCGAAGCTTCCTGGGCATTGACACCTTGAGGAATGACTGTGCCACATGTCCCAACTCGCCTAGCGCAGGTAGCCTTCTTTGCAGTTGACATTCAGCGCAGGTAGACAGTGGAGCTCTTGACATTCAGCGCAGATGCTCAGTGGAGCAGTTGACATGATCCAGAATTTGCTTGTTTTTGAGTGTTTTCAGGTGGAGAACTGATATTTAGTGCTGTGGGTTGCTGACCTTGTTCCTATAGGGGTAGGAACAACATGTTTAGGGACTTTGGATCCCTTAGATTATTGACATTTCATGCTTTATGCTATAAGGCACAAAAATGTCTATAACACCTGTGACCCCCCCGCTGCACAATCGGCGCAACGAAGGAGGGCTACCGCCCCCCTCTAACCCCCCGTTTCACTACGTAGGTTAGTCGTGGAAAGAATATAACACAACCAAACATCCTCTTGGGATAATTCAGCCATTAAGTAGCCCAGATAAGGGAAGTGCTACAAAAATCATTTATAACGAAGTTGACGAACCTCAAGAACCAGAATCCCCCTAGACATTAGGCACTCTCATCATCCCAGATAAAGGAAGTGTTGTTAAGGCCATTCCTCCTCAGCCTAGGAATACCCTCCTAGATATCCCAGAAGGTTATTGGCATATCTTTGACCAAATGGCCCAGAACCAGCCAAACACCCAAACCTATACACTGCAATACCCCATTGTGGATACTGCAACTAATGCACCTATGAAAGCAATTCCTCTCCAGCACATCCCTACATTCCATGGCCTTACATAAAAATATCCGGATGTGTTCTTATTTGAATTTGATGTGCTGTGTAGAGGATATGACTATACCACTGATCCCAAAAACTGAAATTGTTCCCCTCTACATTAAAAGGGGCTGCTTTAAGATGGTTTATGGGATTGGGTGGTGGTGTTATAAACAATTGGGATCAAATGAAAGATGCTTTTCTAAAGAAATATCAGGATTATTGCAGGTCTAGAGAATTAAAAGATGAAATATTTCAGATGTTAGCTAGGCCAAATGAAACATTAGAAGAATATGTTGAATGTCTCCAGTATAATCTTCAAAGATCTCCTTATGCATCATTACCCTTACCTGCTAATGTATTAAAAACAACATTAATTAGGGGAATGAAGGAACAATGGATTGAAACACTAAATATTACGGGAAAAGGAGATATTTATCAGGAAAATTTTGCTGACATTATTGATTTATGTATCAGGAGCTCTAGAGGGAGCACAAGACTAAAACCAGCAGAACATGACAAGTTTACAAGAGACAACAAGATCTCTGCATAGGGAGTAACTCGCGCAGAAATTAGAAATTTATTAGAAAATTTTAAAACTGACATATTGGGGACTAACAACACAACTTGATATTGTGCAAGACAAACAAAAGCAAGCAGAGGCAGAACAGAATTTGGCAATCTTCTGTCCCAGATGCAAAAATAAACACAGCCACAAGGAGTGTCCATTAGATGCAGTCCAAGTTTGCGCCATTCGTATAAAAGACCACTCTATGGAGAGTTGTCCCTCACTTCCTGGATTGAAAGCAGTATACAAGGAAGCAGAAGAAGAGCCAAAACCGGTGTACCTACTCAATCAGCATTGTCAATGGTAGCCGTGACAATTAGGTATGTTCCCAGATCTAGCTTCTTCTTTTCAGCCTCCACAATATCATGCTCAACAATATAATACAATTTGGCAAAATCAACCTCCCTTCTCAAATTGGTCAGAGCAACCATTTCCTTCATCATCACCATGGCCAAACCAAACAAGTCAACCCAGTTGGCCAAATTTTCCCTATACTCCACCATATTGGCAAAACAACATATATCCAGCACAATGGTCCCCTCATACTTCACAGAGTCAAGCCTGGCAGACAAACTGGAAAAGACCAATGAATCAGCCAGTAGGAACCATTCCGCTACCTCAACCTACATTGCCAACATTACAATAAAGCCCTCAGTCTAATTTAAGACCATAATTCCTGGCCCAGCCCAACCCTAATCCAAATAATAGATCGGTCCAATCTATCCAAATAATTGAAACACCAGAACTAGAAACCGATCTAAAGGAGTGTAATGATCTTCAATTAAGATCTGGGCGCATTATAGAAACAGAGGGAAATAAAACTTCTCAAGTTGAAAATCAGTTACCTGTAGAAAAATTGCCACAAGAAGAGGATGTGACCAAACAACAAATTCATGATCAAGCAACCACATCTTCTCCCCCATTCCTAGAATGATTAATTATACCACGACCTATACAACATCTTGATTTTGACATTTTGGGAGAACTGGAAAATTTGTACATACAAATCCCATTCCTCCAAGCCATCCAAGACATCCCAATATATGTAAAGACCATCAAAGAACTATATATAAAAAACCAAGGAGGAAAATAACAAATAACCCAAAAGTCCAAGTAGTTGGTACCTTATCCGATCTATTATTAGGAAAAGAAACACCCGTTAAATATGAAGACCCTGGAAATCCAATAGTAACAGTACAAATCAATGGACAAACCTTCTCAAATGCCTTAGTTGATCTAGGAGCTACAATCAATATCTTAACAACCGCCATTTGTCAAAAACTGGGCATTACATCAATAGAACCGACTTCCACTTTATTAGAACTGGATGATCGATCTGTGGTTAGGCCAGAGGGAACACTACATGATGTCATGATAGCCATTGATTCCTGGGAATATCCTGCTGATTTTCTGATAATAAACCCCAAAAACCGACTTGATGGACATCCATTGATTTTAGGCAGACCTTGGCTTGCAACTGCTGACGCATATATTGGTTGTCGACAAGGCAGTATGACCATAACTAGGGGGTCTAATATCAAGAATCTAGCTTTATATCCTCTAGCCCAGCCAAGTGTCACAATAATAAAAACTAACAAACACCCTGTATCATACCTCACCGAAAATATTAGATCTCCATTAACCATAAAAGATGCCCTCGATTTCAAAGATCAAACAGAAGATGATGCCATTAACAATTTCATTAGCCAAGCTGAATCCAGATCCCACATACAATGTCACATGATAGAAGTAGCATTTGATAATGAATTAGAAGAAGATCCTATTAAGGATACTCACGACCAAACAATACCTACTACCTCTGTCTCAAATAGAAAAATTGTAGAAACTAAGCTAGGAAAGACTTTAAACATCAATGCCAACCTAACTTCTAAAGAAGAAGAGAAGCTGATCCAAGTACTGAGAAAATACAAAGAAGTATTTGCATGGGACTACCCTAACATGAAAGGAATTGATCCCTAGTTATGTACACACCACATTTACATAGAGAAGAATGCAAGACCCGTTCGCCAACCACAAAGGAGACATAACCCTCACCTAAAAGACATTGTAAAAGCTGAACTTCAAAAAATTTTAGATGTGAACTTCATCTACCCCATGTCCGATAGTAAATGGGTCTCTCCACTTGTTGTGGTGCCAAAGAAGAAATGAAAGTGGAGGATTTGTGTAGATTATAGAGAGATACATAAAGCAACACAGAAAGACCACTTTCCCCTTCCATTCATTGACCAAGTATTAGACACATTGGCAGGAAAGAAATTCTTTTCTTTCTTAGATGGCTTCAGTGGATACAATCAGATTCAGATTGCCTCTAAAGACCAAGACAAAACTAATTTTACTTGTCCTTGGGGAACATTTGCCTACAGAGTTCTACCTTTTGGCCTATGCAATGCCCCTGTCACATTTCAAAGGGCTATCCTCAGCATATTTCCAGACTTAATAAATAAAGGGCTTGAAGTATACATGGATGATTTTACACCATACAGGGATGATTTTGACCCAGCATTGGACACACTGGAAAAAGTGCTGCAATGCTGCATTGCCACCAGGCTTTGTTTGAGCCATGAAAAATGCTATATGATGATGACGGAAGGACTTATTTTAGGCCATTATATCTCAACAGTAGGAATACAGGTAGACCCGACCAAAATCCAAATAATTTTGCTAATTCCAACTCCTACCACTCAAATAGAGGTACGTAGTTTTCTTGGATTTTCTGGTTATTATAAAAGATTTATAGAACACTTTTCTCATGTTGCTGCACCCCTATATGCACTAACAGGTAATGTTGACTTTCTTTGGACAGAAAAATGCGACCATGCTTTCGAGGATATGGAAAATCTTGTGTCAACAGCCCTAGTCCTTAGAGGTCCAAATTGGGACCTGCCATTTCAAATTTCATCAAATGCTTCAAATACAGCTATTGGAGTAGTCCTTGGGCAGGAAGAAGATAAAAATCCATATGAAATTTATTATATTAGCAAGAATTTATCTCCTGCTAAATTGAACTATATTGTTACTGAAAAGGAATTTTTGGCTGTAATACATGTTGTCAATAAATTCAAGCATTATATTGCTGGATATCCTGTTATCTTGTATACAGATCACTCTGCCATAAAATATTTAGCAAATAAACCGATCACAAATGGTAGAGTAACCAAATGGCTGATTTTATTGTGGGAATTCGATATCACAATAAAGGAATGGCCTAGGAAGGAAAATCATGTAGCTCACTTTCTCTCATGAATGCCAAAACCAATGGATGCAGCAGCAGTTGAAGATCAATTTCCAGACAAGCATTTGTTTGTTGTCACTGTTAAAACACCCTGGTATGCTGATGTTGCAAATTATTTAGCATTAGGAAAATTACCAAAACATCTGAACCCCAATGAATGAAAACAGATTGTCTAGCGAAGTACTCAATTTTATTGGATTGGGGGCTACCTGTTCCATACAGGGGCAGATATGCACATTAGGAGATGTGTCCATGAAGATGAAATTTTTGACATTTTGAAAGCTTGTCACGACAGACCATGTGGCGGACATTTCTTCGGTCGAAGAATTGGTCATAAGGTGCTGCAAACAGGGTAATATTGGCCCACAATCTTTAAAGATGCAAAGAAGTTTGTTCAAGCTTGTGACAACTCCCAAAGAGCAAGACGCCCTAGACAGTCTGATGAAATGCCCCTGAACCCTCAACCAATTATTGAACCATTCGAGCGATGGGCCCTCGATTTTGTTGGTCCAGTTAACCCATCATCGAATTAGAAAACATATATTTTAGTAGCAACAGAATATGTCACCAAATGAGTTGAAGCAGAGGCATTGATGAGAGCTACAGAGGATTTTTTCATACAGTTCCTGTTCCATATATTTGTGCAATATGGGCTTCCAAGAGATATAATTAAAGATGGTGGACCACAGTTTATTGGTAACAAGATTCCTGCAACACTAAAAAACTATCATATCCAGCATAAAATTACCACTCCATACCACCCACAGGCAAATGATCAAGTAGAAAGAAGAAATAAAATAATAGAAGAAATCCTGACAAAAACCATTGCGTCACATAGACGCGATTGGGCTGCAAGATTTCCAGAAGCCTTGTGGGCTTATAGAACAACATGGAGAAGCACTACTGTCTATTCACCATACCAACTAGTATTTGGAAAGGAACCCATCTTTCTGATATAATTCGAGATACAAACACAGTGAACAACCCAAGAAGTCGGTCTAGATCTAAACGAGGCACAAATTAATAGATTACAGTAGATCAATGAGCTAGATGAAATCAGGCTCTCTACCCTTCAACACATTGCATTAATCCAACAACAGCGAGCTAAATGGTATGACGCTCTCATTAAAAAGAAAGTCTTCCGCGAAGGAGATTGGGCGCTCCTATATAACTCTAGGTTTCAGGATTTTTCCGGGAAGCTTCAGATTTATTGGCTGGGGCCATATAAAATCCAGAAGGTACATGATAATGGCACCCTTACTGTGACCACCATTCATGGATCTAGACATAAATTCAAGGCAAATGACCACCGAGTTCGACTATACCACAAACCACTTACCCGGGAATCCTTCTACCAGCAACTTCGCAAAGACTTCGACATGCAAATTTTGGTGGAGGAAGAGAAATATTCCTCACCTTTGGTTCATTAAGTGATTCAACTGTTCTTACATTTTGTATATAATTATTTTCTTTTGTTAGCGTAAAATTGTTCTCTGTACATATTTTTTTGTATTTGCACTTCGTTGTTCCTTTTAGGAAACAACAACATTTTTTCCGACTTGTTGTTCCTTTTTCAAGGAATAGCAACTCTGCATTTTGTTGTTCCTTTTCGAAGGAACATCAATTTCACCATTTTGGTGTTCCTTTTCGAAGGAACATCAGTTTCACCATTTTGGTGTTCCTTTTCTGAAGGAATAGCATCTATGTGCACTTTTGTTTTTCTACTGTTCCTTTTCCGAAGGAACAAAACTTTCGTTTTGTTGTTCCTTTTCTAAAGGTTTCTGCTGTTCTTTTTTTTCATTTGCATTTTCTGTTGTTCCTTTTCCAAAGGAACAACACTTTCATTTTTGCTGTTCATTTTCCGAAGGAAAAAACACTTTCGTTTTTGCTGTTCCTTTTCCGAAGGAACAACACTTTCGTTTTTTTTGTTGTTCCTTTTTCCGAAGGAACATCACTTTCATTTTGTTGTTCCTTTTTCCGAAGGAACAACACTTTCGTTTTGCTATTCCTTTTTCCGAAGGAACAACACTTCCGTTTTGCTGTTCCTTTTCCGAAGGAACAACACTTTTGTTTTTCTGCTGTTCCTTTTTTCGAAGGAACAACACTTTTGTTTTGTTGTTCCTTATCCGAAGGAACAACACTTTTGTTTTGTTGTTCCTTATCCGAAGGAACAACACTTTTGTTTTGTTGTTCCTTATCCAAAGGAACAACACTTTTGGTTTCTGTTGTTCCTTTTTGAGAGGACAACATTTTCGTATTCCTTTTACTTACGTTTGTTCTCCTTGTTGTTCCAATTAAAGGACAGCTACTGTTCCTCTCAATATAAAACAGTTTCGAGTCTTTTTCTTGTGATTCGGAACACAGGTATACACTTATGTAATGGATACAAAACTAAAGCATACTGAAATCAACAAATTACATAAAATCGCTATTTTTTACAAGAAATTGCTTTGAATTGATAGGAGGAAAGAGGAAAGGACACAATTATTCATCGCTTTGTTGGCATTATTCTACTAATAGTGATATGATTGGTTATCTTTATCATGGTTGTTCTTTTTAATATCCCATAATCTTCTTTGATCATTATTAAGGAATAAGAACAAAGGGTATATTTTTCTATTGAGATGTTAAGACTTCTTTCACCATTCCTACTCTTAAGAAGTACTTTATAAAAGAGAAAAAAGAGAAAAATGTTTATATGATCTGCTAATATGGGTTGTCAAATGAAGGAAGAAAGTGAAGTGGCATTCTTGCTATGGCCACCACACCAGGGATATGATCCAAGAGGAACATCAGAAAAAATAAAGAGTCCTTGGAACAGGAGGTCTCATCACGAGCCGGCCTGCCCACCTTTCACTCCTTCCTGGTGAATGGCATTATGGTTTATCTGGTTACCAAGCTAGCATAATGACCTCCATTTTGACATTGCACAACACTTCCTAAGCATACACAAAGGATCATGGTTCCATGGGTGAAACAAACAACTCTGTCAAGGTTATGGACACCTGTGGGCAACAGAGCTCTGTTGATGGTATTGAAGTCACATTCCTTATACATCAATAGCAATTATTAAGACCCTTCTCTACCTTATACCTTTGTAATAGGTCAAATGAGATTATGTATATAACTTCCCCGAACCTTTAAACACATGAAAATCTATTACAACCAATCATCACAGAAAAAGTTGATAATGACTGCATCAGACTTTTTGTGCACGTCAGCTATCCTATCCTCCCAGCCTCACATCATATCACGACATTCTCTTATTTATTAAGTGATTCTATTATACACCTCGATTTCAGCAACTTGCTTCTTTTGTAAACATGGCATCTCGGTATACGTTGTTCCTTTATGACTCTGTACCATGGCAGTTCGGCACGCCGCTCCCTCATTTGACGGCCGAGGACGACCTATCACATTGCAGGGGGGAAGCAGGTGACCTCATAATTTGCTAGTATACGTGTCAGACTATTATTCAGAGAATTTTCACTTGGGAATAGCAAGGCTTAACGGTATATTGTTTTCCAATTTGCATGGCTTACCATTCCTAAGCTATTTCCGTATTATGCTCTGCAGTAATTAGTAAGTGACTCAGATTTTGAACGAGCTTACTGTTTCGTTATTTTCTCTATATTTTCTAACAGTTTGAATAGCCTGTTGTTCCATTTCCATCTCTGCGTTTTTATAGTGTGCTAAAGCATGGGAGGAAGATCATTTCAGAGAGAACCATAGGTATTGACAATTTATGATGCTGCACGGGAAATCCTAACAAGGGCAGGATGGATAGTTTATCTCAGTCGTTTACAAGAATCTAAAGAGACTGTAGCAATAGAATTCTTGTAGAACTTGCAAGAATATCACTCCACGGTAAGAGGGAGACACATAGCAGTCACTGATGACATAATTGCAGAGGTCTCGGGACTGCCAACCACTGGACCTGTGTGGAATCTAAAGAAGGAGAGACTGTGAAAAATCATCAAAATCTTCCAAGATGAAGTCCAGAACCTGACTATAAGAGGAAAGGGAGTTCTATCAGCAGCATTAGGAGAGCCATGGCCAGAATTGGCAAGAGTCATCCAGAGCTACATCACTTGTGAAGGTGTTAGGACCTCATATTGTCTCTTTTTGACCATACATTTTGTTATGATGTCATCCTTTTTCAACTTACATTTAAAGTCCTTGTTACTGTTTTAACCCAATTATTCCAAAGGTACACAATATTTCTTCTCATCACTATACGTTTAATTATTTTACATATAATTATGCTATCTTCATTGTTGATCATTGCATTGATAGTTGATGAATGGTTAAAGAACGATGTGCAGTCCATGTTGCTAAAACTGCCTGGAGATTGCAAGATTACTTCTACAGTTGCGAAAACAGTAGGAACAACGTGCAAATCTTGTGGCTGAATAGTTGTGATTTGCAGTCTAGATTTAACAACAACAGAAGAAGATCACCGAAGGAGCTGCTACACTGGATGTAACGATCATGACCTAAAGACAATATTATTGTAACAACATTTTGTTGATGGGAAAACTGACTTCCCTATTTTTGTATTAAGGATTAAAATAGGACTTAAAATGTAATCTATTGTAATATATGTCTCCTCTTTAAAAAGAGGAGACATCTACATTAGAAGGGGGGGAACAGACTACGGGGAAAGGCGTAGTTGAAGAAACAGAACTGGAATCCTTTTTCTGTAACATGACATATTGATAGATGAATAAAATCTCGTTCTGAACATTTCTTTCTAGTTCTCGTCTCCTGGGGAATCTTGTGAGAAGGATAGGGCCCACTTTCATCACAAGATTCACCCATTATATTTCTGCAGTTTGTTAAGTGTGTCTTTTATCCATGCCTTGTTAACAATACTGTTTTCTGAATATTGTTTTCACATTATTGCTGAAACTCTGTTTTCTTTCCAATTGATTGTTGCACTATTTAGTTTATCCACAGTTCATTCATGAGTGTTTTGGAAATTGAGTTTACAGAGTGAGTTGGCAGTGTGGTGATCAGAAACAGGTGTTGAAGATTCCCGTTCTAGGAATAGGGTCATGTTCTCTATTACAGCATAGCTAGTGCTTTCTTTTACAGATTGATCCTTTTTCATTAGATTACTTCTTTAATGAAATTAAGCCTTCTTTGGTAGCTGTCTACAATAGATTGTTTTTGCTGTAACTCAGAGTGGAGCTTCAGTTTGCTTAAGCAAGGTGTGATTAGTCTTTATTATAGCTTTCATTGCTTTTAAGATTGAGTATATGTAGTACATAGTTGCCTTTGAAATAAACAGACTTCCCTGGGTTGAAAATTTATGTAGCACTTGGTTGTTTGAATTAATAAGCAATTAAAGTGACCAACATAAGGCAGGAAAGACATGGTAAGACCACGACACCTTAAACTTTTAGCCTTATTAAAACAGAAATGCTCTGTGAATTTTCCCGCATTTCTAAATTCTTTACTACCTGATGTTGCCCGAAGCATGAAAAAATCACGACACGTAGAATCGGTAGTAAGTCACCATGGGCTGATATGATTAATAGTTAGCTACAATATTGCTCAGCAATAGAGCAGTTTGGAAGAACTGATTGTCACGATAGACGGGAGACTGGCTCTGCCAGCCCCAAAATGAAAACATGCTACCAGTACACCGAATAGACCATTGAAATGAAGGAAATCAGTTAGATTGGCATGGATCAGAGGGAGGATGGAAAATTCCCAAGGGAATACCAGCCAACCAGTGGAGATAGATGATCCAGGGGATGAGCAACCCTCACAATTGGAAGGAGAGGAGAATGAAAACGAGTTGGAGGAAAATGAGGAAGGAGAAACAGAGACCGAGCAGTCTGGGCAGGGGGAGGAAGAGACAGAGCAACGCGAAAAGAGCCCATTACAAAATCCATTGCAGGAGGATGAATTGGACCAAATTCTAGCCAGTATGGGTGAATATGCTCAACCTCTCAGCCCGCTAAACCTCCACATTGAAGAAGAACTGAAGGAGCATTCTGCTCATGACAAAGATGCATCCGAAGAATTGTGTGACGAGGAAGAAGAAGAAGAGAATCACTCCGTTCATGATGAAAGTACATCTGGAGAGAAAAGTGATGAAGACATAGAGGAGGAACAATCTATTCCCAGCCAGACTACACCGAAAGAATTTCATGAAGGAGAAGGGGTGGAAGAAGAAGCCATCGAAGAAATAACAGAACAAGCTAGGGTTTTTACTCCTGAACAACCTGATCAGAACAACGAAGAAGCACCCCAAGAAGAGAACCAAGGAATTGGCTAGGACAATAGTCCAGGCCCGAGTAAACAGACAGCCGTTCTTTCCAGGAAAATAGAAGAAATTAAAAGATTACGAAAATAACAGCAAAGACTGCTGAATGTGATAGCACGACTTCGACAACAAATCAGGGTTTTGAAAATGGGAAAGAGAGAAAAAAGGACCTCGGGGGTAAGACATGCAACCACTCCGGTGAAACCCCTCAAGAAAAAGATTAGGCGTACTCAAGTCCAGCCTGCCGTTCAAAACCAAAAGGAACATCATTTAGCTGTTGCCCATGTTGAAGTACAAACAGATGATATATCGGCCTGTGACAAAGAAGTTTAGACAGAGGCACAGTCCTCTGAAGGAATGCGAACCTTAAACACGAGACGATACAATAAGAAGATTCAAGTAAACCTTCCGCTTACAACTACCATGTGGGGCAATGATCCGAGGACAATAACTTTGCGAAAGTACTTGGTGCAAACCCAGCAAACAGTAGAGAAACTAACAGAACAGACTGTCTCTTGAGAAGAGTATGAAAAATTACAACAGCAGTTGAGGAATGTCAACTTATCTAAAAGCCAAGCCTTTGAATGATGGCAAAAGGAAGAAGAAAGGGTCAAAAAGGTAACTCATAGACTAGATGTATTTATCAAACAAATGGATACCTTATGCTCTTTGTACACTGATGTCGTAGCATGTAGAGCGCCTGCTAATAATTATGCTTTGTTTTTAATGGAACGATATTTACAATTGAAAATTAAAGCTATCAAAGTAGGAGCCCCAATAGAAATAAATACTATTAACGATTTCATAAATTGTTGTAAGCACTATGGGGTAAATGTTCAGAGATTGTTATGCGATTTCTATTTACACAACCTTGTGTTAGACCAAGAAACAGAGCAGAACACCGACCATTTCGTTGGGGATATCCAACTGCATGCATTTATTTCGTTTGGAGTTAATCAAATAAAATGGCTTAAAGCCTATAATGCCTTCCAAAGACAAGAAAACGGATTAGACTTATGGGTAAGAGCTAAGCCTATAGATCCATTGCAGTTATGTAATAAGCATAGGAACCTCATGAGGACTGCGGTTGTGATTGAAGCATTAGGACCCATTCATACAACAATCAATCGGCAAGGGATAGAATATTTCTTTACCATTTAGGACCTTGCCATTGCAGTTGCCAAATTCTGATATTAGACTTCTAATCCAAACATCCAAATCAGGGAATCATTTAACGATGAGAACTTTAAGCTAGCTGATGATCACTCGAGTCTTTATGGTGACCTTATTTTGAGAGAAGGACCATCTTGGTTAGGCTGTAGGTTCCATTGTTCTGTTATTTGGCACCCTGCACCTGGATACCAAGCCTTGTATGAAATTCCTAAGGGTCAGATAGGATATCTTTTTAAACACATAGCTAGGCTTCATAGCTGTAGACCACCTCATGAGATCCCGTCTCTGGCGTACTCTCTCACTACCTTGCATGTCAACTACAATGTTTTCATGAGGGCATGAAAAAGGGTAAGCAGGGGGGTGTGTGGAGTACCGAAGAAGGTATGTTATTATTGTTTATTTTGTCATCTTTTCTTTAAAACTCATAACCTCTATGCATCATGAACTAGGTAGATAATAAGAAATTATGACAAAATATATGGGATTTGTATGCAACGCAAAACAACTAAAAATTTCCCTTTTATTATGCAGGAAAAGGAGAAAATTGAATATTTCCATCCCAAAGGAAAAGACAAGACAAAGTTAACTGATGTCCCTTTGGCAGGGAACCGCATGCAAACAAGGCGATCCAAATTGGAGCATATCAGCTAGGAAAGGGAAAAGGAGATATCAAATCAGTGTAAGAGAACAAAAGGATAACTGAGAATTAACAGTCTGGCGAATCCCTCAGGATCCTTTGATCTTGAGGGATCGCTATCTTAACGATTTTTGCATCATTGATATCTCCACTTGGCTGTTATAAGAAGGGGCAGCACTGCTAGCCTGAGAGATGACTTGTTATATTTGTGTAATTCTCCTTTGTATTTGAAACTTTGATCATCAACTCTCGTTGAAGAGTGATCCACTGTAACTTTGTTTTGACATTTTAATATAAATCTGGTTGCCATTCCATCTTTGATTCTGGAGTAATCTCAAGCGGTGTGTCCCTGGAGGCTAAGGGCCCAGCCCTGGTGGAACACTTGCTCCTGTACCATTATTTCTAATTCACGTGTGGTTTTCATTATTAGCTATGTTCAGTAATCTGATGTGTTTTGCTATTTTACATCATAGTTCTATTATATTTTGCTTATGCTCAATTAGGTAATGTTGTTCTCTGTAACAGGAATGCTGTGTTGCTCATTTTGACTTTGTAACGCATTGCTATTTCTTTAACCATTGATATAACATTGATGTTCCTTACAGAATGCTATTGTTGTTCAATCACTGAGTAACTGTGTTGTAACATTCATAAGTTGGTATTACTGTATTTATCTACGGTTTACACTTAATCGCAATTATTGCTCAATCGACATTGCTGTTCCATTACAAATTACAATCGTTATTCTTTATAACTGAGATTTATACTTCTTGTATCGGAAGTCAGATTACTGTTTCTTCTAGATATTAAGCGTGCCATGTGTGATATTTGTTCTGGTTCACTGTACATTTATGTTTGACTCTAGTTGTTGTTCCATATTTCATCTCTGTTTGTTGCCGTTTCATTTCCGTTGTTGTCTGATTCATCTTTATAGAAAAGATTGTTATCTAATTCTTTGTAGGATACGATTGCTGCATTTATTTCCATAAACTAAGGTTTTGCTATTCAATCTTGTTTATAAGACTGCTTGTTGTTCCATTTCATGTCATTTGTATTATCATTGCTTTGGTGTGCAGAACGATTTGAGACTGTAGTGAACATTGACATTTGTTGTCTAGTTCCTAGATTGATGATCTTTTCCTTGATTGTATTTAATTACATCATTTTACAGAGGGATGAGTTACCATTACTGTACCCTTGACTGATAAATTTTTGAGTGCATGGTTTGAGTTTTAAGGTTCTTTTCTGTAAGTAGATCTTGTTTGAAGCATCCGTTTACTCTTGTATTTAGAGCACTATACTACTAGCATTACTCTAACAAATGACCGCCTCAAACTGAGTACACTCTTTGAGATAACAAATCATTCCTGGATTGATAAGTTAATGTAGGGTAAATAGAGGTGAAAAAGACCCTTTTTACTCCTCGACACTATCCACTTTGAATACCTTAGGGGAACTATGATCTTGGCATCCAACAATGTCTTAATTTCCTTTTCAATCAAAGGCAGTAAGAGAGGGTTGATAGGTCTTAACTTCTGCTTAAAATGGATGGTGTCCTTCTCCAGTGGGATCTTATGCTGAATGATTTTTGTGTCATAGGTCTTAAGATCACTATACTCCCTAGCAAAGATATCAGAAAATTGCTTCATTAGGGTGAAATACTTAAAATTTTGGGCAGTAGACAAGTGTGTGGGCGGATTTATGTACTTTGGATGATCTAGGCTCCATATATTATGTCTATGAACTGCAAACTCATTTTCTTTTTTTGGCGGGGTTATAAGGTACATCATTATGATCAAACGACTTTTCTAGGGGCACCAATCCTTTGGGTATATGGTTACTAGGTAGCTGGACAATGTTATCCTGGCCAATATTGTTCTTAACTTGGACTGGTTGCATTCTTCAATGGTTTCGTTTTCTTGGTCAATGTGCATTTCAGAAAATTCATCAATGACTTGTAGAAACCTATTAATCTCATCGTCATCTTCAAAAATTTCCATTATTTTTAATTGTCAGGCAAGGATGGTCTATATTTCACCTGAACTTCATAAGTCAATTTAGGAGGCAAAGGAGGGATAAACATATTAGTAGACATAGCAAGGGAATCAGCAAGCTATTTCTTCATTCTAGGGATGTAAGAAATACTAAAACTACTAAAAGAACCCTTGAGCTTCCATACCTCATCTCTGTACGCTTTCAACCTTGGATGCTTTTCTTGGAAAGTTTTGTTCACCTGCTGAATGATAAGGTCTGCATCTCCAGACACCTTTATATGTTTGATGCACATTTCTTTAGCAGCGTTTAAGTCCAATATCAAAGCCTCATACTCTGCTATGTTATTGGTGACCTGAAAAGTTAACTTGAAAGATAAATGAATGCATTCTTGTGTGGGGGATACAAGGACTACACCTGCCCCTGCAGCTTCCTTAGAGCAAGCTCCATCAAAGAACATGTTCCAAAATTTTCGGCCTTCTTCCTCTGTGATATGGCCAACTGGTTTCCTTAGCTGCATGGAGGCCAACTGGGATTCTTCAATTTGAAGAATACAGGCTCCAAAATTAGTGTCAACAACATAGATGGGATGATTAGTGATATTCTTCTCATTACTGATGATATAAGCGAACTGAGCTTCTTTGTATAATCTCCTACTCTCACCTCCAAAAACCGGGAGAGTAGCATAGTGTTAGCCTCCTATTGCAATAGGTTTCATATTTCATGATTGACTATTTTTACATGCCAAATATGTCATCTTTCAATGCTGCAAGGTTCCATATTTCCAAGAAGTTCCAGTTTGAAGGATCATAACATTTTTGAAGAGTTTTACAGATAAGGGAAAGCCAAACAACTTAATCTGGGCCCTTGGAAGAGATAAGGGTACATTTAGATAGGAGGGCAGTCAAAAGAAAAGAAGATAATTAGGGTCTGCCAGTCCAAGTGCACAATGCAAAAGAAGAAAAAATGCTAGGTAAGTAGGCTGGGTAAGTAGTTTTGTGGTTGCAGAATCAAGCTATGTGATCCATTTCATGTTTTCAAGTGTTATATCTATTCAGATCACAATTATGAGGCAGTTTTTCATTTGGAGGAGCTCAAGCGAGGCATGTCTGATTCCCCCTTCTTCTAATTCCCCAAATCACTCACTAACATCCCCTTGAGGACCTTGGGATCTGCCCAACCAGTCCTGTTATCACTTCATTTGTGTAAAATACTAAGTCAAGCTTTGACTTTCTTCAGTGAAAAGAAGCCACATTTCTTGTGTAAAAATCATTTCTCCATAGTCCATTCATTTCCTATGTCTAAGTTTTAGTTCACAAACTTAGCCTCTCCCCTACACTTCACCTCACAAAATTCATATTAACTCCTAACTCTATTATCTAGCTCCCTAGATCATTTCCTTATCCCCTATTATACAAAAGCTATATAAAATTCCAAAAATAATAAATACCCCACCTTATAGCATTATAGCTATGTATATATGGTTTTGGGAAATGATAGTCCACCTGGGGCTACTATTAGCCCATCCGCGTCTTAACCAGGAGTTAGCTTAACCTCTGGTTAAACTAATAACCATTCCCTTCCCCTCTCTTACCCATAAACCTTGATGTTTTACCCTGCGTGCTCACATTTTCGGGTTTGGTTTAAATATTTTGATTAAATTGTACCCCCGGTGCACAAACCATGTAAAACCCGCAAAAAACCCACAAAACCAAAGTTTTTTGAACTCCCGCACATAAATATTAATTTAATATTCGGGTAGGCCCCTGCACATAAACCTGCCACCAGCTCTGCACTCCAACAGCCCTTCGATCTGCCCTCCCAGATCCAACGGCCATCGGCGATTTCAGAGCTGCCCCATCACTCGACAGTTAGCATCCGATAGCACGGCGGTTTTGCCGTCGTACAGAAGGACGCGTATCCGCCCTTTATTGCATCGGAGCCATTCTGACAGATAACGCCCTCGTACAGAAGGCGGTCTGATGGAACCACAAACTGCCTTCTGTCTCTCTGCCCCTGACGTTAGCGCCACGTCAGCGCTACGTCACCTCTGCGTCGACCTCCCACTGCTACGTGTCACTGCCACCGCATCACCCTGCCGTACTGCCACGTCACCCTACCACGTCATTGCCGTATCGGGACGCACCGCTGACGTCATGCTGACGTCATCACCGAAAAGGGCGCGAAGCGCGAAAATCGCAGCGAAGGATGCCAGAATGAAAAACTGAGGCAGTTTTTGATGCGCGATTAGCGCATTGCTAAGAAAAAATTATCAAAATGGAAGTCTGCCTATTGCTTGGCTACCAGCAGGCCTGAAAATTCACAATTTGACAGGATTTCTTCATAAAGGTTTATATGTAATCGGTCAGCGCCGATAGCATTCTAGAGGCCACGAAAAACATTTGCAGCAGCGATTTTTGCCTCGAAAGGGTAGAAAGGGGGCAATTTGACAGTTTCAAACGTATCAAGAGAGAGAAAGTGGCCCGAATCAACTGTGAAAGAGTATCAGAGGAAAGATGAAGCCCAGATTAAATTGAAGAGTATCAGTGAAGCGGCAAAGAGTATCATATCGGCAATACCAAAGCAGGTGAACATTAAAGGCCCCCAAGCAAAGTCAAAGAAAGCGGTGAAGCCACTTAAGGCTCTCAGATCACAGTTAATGCACATCAAAGCCACTCAAGAGCAGGGGATCAAAGCCCAAAGCACAGCTATGGCTAAATGAACAACACAGAGCCATAAGGACAGATATTAACTCATTTTGATGCAGCTGCCTCCAGCACAACTGAAAAGATATTTTCTTGCATTAATTTCAGGACAAGATTAGGTTAAAAAACTCATTTCCCTCAGACCTGTTTAAGGTCTGCTGTAATATATATTTTTGGATATTTTCTCTATATAAACCACCCTAATTCATTCTTTAAAGGGTTGGTTGGTTGATAATCCTCATTCTGGACTTGCGCTGTATTTTTTAGAAGCTCTGTAATCAAAGACTGCTAGAATGCTTTGGATTAAGAATTGATTGTTGTGTTGTTTAATGGCCAAAGAGTGACTGTGGAATTCCTGTGTTACCACATGGGTGGATAAGTGTTTTCCTATCTTTGTTTACAGTTTACATGTGTTTATGTACAATTGTGTTACCATCCAAATAGCAAGAAAGAAGAATAGCTTAGGTTTTGCTTGACTGCACCCTATGCTCAGTTCTTGTTATTTCTATATGTTTTCTTCAGAAATGGTTATGAATATGCATACTTAAATGATCATGTTTACCCTGTTTCTTTCACATATGATTGTTATTTAGGAATTCTTGACTGCTCCTAAACAAACTTTCATTCACCTTCCCTCTCTGTTAGCTAATGAAAGATTCTTAGTTGCCTTTCATTTCTTACCTTCATCCCATCTTTATTCCAGCCTGATATTGTTCTATGTGTAGCTATCCTGCTCCGTATTCCTCTTGTGACCAAGAAAACGCAACAACAAGCCCTAATCCATGACTCCATGCCCAATGGTTTGAACTTCTCACACTATGCATCCCAACTATGCTTGAAAAACATCATCATTCCCACCAAAATCAAAACAAACCCATGTACACCATAACTAGCCTAAAATCAACCCAAAACAAAGTTAAATTTTAAAGAGAGAGGCCTCTCTGACTGCAGGTAGGCTAGGACCTGCAGCCCAAAGATTGGTTTGTGGTTACCTCGGCTGTATCCCTTAAGGAGCCAAGGGACAACCTGAGTGATAACGTCATTGGCAACTCCACTGGGGACTTATTCAGAAAATTCCAAAAAACAAGTTAGAAGCTGGCGCCCAAGAAGAAAACACATAATACTAGGTCAAATCCAGACCCAAATCCACCGGTTGTTTTTGAAAATCCAAATTTAATCTCTAGAAACCCTAGCAAACAAAAACAAGAAGAGGTTGTTGATTCTAGTCCTGAAATAGTTCAGCTAAGCTGTTTTCCAACCCCTATTAAAGTTTTGTTTCGTTCAACCCCTACTTCCCCTTGTTCATCATCCACTTCTCCAAGCACCTCTTCCACACCTCCATTCACTGTGCATACTACCACTACCACCACTATTATTACAACTCTTCCAGCTATTCCAGTCATTCCACTTATCCCTGTAAATATGGCTAACAGATATGCACCCTTACAGTTACCTGCAAATCCAGGGGCTATGCCTCAAAACTATCAAACCAAAATCACATGCTTTGATGCCACTGGTTCTGGCACAGCCCTGCAACATACCAAGAAAATGAAAGACTATTTTGAGAGTTATGAAATAGATGATGATAGTGTAAGAATGAAGATTTTTGTCCAAATTTTAACAGGAGATGTAAGGCCTTGGTTTAGAGCACTTGCTGCAAATACCATAGTTGACCCAGAGGCCCTTTACCAAACATTTCTTAACAGATGGGGGAAGAAGAAGGACCCTCTGCATATATTATCCGAGTATGACACTATCAAAAGAGGCCCTCAAGAAGCTGTCTTAGACTATTGTGCCAGGTTTAACAATGTTTACAACGCTATTCCACAAAACCTGAGACCTCCACCTGATCTTGCTTTATACAAATTTCCTGATGGATTTGATTCAGACATGGCTTATCAGTTAAGGGAAAGAGCCCCTCAAAACTTAGCAGACATGCAGAATGTAGCTGTTAGTGTGGAGGGAAATCTGATTGCCAAGCGAAATAGAGCAAGAGCTGAGAGAAGAACCACTTTCAAAGATGAACCTTTAGCCTTTGAGCAAAAATTGGACACAATCATCAAAGGTATGGACACCTTTGAAAATAGAATGGGAACTATTGAAAGAAAAGCCTCATGGGAAGGACAGCAAAACAATTCTATCAGAAATCCAAACTTTAGAAAAAATCAGAACCCAAACGTTGGAAGGGCAAGTCCTGACCATGATATAAGACCTCCTTTTCATGAAAACTATGCTGAAGCATCCACATCTAGTGAGCAGACAGAAGACACTCACATAAACTTGATGGATTTGAAAAGTGAACACGTACTCCTAACCCAAGAAGACCAAGATGACCATGATATAAAGCAATTTCAGACCAAGTCTGGAGAGTCATTTGACTTCAAACAAGGCTATGATTCAGCTGTCTATGAAGTCCATAAACAATACAAATTAAGAACAAGAAACATTGATGTGTCTGATCCCATCAAGCCAAAGGATGCCAAGTAGGTTAAGAAAGTTAAGGACAAGGCCGCTATCACAGAACCTTCTGATAAAACAGACCCAAAATTAAAAGAAGTGACCATAGAGGATGTATCTGACATGCAGCCCTCTAATAACTAGCCTTTTGTATCCTTTCCCTCAAAAGACAATGTAAATGGCATTCCTAAAAGCCTTCCCAAAACAGAACAATCTCAAGAAATCACTGATAACCAAGAGAAGATCACTAAAGATACAATTGAAAAGGGAAAATCTACCAGTCACAATACTAAAACACAACCAAAAAAACCGTTTGATTTAGAAGCAGAAATTGGTAAATTAAAGATATCTATTCCTCTCTCTGAGTTTGCCAAACATGATGTGTACAGACAGCAAATCAAAAGATCACTGCAAATGCCAGAGAACAGGGATGATGTTAATATCTTAGATAATCAACCTGAATTTCTTTTTGGTTCTGAAGTCAATGGTAAATCAGGACATGGAGCAGTTCTACCCTTTTATGTCAGTTTGCACATTCATGATAAATTGTTGCACAATGCTATGTTTGATTCAGGTGCTTCACACAATTTAATGCCCAAAGCTGTAATGGAGAAGCTAAACCTTGATGTCACTAGACCCTACAAAGACTTATTCTCATTTGATTCTAGTCAGGTCGAGTGTTTAGGCTTAATCAAAGACCTTTGTGTGTCTTTAGTCCAATTTCCCAACAAAACGACCCTAATGGACGTGGTGGTTGCTGACATTCTACCAAAGTATGGCCTGCTCTTATCAAGATCTTGGGGAGCAAAACTCCAAGGATCTCTCCAACTACACCTCTCCTATGCCACTATTTCAGTCTTTGGGCAACCAAAGAGACTGTATAGAGAAACACTGATGAAGTATGTGGTAAGTAGTGAGGAAAAACCCCAAAACTTTCCCATTTACTCAATCCATTCTGATATGGATTCCTTTATATTGTTCAATGATGAAAGCTGCCCTCCCACTGATGAGAAGCCTTTGCCATTAGAACAAGAAACATGCATCAATCAAGAGTCGGTTGCCCATACCCATGAAACTGTTAAAACAATTAGTGCAACCAACATACAAGAAGAACCACATAAAGCACAAAACCTAGGTCCGCCCAATCCTAAAATGACTGAAACTCTTAATACTAACCACAAGCAAGAAATCACATGGTATTTAGAGTTTGATGGTTCTGTTAATAAGCTAGGAGCATGGGCAGGAATATGGATTCACAATACACATAACAACCTGTTGTGGCCAGCAACAACCCCCCCCTTTTTCATTTAGTATCAGATCATGATACCGAATGAATGGGGACCCTTAGATAATTTTTTTAAGAAAAGCTAGACTTTCTTTTAGTTACAAATCATAATTTAGAAAAGGCATCTTAGATATTTTTCTATGGAAGACGATAGGTCTTTTAAAGTCACATATACAAAAAGATGGGAAACATCTCCGTTACTCTTCTAAAAATCAAAATACGCGCCACCCTCATGATTAATAACTACATCGCATCGCACCATACTGATGTCCATAACGAAAAGCCAAGAACTTCGCCGACCTGCGATATTGCGATCGCTAGATCGCATATCGCATAAACAAGCCAGACGAGATTTGGCAAGCACTAGGTTTTGCGATCTGTGATATTGCGATCGTGCGACATGCGAGGGTATGTCAGCAAATCATAAAATCACCTTAGTATGAATCCTCCGGGCGCGCCTTTCAAAGGAAAAGCCACTTACCATTACCTGACCTGAAATCATGCGCTTTTAATATTAGTAAGTAAATTGGTTGTCAGTCATTAAGAGGATTAAAGACGCGTGCCTTGTTGGATATTTGCTTCACGTAAGGTGGCGTAATTGATTTATCTCTTGCATTTAAAACTCTCCCATCACCTTTCTGATCGGACATTCCATTTCACTTGTAATCTGCAGGAGCAAAGTGCAAAGACGACTCAAAAAGAAACACAAAGTAAAAATGGGAAAGAAGAACAAGGCTCAGAGCTCCGAAGCAAGAGAGAAGACCAAGGAGATGGCGCCCCTATACACAGATACAGCCTACAACCGAGATGCAGGAATCTCCACATGGGAAGGCATGTACAGGCTATTAGAAGAGGAGAAACAGAGAATAATGAAAGTGACTGCCGTTGCAGGCACACCACGCTCCTCTGAAGCAAACCTAAAAGACCTAGCATGTTCATTCCTTCACAGAATAGCGGCAAGGCCTAAGATTCTACCATACACAGATATGGTCAAGTGGATTCTGGATGATGCAGAATTAAGTAACAGACAATTCAAGATTCAGGGACATGGGATCGTGGGATCTTTCGCCGCCCAAGATCTGAAGCTAATGTACCATCTGCCCGAACCGCAAGTGACCTATAATGCAGAATTTCTTAGGAAGTTCGCAATGGAGAACCCAGATCTATCGGACACCACTAAAGAATGGTCTAGAAGAGACGAGCCGTTAAAGAAGGATAAGAAAGGTATGTACAGCACTGGTTCCCTTACTTCTCCATATTGTTTTGCTGCAGCCATGCTGTGTAGATTGTTTGGTATGCCCGATATCAACAAGTTTTCATCTGAGTGGCTGCCATTAATCGACGCTGCCACAAATGCCGATTTAGTAGATTGGGCTAAAATTCTTTCCGATACTCTATATACGGCCGTGGTTAGTTACAGGTCCAAAAGATCCTTTTCTCAAAGGGTCTATCCTCCTTTCTATTTGGCTGCCTATGTTATGGATTATGTTTGCCTTGTATCTAATTTCCCCATCATGGGATGGAAATGGACTACCCAAGACCCGTTGCCTATCCACGTCTATCACAAAGTCTTGTGGGATTCCCAGTTTGCCCCTCATTTTTACCAGATTTGCCATGGGCTTATATTGCCCATGTATAGAATGATATATGGTAAAGACCCCCCAAGGTGCTCTCCCGAAGCCGTGACCGACATCATCTCCATCGCAAGATGGTTTGGGGAAGAATGGTTTACTTACATTCGAGTTTATGGAAGCACTGTTCCTCCACATGTCCTACCCTTGTATGTCCCAGACAAGCTTTTGGCTCGAGAAATCGCTTATCAAACCTGTTCTGAAGGCGGCTTAACCAAAGAATTAAAAGATAAGAAAAAGGCCATTTGGCCTCAATTTCCCGTCAATTGTGGGGCCTTCTCTTTATTCGATGCAGGACACGCTTTTGATGAGGTGGAGAACGTGACGTGCCTTCAATTATATAAGTTCCCAATGAGGCCATTCGACCCAAATAAAGTTGCCCAAGAGTTTACTACGAACGTCAAGATAAGAGTGTTCGTCGGACACAAAGATTTGTTTGACGATCTCTTTCAAGGTAAGAACTCACTCAAAGAGATTTTGCGAGAAGCTCAGTCAAGGTTATCTCCAGGTGAAATCCAGAAATTCACAACATATAGAGATAGAAGGCTGGCCAGCATTCCACTAGAAAGGCTACGAATACCTACTAGAGAACCAACTTTGAGCATCAGCCTCAGCGAGAACTCCAGCACTTCCAAATCCAAGTCCAACGCCGCGCGAGAAGGTTCCGAACATCCTGAAGAGTCTGTGCATGACAAAAGAATTAACGAAGAAGAAGTCAAAGATACAGCTCGGTCCAATGTAATGTTTCAGCAACAAGTTATCACCTCGCCACCAAGAGATGTTCCCCCTCCGGTTATCGAAGCTCCTCTTGTCACAGTAGAGCTAGATAAAGAGTGGGAGTCCTTCAATGAATTAATCAACCTCGAAGGGCAAGTCCCAAAGACGCCCGCAAACGACACACAGGAGGTGCAAGAGGTTGCTCCGACTGTAGTCAGCGTTACCACAAAAGCATAAGATCTCTCCATCACTCCATCCTCAGAACTTCTACTTAACGTAGAAGAAATTCCCCCGCTAGATGTGTTCTATAGTCCCCAACACAAGGCAATCGTGAGAAGACAAAGAAAGAAAAGAAAGCTCGAAAATGCACTGTCTCAAGACGCTGAACATTTAGACGTCTTGTGGAAAGACCCAAGTAATAATCCTATAGAAAATCTTACGAAGCTATCTCAAATTGCAGGAGCGTATGCTCCTGCAACTATTGACAAGGCCTCTGAAGTTCAGCAGCTCTTAAAGGAATGACAAAATCACATACAGCTGCTACAACAAAAGTTACAGCAAGCCAACGCAAACAATGAAGCCTCCAGACAGCTCGAAAAGCTCCAAGAAGACTTCCAACAGATGCAAATAGGCTACCAAAAGAGTCTTGAAGAAAAAGAAAAACAACTGCAGGCGGAGCAAGAAATGCACAGAGATGAACCTAAGATTGTAGAGTTTATTTCAGAGTCCATCGGCTTGAACGATCAACTACTGCAGCAACAAGAAGAATTGGGGCGTAAAATATCACAGTGGAGGCACTTCTGTGAGCTAAGCGACAAAATCACCAGTCAGGTGGTGGAATTGCGAAGCGCATATGATCAGAACGACAAGAGAGTGACAGAGTATCTGACTTGGCAAGACGATGAGAAGGGAAAAAGAGTAGGAGCACCTAGAATTAATGAAAGTCATAAAGAAATGCTTTTTAATAAATGGGACGAGCAGATCACGCAGGCAGAGCAAGCAGCAGAGGTAGCAGCGACACAGGCAAGTATTCTTATCGACTGTGTAAATGAAAATTTACACAGGGCCAATTTGATTTCAGAAACCACCCCAGGTTACCTACCAAACAAGTTGCAACTGGAGACAGAATGGAGGCAAAAGGGAAAGCTATCCAAGCACTGGCTGGACTGAATTGGGAAAGTTACTGGATGTACCTGGTTAAACCACATAGCCAATGGATGACGGTAAAGTGTATCATGAACGCAGTCGAGAAGGTAGCGCCAGCTCTTATAGATGCCGTTTTCGCAGCCCAGCTCAGAACGAAAATTAGCCAGCCGACTCTTCTCAAGCATATGTTAGAAACATGCAACTTCAAAGACCAAGTCCACAAGTAGTTTTATTTAGAATGTTGTTTCTTTTTGTTTTAGTTATATTAGAAAAAGGATGGTCGTTTAAAAACCGAATCCTTAATTTTGTAATAATACTATTATTAGGATTAAGACATAGTATTTTAACCCTTCTCATTGCATTGGAGAGGGGTCCAGAAATTTGTCAAAAAACTTGTCCTCAGAACATGCACTTCTGCACCTCAGAGGGGGTTTTGATGAATGGAAGGATCGGATTTATTGATATTTGCATTTTAATGTCTACTACTGATGTTGCATTTCTGTACTCTTAGTAGGTGTTAGAAGTAAGTAGAAGTAAATCATTATTGCTTGAAGTTTGTGAGTAAAAATCAGTCATAAATGGTACTTTTATCTCTTGATGAATTTCTACTTATTTGCTTAGAGTGATATACAGCTGATGTTATTTATATGTTAATGTATAAATGTGTGGTTACCATTTGGCACTTTTGTACAATGGAGTCATTTGTTCATGCTTGACATATGAATGATTTATCATGCGATATGCAGTCCACAACTGTCCTGTTTAACTACTTATGCAGAATGGTTTATCTTAAATGGTTTATATTCTTATAGTAGCTGAATAATCTTCATTACCAGTTATTATATGAAATATTTTTAGATCGCGTGATGGAAAAGACATACCCCGGGTTAGCGTAGATTGCATATGTTGTTTTCATTAGATTTCAGCAGCTTATAGTCAAATCATGAGTTAGATTTAAATTAGTTCTCAAAAGTTCTCAAAGAAACAGCATAATCAAACCCTACACACACACACACACCCCTTAGATCGGGAAGCTGGTCCCGTTATCCCCAGTCGGACCCGCTACACCAAACGGGCAAGGAGCCGCCAACCAGGTTCCCGACCGGGTGGGTATCCCCCTTGTTGTTGACCCGATTTCAGGGCCCTCAACATATTTGGCGCTAGAAGGAGGGCCTGAGCATAATACCTGTTGGAATGTTTTGTTTTTGAATTATAAATCTTGAAACAGGATGACTACTCATGAAGTTCCTATTTGGAGTTGCATCTATGTTCATACCTCTTCCAACATTCCACCGAACGTGGTAAGGCTATTGTCTCAGGTAAAGTTCAATGGTAAGAAAAACTCTTCTGCATTCAATCACGCCCTTCAGTTCATACAAAAAGTTTCAACTTCTGATACTCAGAAAATTGATGAAGGCGTTTTGTGCAGGATTTTTACTCTTACCTTCACAGCAGAAGCTACAAAATGGTGCAGAACCCTCCCAGTTGCATCAATTCACAGCTGGGACCAATTCGTTAAGATGTTCATCTTGGAATTTGATTGTTATGATTACGACCAGGTATATGATGAAATTGATTATCTTAGAGAACAAGATGAACCCGTAAGGGATTTCAATATGCGGTTTCATCTTAAATGCCTACAATATAATCTCGAGAATGAGCTCACAGACGAAGAATCTTCAGATTACGATGAGTATTTCCTACCTCCTGTGTCTGACCAATCAGAAATTAATTCTACCGTGGTTAGCATTTCTTCTAATATGAATGATCATTCCAAGTTAAATACACAAAGCATCCATAACGAAGAAAATCTACAAAGCCTGGGAGTCATGCATGCTCTACTACCAGAAAAGAGAGATGAAGATGCTAAAAGCAAAATTACCTTGGAAACAGAAGATGACTCTGACAATATCATTTCAAGTCAACAAATACAGATGCCAAGGTTAGATCAATCAAATGTTTCTCTTTCAAAAAGTATCAGCGCAAAAAGGTATGATCTAAAGCCCGACATTTGTGATGGATCTGATGAACAAAGTTTCTTTTATGATGTTTTTAAATGCATTGTTCCAGATTTACATTTTTCTCTTTATCCTGATGTTTTTAGTGATGACAACCTTTCCCCTCTTAATATTCAAGATATCTCAAAAACTACAGAGGGTTATTTAAATGACTCATCATTAGGTTTTCAAGTTAAAGAGATTGCATTAACACAGCTTTCGATCAAGGATAAAAAGGGATTGCCTGAACTCCCTTGTCAGAAAACATACAATGAAAAGGAGGAACCTAGGGAAATCTGTAGAGTCTTTTGTGATAATTACTTTGACGATGATAATGTTGTTGAGTTTTCTCAGATAACTCAATTAGGGTCAGAGGACAGAGGACATCTTAAAACAGAAATCATGTCAGTCCACCCTCATCTCGAAGTAGAAGATCACTTAAATGATTTTACTATCCCAGGTAATACCCCGATCTATGATTCGTATCATGAGGAAAGCTCCATCCCAGTTTGTAATCACGACCTAGTTCCCTATTCACAAAGCCTGGCCAGTTTTTGTGAAAAGCAAGATGTTACAAGTAAAGCCCAGTCGTGCTGTAACACTATTTGTATAAATTCCCAACCATTCCTTTTTCACTCAAACTCATTATGTACAAAATCGGATTTCTTTTCAAATCTTCAAACTTTGGATAGATTATGTTTTAGCGACTCACATATGAGAATTTTCTTCTCAAACAAAATCACAAAAAATTCGAAACTAACAGATAAAAGGTTACAAGTCATCAAAATCAAAAAATCTTGTCCACAATTTGACTTGCTATCCTTCCTATTGCGACATCATCAATTCACAACTGAAATTCATTCTGATTTTTATGATCCAATAGGTACCCAGTTGGAAACAACTTTGCATAAGAAAAGAAAATCAGCCAGAATTCCAATTGAAGTTCTGTGTTTTTATTTCTTAGCCAACAAGTACGATCCAAGAAAAATTCGATTCTTTTTATTAATGCTTGGAAGATTAATTCGGCTAGGGATAAAAATGAATAGATGGTTCCATTGGAAATATCATTTCACATAGTTATTTCCTGTATATGGTTAGAGTAGGAGTAGGAGTAGTTTAGTTAGGTTTTTGTTTTTAATAACTGATAGGCAAAGCTATACATATTTTCTTCATAACCTCAGAAAATAATTGCCTATCATTCCTTTTTAATTTCCTCCATAATAAATGTTTGTTCTGGTTCAATGACATTTGACATTTACTGAAGATACCTTGTCTCTGTTTAAAATTTGGAACTTTTGCTACTATCAACAACGAATCTTTTAAGAAAATTTGATCTTTATTATCATTAGAACTTCAACCCATATATGATGATAGTTTCAAACTCCAAAATTTTAAAGAAAGCTATCTCAGTGTAGGATTTGTTTTAGGTCAGCACAATGAAAGGTATCAATCTTAAGATAAGTATTCTCTGTCAAAACAACCTTTATCGCCCTATCATTGTCGTCCAGAACTTTCTTAAGGAAAAACAATGACTTCCTCCCTGCTAAAAGGAAATTACAGCATTCAGAGAAACAACCCAAGAAAAACACTATATCTCAAAGAATAAGAGGTCTCATCACGAGCCGGCTTATCATGATCACAAATATTATAACTTGTTGACTTTGCCAATACTGTCTATCAAAACAGGGCAACGACTTAAGATTGTTGCAATCAAAAGACAAGAGGTCTCATCACGAGCCGGCTTGTTCAACAAAAGTGTAAATCAAGTGAATGACTGTGTCATAATTTGGCCACCAAACCAAGACATTGTTCTTTAGAGAATTAAAAAAGGAAAAGTGTGTAAAAAGGATTTTTTTTCTCTGAATGTTGCGAGTAACCTCAAGCAGGATAAAGGATCATTGCTGGTTAAAAGGTAACCCTGTCGAGGCTATGGACGCCTGCTGGCAGCAGAGGCTCTACCTGCGACTAAGGAGCAGACTAAAGGACTGATAAACAGAGAAGACTTTATTTTATGTTTTACAAAGACCAAGTAACAGCTGATTTAGATGCAAAGACGAACTGGGTGTACAAATAATTGAAACGGAAAGAGTTTGAAACGAAACATCATAGGCAGTTTGAAGTCTCATTTGTCTTATCTTTTTATAATAAAGTTCAAAATTTTTAAATTTTTCAGAAGTTTTTAAAAGCGTCAATAGAAATAACAGAGATAACTGGTTCTCCCAAGTGAATCGCCAATTGTTGTGGCCAGCAACAACCCCCCCCCTTTTTCATTTAGTATCAGATCATGATACCGAATGAATGGGGACCCTTAGATAAAATTTTTAAGAAAAGCTAGACTTTCTTTTAGTTACAAATCATAATTTAGAAAAGGCATCTTAGATATTTTTCTATGGAAGACGATAGGTCTTTTAAAGTCGCATATACAAAAAGATGGGAAACATCTCCGTTACTCTTCTAAAAATCAAAATACGCGCCACCCTCATGATTAATAACTACATCGCATCGCACCATACTGATGTCCATAACGAAAAGCCAAGAACTTCGCCGACCTGCGATATTGCGATTGCTAGATCGCATATCGCATAAACAAGCCAGACGAGATTTGGCAAGCACTAGGTTTTGCGATCTGTGATATTGCGATCGTGCGACATGCGAGGGTACGTCAGCAAATCATAAAATCACCTTAGTACGAATCCTTCGGGCGCGCCTTTCAAAGGAAAAGCCACTTACCATTACCTGACCTGAAATCATGCGCTTTTAATATTAGTAAGTAAATTGGTTGTCAGTCATTAAGAGGATTAAAGACGCGTGCCTTGTTGGATATTTGCTTCACGTAAGGTGGCGTAATTGATTTATCTCTTGCATTTAAAACTCTCCCATCACCTTTCTGATCGGACATTCCATTTCACTTGTAATCTGCAGGAGCAAAGTGCAAAGACGACTCAGAAAGAAACACAAAGTAAAAATGGGAAAGAAGAACAAGGCTCAGAGCTCCGAAGCAAGAGAGAAGACCAAGGAGATGCCGCCCCTATACACAGATACAGCCTGCAACCGAGATGCAGGAATCTCCACATGGGAAGGCATGTACAGGCTATTAGAAGAGGAGAAACCAAGAATAATGAAAGTGACTGCCGTTGCAGGCACACCACGCTCCTCTGAAGCAACCCTAGAAGACCTAGCATGTTCATTCCTTCACAGAATAGCGGCAAGGCCTAAGATTCTACCATACACAGATATGGTCAAGTGGATTCTGGATGATGCAGAATTAAGTAACAGACAATTCAAGATTCAAGGACATGGGATCGTGGGATCTTTCGCCGCCCAAGATCTGAAGCTAATGTACCATCTGCCCGAACCGCAAGTGACCTATAATGCAGAATTTCTTAGGAAGTTCGCAATGGAGAACCCAGATCTATCGAACACCACTAAAGAATGGTCTAGAAGAAACGAGCTGTTAAAGAAGGATAAGAAAGGTATGTACAGCACTGGTTCCCTTACTTCTCCATATTGTTTTGCTGCAGCCATGCTGTGTAGATTGTTTGGTATGCCCGATATCAACAAGTTTTCATCTGAGTGGCTGCCATTAATCGACGCTGCCACAAATTCCGATTTAGTAGATTGGGCTAAAATTCTTTCCGATACTCTATATACGGCCGTGGTTAGTTACAGGTCCAAAATATCCTTTTCTCAAAGGGTCTATCCTCCTTTCTATTTGGCTGCCTATGTTATGGATTCTGTTTGCCTTGTATCTAATTTCCCCATCATGGGATGGAAATGGACTACCCAAGACCCGTTGCCTATCCACGTCTATCACAAAGTCTTGTGGGATTCCCAGTTTGCCCCTCATTTTTACCAGATTTGCCATGGGCTTATATTGCCCATGTATAGAATGATATATGGTAAAGACCCCCCAAGGTGCTCTCCCGAAGCTGTGATCGACATCATCTCCATCACAAGATGGTTTGGGGAAGAATGGTTTACTTACATTCGAGTTTATGGAAGCACTGTTCCTCCACATGTCCTACCCTTGTATGTCCCAGACAAGCTTTTGGCTCGAGAAATCGCTTATCAAACCTGTTCTGAAGGCGTCTTAACCAAAGAATTAAAAGATAAGAAAAAGGCCATTTGGCCTCAATTTCCCGTCAATTGTGGGGCCTTCTCTTTATTCGATGCAGGACACTCTTTTGATGAGGTGGAGAATGTGACGTGCCTTCAATTATATAAGTTCCCAATGAGGCCATTCGACCCAAATAAAGTTGCCCAAGAGTTTACTAAGAACGTCAAGATAAGAGTGTTCGTCGGACACAAAGATTTGTTTGACGATCTCTTTCAAGGTAAGAACTCACTCAAAGAGATTTTGCGAGAAGCTCAGTCAAGGTTATCTCCAGGTGAACTCCAGAAATTCACAACATATAGAGATAGAAGGCTGGCCAACATTCCACTAGAAAGGCTACGAATACCTACTAGAGAGCCAACTCCGAGCATCAGCCTCAGCGAGAACTCCAGCACTTCCAAATCCAAGTCCAACGCCGCGCGAGAAGGTTCCGAACATCCTGAAGAGTCTGTGCATGACAAAAGAATTAACGAAGAAGCAGTCAAAGATACAGCTCGGTCCAGTGTAATGTTTCAGCAACAAGTTATCACCTCGCCACCAAGAGATGTTCCCCCTCCGGTTATCGAAGCTCCTCTTGTCATAGTAGAGCTAGATAAAGAGTGGGAGTCCTTCAATGAATTAATCAACCTCGAAGGGCAAGTCCCAAAGATGCCCGCAAACGACACACAGGAGGTGCAAGAGGTTGCTCCGACCGTAGTCAGCGTTACCACAAAAGCAGAAGATCTCTCCATCACTCCATCCTCAGAACTTCTACTTAACGTAGAAGAAATTCCCCCGCTAGATGTGTTCTACAGTCCCCAGCACAAGGCAGTCGTGAGAAGACAAAGAAAGAAAAGAAAGATCGAAAATGCACTGTCTCAAGATGCTGAACATTTAGACGTCTTGTGGAAAGACCCAAGTAATAATCCTACAGAAAATCTTACGAAGTTGTCTCAAATTGTAGGAGCGTATGCTTCTGCAACTATTGACAAGGCCTCTGAAGTTCAACAACTCTTAAAGGAACGAGAAAATCACATACAGCTGCTACAACAACAGTTACAGCAAGCCAACGCAAACAATGAAGCCTCCAGACAGCTCGAAAAGCTCCAAGAAAACTTCCAACAGATGCAAATAGGCTACCAAAAGAGTCTTGAAGAAAAAGAAAAACAACTGCAGGCGGAGCAAGAAATGTACAGAGATGAACCTAAGATTGTAGAGTTTATTTCAGAGTCCATCGGCTTGAACGATCAACTACTGCAGCAACAAGAAGAATTGGGGCGTAAAATATCACAGTGGAGGCACTTCTGTGAGCTAAGCGACAAAATCACCAGTCAGGTGGTGGAATTGCGAAGCGAATATGATCAGAACGACAAGAGAGTGACAGAGTATCTGACTTGGCAAGACGATGAGAAGGGAAAAAGAGCAGGAGCACCTAGAATTAATGAAAGTCATAAAGAAATGCTTTTTAATAAATGGGACGAGCAGATCACGCAGGCAGAGCAAGCAGCAGAGGCAGCAGCGACACAGGCAAGTATTCTTATCGACTGTGTAAATGAAAATTTACACAGGGCCAATTTGATTTCAGAAACCACCCCGGGTTACCTACCAAACAAGTTGCAACTGGAGACAGAATGGAGGCAAAAGGCACAGGCAAAAGGGAAAGCTATTCAAGCACTGGCTGGAATGAATTGGGAAAGTTACTGGATGTACCTGGTTAAACCACATAGCCAATGAATGACGGTAAAGTGTATCATGAACGCAGCCGAGAAGGTAGCGCCAACTCTTATAGATGCCGTTTTCGCAGCCCAGCTCAGAATGGAAATTAGCCAGCCGACTCTTCTCAAGCCTATGTTAGAAACATGCAACTTCAAAGACCAAGTCCACAAGTAGTTTTATTTAGAATGTTGTTTCTTTTTGTTTTAGTTATATTAGAAAAAGGACGGTCGTTTGAAAACCGAATCCTTAATTTTGTAATAATACTATTATTAGGATTAAGACATAGTATTTTAACCCTTCTCATTGCATTGGAGAGGGGTCCAGAAATTTGTCAAAAAACTTGTCCTCAGAACATGCACTTCTGCACCTCAGAGGGGGTTTTGATGAATGGAAGGATCGGATTTATTGATATTTGCATTTTAATGTCTGCTACTGATGTTGCATTTCTGTACTCTTAGTAGGTGTTAGAAGTAAGTAGAAGTAAATCATTATTGCTTGAAGTTTGTGAGTAAAAATCAGTCATAAATGGTACTTTTATCTCTTGATAAATTTCTACTTATTTGCTTAGAGTGATATACAGCTGATGTTATTTATATGTTAATGTATAAATGTGTGGTTACCATTTGGCACTTTTGTACAATGGAGTCATTTGTTCATGCTTGACATATGAATGATTTATCATGCGATATGCAGTCCACAACTGTCCTGTTTAACTACTTATGCAGAATGGTTTATCTTAAATGGTTTATATTCTTATAGTAGCTGAATAATCTTCATTACCAGTTATTATATGAAATCTTTTTAGATCGCGTGATGGAAAAGACATACCCCGGGTTAGCGTAGATTGCATATGTTGTTTTCATTAGATTTCAGCAGCTTATAGTCAAATCATGAGTTAGATTTAAATTAGTTCTCAAAAGTTCTCAAAGAAACAGCATAATCAAACCCTACACACACACACACCCCTTAGATCGGGAAGCTGGTCCCGTTATCCCCAGTCGGACCCGCTACACCAAATAGGCAAGGAGCCGCCAACCAGGTTCCCGACCGAGTGGGTATCCCCCTTGTTGTTAACCCGATTTCAGGGCCCTCAACACAACCATGCAGAGGGTCATGCTTACAGACTAAACTTCAAATGCACCAACAACATGGTAGAGTATGAGGCTCTCTTTTTAGGCCTTAAAATGCTCAAAACTCTAGGAGCTGCAAAAGTGTCCATTCTAGGTGACTCCGATTTAATCATTCAATAGATGAAAGGTAACTTTGTTACTAATGACAATAGGCTAAGAGCTTATAGGTCTGCTGCCACAGAAATACTCAATTCCTTCACCGAATCCAAGCTTGCTAAGATTTCTAGAAACCATAACATGCATGCTCATAGTCTAGCTACTTTTTCTAGCACTTGCAAGCTACCCTTTGAGCCCAATTACCACTTTACTGCTGAGATAAAACACAAACCTGTTGTCCCTAACAATATCAAAGATTGGCAAGTGTTTGAGGATGATGCTCAAATCAACAATTTTCTTACCTTACGACAAGAATTCTCAAGCTCAAACATTGATGAAGATGCCATGGATGACTCACAATAGCAAATGAGCCAAAATGAGCAAACTATAACAGCTAAAGCAGCAAATCAAACGCTGCACCCAACCATTTTTGATGAAAAAAACATGCAAGAGCTGAAGCAAATGCATTTAGATGAAATAGCTGAAGCAGAGGCTGAAGTCATTGATTTAAAGGACAACTTTTTACCTGTTGGCCTCACTCCATTAGAAGAGATATTTGATTCAAACGATGTCCCCAAAAAGCCAAAGATGCAACCCTCAAACGTAGTTGTGGAAGACTATAATATTGGGACAGCAGAGAAGCCCAAAATGATTAAACTGTTCAAGTCTTTGCCTCCCGATCAAAAACCAAAATATGTTGATTTATTTAAAGAGTTTCAAGATGTATTTGCCTGGAGTTATGAGGACCTTAAGTCCTATGACACCTCTGTTATTCAACATACCATTCCCTTAAAGCCAAATCAAAAGCCCTTCAAACAGAAACTAAGGAGAATCAATCCTATGCTTCTCCCTTTGATTGAGAAAGAAGTGAATGTCGTTTTGTCCTGATCATCAGGGTGAACTAGGCTCTGGTTGAAACCTGAGAATCCATCAAGTAAAGAAATTCTTGAGGCCCCCACTACTCTTTGCAAGATGTGATCCATCTTGGGTAAGGGGTAATTATCTTTCAAGGACACTTGATTCAAGTTCCTTAGATCAAAACAAAGCCTTATTTCACCAGTTTTCTTTCTGGTAGGAACCAAGTTTGAAACCCAATCAGAAAATCTGATTGGTGCTATGATGCCAGCCTTAAACATTTTTTTTTACCTCTTGCTCCATTGCTGGGAGAAGCATAGGATTGATTCTCCTCAATTTTTGCTTAAAGGGTTTTTGATTTGGCTTGAGAAGGATAGTGTGTTGAATAACAGAGGTGTCATAGGATTTTAAATCCTCATAACTCCATGCAAAGACATCTTGGAATTCTTTAAAGAGGTCAATGTATTTAGGCTTCTGATCAGGTGGTAAAGATGCAAACAATTTAATTATCTTGGGTTGTTCTGCAGTTCCAATGTTACACTCTTCTATGGTAGTATTGAGGGGCTGCAATTTTGGCTTCCTGAGAATATCATTTGAGTCGAAAATGTCTTCCAAGGGAGTAATGCCTGTTGGGAGGAAGTTGTCTTTCAGTTGTATAATTTCGGGTTCATTATCAGCTATCTCCTCACAACTGATTTGTTTAAGTTCTTGTAGATTTTCTTTGTTGAAAATGGTTGGATGTAACATTTGGTTTGCTGTTTTGGGCGAAATACTTGTTTGGTGCTGTTCACCTAGTGTTTGTGAATCACTTGCAACCTCCATATCAATGTTTAGCCCTGAAAATTCTTGCTGCAAAGTCAAAAATTGATTTATATGGGTATCATCCTCAAACACTTGCCAGTCATTGACGTTGTTTGGGATAGAAGGTCTGTGTTTTACCTCAGCTGTAAAGCAATGCTGGGGTTCAAAAGGAAGATTACAAGTGCTTGCAAATGTAGCCAAACTATGAGCATGCAGGTTATGGGTTCTAGGAATTTTGGTAATTTGAAATTCAGTGAAGGACTGTAGTAGTTCAGCAGCAGCAGATCTGTAAGATCTCAGTCTTTTGTCATTGGTGACAAAATTACCCTTTACTTGTTGGATAACTAGGTCTGAGTCTCCTAGGATTGAAACCTTTATGGCTTGTAAGGATTTTACTAGCTTGAGGCCTAGTAAGAGAGCTTCATATTCTGCCATATTGTTGGTGCACCTGAAGTTTAACCTATAGGCTCGGCCTTCTGCATGACTGTTTTGTTTATTATGTATCCAAACCCCTGCTCCTGCCCCTAACTTGTTGACTGACCCATCAAATTCAAGGAACCATAGGATATCTTGTTTTAGGGAAGAATTGTCAACTGTTATGGGAGTTAGCATCAACAACTTGAAATCTTGGCTTACATTTGGTTTTCCTTCTTGAACTGCTTTGTTAATTGATTTCTCAATCATTATGTCTTGAACAGCAGTTTCTTCATTTATATGCTGATCTTGTTTGAGTGTTTGGTTTTCTTCATCATTTGTGGGACCTGTATTATCATTGAAGAGAATATAGGAGTCTATGTCAGAATGGACAACATATATGGGAAATTTTTGAGGTTTTTCTTCACTGCTGACCATGTATTTCATAAGTGACTCTCTATATAACCTCTTGGGTTGACCAAAGACTGAGATGGTGGCATATGACATGTCTAATTGTAGGGAACCTTGGAGTTTAGCCCCCCATGATCTTGATAAGAGCATCCCATATTTGGGTGGGATATCAGCAACTACAACATCCATTAGAATTGTTTTATTTGGGTACTGAACAAGGGACACACATAAGTCTTTTATCAAGCCTAAACACTTAACTTGGCTAGAGTCAAATGAGAATAGGTCCTTATATGGTCTTGTAATATCTAGATTCAATCTATCCATGACTGATTTAGGCATCAGGTTGTGGGAGGCACCTGAGTCGAACATTGCATTGTGTAGTATCTTATCATGAACATGCAGGCTAACATAGAAAGGTAAGATCCCTGTAACCGCTATCTTTCCATCAACCTCTGGACCGAAAAGCAATTCTGGGGTGTCATCCAACACATTGACATTATCTTTATTACGAGTAAGTTCTAGGGACTTCTTGATTTTTTGTTTATAAATGTCATTCTTGGCTAGTTCTGAGAGAGGAATAGCTACCTTCAATTTTCCAATTTCAGCTTCTAAGTCAAAGGGTCTTTCAGATTGGATCTTGGTGTTGTGGGTGACAGCCTTTTTCTTGTTCACTAGGTTTTCTTCTTGATTCTTATCTTGATCTTGAGGCTTGTCCTTCTTACTCATCTCTTGAGAAGTGTTACTTGGATTGGGCTGCAAGGGTGATGTAGCCATAGGCTGTTTTTTTGAAGGCAATGGTTCAGTGACTTCTTGAACGGTTATTTCATTTGTAACTGAATCAGTTGTGTCATTTGGCTCTGTGACTATGGCTCTTTTGGGCTGCTGGCTATCCTTTGTTTTTTCAGGCTGTGTTACATTTATAGTTCTGCTTCTTAGCTTATATTGCTTATGAACTTCATAAACAGCTGTGTCATAGCCTTGTTTAAAGTCAAATGACTCACCTGACCTGGTTTGGAATTGCTGAATGTCATCATCCTTATGATCCTCTTGACTCAGAAAAACTTGTTGCTCATCATTCAGGCCCATCAGGTTAATGTGGGTGTCATTTGTTTGCTCATTTGAAGTGGATGCCTCAGTATAGTTTTCCTGGAAAGGAGGTCTTATGTCTGGATCAGAACCGACCTTGCCAACGTTTGGGTTTTGATTTCTCCTAAAATTGGGATTCCTGATAGGGTTATTTTGTGGTGCTTCCCATGATGACTTTCTTTCAACTGATTCTACTCTATCACCCAATCTCTTCATACCAGTGAGTATTGCATCCAGTTTTTGATCAAAGGCTGAGGGTTCTTCTTTGAAAGTGGTTCTCTTTTCCAATCTTGCCCTGTTTCTTTTGGCAATCAGGTTAGCCTCTACTGTGACAGAAACCTTTTGGGCATCTTCAAGGGTTTCAGGGGCTCTTTCCTTCAACTGATATGCCATATCAGGGTCAAAACCATCAGGAAATTTGTACAAGGCTAAATCGGGAGGAGGTCTTAGATTCTGTGGTATTGCGTTATATACATTGTTGAATCTTGCACAATACTCCAAAACGATCTCTTGAGGACCTCGTTTGATTGTATCATATTCACCAAGTATGTGCAGGGGATCTTTCTTTTTCTCCCATCTGTTAGTAAAGGCTTGATAAAGCTCATCAGTGGTTGTGATGGTATTTACAGCCAGTGATCTAAACCAAGTTCTTACATCCCCTGTGAGGCTCTGAACAAATATTCTCATTCTCACACTGTCATCATCTATTTCATAGTTCTCAAAATGGTCTTACATCCTTCTGGCATGCTGAATTGCTGTGAAAGGGCCAGTGGAGTCAAAATATGAGATCTTGGATTGGTAGTCCTGAGGTAGAGCTACAGCATTAGCAGGCAACTGCAGGGGTGCATATCTATTAGCCATATTTGCAGGATTTATAGGATTGACAGGGATAACTGGGATAGCATGAACGACTGGTACAACAGGGGTAGTGGGAACGGTAGAAACTAGAGTGTTGGTCAAGGGAATATGTGCAGTGGATGGAGGTGTAAAAGGAGGGCTTTGGGATGTGGATGGTGAACTAGGGGAATCAGGGGTAGACCGAAATAGAACCTTGATTGGGGTTGGAACAGGGTTTGGGTAAGATGTCTCAGGACTCAAATTAGCAAGAGTTTCCTGTCCTTGCTGCTTACTAATGATTTTAGGGATTGTATTAGGATTTTCAAAAACAGTTGGCGGATTGGGGTCAGGATTTGACCTTGTATATCGCGGATTCTTCTTGGGAGCCAGCTTCTGAACTTGTTTTTTAGTATGCTTTTGGAATATTTTTGTGTCTACAAGGGCCAGACAAGATTTTGGAGTGACTGTGTATATCTTAAAGCTAGCATGAAAATTGACTGAAGCAGCTTTAAGAAATATACAGAAATTAGAAAATCCTGAGGAACTCCCCAGTGGAGTCGCCAATTATGTTAACACTCAGGTTGTTCCCTTTGACTCCCAAGGGAATACGGCCGAGGTAACCACTAACCAATCTTTGGGTCACAGGTTCTAGCCTTCCTATGACCAGAGAGGGCTCTCTCTTTATGTTTTAGCTTTGTTTGTGTAGAATTTTTAGGCTAGCTATGATGCTCAAGGTTTGTTTTTGGACTTGGTTGGATGATGATTTCAGTCAAGATATATATGTGCTCACTAGAATTTTCTAGGCCATCGGGCATGGAGTCAGTGGTCCTTTAGTTGTTTGGTGTGCTATGTTGATACAGCAGTGATGCTGCAGAGCTGGATAAGTGTCTGAGAAACAACGCTTTGAAATTATGATTAAGTGTGATGTATCCAGTTGATGAAAGGCAGTTAAGAATCTTCCAATAAGCTGATATGCAAAAGAAGTGAGAATATTATTTAGAAGCAGTGAAGAATTTCTAGATAACATTCATATTTATAGAATTAATGAAAAACATGAGCAATTAAGAATTCATGTCCATAGTTAATTCTGAAGAAAACATTTACAGCAATAAAAGATTGAGCACAGGGTGTAACCAAACATATCCTGCGCTATCCCTTTTCTCTATTGCTAGATTTAGTGAAACATGAGCATGATTTAATAACATAAGAAGACAAAACAGAGATTAAGAAAACTTATTATTCCATCAGACAACACAAGAATTCTACAACAGCACACATGTCATCAGCAAGACATCAAATTTTCAGGAAATCACTGAGCTGGTCTAGCCCTTTGTATTAGATAATCTGAAAGTGTACAATACATTTGCCTCAGAGTGAAAATCACCAACCCCTTATGCGTTGCTAAGGGGGGTATATATACAAAATTTACATGAGAAAAATATCAAGGAAATGAGTTAATGGCTCATTAATGTTATGCCAACTCCTGGAGCCTTCTAGCCGAGAAAGTTAATGCTGTAATAACTCTTCAGTGCTTTAGCTGTCCAAAATAGTCAGAAACTGTTGACTTGGTGGCTATTGGAGTCGGCTGAGGGTACGCTGTCCAAAATTTACGTATTTTCTTGTCCTTTGGGCTAGCTGTCATTCTCCATGTACTGAGTCACCTTTCAGCTGCCTTAAATGCTAACTTTATTTTGCTGTTTGTCTTCTAGTGAGTTGGAGCTGGCAATGACCGAACAACTGGAGCTATCATGGCAGAATTTGAAGCATTGCCTGCCACCAATCCTCCTTGGGCAACTGATGTCTTCGTATTTTTACTAAAGTTTCATCGGCCACTGTATATCTGTAAAAATTTGGAGGAATTTCAAAAAGGTGCTTTACCTCATTTTCAATAAAAAACAGGCCTTCAAGTTTATTGTATAGGCTCTGTCCTGTTGGAGGCCCTGTTTCCTCAGAAGTACTGCCAGATGCAGTGATTTGATTTTCAATATAAGTTGCCATTCTGTTGGTATACTGCTCTCTGGAGATCAGTCTTCCTGCACCACTTAGTAGGCTGGGCAGTCCTTTTGCTTGCAGTGCTGCCATTTTGAGTTGGTACTCATCCACCTCAGCCTGTATTTCATAGCATTTCCTCTCCACAGTTTGTACATAATTCCTGAGAGTGAGTACCTTCTTAGCTGTGAGGACAGCCTCTGTTCTGTTGACTATGCCAATGGTTGCCAGTTCCTCCTTTTCTTGTCTATTCAAAAAGTCTATCATTCTATTGGCCTGGTCAGGCCTGTTTCCCAGCGCTGTCTTGGCCCTTTGAATCTCTGTCTGTGCCTGGCCAATTAAATCCATCTGCTCATGTATGGTTTTAATTGACTTCCATTGCTTAGTGATGGATTGGTCAATTTTGGGCCATAGAATCCTTTTTATTTCAGCCATGGTGCTTTCCAGATTCAACTCTTTCTCCAAGGCCTTTATCCTTTCCTTTAGGGCCTTTATTTCTCTACCTTGTTCTGCCACAGTTATTTTTGATTTGTCATATTTGGCATCTAATTCAGCCAATTTTTCCTTGGCCTGTTTTATTTCATTTGCCTGGAGCTCCATTTCTTTAACGGCCTTAGTCAATTCTTCCACGCTTGTGCTGGAATCTGGAGCTGTTGTTGTTGCTGCTGCTTCTGTTGTGGGAGCCACTGCTGCCTCTGTAGTTGTTGCAGTGGTTGCAGTAGTTGGAGGAGCTTGGGATGTAGATTTTCCCCATTTATCTTGTAATGCCCCTTCAAGCTCTTTCTCCAAATCGAGGACCTTCTGGTTTAGCTGCATTATGAGGTCCAGTTGTTCATCAACCTGCTTTTCCTTTTGTAGCTCTGTTGTTTGAGGGTGCTCTGTGGGCAGCAGCTTTAACCTCTTCTTCAATGCATTGAGGTCATCCTCCTTTTTCTTCATAAGGGCCCTTACACCCTTTGGATCCTTAGGATCATGTCCTAGGTCGATAATAATGTCCTCAAGTGATTTTATTCTGTTGTCTTTGGCTAGGGAGGACATTCTTTCAAAATCCAACTGAGTGTTGGTATTTTTTAGTGACTCTTTTAGTTCATGGGCCATGGTTGCCCTGTCCACCAAGGTTGCATAGAACATTTCTCCAGTCTGTTTGTGGAGTTCAATTTGGTCCATGGGATGGATGTCTTTGGCTAGGACCTCCACCCTTGTCTTCACATAATCTGCCGCTGATTTTGGATGGGGCATTGTAGGTTTGAAATGGCTGAGGATCATTTTCTCCTCTTGAATGTCATATACAGACATTAGCCTTTCTTTTTGGGCTGGTGTTGCATTTAGAAATTGTTTATAAACTTCCACCCTCAGCATGTCATTCTGTGCCTTTATTTGCTTGAAAGAAGCCTTAGTGCTTTTGGGCTTCTTGCTCTGCTGAGAGGAGGAGGACACCTCCAAACCAAGTTGTAATCCCTGCTCCTGCTGAAAGCATCTTGTACCTGTATGTTGGCTGCCCTCTCTGTCTTTCCTTGAACTATCAAGGACTTCTTCAGTGATGTCTTCTATCTCTGGGGGGTCAGCCCTTTGCCTTTTGGTCTGGGGTTGTTGGGAGGATCCACTAGCAGGAGTGGACTCTTCTCTGTCTCTTCCTCCTGTGCTGGGGTCTGCAAAATTGGAGCTGTTGGTGGCTCAGTTTGTGGAGGGGGAGTCTGCTCTTGTTGCTGCCCTTGTTGCTGCTCTTGCTGCTCATTTTGCTGCTCATTTGAAGGGGCAGGCTTTTCTTTCACGGTTTCTTCTTCAGCACCCATTATTCCTTTCCCTTTGTCTGTACCTGGTGCTACTGTAGAAGGTGCCTCTGTGGCTGGTACATTTCTTGAGGCCGAGGTCCCTTCTCCTGCTGAGTGCGGTCGTTTGAAGGGTACCTGCTGCACAGAATCTAGGTCAAGAGTCTTTTCCAATTCCTTGACATTCTTTTTCATTATCTCTTCTTCATTTAATTTTTCAATTAAAGTATCCTACTGCCATTCTTGCTGGTTGGCATATTTTTCAATGTGTGGATATTTGCAATGCTTATAACCTAGTAGCCTGTACTTGACTCTTCTAGCAGTAATGAAGCCTTCAGGGTCGTAAGGGACCCACCGGAAACTGTGTGATAGCTTGTATTTGTCTTTGAGGATTAGGTCAGCATCTTCCCATCCTTCTTTTTTATTCATGATGAAGGGGCCCACCTGGTGCTTGAACTTGAGATGGGATTTCTTTTTGGAGCTGTGAAAGTGAGTGAGGTCAGAGTGAATTAACTGCCTATAATACTCCAAGGCAAATATCCTCATAGGCACATATTTTGGGAGCCTGTATGGAAAGAGCTCACAACCATAGACTCTGATGACTGTATGATCCTCATATAGGTACCAATCACCTATTTTGTAATTCTTGGAGAGCTGCAGGACTTTCTGTATTTCAATTGATATTCTGGGAGGAGGGGACCTCATCAATAAGCAAGAGACAGGGTATACAAATTGGTCAATAAATTCACAATAGGAATAGGGTGAATTTTGGACTTCGTGAAAGACAGATGTCCAGAAGATAACAGATCTTCTTTCCCCTTTATAATCCAGCTTTATGATGTAGCATGGAAAAACCTCGGACTGATAGTACATGAAAAGGTGGTAGATATAGGATGAGTACTTGAAGACGCCCTGTCTGTCTACTTTGCACAACTGATCATGAATCTTGTTAGCTATGAACTTGGAAAAGTTATATTTGCGAGCAGGGGGTTGGCCTGGGCTGTAAGAAGCTAGCAATACCAGCATTGTTTCATCCACATGCTCACTGGTTCTGTATCCCAATACATAAGCAATCATGTCCAGCAATAGTCTGCCTACCTCAGTAAAATAGACATCCAAGTAGGGAGGTGGCCCTGTGGGCTAGCATTCAGGTCTCATAAATGTCCTGGTGATCTTCTGAATATCCTCACTGGTCATCTTGGCACCAGTGTCTAGCAGATAATTCATGGAAAAAGGGAACAGCAGCTCAGTTTGATCAAAGTGGAGCATCTTATTGATGGATTCCGGATTAATGTGAAAGAGGATGCTCCCAGATGGAGACTTAATAGCTCTGTGCTGCACATCATAATTTTTAGCACATAGGCGAATAATCTCAGGAAAAACATTGACAAAGGGGAGACAGTAGTATGGCAGATTTGACTCCCATATCCCATATGTATCCTGGCCATTCAGGTAGTCATCTCTTAATTGCCTGAATGTCTGCAAAAAGTCCCTGTTACCCACAAAGTCTTCGATGAGGTAGTCCCTATCAGCAAGAGGAAAGGACTCTAGGTCTTTATTTGGTGCATTTATAGGAGCAACACTGAGGGCTGTGGGTGTAGGAGCAGCCATTGTGTAGTCTGAATTTGAACCAGGTGAGTGCAATGGTTTGCAAGGTTCCCAAAGCTTAAGTGACAGGTTTACTGTAGATAAAGCTTGAAATTTTGTTCAAAGTGGAATAAGCAGGCTTGGCAGACTTGTCTCTGCTGTTTTTTGGTAAATTCACAGGGATTGTGAATTGATGAGGATGGTTGCAGAGGGTGTGCGAGCTTCAATTTGGTGACATGCAGACTTGGGCCTCCACCCGACAAAAGGGAACAATGCTGGGCAACTCGGGGCTAAATTTGTAATTTTGAAGCCGTGAATTATCGTTTGAATATCAAATTCTTGGAGCTGGGGCAATGTGGGTTGATTTAATTGCAAATTCAGTAGTAGACAGTGTGTAATTTAGGATTTGAGCGATGCTTATTGGAGAATTCGCATAGAAATGGCATGCATAGGGGTGAAACAAGGAACTTGCGGTGAATACCTGGAAAAATAGCACTGAACGTCCTCGGGCCGAGCAGGGGGAGCTCACTGCAGCTGGATTGATAAGTTATGGCAGCCGCAACTTTGAATTTGATGACTTGGAGGCAATTTCGCGGCGAACAGGTTAACAGTGGCTGCGTCCCTTTCGCTTGAAAATGACAACAAACGGCTAGTTTGGCTGTTTTTAACGACAAATTTGGGCAAAAAGGGTCATTGGCGCTTTTTCCGCCAATGACGTCAGCATGACGTCATGGCGGGCCCGAGGTACGGAGGGTGACGTGGACGCCGAGCTGGAGGCCAGCGTGGACGGACATGGTGGCGGGCGGAGAACAGTGGCAGGGGGACGTGGAGGGCCACGCGGTGCGGGGGTGGGCGGAGGTCGCGCAACGTCATGGTGACGTGTAGTTGACGTAGCAGGGGAGGTGGTAAACGGGGAGGTGGTAAGCGGTCTCCCCGCACCACCTTTGCGCAAAGGCGGTATCGGGGAGGGGGGCCCCGAACAACCCCGCCGCTTGCCACGCGTCCTGGGTACGGCCCCCAATACCGCCATTCCCCGGACGTTAAAGGGCGACGGGTCGGGATCTGAGATTGACCGCCCACCGTTGGATCGGGGGCGGCGGACGATCAACGGTTGGCGGGTATTCTTGATCAAAGGCGCAGTTTCGGGTTGGGTCCCGCCCAATTATTAAAATATTCGATTTAATATTTGTGGCGCGGGACTATAGGTTTTGGGTTTTTCGTGGGTTTTTTCGGGGTATGGGTTAATCTGTGGGGGGAAAGAGGGTTTAAAGTGGGTTTAAGCAGAGGGAAAGGGGCCTTTTGTGAAATTTTTCGAAAAGAGGGGAGATGATGGATTAGGGGGAGGTTATTACTCTAACCAGAGGTTAGAGTAATCCCATGACAGGGTTGACCATAGTCCCTGGTGGACTAATGTCTCCCTTAAACAAATTTATTTAGCTATAGTGCTAACAAGGGGGGAATATTATACATGTTTAGGGGTTTATACACCATGGTGTTATAATAGTAGGGGAAGGGAAACATAAGGGATTTAGTGTAGATACAGTCAGTAGTTAGTACTGGGGGGAATGAGAATGGAAAATGGTGTTTACTTAAGTTTTTTTTTTTTTTTGGGAATCAAACTTAGTCAGGGAGTAGATCAAAATGAAAAGAATTTTTACACAAGAAATGTGGCTTCTTTTCAAAGAAAGAAGTCATTTATGACATCAAATTTGTATAAATGAAGAGCACAAGGAGGACTGGTCAGGCAGATCTTGCAGTCCTCATGGGAGGTTAGTAAGAAACTTTGAAGGGAATGGGGGAAGTTAATGATGACTTTAGCACTTTGCCACTTAGGCCACTGCTCTTGCCTTTTCTGCTGATGACCACTTTCATTTACTCCAAGTGATGTACTTGGATTTAGCTTTCTGCAACATTCCACTGCCTACCCTGCCTATTTCCTAGCATTTTTTGTTACTTCAAGGAGGGTGCACTTGGACTTGCAAACCCTTAGGTGCCTTTTCTTTTCCTTTGGCTTTTCTTTTGATTTTCTATCTAAGGCTATCCTTATTGCTTCCAAGGCCCCAGATTAAACAGTTGGGAACCTTCTTTCTCTACCTAACTAGTTTGTCTGCCAAGATTGAACTGTTTGGACAGACTTCTTTCTCTAATCTATAACAAAAATTGAAACATGGCCTGACCCAGCTTAAGCTGTTGGATCACCCATTGGGAGATAGGGCAGCATCAACCAAATGCAAATGTGTGTCTTCCATCAGAATATGAGATCTTTGCATCCCCAAAGTAGATCATATTGGCACTTCCCATGCCAATCATGAAAAATGAAACCTATTGGTATAGGTAGCTAACACCTAACATGTAGGAAATATGGCATTTCCTTGAACCCCAAGAAGTCTTTATTTGGCCTTGAAGAAGGCAAATTACTAGGCCATATCATTTCAAAAGATGGGATTAGAATTGATCATGAAAGAATTCAAGCCATCCTTCAAATCCCTTATCCAAGAAACATCAAAGAATTGCAAGCATTCCTAGGAAAGATCAATTTCCTAAGGAGATTTATCCCAAACTTGGCCGAGCTGATAAGAATGCTAAATAAAATGTTAAAGAAGGATTCCAAGGTAAAATGGACTTTAGAGGCCAAGCAAGCCTTTGAGGGCATAAAATCTGCCTTAACCCAAGCCCTAGTCCTCACAAGTCCTCAATTTGATAAAGATTTCATCATTTTTTCATTTGCATCTCAACACACCATTGCTGCTGTTCTTTTGCAGAAAGATGATCAGGGAAATGAAAAGCCAATTGTATTTTTCAGCCGAGCCCTTAGAGATGCACCCTTGAAGTACCAAATTATGGAGAAGCAAGAATATGCCCTTGTTAAAGCAATCAAAGATTTTAGAATTTACATTTTATATTCACATGTGATTGCTTATGTGCCAAATGTTGTTGTAAAAGACATATTAACTCAAGAGGGCATAGAGGGCAAAAGAGGCAAGTGGATTGCCAATATCCTTGAGTATGACATTGAGATAAAACCCACCAAGCTGATAAAGGGACAAGGTTTAGCTAAACTGATGTCCGAGACCAATTTTCTAGCCTTAGACATTTATCAACTAGACAATGAAAATGAGCTGGCGACTCCACAGATCAGTCAAGCTTTTTTGTAATCCCCATGGGGACTGTGGAGGGCACTTATATTGGAAGTCCACTGCTGATAAGATACTAAGGGCTAGTTTCTATTGGCCCTCTTTGTTTGCTGATGTGAGAAAGTTTGTTGTTTCATGCCACAAATGCCAAATCTTTGAAGGCAAAAGAAAGCTTCTACCCTTGCCCCTTAAACCCATTTCAACTGAGAAGCCTTTTCAACAGTGGGGTTTGAACTTCATTGGAGAAATCCATCCATCCTCTTCTGGCCAGCATAAGTGGATTCTAACAGCCACAGATTACTTTACCAAGTGGATTGAAGCCATCCCATGTAGGCAAGCCAATGACTCCACCATTATCCAATTCCTTGAAACCAACATTTTGTCCAGATTTGGCTGTCCTAAGAAGATCATTACAGATAACGCTGTTGCCTTCAAATCCAAGAAAATGATCATTTTTTGCCACAAATTCCACATTACCTTAGGCCATTCCACAGCCTATTACCCTCAAGGCAATGGCCTAGCTGAGTCCTCCAACAAAAGCCTCATCAACATCATCAAAAAGGTCTTGGAGGAGAATAAAAAGAACTGGCACAAAAATCTTGTAAATGCCCTATGGGCAGACAGATTGTCAACCAAGAGATCCATTGGGATGAGCCCATATGAGTTAGTCTATGGCATGGAGGCCAAGTTCCCCTCTTCTTTGGGAATCCCTGTTATCAAATTGCTGCAAGAGATGCAGGCAGAGCCAAATGATATCCAAAGAAGAATAAACCAAACCATCCATTTGCAGCAAACAAGAGAGCAAGTGTACGACAGAGCTCAGATTTTACAAGAGAAGCTCAAGAAAATGTTTGACAAAAGAACCAAGGTTGAAGATTTCTACATAGGCAACAAAGTCTTAAGATGGGATTCAAGAAGAGAGGACAAAGGAAAGCATGGCAAGTTTGATTTCCTGTGGAAAGGCCCCTTTATTATTTCTGATGTTCAAGGCAACAACACATATTTTCTGAAGAGTTTGGATGGCAGCACAGCTGAAGAAGGCCCTGTCAATGGCCGAATGCTAAAGCACTATCATGATCCCTTTTGTTGAACGCAACACAACTCTGTATACTATTTGTACATTAATATTTGAATTTTCAGCACTTCTTCTTATAGCAGGCCAATAAGAGGGAACAACGTAGCGAATTTTGAAGGAAAGGTCAAAGAAAGCTCTATTTCAGATCTCTATTTTTGAAATAATTCCAAAGAAGTGCTCAAGCAGATTTCAATATGTTTACAAGCACCCAAAGGGCAAGAAGCAGAGATGTAATTTTTCTGCAAAATTTAGCTCGCAAGGATACTGCATATCAGCTTATGAGAATTCAGTCAAAGGCATTGACAAGAAGGAGAATTTAAGTTTACAGCAACAAGTGAAGATCAAGGCATTCTGACCAGCTGTTCTTGGCTTTTCATCCTGAAAAACCATCCCCAAGTGGAGCCACTGTTAGCCTCCTATTGCAATAGGTTTCATATTTCATGATTGAGTATTTTTACATGCCAAATATGTCATCTTTCCATGCTGCAAGGTTCCATATTTCCAACAAGTTCCAATTTGAAGGATCATAACATTTTTGAAGAGTTTTACAGATAAGGGAAAGCCAAATAGCTTAATCTTAGCTTCCCTAGGTTTAAATTGCTTGTTTTAGAAGATAGAGAATGAATATCTGTCCAAACAGCTTAAGCTTGGCAGATCAGTAGCTAGGTAGAGAAATGAAGGAGCCCAACTGCTTAATCTGGGCCCTTGGAAGAGATAAGGGTACATTTAGATAGGAGGGCAGTCAAAAGAAAAGAATATAATCAGGGTCTTCCAGTCCAAGTGCACCCATGCAAAAGAAGAAAAATGCTAGGTAAGTAGGCTGGGTAAGTAGTTTTGTGGTTGCAAAATCAAGCTATGTGATCCATTTCATGTTTTCAAGTGTTATATCTATTCAGATTACAATTATGAGGTAGTTTTTCATTTGGAGGAGCTCAAGCGAGGCATGTCTAATTCTCCCTTCTTCTAATTCTCCAAATCACTCACTAACATCCCCTTGAGGACCTTGGGATCTGCCCAACCAGTACTGTTATCACTTCATTTGTGTAAAATACTAAGTCAAGCTTTGACTTTCTTCAGTGAAAATAAGCCACATTTCTTGTGTAAAAATCATTTCTCCACAGTCCATTCTTTTCCTATGTCTAAGTTTCAGTTCACAAACTTAGCCTCTCCCCTACACTGCACCTCACAAAATTCATATTAACTCCTAACTCTATTATCTAGCTCCCTAGATCATTTCCCTATCTCCTATTATACAAAAGCTATATAAAATTCCAAAAATAATACATACCCCACCTTATAGCATTATAGATATGTATATATGGTTTTGGGAAATGATAGTCCAGCTGGGGCTACTATTAGCCCATTCGCGTCTTAACCAGGAGTTAGCTTAACCTCTGGTTAAACTAATAACCATTTCCTTCCCCTCTCTTACCCATAAACCTTGATGTTTTACCCTGCGCGCTCACATTTTCGGGTTTGGTTTAAATATTTTGGTTAAACTATACCCCTAAAACCTGCAAACCATGTAAAACCTGCAAAAAAACCATGTAAAACCTGCAAAAAACCCACAAACCTAAAGTTTTTTGAACTCCCGCACATAAATATTAATTTAATATTCAGGCGGGTCCCCGCACATAAACCTGCCGCCAGCTCCGCGCTCCGACAACCCTCCGATCCGCCCTCCCAGATCCAACGGCCATCGGCGATTTCAAAGCCGCCCCATCACTCGACAGTTAGCGTCCGATAGCACGGCGGTTTTGCCGTCGTACAGAAGGACGCGTGTCCGCCCTTTATTGCATCGGAGCCATTCTGACAGATACCGCCCTCGTACAGAAGGCGGTCCGATGAAACCACAAACTGCCTTCTGTCTCTCCGCCCCTGACGTCAGTGCCACGTCAGCACTACGTCACCTCTGCGTCGACCTCCCACTACTACGTGTCACTTCCACCGCATCACCATGTTGTACTGTCACATCACCCTGCCACGTCACTGTTGTACCGGGACCCACCGCTAACGTCATGCTCACGTCATCACTGAAAAGGGCGCGAAGCACGAAAATCGCAGCGAAGGATGCCCGGAATGAAAAACTGAGGCAGTTTTTGATGCGCGATTAGCGCTTAGCGATAATTGCACATCGCTAAGAAAAAATGATCAAAATGGAAGGATGCCTATTGCTCGGCTACCAACAGGCCCGAAAATTTGCAATTTGACAGGATTTCTTCATAAAGGTTTATATTTAATCGGCCAGCGCCGATAGCATTCTAGAGGCCACGAAAAACATTTGCAGCAGCTATTTTTGCCTTGAAAGGGCAGAAAGGGGGCAATTTGATAGTTTCAAACGTATCAAGAGAGAGAAAGTGGCCCGAATCAACTATGAAAGAGTATCAGAGGAAAGATGAAGCCCAGATTAAATTGAAGAGTATCAGTGAAGTGGAAAAGAGTATCAGATCGGCAATACCAAAGCAGGTGAACATTAAAGGCCCCCAAGCAAAGTCAAAGAAACCGGTGAAGCCATTTAAGGCTCTCAGATCACAGTTAATGCACATCAAAGCCACTCAAGAGCAGGGGATCAAAGCCCAAAGCACAGTTATGGCTAAACGAACAACACAGAACCATAAGGATAGATATTAACTCATTTTGATGCAGCTGCCTCCAGCACAGCTCAAAAGATATTTTCTTGCATTAATTTCAGGACAAGATTAGGTTTAAAAGCTCATTTCCCTCAGACCTGTTTAAGGTCTGCTGTAATAGATATTTTTTGATATTTTCTCTATATAAACCACCCTTATTCATTGTTTAAAGGGTTGGTTGGTTGATAATCCTCATTCTGGACTTACGCTGTATTTTTGAGAAGCTCTGTAATCAAAGACTGTTGGAATGCTTTGGATTAAGAATTGACTGTTATGTTGTTTAATGGCCAAAGAGTAACTGTGGAATTCCTTTGTTACCACATGGCTCGATAAGTGTTTTCCTATCTCTGTTTACAGTTTACATATGTTTATGCACAATTGTGTTACCATCTAAATAGCAAGAAAGAAGAATAGCTTAGGTTTTGCTTGACTACACCCTATGCTCAGTTCTTGTTATGTTTTCTTCAGAAATGGTTATGAATATGCATACTTAAATGATCATGTTTACCCTGTTTCTTTCACATATGACTGTTATTTAGGAATTCTTGTCTGCTCCTAGACAAACTTTCATTCACCTTCCCTCTCTGTTAGCTAATGAAAGATTCTTAGTTGCCTTTCATTTCAGACCTTCATCCCATCTTTATTCCAGCCTGATATTGTTCTATGTGTAGCTATCCTGCTCCGTATTCCTCTTGTGACCAAGAAAACACAACAGCAAGCCCTAATCCATGACTCCATGCCCAATGGTTTGAACTTCTCACACTATGCATCCCAACTATGCTTGAAAAACATCATCCTTCCCACCAAAATCAAAACAAACCCATGTACACCATAACTAGCCTAAAATCAACCCAAAACAAAGTTAAATTTTAAAGAGAGAGGCCTCTCTGACTGCAGGTAGGCTAGGACCTGCAGCCCAAAGATTGGTTTGTGGTTACCTCGGCCGTATCCCTTAAGGAGCCAAGGGACAACCTGACTGATAACACATAGGACAGATCATTTTGTAATGTTCCACCTAATCTCTTGATCCAACCTCTGGAAAGCAACATGCCAAACTTGGGGGCACATCTGCTACCATAGTATCCATCATCATGCTCTTCATATGAAATTGAGACAAGGTGATGGCTAGGTCTTTGATTAATCGCAAACATTTAACTTTTCTAGAGTCAAAAGAAAACAAGTCATGATAAGGCTTGGTAATGTCAAGACCCAACTCATCCTGATAGCCTTGGGCATTAGATTATGGCTAGCTCCTATGTCCAGAAGGCAGTTGTGAAGGATTTTGTTATGAATAGTTAAAGAGACATAGAATGATGGGGAGTTGTCATCATAATTATCAATCATTGGGCTGAGAACAACAGCTAGTTTGTCATCTTGCAGGTTTACATAATTAGTGGAGGCTTGGATGGCATTGGGCTCAAGGGCCTATAGGATAGACCTCTTGAAGGACTCATTCTTCACTAGTTCAACCAGAGGTATAGGTATCCTTAGCTTCTGAATTTCTGATTGAAAACTGAAAGGAGAAGGAGAATCAGCTGCTGGTTGCTTCTGCTTATTAGCTTGTTGTTCTGTAGGGACAACAACTCTTTGAATAGGAGTTTCCTTGGCATTATTCATCTTCGACCTCAGGTTATATCTTTATTGATCTTTATTTTGTAGAACAGCCTCACCATCCCACCCTTGGCTGATCTGGTCATTGCATAATGACTTTTCATAGGCAGCTAAGGTAAACAAGGAGGCATTGCCTTTGTCTTCCATACAATGGATCTCATCATCTTCTTCAAACTGCTCCTCTTCCATGACTACATTCTAGAAACGGGTCTTCGCCCTTTTGTCTTGATTGGCATCTTTTCTTCTTTGTAGAATCTGCAATTGCTCATTAGCTCTTCTATATGGATTTGGATTTCTAGGAGCAAAGGTATTAGGAACTCTTCCTTTCCCAGGGTGCTGCTCAACCTTTAATTTTGAGATTTCATAGGCTAGTGACTCTATCATCTTGGTCATTTTATCTATCTTGGGGTCTGAAGATGATGAAGATTTGCCACTATGTCTCCTTCTATCAACATTACCTCTGAGCTTCTTTACAACCATGATGTTTGATTCTACTTCCAAGGTTGCATCCTGCATATCAGCCAAAGTAGCACATTGCCTCTCCCTCAATAGTAGGCAGAAGTTAGAGTCAAAAGCATTGGCATAGGTGAGTTTAGCATAGGTAGTGGTGGGTTTTACTTCAACTGGTATCTTTTTGTACATTCGGTTAAACCTCTTATTAAAATTAGACAACAACTCACCATTCTCCCTCTTTAAGTTGCCAAACTCTGTGTGGTAGTAGAGTATATTCTTCTTATCCCCCCAATGCTTAAAAAATGCATCATCTAAAGCCTCAATATCTGCTATAGACCTTGGGGTCAGTTCTCTGAACCATTTTCTAGCCTCTCCATCTAAGCTTTGGACAAAGACTCTCATCCATACATCATCTTCACTAATGTCCAGGTTATTAGCATAGTTATAGAATGACTCAAGATGTTCTTCAGCTGTAATACCTTCAGTCTTAGTGAACTTAGGCATATACTTTTGATATTCTCCAGTAGGCATGGCATTTAAAGGGGTGGGCAGTGCTAAAGGTCCATACCTAGCAGCTGTGATTCATTCCATTTTGGTAGGTTCTTGTGGACCTGCCATAGCTTTGGTGGATATAAGAGTACTAGAAGTCTAAATGACAGAAGGCTGAGGAGTGACTGATAGGACTAAATGGGTATGATGGATAAGAGATGAGGTTTCCTTTGGGCTTGCAACAAAATGAGAACCTAGGGAATAAGGAGCTTTATAAATCTTTGAGATTTTTTCTTCACTACTAGTGTTGGATGCTATACTCTCGACATGTATTTGTTCTATTACAGGCATTTCTTGAAGAGATATAGAAGATTGTTTAGATTTACCTGAACCTGATGCTCCTTTATATAATATCTTTCTTTCTTTAATGATTTTTTCAGGGTCAGGTACTGGATCAGATTGTGGCCTCTAAGGATTTCTCCGAGTATGCCTCCCAAACTGAGACAGAACTATGAAGTGGAGTCGCAAAAAGGTTCGTCCTCTAGTAGAGTCACCAGATAGATGATTACAACCAAAATAGTGTCCAGACTTTGTCTATCATCAAAGCTGGATCTGTGTCATCTCCCATGGAAGCTGAGCTTCAGTCTCCTCTCCCCGGCAATGGCGCCAATTTCGTTAGCACTCCAGGAAACTCTCCTAGGTTGTAGCTCAGAGATGCCTGGTAACATATAATCTTCAATATTGTTCTCTGGACTATTGGGATGGATTGGATCAAGCTAGATAACCACTTCAACTCTGTTTCTCTCCAAACATGCATGAACACCCTCAACTTGACAAGGCTTTAGACCACCAATTCTCAATAGTTTATAGATTCAATGGATAGATGGAGAATACTGATTGTACCAGCATATGCATACATGAACATGTATGAATGACTAGCTACAGGAAGTAACTGAAACTTGCAAATCTAATTTCTCAACGCAAGGATAAGATGACAGTTATCTGGCATTAGACACAGAGGAAATCATGAATAGACTTATCCAAGTGCAAGCTTAGAACATAAGAGAAATGGACATTGAACATGTAACAACAAAAGAAGGTTGTATTACTGGAATGAAGATGAGAAGCTGCAAGGAACATAGTATCTACAATCTCTAGAAGTTGAACCCTTGTTCCTTCTAACTTTCAGCCATTTATAGGCTTTTACAATGCTCTCAGGATCTCTAGGGCTCGAGATGTTTTAATCTAGCCCCTCTAGCTTCTAACTGCTTGATGCCATAATTAGACAAGCATGAGCACAGGGGCACTGTTTCTAACAAACATAGTAACCAATTCTGGTCACTTCGCCGCTCTGTCAGGTGGCTCAAATGTGTTGTGATGTTCCACGATCATTTTTATTAATTCGGCTACATCGTGCTGCTGTTTTTTCCCCTTTCAGCCATGCTTTCTGTTATTTTAGTTCAACGGTCCGCTTGCCATAGATACTGACAAAGCCAACCACTTTCCTCCTTGGGTGACTGATGGGAAGTGGGGGTACGAGGCATATGGGCCGTTGGATGAGATGAATCAATGGTCAGGATGGTGATCAGGCAGTGGAGGGAGAACCAAGGTGATCATGGATGAGGGCCGTTGGATCGAGGGAAATGGATAGTGGAGATCGTGCACAGGGGGCCTGAAGTCATGGCGGGAGTAAAATAAGTCCGAGCCATCAGATCTCAAATGAGAAAATCAGACAGCTTTCGGACGGAGTAGGTGCATGGACGATAATGCCTGGGGATAGTTTCATTTGGGCGAAAATGGTTTTATCAGGTGCTCAATGGGCAGTAAACGGTAAAGGGCGGATTCCACCTGATGCCACTCCTTGTACGCCATGTAGCAGCGGAGGAGAGAGAAAATCGCCTTTATCGGGCGGTTATTCCTCTCGCTAGTTGCCCATGCGATATGAGTGATAGCCGTTAGATCTGGTGGGGGTGATCTAATGGTGGAGATCGATCAAGCATGTCTCGTCAATCGAGTGAAACATAGGTCATCAGATTGGTGGGAGTGATCCAAAGGTGAAGGGACACGGAGGTATGGGGTGTCCTCGAAAAATGTGCAGAGAGCGCGTATGGATGGAAAGGTAAGGTTTTCGGGGGTTTTTGGGTTAATTTACTTAAGTCCAAGGTGAAAGAGGGTCACGTTATGATGTGAGGGTCGGGTTAGGCTATGAGAGAAATAGAATGTAAGTGGAAGAGTGAGGGAAGTGGGGTGATGGCCTTTGTGGGGACCTTTCCAGGGCAGCAAAGCAGACTATCTCCTTCCTTTAGCCTTCAAAATCGCAGCGCTGCACCTCAGGGCTAACAATAGCTAACATGTACTTGAGTGTAATAGGTGACATGTTGGCTTAGGGGGGCTTGACCCAGGTTCAGAGTTGTTTGTGCCAACCAACAAAACCACAACTGCTGTCCCTTTCAGAAACAACCTGCATAGCATAGGCTTCAGTCTCACCCGAAGAAGTATTGGGGGATGCTAGAACCAGGTTTTTGCATCCAGAGACTGTGTGATAAGTGATATTAATCCCTCGTAGATCATATCTTCCTTCACGCAAATCTGTATCCTTCTATGGTCCGCTACTTCAACTCTAAGAAAATGGCTCTTAGACCTTCGCGAAGGTCTGTGGTTAGACATTATAGACCTAAACGAAGCAGACTGCCCACTTTTGTGCACTAAATAATGATCCTAGACTGTCTTCGTGCAGAGCTACCCAATTCCATAGAAATCATAACAAATTTAACCTTTACATTCACGAAAACTGATTGTTACTTAGGTCATGCATAGACATTAAAGATTCAATAGATTCACGCAATAATTATACTTCATGTCACAGAAAACAGATCATTAAGCCATAATACATAACTTGAACAGAATTAAGAATAAAACACAGAGGCAAGATAATTGCTCCAAAATGAGTCTTTATTATATTCAGCATTCAAATTTATAGACTCTCCCACCCTGCACACCTAGCTACAGGGGCCCATGCACTCAGCTGCGGACTTGCCAAGGTCTTCGCACTCAGCTGTAGGAGCCTTTCCCTTTCGCCCAAGTACAGGAAATAAATCTTTCCTGCCTTAGCACTTGCCCAAAACAATAATCTTCTATCTTAGATACCTTTTCTAGATTCATTATGACTCAAATATATATAGCACTTTCCTTAGAATACCATGGCCTGCGGCCTATAGGCGAGTCTTAAAACTGACCTATTACATACCCAAAGAAGGGGTTAAAACCCCTTTGACTCCTACTTAGTTGCACGCTCAACTTTCACATTTCGCAGTGACTTTACATTCTTTACAAAATTCTTCTCAAAAATTGGTTAAACTAACCCAAAATTGACCCTAGGGACCCTATCCCAACAGGACCCCAACACAAGTATGGTGACTCACCCTTGAGTCACTCTTTTAGTGCCTCGACCTTGTTGTGGAGGTCACTGAACTCTACTAGCAATGCTGCTACGTCAGCAAAACCCTGTACCGCGACCTGCTGCACTTCCTCTACTAGTTTTTCTGTCATCGAGCCTTCGACTACTAGGCACATCGTTATTTATGTCTATTGAAGTGTCTTTAACTTCTCCTAAACTGATAGAGTAAGCTGACAATCTTCCTCTGTCAATGGCTGTATTCTGACTTTGAGAAGGGCCTCTTTCCTCTGTATTTCTTCGATTTGTGATTGCAGTTGTTTTCCTTCCTACAATTGGGCTACGCATTGGATTGGTGACAAAGTGTGCGTAGTCATCCAGACTTCATCAAACCTTCATTGCATCTCCTAGATATATTTGTTAAGCTTTAGCAGGTTTGGGTCCTCCTACAGAGTCATCCAGAGTGATGACTGCATCCAAAGTGCCCATGCTTTCCCTGATAGCTACTCCACACTACTCTCGGACATCTAGCAGAGTGGTTGGCTATAATTTCAGCTATAGCTCGAAGATCTTCATCTAAAATTCAAAAGTGACTTTTCCTATCTCATTCTTGGACCCGCGGACTGCAGCAGCCAATTTCCTAATTTTTTTTGTAACTATGTCATCCTCGAGAATGTTTAAATTTGGAACTGAGTTGCACACTTGTGTTATCACGATCTCCATGCTCTGATTTCGTGCTTCCAGATCTTCCTTTTCTTTCAGAGTCTGAGCCTTCTCCTCAAACATATGATCATTGTTTACTTTGAATTCGCTTATCATTGCAAGCACGTGCTGCTCTCTGATCCTAAGCTCGTCTGAAACCCCTTGATGTAGTGCATGGAGAGTCTGAAGTGGTAGCATGGCCAAATTCACCCCAATGTCTCTAACTGTTCTCAACACAATGTGGTCTTCCTCTGATTCCATGCAAACATATCCTTCTAGTAAGGGTATGACTTTGAGGTCCAGAGTCTGTTCTAGTTTTACCACATTCTCGCTCCCTTGCGCCAAGCTCACTTTCACTCCGCTTGCTTGCCCAACGCTCACTTGAATTTGGCCTATTTTGATCTGCAGCTCATGTAGATCCTTCTGGATGCTCCCTAGCGTCTGCATGTACTATTGTTCAAATTACTGCCACAACTCTGTTGTGGTGTCTCTTACTTTTTCTCCAATATCATCTCAATCTGCTTATGTGAGGATTATCAGGTCAATGCACGCTTGTTTATTGGATTTGTGCTTCTTGCTTGGCCCAGTAGTTGTCCCCTTACTGTTCTTTCTCAATTTAAAGGGAGTGCTTAGGGCCTCTCCTCCATCTCCGCCCCATTTCGATAGTTCCTGCTCCTCAATATAATGGGAGGCTGATGCTTCAACTTCCTCTGTGTTGGTGTGCTCTGTCTCATCATGCTCATTTGTAGCACACTCTTTTTCCATAGCTACCTTAGCAACAGATTCTTTATTTTTCTTCTCATCCAGAGCTCGCGCTGCTTTCTGTGCTACTTCTTTCCACTTTTGTGCAACGATAGTTTGAACAATAGAGCTTTCGCCACCTTTACTGTTACCTGCTCCAACATCTGTGGGTTCGCACCACTCTGGTGGCCAACTACCCACAATATGCTGCACATCTATTTCTGAGACTAATTATGGTAGCTTGTGCCATATAACTTTAGGGTCCTTCCGTACCCTGATTGATACGTTATGGAAATCGACCTTGAACTCCGCAAAGGCCCTCAACTACTCGAACAAGTTTGGGGACAACCTTGGTTGTTGACTAATTACTATGCAAAGATCCATTTCCATTAATATCTAGAAAATATTCAATTCTTTGATCCTCTCCAGATCCTTTGTCGACCACAATGAAGAAAACTTCGCTGCCTTTGGTAACTCTTCTGCCTGTGGAGGAAACTGACTATCCTCCGGAAATCGCCATGATACTAAGACAATGAGCAACAGGAACCATGAATAATGAAGTGGTTTATTGTCCTCCTACACTTTGCAACATTTTGCGAGGAACTCCTTACACAAATACTGCACCCAGTTATATTGTACTCCCTTCGCACACTAGGCAACCAACGACACTACCGGCGCCAGAACTTCATCCGCACGACATTTCCTCATAATTTGTTAGAAAATTATATATTACAGAGCAATGGAACACATAAAATATATTGCAAAAATATAAACATAGAAAACACATAAAACAAGAGAGACATTGATATACGTGGTTCACCTAATTTGGGCTATGTCAATGGAGAAATAGCGAGTCCTTCCTTTTATATTATCTAGCAAACTGAAGAGATACAACCTACAACAGATCTACTGTAAATCCCTCTTCGCTCTCACCCAATCTCCTCTCTCTTTCTCACTTAGAATACAAATCTACAGACACAATACAATTCCCTCATATATAGCAAGGGGTTTCCTTCTACGGAAAAACCCTAAATTAAACATAACTTCTACTACCAGATCTCTACCTAATGAACGGCCCAGATTGACTGCAAAACTACAACATTTTACAAGGAAATTTTACATCTATTTTTAGTTTCAGGGGTGCTGCCCCTGATCCCTTGCTAGGGGGAGCCTCCCAAAGATCGTAGTCGCCCCCCCGTATACCCACCTTGCAACATACATTTTATGGGCGGCATTGCTGCCACATTACGAACTTGGGTCCAATGCGCCGATACCTCTAAATAAAGAAGATAATCAGGCTCCACACACAATAATTTCCCACTTCAAGACTGATTATAGAAACTCCACCGCTGCTTCATTTGCTGGACAATGACTCCACTTTGGACCTGGTTATTTCTCATCTTCTTCATCATACTTGAAGACCAATTGAAACTGAGCAGAATCTCAGTTTCGCCCTGGTTACAACTTTTGTTAACATATCTGCATGATTTTGGTTGTGTATCTTTTCCAGCTTCAACTGTCCATCTTCCACTGCTGACCGTATGAAATGGTACTTGAGATGTATATGTTTAGTATTGGAATGTAATGTAGATTTCTTTGCAAGATGTATGGTTCTCTCGCTATCACTATATAACCTGCCCAACTCCTGCTTCTTACCCAATTCATCCTGAAACCTTTGTAACCAAATCATTTCTTTATTAGCCTCTATGGCAACAACATAATCTGCTTCCATCGTTGAGAGTGCAACAACACTTTGTAGTTTTGAAACCGAACTGACAGTTGTTCCACCTACAGTAAACACATACCCTGTTGTGCTCCTCCTGTTATCTCTATCACCTGCCATATATGCATCAACATATCCCAATAGAGCAATGTTTGAACCACCAAATCATAATTCTTGATTTGTGGTACCTCTCAAGTACTTGAGAATCCACTTCACCATCATCCAATGTTCTTTTCCTAGATTGTTTAGGTACCTTCTTACAACTCCCACTGCATGTGCAATATCATGCCTTGTGCAAACCATTGCATACATTAAGCTTCCAACTGTTGATGCATATGGAACTTTAGACATATAAGCCATTTCTTCCTGAGTTTTGGGACACATTTCCTTACCTAGTTTGAAATGGCTAGCCAAAGGTATACTAACTGGTTTTGCATTTTGCATATTAAATCTTTTCAGCACTTTTTCTATGTACTCACTCTGAGACAATGCTAATTTGTGATTCTTCCTATCTCTAGTTATTCTCATACCAAGGATTTGTTTTGCAACACCCAAATCCTTCATTGCAAATGAGTTTTCCAATTTTATTTTGAGCACATTTATTTCCTACATGTTAGAACTTGCAATAAGCATGTCATCTACATACAATAATAGTATAATATAGCTACCATCATTTTTCCTTTTGAGATAAACACAATTATCATAGTGACATCTAGTATAACATTGTTCAGAAATAAACCTGTCAAATTTTAGATACCACTGCCTTGGAGCCCGTTTTAATCCATACAAGCTCTTCTTCAACTTGCATGTTAGTTTTTCCTTCCCTTTTACCTCATACCCTTGTGGCTGTTGAATATATATCTCTTCCTCCAAATCCCCATGGAGAAAGGTTTTGTTTACATCTAACTGCTCAATATGCAAATCTTCAGCCACTGCTAGACTTAAAATAGTTATGATTGAAGTCATTTTAATGACAGGAGAAAATATCTCATCAAGGTCTATACCCTTTTTCTGTGCAAACCCCTTCACCACAAGTCTAGCTTTATACCTTTTTCTACCTCCATATTCTTCCATCAACCTGTAAACCAATTTATTCTACAATGTTATTTTACCTGCAGGCAACCTGACTAAGTCCCAATTTTGGTTATGTGCTAAGGAGTCCATCTCTTCTTTCATGGCTTGCTCCCACTTCTTCCTAGTTTCTACTTGCACTGCCTCTTCATAACATTCTGGTTCACCAGAATCAGTCAATAATACATAATATAATGAAGGAGAGTATCGTTCAGGGGGTCTACTTATCCTGGTAGATCTTCTAACACCACTTTCAGGCATTTGAGGTGCTTGTTGCTGTTGTGGTTGTTGTTGTTTTTCTGGCTATTGATCATTATGATTTTCAGGCACCTTCACTTTTTTTGTGATCTCATCAAGTACTGTGTATTCTCTGTTTTCTTTTTTCTGTTTCTTTTCCTGCATGTAATCCTTATACAAAACCTTTTCATTGAATATTACATCTCTACTCCTAATTATTTTTTGTTTTTCATAATCATAAAAGTGATAACCAAAATCATTAACACCATATCCAATAAAGGTACATTTCTTTGATTTTGCCTCAAGCTTTGTTCTATTTTCTTTATTAATGTGGATAAAGGCTTCACAACCAAAAGTCTTTAAGAATAGTAGTTTACCTTTTTACCTATCCATGCCTCCTCTAAAATACCACCATCCAAGCAACTTGAAGGCCCTCTATTTATTAGATAAACATCGATATCTTAGCATCTGCCCAAAGTTGTAAATGAAATCCTACATGAAATCTCATGCACCTTTCACGCTCCATGATTGTCGTGTTCATCCTTTCTAACACACCATTTTCTTATGGCATTCTTAGAACTGTCTTCTCTCTGTGAATTCCATTCTCTGAATAGTACCTATCAAACTCTTTTCTGCAATATTCACGTCCATTGTCTTATCTAAGATACTTCAATTTTTTTCCTGTCTCATTTTCAACCAAATCTTTCCATTTCTTGAAAGTATCAAATACATCAGATTTATTTCGAATACAATAAATCCAGGTTTTTCTAGTTGCATCATCAATACAAGTAACTTAATAACGAGAGCCACCGAGATATGATACCTGAGCATGTCCCCATACATCTGCATGCACAAGCTCTAATTTTTCACTCTTCTTTTCTTTCCCAACTATGAGGAATCTGACTCTCTTTTGTTTTCCATAAACACAATTCTAACAGAATTTTAAATCAACATGCTTCAAACTTGGAAAAAAATTATTGAGTGAAGAATTTGCATCCCCTTCTCACTCATGTGCCCGAGCCTATGATGCCACAATGACACATATACTCCTGTAGAGATTAAATAATTAACAGAATTAGAAATACCATTGCATAAATACAATGTACCAACCTTTTCTCCTTTTGCTATTACCAGGGCTCCTTTAGTGACCTTCCAGGTTTTATCTGTAAAATTTGTTACACAACCTTCACCTCTCAACTACCCTATTGAAATAAGATTTTTCTTCAGATCTGGAACATGTAGCCTTACCTCCTTCAACAACCATTGATTTCCATTCAATTGTTTTATGAAAACTCTACCCATTCCAAAGATTCTATAAGGTTTATCATCACCCAATCAAACATGTCCAAAATCTCCTTGAACATAATCATGAAAATTTTTCCTATCAGGTGTGGCATGGAATAAGGCCCTCAAATCTACCACCCAGGCATCAATAATATTTTATAATGAAAGAATCAAGGCATATTGCAACACATCACTTGTCACATTCGCTTCATGATTGTTTTCTTGCTGCGCATCTCCTTCTTTTCCCTTCCGAGACTTGCAGTCTTTCTTCAGGTGTCCTTTATTCCTGCATTTCCAACACACTATCCCCGATCTGGACTGGGATATGCCTTTCCTTGACTTGCTACGATATCCTGGGCTCTTTCCTCTTTCCATTTTTCTTCCCCTAGTCTCTGCAGTCAAAGCATTCCATGATGTCTCACCAGAGCTTTTTCGTCGCATTTCCTCGCTAAGGATTGCACCAACAACATCATCAAATGTTAAAGTACTAGATCCAAAGACATAGTTACTAATGGCCATAACTAAACCATTCCAACTTTTTTGCAATGAGCACAAAAATAACAGATCCCTAACTTCATCATCAAAAGTTACCCCTATAGAACTTAACTGATTGGTAACTATATTAAATTCATTTAAATGATCAGCAAGAGATCTACCTTCTAACATCTTCATATTAAATAAATGCTTCATAAGAAATAACTTATTTGAGGTAGGGGGTTTTTCATATAGTTTGGCCAACGTCTTCATATTAAATAAATGCTTCATAAGAAATAACTTATTTGAGGTAGGGGGTTTTTCATATAGTTTGGCCAACGCCGACATTAAACCCTCTGTTGTTGTTTCCTTTGAAATATTAAATGCTACCAACGCTGCTAGGCACAACTGTATTGTTCCAAGTGCCTTTCTATCGAGAATATCCCATTCTGTGTCTATCATACTCGTCGACTTCTTTGCCTTTCTGCTCAATGGTAGGTACAGATCTTTCTGATATAGATAATCTTCCATCTACATCTTTCATAGCTGGTAGTTTTTTCCATTAAATTTTTCGACCCTAAACCTGCCATCTTCCACCATTTCTCCCACTCGAACTAGGAACCCTTCTCTCCTACGAGTTTATTAGCCAAATATACCTTCGTCTCTGATACAAGTTGTTGGAAAATTATATATTACAGAGCAATGGAACACATAAATATATTGGGGAAATATAAACGCATAAAACAAGAGAGACACAGATATATATGGTTCACCCAATTTGGCTACGTCCATGGAGAAACAACCATTCCTTCCTTTTATATTATCCAGCAAACTAAAGAGATACAACATACATCAGATCCACTATAATTCCCTCTTCGCTCTCACACAATATCCTCTCTCTTTCTCACTCAGATTACAGATCTACATAGATGCAATACAGTTCCCTCATATATAGCGAGGAGTTGCCTTCTAGGGGAAAAAACCCTAAATTAAACATAACTTCTATCGTCAGATCTCCTTCTATTGAATGGCCCAGATTGACTACAAAATTACAACATTTTACAAGGCAATTTTACATCTATTTTTACCTTCGAGGGTGCTTCCCCCAATCCCCCGCCAAGGGGGGCTCCCAAATATCGCAACCCCCCCTGGACCCCCCTTTAAGTGTACATTTTACGGGCGGCGTTGTCGTCACATTACGAACTGGCATCCAATGCGCCGATATCTCTAAATAAAGAAGATAATCAGGCTCCACACCTAACATAATTTTCCCTACTAATATTTGGGCAAAAAACTACACCGCCTGGTCCTGAATGGAGCAAATAGAATATCCGCGTGACTTCTTAACTAACCCAAATTCAACCTTCATCTTATCTGCCAACTCCTTTTCTCCACTTTTCTCTCCAAACTCCTTGGCAGGGTCTACCCCTTTATAGGGCATCTTTGTAATCCTATGGATGAGCATATCCATGATAGGGATGGGTTATTTGAGCCATAAGCACCCATCATGCACCAATGCGAGCAGCGCGCCCAGAACTATGAATCATATTCTAAAAATTAGTCCTGATGATGGACCCCCTTTGGGGTTTGAAACGTCGACAGAATGAACATGATACTGTGGATAATCTGGATCATGCTACTCCAAGAAACAACCACAGAAGCTTAAAATATAACACACACAGTGTTGATAATAAACCTATGAAAATGTGGTATGCAAAGCATGTGCAGCAACCCAACTTGCTCAACACCTCTGGCCCATTTCATGGGTTCGAGCCGTGTAACCCCAGTTTCTTCGTAATAGATATTCTTCATGTATTTGTGAGTTGCTAAATGAGGGAATCTCTCATGGTTCCTGAGATACCAATCCTTCATCTTCAGTACCAAAATGTGTGCTAAGACTGTGCCTTCAAATTCAACCTATTCTGGTAATAAGGGCGTTGAGACCATAAACTTTCCAGAATCAGGGTCTTTCGTTACTTTTGTCTTCCCTTTCATGGAGGGATGTACTCCCAAAGTCGTGTGATAGGCTCACCATCCTCTGCATCCAATTCCTCTACTCCATGGAATTCTTCTTCCTCTAGGTCCACAATTTTCTCTGACTGTGTATCCTTCTTCTCCTTCTACCGAAACTCTAGGTTCTTCCTCGGTGAATGTCTCATTGGTACAGGTTTCTTCATTTTCTCTTTTGCAATAGATTGCTTCAATCTAGGGGACCTTGGCGCTCTAGGCACCACAGGCATAGATTCCATGCTCATTATTTTAGGGTCCACCACATCAGAGACAACAACTTCAAAACTAATAGCCTCTACGGGATTTGTGGCAGCCCTTTGGTCAAAAATAATTTCACGGGCTACTATAGCTACGTTTGCGAACAATGGTCGTGAAAAGAGTTCTTCCCAGTTTGCATGTTTCATAAACTTAAAACAGCAAGGCTCACAGACAATTCTCAGAATGCAAAGTGTTCTTTGGTAGACCAACATGTCCAATTTATAGGAGGTTTTGAATTCAAATCCGACCATTCCCTCCAATTTTGGATCATAAATGCATCTTTGGCAGCAGATCTCCAAATATTTTCACCATAAATGGTGCCTACCCACTCCTCTTAATAGGATTTTTTCCATCAAATCATGAATAGTGACTCCAATGGCTACTTTTGGACCCATTTGTGTGGCACCATCCTCCATGGTGTAGCTCATCCAATGCAGCTTCACCTGTCGCACTCCTGTCTTTCGTCACTACTATGTTTTTATCTTCTTCAAGCAGCATAGTTTATAGTCCCGCAATCCCTTGCAACTGCCTGGATTACTAAGACTGTCCTGCTACCATGTAGTCATTGCGTAGGGGTAGGATCCCCTGTATACAACTTCAGCCTACTTCCATTCACTTTCCCAGGGAATGGTTCCCCATTCAGCTTCATGAGCTGAACTGCGCCACCATCCATGATCTCCTTAACAACATATGGCCCCAACCAGTGCATTTGAAATTTCCCTAGAAATTTTGTGAACTTGCTGTCATATAGTAGTGCTAAATCATCCAACTTGAATGTGCATAGCTTAATATGCCTAGCGTGCCATTCTTTCTCACATTCCTTTTGCACTTGCTGGTGAAAGCCTATAAGAAAGCGGTCCTCTTCTAACTTCAGTGTTGGAAATAATACTGAGAGGGGGCGGTGAATCAGTATTATCAAGTCAATAAAACTTTTTTCATTTCCAAACTCTGATTCATATATTCTACTTCCACAATTTCTTATGATTAAGTTAATTGATCTTCAATGAGTGCATTAGAACATTATCAACCATATTATCAGTTAACAGATGCAGTAACATAGAGTAGATCATCACACATAAGGCACACACATGAACACCATGATATAAGGTGGAAACCCAATGTGGGAGAAAACCACCTGATGCAAGTCATCTCAATCTTCTTCTTAATAAGAAAATCCTTTTACAATATTTTGTACTGGTGCAGTCTTATACTAGTACGGGAGCTACAACCCCCTTTGCTCTTGTACTAGCCGATCCATTTACTAGTACGCAGGCTGCTACCTGCTACAATGCTCCAAAGATTTCCTTTAGCTCTTGTACTAGCTTAGATACTAGTACGTAGGTGCTGGCCTACAATCTTTTCTGTTTCATCAACTTTCAAACTGGATACACTGAAGCACAACACATAATCTGAAAGGCCACATTTCATCCAATTTTGATACTGGACCCAACAACAACATTGAAGGCATGAAGATCATAATCAAACAACCTTCTGAATCACCCAATCACCAGATCAATACATATACAATGAGAGTTATCAACCAGATCTAGTCCACCAGATCATATAAGGATAAGTCATTATGAACCTGATCCATTCATCTATCAATACTTAAGCTAATCATAATCATTCAATCAATCACTACTATTATCAGAACATAATACCAGAAGCCAGACATCACTACAAAACCCAGAACACAGCTGTAATAAACAGGGGTAGCTAAATAGATTTCATGAAAAGTCTGCAGCTTCACCCATATAACACCTGCGTACATCCGCACTGTTTCCAACTTCTTTCCTACGTACCCACGCACTGTGCCTCAAGGACTTCCTGCGCACCTCCGCTCTGTGTCCAATAGGATGCCTGCGCCCCTCCGCACCTTCTGCAATTCTGGGCCTGCGAAACTGCGCACCTGCAACGCTTCTGGACCTGCGTACCTATGCACTTTTCCTTCACTGTACTTGCGGTCCTGCGGGTATAGATGATTTCAAGACTTCAAGAATAACCCAGACTGTCAGATCTACAGATCTGAACATGCGCCGAGGAGATATCAACCCATTAGTAGATCTGACTTGTAATTCTCATGTTTCTCCTTGATATTGATTCAACTCTCTCTCACAAACCGATTACAAGAATTTCAGATCTAGCTTCTCTTAAGATCTTCTAATTTAACACACATTTAGCCAAATGATCTCCTTTTCTTTATATAGGCAGGCTCTTCCTAAAATCATGGATCAATACCATAGATAACCAATACAAGGGATCCAAACCGGGGCTAAATTAGATCCTATACCACGGGCCAAAACCATAGAATCAAGAACGGCGGGCTAAATACCACGAGCCAAACATAAGAAACCCCACGTGAGCGTGCTTCTCTGCCTTGAAGTGAGTGAACTGGGGTCCGCACCTTTTACATGGTGTACCTGTGTACCTCTGCCTGCGGTTCCGCAGCTTTTGTACGGTGTACCTGCGTACCTCTTGTTTTCTTCATTATTTGTGAGCTAATCATCAATATCTGCTACTGACCTGTTGTACAGTGATCCATCACCTGTATGAGTTGCCATAAAGGACAATACTTTAGCCATAATTCCAACAATCTCCCCCTTTGGACTTGATGGCAAGGCTTACTTGTCATACTAAGGACTTGTCATTTGATTCCTTTAAGCTGTCCTGCATCCCATGTATTATGTCACATCTGATATCTCTTTTGTAGATTCATCTGAATGTATATAAGTGAGATGTTCTTCTATGAGTGGGTTGCCATCAAGTACAACACATGCATCATAATGCCAACAATCCCCCCCTTTGGACTTGATGGCAACAACACCATATCACTCTCCCCCTCTGACATCAAGGGCAAAGGGTTATGCTCCCCCTAAGAACATGCTCCCCTTGACTATAAACCAGATCTGCTGAAATCTCTGAATGAGCTCCCCCTTTGTATATGCCACGGTGCACCAATCTGATAATGCTCTTTCTGAGAACAAGCTGAAATATTTGCTCTGCTATATAGTGTTGTTCATGCTCAATCTCCCCCTGACTGTAAGCAAGGTCTGCAAAAAGATGTTCTACAAGAAGAACATGACTCTATATATCATAAATGACCTTCCTATCACCAAAAGACTCAATACATACATCCATCACCCAACCAAGTGGGGATACATCAGGAACTAAATACATTACATCTTTTATCATAAGGAGAAACACCAAAGCCATCCAGATCATCATTTGGGAATATCTGCATCAATCAACATATGTACGAAACAACCTATCATCATATAGGTAAGAGCTTATCATCATCATGTCTCCAACAATGCAACTTTGAATAATCATCCATGTATCCAGCCAACAATCCTCATCCATATATGTGCCAAGAACAATAGGAATCCTGCATCATAACTGTAATATATGATCTTTATGCATATGACGACAACAGCATATGAGTGACTCATCATCAAGTAAAGAAGATGTGAATTCAAGCTATGTACTTCTCCTTATCCTTATGAAGATCACCATGTAAGCACCACATATGTAGCATCTGATCTGAAAATCAACTATGTAAACCCCAAGAATCATATGAGATGGACAACTCATAACCTCAAATCTGATCTAAATACCATGTGAACAGCTCATAGCAAGATGAATCATTTATCTATATAAGCATCATCACCAAGGACTATTAACCATAATGCCAACAATGCATTAAGAGCATATGCTCCCCCTAAACTTGTGCCAAAAGTCAACCAATAAATGCCTTAAGACAGATCCGCAGTTTCTCATTATATGGCCTGCGTGGCTCCGCACTTCACCTTCCGCTCCTCTATGTATCCCCGCACATGACTTTCTGTGTTTCTGCGTATTCCAGCAGAGAGCCTTCTACTACAGCGCGTACCCATGCACCTGTGCCATCAATCGCGCCGCGTACCTCTACTGTGGCCACGCACCCTCAGATGCTATCGCGTCGCGTACCTCCGCAGGTTTTCCTTCTATCGCTCCGCGTACCTCCGATCTTGCTCCGCACCGCTTCTTCTGTCTCGCCGCGTCCGTCCGCATGTGCCCTTTTGTTACGCCGCGCACTTATATTGTACCTTCGCAGCTCGACCTCCTATGTCGCCGCGTACCTACGCACCAGGACCATTGCTGCGCTGCGTACCCTCGCACTTTCACAGTGAATGGTCTGCGTACCTCTGATTAGAACCCAATTAACAGTCCTCCTCTGTGCTACTGACAGTCAGATTCCCAGATCTGATCTTGTGCTCGAGAGATCACACTTCATAGATTCACTTCCAACTTCACTTTCCCTACTGCCTTTCTTCAAACAATCATATACGCGATTGTGCAGTATCCAACTCGCGTATATACGCGACTTCCCTTTATGGAGTTTGCATATGAGATTCAGGACACTGAAGTTTTGTACTTTCAGCTCCCTCTGATTCTGGTATGTCTGTACGTTGTGCTGTGCTGCCTTTTTCTGACTGTACTTCCTTTTTCCTCCATATCTTCAAGCGTGATGATGACATTTTCTCCTTTTGATATGGTGCCCACACTTTGTTCCTGCATTCCTTAGCTATATGTCCAAGCTTGTTACATGCATAACATCTTACATGTTTCATATTCCTCCTGCAACAGTCAACAACTTTATGACCATATATATTACAAGCAAAGCAATATCCATTAAAGTACCTTGAATGTGATGATCTTTCTGCATAATGGTCTTGAACCCTTCTTCTTCTACATCTAGCTGCAACATGTCCAAGATTATGACATACATAACATTCAGCGTTATTCATAGGAGGAGTAAAGGATTTTCTTTGAGGAATCTCTTTCCTTGGTTGATGATGAGATTGATCTTTCATTTCTTCATTGATCACTTTAGATTTCTCTTTAGAGTTCCTTGCCTCACCTTGTGAACTAGATTCACCTTCAACAGATTCATGGAAACCAAGACCAGTCTTTATAGCAGGAGACCTTTGACTACTAAGAATATCATCCAAGACTTTAGAACTATCTTGAAATCGTAAAAGCTTATCCTTTTCTTCTAATTTACCTTTCAAGATATTTACCTCAACCTGAAGTTGTTCTTCCTTTTCTAGATATTGCTTCTTCATGTCTTCTTCAGCTTTCCTTTCTTTTTCCAACTAATGCTTTAGCTTGAGAATCTCCTTTTCTTGTTCTTCATTCAGATCCTGTTGCATTTGACGAATTCTGAAGGCACATTCTAGCTGAGATTTTAAGCTGATAACTTCGTTTCCCTGTTTTTCAATATCTTGGACTAGATCTTTATTCTGCTTCTTTGATTCTTCAAGATCTTCCTTTAGTGAGCGGATCGTGGCTTCAATATTTTCATAATAACTGGATCGATCTCTGAGCTCCTTGATTGTTGTGTTCTTTTCAATGACTTCATTTCTTAGTGATGTTACTTCATCCAACAACTTTTGATATTTGTCCTTAAATAGCTTCCTTACCTTGCTTCCTCTCTCTTGATGAGATTTTAGTTCGGCAGTTACCCTTTCAAAAGCATAGTTCCTTTTGTCCAATAGATCTTGCTAAGTTCTAATTTTGTCTGTAAGACTTTTAAATTCTGCCTCAATTTGATATCTTTCTTGCTCACCCATAAGAGCAAATTCAGTAGTCTCACTATCACTTTCATCTTTTCCAAAAGGAAAGATATCTGGAACATCAGAGGATAGCAAATTCATACCTGATAGTTCATCTTCATTATGAAATGATTCTGAATCTGATTCTGAATCTGAAGAGCCTCTTATACCTAATCCCCAATCGATTCTCCCACTGTCATAGTTCTTCTGAGATGTCTTCTTCTTCTTAGTTGCTTTCTTCTTAAGCTTCTTTCCCATTGTTCCACGGATCTCCTTCAAGCGATCAAGCTTCTACCAAAGGACCTTCTCTGATACCAATTGTTGGAAATAATACTGAGAGGGGGGGGGTGAATCAGTATTATCAATTCAATAAAACGTTTTTCATTTCCAAACTCTGATTCATATATTCTACTTCCACAACTTCTTATGATTAAGTTAATTGATCTTCAATGAGTGCATTAGAACATTATCAACCATATTATCAGTTAACAGATGCAGTAACATAGAGTAGATCATCACACATAAGGCACACACATGAACACCATGATATAAGGTGGAAACCCAATGCGGGAGAAAACCACCTGCTGCAAGTCATCTAAATCTTCTTCTTAATAAGAAAATCCTTTTACAATATTTTGTACTGGTGCAGTCTTATACTAGTACGGGAGCTACCTTTGCTCTTGTACTAGCCGATCCATTTACTAGTACGCAGGCTGCTACCTGCTACAATGCTCCAAAGATTTCCTTTAGCTCTTGTACTAGCTTAGATACTAGTACGTAGGTGCTGGCCTACAATATTTTCTGTTTCATCAATTTTCAAACTGGATACACTGAAGCACAACACATAATCTGAAAGGCCACATTTCATCCAATTTTCTTACTGGACCCAACAACAAAATTGAAGCTCATAATCAAACAACCTTCTGAATCACCCAATCACCAGATCAATACATATACAATGAGAGTTATCAACCAGATCTAGTCCACCAGATCATATAAGGATAAGTCATTATGAACCTGATCCATTCATCTATCAATACTTAAGCTAATCATAATCATTCAATCAATCACTGTTGTTATCAGAACATAATACCAGAAACCAGACATCACTACAAAACCCAGAACACAGTTGTAATAAACAGGGGCAGCTAAATAGATTTCATGAAAAGTCCGCAGTTTCACCCATAGAACACCTGCGTACATCCACACTGTTTCCAACTGCTTTCCTGCGTACCCACGCACTGTGCCTCACGGACTTCCTGCGCACCTCTGCTCTGTGTCCAATGGGATGCCTGCGCCCCTCCGCACCTTCTGCAATTCTGGGCCTGCGAACCTGCGCACCTGCAGCGCTTCTGGGCCTGCGTACCTACGCACTTTTCCTTCACTGTACTTGCGGTCCTGCGGGTATAGATAATTTCAAGACTTCAAGAATAACCCAGACTGTCAGATCTACAGATCTGAACATGCGCCGAGGAGATATCAACCCATTAGTAGATCCGACTTGTAATTCTCATGTTTCTCCTTGATATTGATTCAACTCTCTCTCACAAACTGATTACAAGAATTTCAGATCTAGCTTCTCTTAAGATCTTCTAATTTCACACACATTTAGCCAAATGATCTCCTTTGCTTTATATAGGCAGGCTCTTCCTAAAATCATGGATCAATACCATAGATAACCAATACAAGGGATCCAAACCGGGGCTAAATTAGATCCTATACCACGGGCCAAAACCATAGAATCAAGAACGGCGGGCTAAATACCACGGGCCAAACATAAGAAACCCCACGTGAGCGCGCTTCTCTGCCTTGAAGTGAGTGAACTGGGGTCCGCACCTTTTACATGGTGTACCTGCGGGTATGTACGCACTTTATCTATGACATGCTTGTGGGTCCGCAACTTTTGTATGGTGTACCTGCGTACCTCTTGTTTTCTTCATTATTTGTGAGTTAATCATCAATCTCTGCTACTGACCTGTTGTACAGTGATCCATCACCTGTATGAATTGCCATCAAGGACAATACTTTAGCCATAATGCCAACAATCTCCCCCTTTGGACTTGATGGCAAGGCTTACTTGTCATACTAAGGACTTGTCATTTGATTCCTTTAAGTTGTCCTGCATCCCATGTATTATGTCACATCTAATATCTCTTCTGTAGATTCATCTGAATGTATATAAGTGAGATGTTCTTCTATGAGTGGGTTGCCATCAAGTACAACACATGCATCATAATGCCAACATTCAGCAGCTATGCGAGCTATTCCTCTAAGTTCTCACGATCCACCATCTTTGTCAACGCTGTAATACGTAAGCTTGGAACAATATACTCCATAGGAATCACCGCTTCAATCCCATAAACCAACCTAAATAATGTTTGGCCTGTCAACGTTTTGCAGGTTGTCCGATATGCCCATACCAATGCTGGTGTGTGCATGGCCCAATCATTCCTTTGCACGTTGTAGACCTTTGCTAATGCATTCTCCATGATTTTGTTAAAGGCTTCCATCGTGCCATTCACTTGTGGGTGATAGGGTGTTCTCTTTTGATGATACAATTGGAATTCCTCAAGCATCGCACTAATCATTTCATTCAAGAAATGTGTACCCCTATCACTCATTAAGATCTTAGGGCATCCAAATTGTGTTAAGACATATTCAAACAAAAACTTTGCGGCAACGGCAGTTGTACAATCCTTCACTGGTTGCACTTACAGCCATCTGGTTAAATACTATGTTGCAGTTATGATATACCGCACGTCCTTCTTTTTTCCTGGTGGTTGTATTGGACCTATGAAATCAATGGCCCACTTATCAAATATCTACAACGAAAGCATTGCACACCTTGTAGTATGCCTTAGAATCCTTATGTAATGTCGGCCACCATAACCCAGTGTGCAAAATCTTCTGTGTGATCGCTTTACATGTGTAGTGTCCTCCCACCACTCCTCCATGTACTTCATTGAGGATACTAGTGCATTCAAACTCAGGAACATACCTTTTCAGTATTTCATTTGTTCCCATCTTATACAAGTGATCCACAATCACTAAAAAATCCACGGAGAGAATTATTAATTCCTTCTTTTGCTGAGTGTAATAGCCTTCTGGAGCTGTACCCGTGGTTAAGAACTGAATGATATTAGAAAAATGTTCATCCGCCACACGCACCACAAAGAGTTGCACATCCAGCAGTCCTTCCTCCAAACTATTTGGTTCTTCGCCAGTTTCAATCCTTAACAGATGGTCAGGTCCTGCATTCAACCTTCCAAGCTTCACAATTACTTCAAAGTCATATTCTTGGAACAACAGTAACCATCGGAAAATATCCCCCCCCCCCCAACACAAGCTTATTGACTAGGTACTTCAGCACGAAGTGGTTTATATACATTTGAAAGTGTCCAACCAACAAATAATTCCAAAACATTTGCAACGCATAGACCATTGCCAGCTCTTTGCGCTCTGTACTTGGCCTTGGATAAATTTCTGGTCGCGAAGGTTATCAGATGATTAATTTCTCCTTCACCTACCTATGTTAATACGACACCTAGCGTAATGCAAGAGGAATCTACATGTACATGGAATTCTTTCTTTCAATCTGGAAACACCAAAATAGGTGCAATTACCATCTTTTCCTTTAAGACATCCATGCTGCACTGACAACATTCATCCCAACAAAACATCGCATCTTTCTTCAATAATTTTCCATCAGCGCGGTTATCTGAGCATATATCTTGATAAATTTTCTATAATACCCAGTGTGCCCTAATGTCACGCGCAACCATTTTACATTCCTAGGAGCTTCCAAATTCACAATCACAATGATCTTCGTAGGGTCCACCATCAATCCCTGCTTACATAAAACATGGCTGAGCAAAATTCCAAAGGGCACACAAAATATGCAATTCTTCAAGTTCAGCGTGATCTGATACCTTCGAAATGTATCTAGCATGAGGAGTAGGCTCGCAACATGGCGCTTCACCAACCCAAAAACAATCCAATCATCAAAATATACTTTCTAAAATTTATGAATAAACTCTTTGAATGCCACCATCACTACCCGAGAGAAGATTGCAGGCGCGTTTTTCAACCCGAATGGCATTACTGTATATTAAAAGCAACCCCACTCCATCGTGAAGGTTGTCTTGATTCGATCCTCCAGCACGATCTTTATTTGATGGTATCCCAAAAATCCATCAGTAAATGAATAAGCCTCCTATCTGCCAATATTCTCTAATACTTCATCAGTAAATGGTGATGGAAATGGATCATGCATGCATGCATCATTCAACTTTCTTAAATCTACACATATTCAGATTTCGCCTTTCTATTTCTTCTCTTGGACCACCATTGGGCTTACCCAATCGACTTCATCTACTAGTTCAACAATACCAGCATCCAACATCTTATCTAGCTCTTAGCGCAACAGTTCTTTATATTTTGGATTTAGCTGATAAGGTCTCTGCTTGATGGGCTTCACATCCATCTTCAACATAATCTTCATAACACCTAAATCTCCAACAATCCCTTTCAAATCTGAAAACTTCGTTGGGAATAGATCCTAGTACTCTCGCAGTAGTCCAACTACCTTATTGACTATATATTCATCCCAATAGTCTCCTATCTTCGCAAAATTAGGCTTTGCTTATGATCGAATGTTTACTTGTCTAGTTTTCAAATGTTTTGATGTATCCGGGTTCGCAGATTTTGGTCCTTCGACTTTGTGTGTCCTTCTGTTTCTCAAATGTTAAAATTTCACGGGTCTTCTTCTTCCTCTTTAGCAATCACATTGTAACACTCCAGTGCATGGCACAGTTATGTACTCCAATCCGGCTGAGCCCATTCTATCAGTTCCTTAGGTGTTCTGAATATAGCTGCTTTTATCTCCTAGAGCGCTTCATCAATGCACTCAAACCCATCCTCAAAGATGGAAGTTAATAAGAAAATCTCTCTTAAGATGTCCCGTTCAGCTGTCCCATGGTGAAGCTTCGTCTCCAAATACCAATTCATTGGAATTGTATCTAAGGTATGACAAAAAATGTGCAGCCATTCTGGTTGTGGTTCTGTTCCCCAGACCTTAGTCCATTATTCCAAATGATTGCATGGATCATCCTTCCCAGTGTATTTTTCTATTATCCAGGTATTAGAATACCCGAACCTTAATTTCATCATTCTTCTATATTCCTTCCATCCAACGAATATCTCCTTGTGTGTACCGCACTAACGAGTAGGCGTAGCACACAGCACCAACTCTAGTGCCTAGAAGTGATGTTCTTCCGGTACTTCCCCTTCAAATTCATCTAAAAATAGCTCCACATCAGTCAAACCATCATAATGTGGAAGCTTCCTTACCTCATTCAAGACACACCACAGTGATTTGGTCATCATATTACAACGAAGTGTAGATACTTCATGCAATCAGTTTTGCCACTATTCGAGCTCTTCATCTTAATTTGAGGTCCAAGAGTTATCCCTATCCTACACGATTCGTCCATCGGCCGTAGGATTGATCCAATCTTCATTTCACATTGTGTTCTTATATATCTGATCCAAATCATCATCACTTTCTACAAAGTCGCGAACATGTTTTGTATAACGCACTCCTTCTACAGGGTCTAGTGGGACTACAACCCTGAGTGACTTCCTTTCAAATGGCATCTTCCGCTTCTTCAAGTTGATTACTGTGTCCATATCAAAAGCCTAGTTAATTAATAGTAGCGTTGGGTATGGGTTACTGTCATCCACTATTTCAATGACCTCAAAGTCAGCCAACACACTTGCACCCTCAATGTCCACTGTTACACCATATAAGCACTCCATTGGAATAATCTTTTGTTGATTTTCCATGCGCATCTGGATAGGAGACCACTGCAGCGCAGGTCTCCCCATCCTTTCCCATGTTTACTTAGGTAGGAAGTTTGCATAAAATCCTAGATCCAAGATTACCTAGTCCATTTCATATTCACCTATCTGTGTAGTCAACCTCATCTTGCGCCCTGTATGCTTCTTATGCTTATCGATTTTCCTCATAGTGCGTTGTTCAGCATGAATGTTTTCTTTATTTGCGCACTATCAATTAACTCTTGCAACCCTTCTACAACTTTCTTATCACACAATAACTTCATAAAATTATTCAGAAAAGTAGCTATTATTGAAGGATCTACCTCTTGTTTTGTACTAGTTTCTGGCATGTTTGCCTGGCTTCCTGAGGTGGAGGCCTCAACGAATTTCTTCTTTGCTTCCATGAAGGTTTCTCTAGCATGATTAAGATGAATGTCTACTTCCTTCTCAGTAGCCTTACACACCCACCCATCATCCTCAGGTTTCTTACCTTTATCTACACCAGTTGTCGTACCATTTCTTGTCACTATATTTATGCTTTGATCTTCTTCACAGGGGTTTTCCCTCATTATTTGAATGTTATGCGTAGGTTGGTGGGGCTGCACCTTGTTTTCTTGCATCTATGTCATAAGGACCGAGCATTCCTCTATCGCATGGTCAAACTTTTGACAATACTGACATGACGGATGCGTGGGGTTTGTACAATATTGCATGAAGTGCCCTGCTTCACCAAAGTTATAGCAGATCACCTGCCCACGTCCTCGACTAGTTCCACCCCCTCTTCCTCGTCCTAGACCAGTTCCGCCCCCTCTTCCTCATCCTTAACCAGTTCTGCACCCTCTTCCTCATCCTCAGCCTTGGAATCCTCCATGCGCTGCTCTTGTTACTTGATCCTGAGACCGTTTCTCTGCCTGCATTCAGTAGGTAGGGGTTCTATCCATCATCAACTCATAACTCCTACAATGGAGTTCATCGTGTCCCACAGATTTACATAAAATTTAAAACAACTACTGAGGGATCTGTACAAACTTTTGTAGTAAATGGAAATATTCAGTTGTGTGCTTTCCTGTAACCTGACAAATAACACATCACAGCATAGCTCCCGTGCTCGTCCCAACATTATTCTATGGTTTCAGAGGAAAATTCCCTCCCCATATAATATAGTTCTTATAAACTGGGAAATGGTCCTTATCATGACCATGGCTCTTACACTTCAAACACCAGACTTTAGTGCGCACCTCTGGCTAGGTTTCCTTTCGTTTCTTCAGGCTCTACAACTCCAAGTGTAGGTTTTCCAGTTGTGAGTGAATCTGTTGTGCTCCTATGTTCATATCCTGTATGGGCAAAGCATCTAACCTCATCATAATTTCCAAAGTTTCCACTTGTGTTGCTATCTTTTGTTGTGACAGAGGCACTCTCAAGTGTGGCAAGAGAGATGCTATATACCAGTCACAATGTTGGGAGTTGGTAATGACCATATTGTCTTACCTGATCAGGCATTTCAACCTTTGATTGAAATCCCAGGTTGTCTCATCTACATTTTGTTGAGTTTCTTTAAACTCAATCACTGACTGCGCCTCTAACTTAGGCTTTTTGAACTCCTTGTTTAGAGCTTGATGGGTCTCTACCAAATTCATGGTGGGGTTATCAGTGCAATACTTGATGTACCATGTCAATGCTTGATCCTGTAAGGTTGTTACTAGCTATGCTTTCTTGATGCTACCATATGTAATCTATTGTGTCATCCATACATCTCCTGCGACAAACCAAAACTATTCAGGATCTTTGCTCCCTACTCCTCTAAAGATAGTCATCGTTATCGCGTTCACCATGTTGAATGGTAGTAGTGGAGGTGGAGGGGGTGAAGGTGTAGATGTATGAGGTGGGGGTGGAGGTGTAGGTGGAGTGGATGGATGAGGTATCCTTTGGATACCCTATGTAATTAACTGAAATAAACTTTGTGGCATAGTCAACACCATCCCTTCATCGCCATTTGAAGGGGGTTCAATGAACTTGATCCTTCGTTTCTTCTAAAGAATCTCCCACTTTGTGTAACCCCAAACATCAAGGTAACTCCATAACCCTCTTTTCACATAACAAGATTTTAATCCAAGTCTCTAATGATTTCAAATACTTACCTCATTGTCCCTTGAAGAGCCTTCGTTCCGCTTCGCTATAGATGATATTTCTATCGATCGTGAAATAAGTCACAAAACTTCCTAATCTGCAATCAATCCAATGATCCATATCCCGCGCGATATTACTTCCTGATGCCTCCAAACATCGCACCAGTCCAGGAGTCCACACTATAGGGTCATCAAGCCTCCATGTCCCTTGACTATCAACCAATTTAGACAACCACTCGTGAAGTTCGTCAGGGAAGAAACAAAAGAATGTTTTGTTTTTGTCTGTGTACAAAAATCTCTACACCCACTGCTCCTTGGATAATTTAGGGATCCTGTTCTCTTAAACCGTGAATGCTTGCACGTTTCGTTCAGCCCACTTTTCAATCTCTTTCTTTGTAGGAAACCATTTATCACACATCTCTTATATAGATCCCAGTCAAGGCAACAGAACCATTTGTTGGCTTAAGGGGGCTTGACCCAAGTTCAGAGTTGTTTGTCCCAACCAAAAAAACCCTAACTGCTAGCCCTTTTGGCAACAACTTGCATAGTGCAGGCTACAGTCTCACCCAAAGCAGTATTGGGGGATGCTAGCACCAATTTTATGCATCCAGAGACTGTGTGATATGTGATCTTAAGCCCTTATAGCTCATTTCTTGTTATAGACATCTTTGTGCCTTACAGCATTGAGCATGAAATGTCCATAATCTAAGGGATCCAAAGTCCCTAAACATGTTGTTCCTACCCCTAGAGGAACAAGGCTAACAAACCACAGCAATTCACAGAAGTTCTCCACCTGAAACTGCTCAAAAACAAGTCAATTCAGGATCATTTCAGTGGCTACATTAGCTGTTTGCGCTGAATGTCAAAGCCAACACTGGCTACCTGCATTGAATGTCAACTGGAACAAAGGCTACCTGCGCTGAACGAGAGTGGACAAGTGGCAGGCTCATTTCTCAAGGTGTCAAAACCCAGGAAGCTTCCAAAATGACACTTGCCTCAGGGAATTCGACTGGTGATGAGTAAGAGGTTCCAAATCTCCAAGTGGAAGCAAGAACCTCCAAGTGGACTCAAGAACTGACAGAGGGAGAGGACACTAGTCAGATCTCAAGCTGACTCATCCTCTCTCCAAACATCTATATATGGATCTCTCCTCCATGAGATCTAGAGGCTGGAATTTTGTTATTGCAAAGAATTGATGTTGGTTTGAGACTGTAATCATTGGGTGCTTAATGCTTTGAAGGGGTTGAAGATAGGAATTCCATTTGCTGGGAAGGAGATGCTGGATTGGAGCCCTCTGGGTTGTATCTCTTCCTGAACCTTGTTATTCATCAATAAAGCTATCTTGGTTTCTCCTATATGCTGATGTATTTTGATGTGTGAATGTATTAGTGTATTTGGTTTATTTCTAATCCTAAACTAGTTATGAATGTGAATATCTGTCTTTGTGTAGTGTTCTTCTCTTGTCGCAAGTAGCTGTTCTCTTGTCGCAAGTAGTTGTTCTCTTGTGATCTTGCAGGAAGTTGAAGCTGGATAAGCAAGAAGGCAAGTAGCTGTGAACACCCAAAGAGAAGAGAGACCGGATCGAGGGACAAACGGAAGACACCGGTAAGTCTATTGATCTCTCTTCTTTCACATTTCATAAAGGAAGAAACCAGTATAGTTGTACTCGTTTGTTGCTAAGGCACTGTCACACCTTAGGTGGATAGGATCGTCCTGCATAGGCATTTTTCCCCACAACAAATTGGCGACTCCACTGGGGAAAATATCTGTTTAGTCATTTTATTTGTGTTTCTATCATTGTTTGCATCATAGACTTGACAGAAACAGTCGAACTGCATCTTTCCCGGATGCAAAGTAGAAAGTTGTTTCTTTGATCCAATTACTGGACTGGTCTATGATCTGAACAATGGATTCACAAATGATTTGATGATCCTTGTGATAGATCTTAGTAGCTTTCAAAGAATCCCTTTGATTACACCTTGCTTGTTGCTTTTATTTGGCCTAAAACAGTTGATTAAGTAGCAAACTGTGACCCAGAACCTGAGGGAAACGAGAGTTTCTCCTTCAGCGCAGACCTAGTGAAGGGATTCTGCATTTCAACGCAGGTCTCGTGAAGGCTACATGCGCTGAATGTCAAAACCCCTGTGTTGAGGTTGCGCTGAACCAGTTTGCTCTTGTGCAGCTGGGGTTCTCTGCTCTGTTTTGCCTTGTTTTTATCTTTGATTTTTGCATCCTGTAACCAGCATAGGTACCAGTCTGATAACCCCTTTTCTCTGCTTAGATTCCGCCTCCTTTTGTACAAAAAGACTGTTAGTGTTTTTATGTGTTTGTGGCATCATTTATAGTTTTCCTTTGCATGAGTGAAATAGTCATCCTGTAGCCTTTGATTCAGATCTGATTGATTGTGATCTTAGAAGAGAGTTCATTGGCTGTTTGCAGATTGATTATACATTTACTTTTGCTTGTTGGTTTGAATTTGTCTCTTTTAAGTGTCGAAACAAGTCTTTATTTTGAAAATCGTTAAGTGTTGTAATCTCTTATACCCTCTTTGATTTCGAAAAAGTAAACTTGTTTGTATTGATCATTTAAAAGCAAATTCAAAGTTGTACAAAAAGCTTTCTTTGTAGGCATCAATACTAAGAAAGCGGAAAACAAACACCTGCATTGTGCATTTGCATTTGATAGTTTGCATGTTGGATTTAGGAAAAGTGCATAGAGTGTACTAATTGCTCTTTGAGAAAAGATGGTGTCTTTCTTTTCCCTTAGTAGCTAGGATTTTCAAAGTTGAAAAGATATAAAGCTTGCTTATCATCTTTAGACTGCATTTAGGAATTTGTATCATACATCTCGTGGTGAACCTTGAAAGGAAAACTTTAAAAAGATCAACCTAAAATAAATTGAATGAACTTAACAACGCTTTGCAACATAACGCACAACATAGAGGTCTAGGCTAGAGACGTGTTCCGGCGTCGTTAAGCCTGGTGACTGTCGATCTCGTGGATGGTGGGTGATTCCTCCTGAGGGACGATAGCGCCAGTATGGATTGTGCTCCCACGTACCATCGTGTATATATTGGGAGACCCCTATAGGCATAAAACCTTTATCCTTAGGAAGCCGTGTCGGCCGCCCTACTGATCGCAATGCACTGAACACAGCATTCAGGAAGATCGACCGCCCATACCCTAAAAAGTATTCTGCGGTTTTGCGAAAAGTTTGGCACACCCTCTGCCTAGAACTCCAGAGCAGTTCCTTTTGGCCTTTTTCAGACTCTATAACGGAAAAAGTCCATCCGAGCATTTGTCACTTCGGGCTCGTTAAAACATCGAAGGAGACTAGAGTCATCTTTAGCTTTTTCTCGACTCTTTAAAACTGAAAAAGCAAGTTTTGTCTAAGCGTCGTTAAAAAAAATATTTTAAACAGAACAAGCACCCTTTAATTCCTGCGTTGATCTTTAGGTTGAAAGATGGAGCACACCAACCAAGGAATTCCCCTTGGTGGAAATCCCAGTCCCTTCTCCTCTTGGGGAGATGTTGGTGCGCCCCACATGGCCACATTGTCGCTTCCAGGACTGACAATTGGCCTGCCAGTCTGGCTCTTTTCAACCAATGTCGTTCAGAACGCCACCATTCCTGAACAGTCGAGTCAACAGTTAGACCAGACAAGAGTTGCCAACCAGCCTTCTACTTCATCTAATTCTTCCTCTCCTCCTTCCTCTTCGCTTGACGGAACTGATAAAACAAAAAACCAAGTTCCTAAGGAGAAGAAGGAAAAGAAGAAGAAAGAGAAGAAGAAGAAGGAGCCAAAGGCGACTGGGGGCAAACAAGTGTCGTCTGACAAAAATCCACACACAACACTGACCAGGCCTAAATCGCCATGTGTCATATGCAAGGGAGACCATTTCCACAAAGATTTTCCCTGTATATCTCGAATACTAAGGGACTGGTCTCCCCGTTTGCACAATTCGGTAGCATCAACCTCTGATAGCCAAGTTGACTGCTCACCGTCGACTAGTGAAAGTGAAGTCCCAGGACAGAGAGGGAAAGCTAGATTTCCCTGCAAACTGTGTGAAGACGATCACGCCATCCACCGTTGTCCCTTCTTAGACGAGGCTAAAAGAGTTATGGAAGAGTGCCCGATTTTACGAGCGCAACTTCCTCCTGGATATCAAAAACTCCTGCCAAGTCCTTCACTAGTTGAGAACCCGGCTGGCCCGCCCAGGTGGCCAGCCGAAGCACCTATCATTGAAGATGAACCGTCTGGATCCATGCCTGACGAAAGTCAAAAGGTTGATACGGCAGTTGACCCGGTTTTGCCTTCAGAGGCTCTATCTTCGAATGATACCATCACAGAGGAGAATAAAGACGACACTGTCCAAATTCTCTTCATCAACACTGACTCTGATGAACAAGGGGGCAATGCCCCCATTCCTTTATCGCAGGAAGGGAGTTCGTCAGAGTGATATCCGGCCGTCTATTCGGTCCCACCACCAAGCAACCTGGTTGTGTTCTTTGACTGGAACCAACTAGGCAGACCCCGGTTGCCAGCAAGTATACCATTCAGAATTATCGTTCAAATATACAGAATGGTAATGGCTGGCACTATCATTGATGAGGGGGCATCTGTGAGTATCCTTTCCTCTATTGCTTGGAAAGCGCTTGGTTCATCAGCGCTTTTGCCTGAAATGAGAAATCTATCAGGCTTTGATAAAGGAACCAGTCGACCTTTAGGGATCCTCCCCAATGTGCCCATAACATTGAAAGGGAAGACCGTTCAAATGAACGTGATGGTCGTTCAAGGACCCTTGGATTATAACCTACTCCTTGGATGAGACTATATATATTGCATGGGAGCCATCGTCTCCTCACTCTTTAGAGTAATGTGTTTTCCGCATGAAGGAAGAGTGGTCAAACTCGTGGACCAACTTTCATTTCCCGGATCATGCATCGCAAATAGTCACATACCATCCCTAAATGGTCTATTCACGCAAGAAGTGTCTCAACCCACGGTCCGTCCTCCTGATGAGCGCGAGTAATCTGGGAGGACATGACTGGAACCCAGGGGGCATGCATCCTGGTTTGCTTCGGCAGGGAAACTTTGGATGTAGAGTAGGTTTCCGCGGGAGAATATGACTAGTCTGTACCCCGTCCGTCTAGGAAGAGGGTTATTCTAGAATAAGATTCTTTTGTCAAAGTTATGTGAGAGGACGGGACCCGTCGCTCACCTTTGTCTATTTCGGTAGACATTGCTGAGGAAGTGTTTTGTTTGAAAGATTAACGAGACAATCTTTGGGTAACCTGAAAGAGGTAGGCCTCTCTCGGTGAAACGAAAGTTTTGACGGAAATGAAGTAGGGGTAACCTTGAAATCATACTCTATACCTGGGGGCATGCAAACCTTTTGGAGTGCAAGCAAAGAGCGGTTATTTATCTGTTTTTTAGGTTAGCCGTTTCCTAACTTGCATAAAGAAAGGATGCGGAGCAAAGCTTCGTGAGATGAAGCTCCATAAAAAATAGAATCTCAATGAGACACTCTTATCATATGACTGGTATTTCGAGCAGTTTTAGCACAAAGTTCATGCTCGTTAAAAAATAAACGCAAGATTCGAGCAGTTTTAACGCGGACTTCATGCTCGTTAAAAAATAAACATAAGCAATGAGCAAGTGTTTCCACCAGTGTTTAAGCTCATTTTAAAATAAATAATGAACCACTACCCGGTAAATAACCACTGTGAATGTAACCTTATCAGCCATTAAAGCCTTGGTCGTGTTTGCACCGTCACCTCCACTTTTCATTTGGCCAATCGTTCACCTCCATATGATTGTTTACCCATTTTGAGGAACAGCTGCGAAGAGTGATTTCACCTAGCCATCCTTGTGACACTGCCGTGATTGGAAAATTCCAACCTATACCTGGAATCAGCTGCTATCCCTGTTTATCACTCGTTCCTCAAAAGACGAGTCTTCTTTAAGCTCTTTTCAACTGACTCGTGAAATATGAAAAGATTGCCGAGTTTTGGCCTTCCAGCTCATTAAAGTGACCGGAAGAGCTATCCCTCCTCTAGATTTTAATCTTTTTGGACCTGAGGGATTATTGCACAAAAAGATCGAGCGCTTGTTTTGTTCGGCTCGTTAAAACTATCGAAAACTCATCCCTTCTGTATTGTTTTATACTTTTTCAGACTTAAGGGATTAGATGACGAAAAAGGACTTCTGGAGTTAACTTTATGTACCTTTTCAGACTCTCTAAAAATGAAAAGGACCGAGTTATCCTTGTCGTTAGACTCGTTAAAATCATTAAATAGCGACAAACTTGTCTTTAGACAAGAACGAGTTTCACTATCGCTAGGCTCGTTAAAACATAGCGATGGGCTTGCCCGAAGGGTAGGTTATAGAACAAGCATATGTTATCCTCCTCAAGCTTGACGAAAATAAAGAGGTACTGGTCAGTAATGACTAGGGAAAAATTGGGAGAAACTAAAGAAAACTTTGATGGTAGCAGGTCGCTCTTGAACATGACACTTTTCCTTCGTACCACAATCGGGTTGGGTTGTTTCATTCACCGGTCACATCCATGGTCTCGCCATACCATCCATCTTTGGGGTAATGCTACCGATCCATCGTATCAGTGTCGCCACATTTTCAAGAGAAGTCGTTCAGAAGAGTCAACCGTGTCCCATCCACTACCATACAATATCCTTCATCCTTTCATGACCGCCACCCTGAATCATATGTCACAGATCGTTTTCACCTCCATTAAAATCATTAGCTCCGTTCCATGTCACTGATGTGTGATTCATCAAGGCCCTCCTTTGACGGATCACTTCTTGTCGACATCAGCTCATTATCCAAGAAGTTGATCTAGGAACAACCCCTTCAGTACTTTGAAGCTTGCATGCCACAATGGCAAGTTTCTCACTTCCGGCGACAGGTATACATCAATGACCTTCGACCAAAATATTTTGCGTGGTGTTCGAAGCCAAGTCCTTTATTCACACCACGTGAATTGTACTGCAGTACCTTGAGGGTCATTATCATTATCGGTGATTCCTCTCGCGCTTGTTAACGGTTTACATCATTGACCGGTAATCAAGCGATGTCTTTCCATGTTCGACTTCAGAACTTTTTTCACATGGATCGACTTGTACTTAGAGTGAAGATCGGACGAGTTTGAAGACCCCGGATCTAGTTTCATCCATCCGGGCTGCGATATATATTCAGGAAAGATAAAGACATTGACATGTACATCATTGCAGCAGATAATCATCCTACTCAAAGGATGATAATTTCATCAAAATTATCAGTCTACCATCAGACGATTGTCTGTTCTATGTACAAAAAAATGAATTTATAAAGCTGAGCATGGGAATGCCCGCCTCAGCTAGATCATGAAAGCAGCATGAAAAATAATGTATTGTATTGTATCTTATTACAGGTCTCCTCCCAGCATTGGATGAACTTCGGATCCCCCTGATAAAGCATTTCACCCGATAAACAGCCTCATACTTTAGGGGGCAACTGTTATAGACATTTTTGTGCCTTACAGCATTGAGCATGAAATGTCCATAATCTAAGGGATCCAAAGTCCCTAAACATGTTGTTCCTACCCCTAGAGGAACAAGGCTAACAAACCACAGCAATTCACAGAAGTTCTCCACCTGAAACTGCTCAAAAACAAGTCAATTCAGGATCATTTCAGTGGCTACACTAGCTGTTTGCACTGAATGTCAAAGCCAACACTGGCTACCTGCGTTGAATGTCAACTGGAACAAAGGCTACCTGCGCTGAATGAGAGTGGACAAGTGGCAGGCTCATTTCTCAAGGTGTCAAAACCCAGGAAGCTTCCAAAATGACACTTGCCTCAGGGAATTCGACTGGTGATGAGTAAGAGGTTCCAAATCTCCAAGTAGAAGCAAGAACCTCCAAGTGGACTCAAGAACTGACAGAGGGAGAGGACACTAGTCAGATCTCAAGCTGACTCATCCTCTCTCCAAACATCTATATATGGATCTCTCCTCCATGAGATCTAGAGGATGGAATTTTGTTATTGCAAAGAATTGTTGTTGGTTTGAGACTGGAATCATTGGGTGCTTAATGCTTTGAAGGGGCTGAAGATAGGAATTCCATTTGCTGGGAAGGAGATGCTGGATTGGAGCCCTCTGGGTTGTATCTCTTCTTGAACCTTGTTATTCATCAATAAAGCTATCTTGGTTTCTCCTATATGCTGATGTATTTTGATGTGTGAATGTATTAGTGTATTTGGTTTATTTCTAATCCTAAACTAGTTATGAATGTGAATATCTGTCTTTGTGTAGTGTTCTTTTCTTGTCGCAAGTAGCTGTTCTCTTGTGATCTTGCAGGAAGTTGAAGCTGGATAAGCAAGAAGGCAAGTAGCTGTGAACACCCAAAGAGAAGAGAGACCGGATCGAGGGACAAACGGAAGACACCGGTAAGTCTATTGATCTCTCTTCTTTCACATTTCATAAAGGAAGAAACCAGTATAGCTGTACTCGTTTGTTGCTAAGGCACTGTCACACCTTAGGTGGATAGGATCGTCCTGCATAGGCATTTTTCCCCACAACATTTCTGCCTTCACAAAGTTCTGTATCCTTATATGGTCCACTAATGCAACTCTAATAAAATGGCTCTTAGAGCTTCGTGAAGGTCTATGGTAAGACATTATAGACCCAAAAGAAGCAGACCATCCACTTTCGTGCACTAAAGAGTGATCCTAGATCTGCCTTCGTGCAGATCTACCCGATTCCACAGAAATCATAATAGATTTAACCTTTATCTTTGCGAAAATAGATTATTACTTAGTTCCTGCATATACATTAAAGATTCAATAGATTCGCACAGCAATTATACTTCATTTCATAGAAAACAGATCATTAAGCCATTAAGCCATAATACATAACTTGAATAGAATTAAGAATAAAACACAAAGGAAAGTTAATTGTTCTAAAATCAGTCTTTATTATATTCAACTTTCAACTTTATAGACTCTTCCACCCTGCGCACCCAGCTACAGGGGCCCGTGCACTCAACTGCAAACTTGCCAAGGTATCCGTGCACTCAGCTGCATGATCCTTACCCTTTCACCTAAGTACAGGAAATAGAGCTTTCCTCCCTTAGTGCTTGCCCAAAACAATAATATTCTGTCTTAGATACATTTTCTAGACTCTTTATGACTCAAATACATATAGAAATTTGCTTACAATACCATGGCCCGCAGCCTATGGGTGAGTCTCAAAACTGACCTATTACATACCCAAACAAGGGGTTAAAGCCCCTTTGACTCCTACTTAGTTGCACGCTCCGCTTCGACATTTCACGGAGACCACATTCTTTACAAAATTATTCTCAAAAATTGGTTAAACTAACCCAAAATTGACCCTGGGGACCCTATCCCAACATGATAGTTGTAGTATTATGTCTAATGACTATGAGTTGACTATGAATTATGATATGATTGCTAGTCTTGGTAAAGGTTGATTTCAAATTGATAGATATGATTGTCTTGATATTTTGAACATGTGTTTGGCACGTGTAATCAATGCAGGAAACATGCTTGGTATTATCATGATAATGTAATAATTGATGTGTTTATATAACTAACAGTTGGGTGATGTGACAATGCATAGTAAAAATCAATTGCAGTAAGGAAAAGGTCAAAGAAAGGAATTGGGCAAGAATTATTTTGGCTATGTTTGGAAACCCTAATTCCAAACGAATGAGTGCTTTGCATACAGGAAGTATTCTTAACCTTAATCTTGTCTGACATTATGTGGATATGTGCTAGATTCATGAACTTGTATTTGATAGGTATATTAGCTAGTCTCTAGTTATAGGTGGATTTGTCAAGGGAATTGGAGTCCCTTGAGAGATGGCGTGGATGTGTTCAGTTGCAAGCAACGTGCTTGGCACAACAAGGTAAGGTAACTAGTGTATTGTTATGTTTATTTAAGCACTGACAATTATGTGTTGATGGAAGTATGATGCAAGGGATTGCATGGAAAATAAATTGCCATGGAATATTTAAGAAGGATCAGGTTAAGATTTCCTTTGATGGCATTGAGAACCCTGGGGATTGAGTCATGATGTACGTTGTTAGTCTTGCACTTTTGGTCTTTTGGTGATTTGTTGTGCTTGATTTCGGTTTTGTTTACATCTTGACCATGGCCATGCCACTTTGTTTGTGGTGTCATATTGTTGTTGGTTTGCCATGGTTTTATTCTTGTTTGTTTCTTGTCTTGCCTTTTATGTTTGGGGTTTGGGGAATTGGTTGGGAAAGAGGAAAGTTAATGGAGCTCGGGGAGAGCTAAATGAAACCTAATAGGTGATGTAAGTTCTAGATGAAGCTCAGTGCATATATAAGGGAAGCTGAAGGAAAGTGTATAACAACTAGTTTGATAGGTTGGGTCCATTGGTGTAAATGGAAGATGGCGAGCTTGTCATGAGAAAAGTAATGAGGAAAGGTAAAGTAAATAGATTTGAGGCATCATATGCCTTATCTACATTGGTATTTGTTGATTTTGACATTGTACATGCATTGCACGGATAAAGGAAGTTCTATTAACCTTGACCTTATGATATGTGGTAATTATGTTGTGCTCGTGATTGTGTCGATGTATATATATGTATACATGTATGTATGTATTTATTTATGCCATGTCTAACAGGGTCATCATGGATCATGGTTATTAATGTTAATATTTATATTTATATATATGTATGTGTGTATGTATGTTGTTGTTTGACAGGGTTACCATGGATCTTTCTTGTGGAGGAATGATTTCTTAGGCAGGTGAATGGTATGAAGAGGTCCCTAGTTTATCAAGAATCAAGAGGGAAGAGTAGTCATGACAAATATATGAGGTCAGTATCATGTGGATATGAATTGATATTCTATGCTTGTATTATGCCTATGTTTATGTTATGACAGGTAACGCTAAAGGACACATCAGCTGAATGAAAACAATGTGCTTTGCGGAATGCTAAGATGAGCATGGATTGTGGAGAAACATTTGAAGCAAGGTTTCCTGGTAGATACAATGTGGTTTTGGATCTGTGGTACTATTGTTGTGCATATATTTTATATGTTGTAGATGTTGCATCTGTGATGTTGTGCGCATGTGGTGGTGTATATATATAGTTTGGGTACATGTTGTTATGCAATGCTATGTACAGGGTGGTATAGATAGTGTTGTGTGAATATTGCACATGCAGTGTTGGGCATAGATGGTGCTATGTACATGTTGGATATGTGCATTGTGTGCATATGGTGTTGTGAGCATGTTGGATATGTAGTGTTGTATATAGATGATGTTATGTACATGTTGAATATGCAGTGCTATGTACATGTAGTTTTGCATGCATGTTGTACATGTGGTGCTATGTACATATGGTGTTGTGTGCACGATTGTAAAAGTGGTGCTCTGAGCATGTGGTTTTGTGTACATGTTATACATATGGTGTTGTGTGCAGGTGGTGCTATGTACATGTCGTGCATATGGTAATGTGTACATGTGGTGCCATGTACATGTCATGCATGTGGCGTTGTGTACATCTAGCATTGTGTACATGTTGTACAGGTGATAAAATGTACATGTGTCATTGTGTATATGTGGTGCTGTGTACATGTGATGTAGTGTACACATTATGCAAGTGTGTATAGGTGATAGTGTGTACAAGTTGTACATGTGGTACTAGTGTACATGCAGTATTATGTGCATGTCGTACATGTTGTGTTGTGTACATGTGGTATTATGTATGTGCATGGTGTAATCATGGTATCATAAAATGTGTATTCGTTGTTTTGTACTCTGTGTAAGTATATGTATTGTGTCGTACATCGAATGTAGGAGTATGTATTGTGTTGTGTTGTATACTAGGTGTAGGTGTATGTGTGGTATGTCAGGTGTACGTGCATGTATTACATGGTGTTGTATGTCGTGTGTGGTCATATGTGTGTGATGCACACTAAGTGTATGTGCACATGGTTGAGGAGAAGGCACTGGGTGTTTATCGGGTGTGGCAACCGATCTAGAGTGCATACAAAATAAAGACAAACGTAGAAGCTAAGGATTGATTAAAAGATAAGTATCAGTATTTTATTTCAATTTTATTATGCGTGTGAATTATGGTTCTGGTTTATTATGGTTACATGTGATTTAAGATTTTGATCTATGATGGTTTTGTTTTGAGCTAACCTAATGTGATATATTTATACATGATGATTTGGTCAAAATTCTAGTTTGACTTGTTGTGACAGGAAGTAAACAGGATTGATAGTGTACCTTATTGACGAGCTACAAATGAGGTATGATTTGAAGTTATTTCAATTTATTTTAGTCTAATGGAAGATATGTGCTTGGTACATGAAGAACGGAGATACCCAGTTAAGTGGTTGAAATCGACTGCAAGCATTAGCAACAATGACAAAAGGAATTGGAACATGCAGCAATATGTTGGTAAAGCACTTCAGGAGCAAGGCCATTGTGGGACACTGGTACCCAATACTTTCCATTGATTTCCATGAGCATGTTATGGTCGATATGATGGTTTGAGGTAGGTACATGTCTTCGTTGTTTGACTTTCTGAAGCGAGGAAGCCTTGCCAAGGGATGGATTTCCCGGGATAAGGGATGCCAAGGAGCTTGAAAGGTGAGTGACTGCACAAAAGGGGTGATTGGATTTCCTGAGGAACTGTGTAGCAAAGAAGGGAAGGCAAGGGATATATTTGTTTTGGTCATTAGCATTGCCAGATGGAATCAAATTCACATTGGGAGTGTACCCTAGAACAATGAGACGGTAATTGTTCGCTAAGAGGACAAGTGTCATAGGATTATAGTGCTAAATATTGGATGCAATTTGATTGTAGCAGTGGATTTTGAACTTCCTCGGAAGGAGGTGAATCCTAGTATTACTTTAAGGGTGGAAGTGTGGGCCTCTGGATTCCCTTGTTGCGGATGCAGGCATCATATCCTTTTATTTGATGGTTTATCAAATGCGCATATGTGTATATGTGGTTATTGTAAATACCGTAATGAGCTATGTTATAAAGCTCGAGTAAGCATTATGGTTGTTATCTGGTCATTATGTCATGATGTTTTTCTTTTGAGAAGGTCATTCATTCTAAATACTGCAACAAGCTAAGTTATAAAGCTCCATGGGTAGTATGTTTTATTTTCAATGGTTTTGTTGAGGTCTTGGTGTGGTTTAATATCGAGGATGGTGATCCCCAAGGGGGAGGGTTCTGTAACAGCCCTGGTGAAAATTCCATGTAATAAGAGTTAATAAAGTCAAAATAAGCCCATGGTTAAGGGACACTTATTCCAAGATGAATGTTGGGAAAAATATATCCTAGTGGGCATCATTGGATGTGTTTATGGCTAAAGGAAATTGGAAAAGGCAAAGGAAAAAGCATTAAAAGGAAAACGTACATTTTTGGCACATTTATTTATAAAAATAAATGAAAATAGGAGAAAAGGGAGGTGAAAGGTCACAAGTTGCATGTGAGGAGGAAAATGAAGGAAAAGAATGGAAATTGAAGAAAATAGAGGCCTCATTGATAAAAATGCTTATGAGGATCAGTTGGCAAGCTTGGTCAGTGTAACCTTTTGTCAGTTCAGTTTTGGAGCTCTCTCATTATTCTCTCTCTCTCACTCTTGGAAACTTGGAGTTTTATTGGAGCACTCTAGCTTTGGAGCAAGGAAAGAAAAACAAGAAAATAGGAAGGAAGGAAAATAAAGAAAAGGGGAAGGAAGGAAAGAAAGGATCAAGAAAGGAAGAGTAGGAGCAAGCAACTTCAGCAGGAATACTTGTAGGTTATTGTATGTGTGATTTCCTAGCTGGTTTTGACATGCATGGCTTTGCATGTTGGTGTATGGTTCTCTTGTTGTCGGTGGCATGGTTTTTCCAAGTTATGACATTGGTTTTCAACCTAGCCTTTCCATTTTCAGATGCCATGGTGTGTTGGGATGTTTGTCTCGGTTTTGAGTGGTGGTATTGCTAGATGAATTTCAAAATATAGGACAAAGGTGGTCTCAAGTTTCATTCCCAATGTCTAGGAATCCATTGATCGGTTTTAGTGGGATACATGGTAAAGCTTAAGGGAGGAGTCTCAGTTAGGGCCTAGTGATCTGATGTGGATTGTGGTAAATCCTAAGGGGTTGGTCTCTTGGTTTAGGGCCTAGTGATCCATGAATGGATTGTGGTAAAGCCTAAGAGACAAGGAGATGGAAAATTCATCAGGGATAGTGATGGATTCCGAATGGAATTCCAAGTTTGGTTCGATTTTGTGATCGGAGCATCGGTTTTGGTGTGATCAAGGTTTGGTGAGGGTGGAGGTGGTTTAACCTCTAGATTCCATTGGTTTTTTTTGGATTGGTTTCTCCATGAGATCCCACATTCATGCTTGGAATATGGCATGGGGGTGATTGGCTAAAAGAAATATTTGGTTCAGCCATGTCTACGATCGGGTGGTACGTGGAAGTCTCGAACCTTGTCGGATTTGCCTATGGTTAATAAAGGATAAGTTCTGTCATTTTTTTACTTGTCTATATGTGGATTTAATGGTTGTTATCTCATTGTTATTTCCATGGTTTTATGGTGGTTATAAGCATGGTTAATTGACTAGTTCATGTCATGGTTACTTGATGTATTTACTTGTAATGATTAAAATGATGGATGCAAGACCTTATTGATTTCATAATAGTTCAAGGGAGAAGGTGGTGATCCTTCTTGTCATGTTTCATAAGAGTTTTCAGTCATTCATGTTATGTCTTGTATCCTAGACATGTGGATTACATTGATGCCAAGTGTTTGACAAAATGTCAATCCCGGTTGGGGATGGTAAGGCCTAGTCCTGAAGTTTATTTTTGGTTTATTAGTCTTATCATCATGTCTTTGATAGATTCTGTAAGTTACAACAAGTTCTAGGCAGTGGACAGGTTTTTGGGCTATGAAAGTGCCTTAAATTCCATGGATGATGGCACAGATCTGTTGGGAAATGTCCCTGGACACAGGCATGTAGGCCTGTGGGAGGGTCCAGAGCTCCCTAGATGCTGGCATGCCCATATAATGAGAGCTTCTAGAGGTCACTACATCTAAAAAGTAAGTGGGACCCAAGGGCAGGATGCCTAAGTGGCTGTGATGCCTCCTGGGAGTGTTGTTGTTGACGTGGAAGGTATGGTTGATGTGTTTTCGTCGATTCCATTTCCTTAAGGTCACCAACGAGGTTGAATCATATCATAGTATCCTCTCGTCGCATGTTTACCCTGGTTGGTCAGTTACTTGGGTAGATGTGGGAGGAGGGTGTTACATAGAACTTCAGTTCCAGTCTCATATCGAATGGGTAACCGAAATTACATTAAGAATGTGGTAGCTAAGGCATTGAAATTTTCAAACGATGCTCGTGGTAGTTCAATATAACATTTTTGTTCCATTCTACTGAAAGTGCACTCGAAAAGACGTAAAATGATAGAGTCATCATTGAGAGAGTTCAAAGAACACCACAAATGATAAGTCATAACGTGTGTAGATGGGTCTTCTCTAGGATTTTCATTGAATTTCGAAATATCACTAGGAAATTTGGCGGAAATAATCAGCCACAAATGAGAATGAGCAATGGATCATTGGTAAGCGGGGTCAGATATGGAAATTCAAGAGTTGCTATGAATGGCAACTACTTGTTGAGGTCTAGTGGAGGATACCCTAGGTAAGATGGGATAGAATAAGCAACAGGTATTTGCACTCTAGAATAGGGAGGATTTTGATAACTAGGATACACATAAACTTGTTGCCCAATTCTAGGATAACCTTTTAAAGGTTGAAACATTTGGGTTTGAATTTGTTGACTGTAAGGAATTTGAGGTATACCTTGATACAGTTGACACCATTTCCCTGTGGGATTTCTCCTCTTCCCAACATAAGGTTGGTTAGGTAGTTCCTGCACCATACCATATACATTCTGACCCACTTGAATTTGAGTAATAGGTTGAAAAAGTGATGAAATTTGTAAGATACCTTGAAGAGGTTGGGTACATAGGGCTTGAGAGACACCAAATACCAATAAAATAGGTTGAGTTAAAGATGCAACCTATGAAGGTTGGCTTACATTTAATTAAGCTTGAATAGGTTGGGGTATAGGTTGATGAATAGGAATTTGAGATATAAACAAAAATGGTTGAGATATTAGAAATGAATCCATGACCAAGCCATGGCAGCTAAACGCCTACAGACAGGCACGGCCATAAGCAAAGCAACCAAGCATTGGAGGCTTGCCAAAGCTACGGAAAACATAGCTGAGCTAGTTATGGGGATGAAAGGTCTAATCTTTCAAACAACCAGAAGAAAGGCGAATGGTCTTGCTGACCATCTGGCAAACTGTGGAGCAGACAACCCCAACATTGCCATTGACAGATGCTGGCGGGAGTTTGATGACCCAATCATAAAGGAAGCATGCATACAACTGGCAGCAAAAGATCTTATCCAGATCACCCAACCTTAATCGAGGACGGCACCTGGCCACAGTCTCGAAATCACGAGAAGATCGGCAAGAATTATCAACCTAAAGCCCTCAACGGGCTGATGGGACACAGGGGGCAGTGGAGCTCCTAGCGGCAGCAGCTCTTGGAGATTGGAGATCATAACGAATTAAGCGACGAGATCCAGTACATCAGACACCGTCCTCTCAGCACGCATGGAGAGGATCCGTATGGAAAGGTTTCATCACCATTAATGGCAATTCTAAGTGGAAGACGGTGGAACAAGGCCCGAAGGAACAACATCAGGCATGCTAGCATATGGGGCATACCTCCCTTCACGCGCCACCATCCCTTAAGAAGGTTTTCACCACACACTTGGCGCCCAGCTCGTCAGCCTTGCAGTTACATCATGAGCTCCAATTCTTCCAGGGACAGGCTCGCTTGTGCGACTCCTCAGATCACCCATCAGCATGGTACCACCACTCTCAGAGGCATTTACTCCAATCTCTTGAGGAAGCATCATTGCTTTCATTATAAAAACATGGGCAATTGCCCTGTTCTCCCCATTGTTCTTAGCGTTCGTGTTGAGAGTGGTTCCGCTTACAATTCTGGTTCAATTCGGGCAAGTCACAAGAGGTTCACCATGAAAGCGGGAAGTAGTCGCTGCGAGGCAGCTAATAGGGAACTTCAGGCAGCAAGAGGTGGCTACGAAACCAGGACTGCGACCAGGATCAAGCGCAAAATTGCAGAATTGGAGGCTCAGGCGAAGCTTGAGGAGGATGGCCGCTCGGATATGGAAATTGCTGCTGAGGTCAACTGGGTAACAGACCCCGGCACTCCCGCGAAGAGGGCCACACAATTTGTGCGTACCCAGGCGGAGAGCTGGCGCATGAAAACCTTAATTGCAAAGGTGCTGGAATCCGTCACAGAGGTAAATCTCACTACACAGGTTAATCTCACCACAGAACAGATGGCCAAGATTACAGACTACAATAGCTCCCTGGACAGCAAATTAACCGCGGTGAATGAATCGATCAAAACCCACAACCGTCTGCTTATGCTGCTCATCCAGCTTCTCAAAAATTCCATTAATACTGCTCCTGCGGCTCAGCCAGCCACTTCCAGTGCGAACCATGCTGCTCAGCCAGCTACTTCTGCAGCGTTTCAGCCTGCATCCCTGGAAGAACTGCAGGCGAAGGTCGACAGCCACGTCAGGAACAGCGGCTTGGACACCATCGCCCAGATGGGGAATTACCACTTCTAAGGTCTTCATGTTAGCTCTTTTTCCGACTCGGGTTCTTGCTTCTCTGTTATCTTTTCACTCTGTTATCTCGGCTTTAGTTTGTGTCTGTTGCTCGGTTGTTACTTCTACTATCTACTCACGGTAGTTCCTGTGGTTTAGCAATGTTTTGTTCTGTCCATCGCCACCCTGCGTGGTGTGCTTCGTTTTGGTTTATCTGTAACACTTCTTCTGAGCAGGCGATTAGCCCAGGAATATTGTACATCCCTGCTCACACTGCTTCGGCAGGTTTTTGTATTATACTTGTTATATAATATAATCTTCTCACTTACACAAAAAAAAGAATCCATGACCAAGCCATGTTGTACGTGCAATGTAGGTTTCCAAACATTGACAACCATTCCTCAATGTGGAGGACTCAAATAAGGCTAAGAACTAACTTGTGATATTCGATGAGGAGATGGAAATAATCCCCCAATAGGTTTCCTCGCTGGAAAAAATAGGAGGGGAATATGGAGGAAACTTCCCCCTAAGAGGATGGTTCCAAATAAGATGTGGATTAAGTTGTTGTAAGTGTCCATACCCACTGGCATAAGGACTAGTCTACTGTCGAATTGTAGGTGTAGATGGAGGAGAAAGAGAAGAATGTGTAGCACTCATAAAAAAGGTGCCAAATAGAATTACATAAGTGGATGACATGGGAGAAGTCCATGGACTGGATGCTGTATCAGAAAACGTACTAGAAAATGATTGGTAACTAGGTAGGATGGACAGGCCACCATAAAAATGTGTCTTTGGAAATGCTACAAACATAGATGGAGTTGTAACATGGGTTTTCTCAATCATAGTAGTAGATACAGGCTGAGAAACCATAGAAGATTCGGTCATGGTTAGCTATCCCAAAGAGGATTTTTGAGGGAAACTAAAGGGTGAGTTAAAAGGAAATGAACTAGAAAAAGGAGCTTGTGATGGAGTATGAGGAGAAGAAAAAGGGTGGGCTTGATAAAAATGATTGCCTCTTAAATGGATAGGAGAGGAGAGTCGAGGTTGTTCCTGAGGAATCCCTTTAACACTCGTAAGACTAGGTGGGAGTGGTTCACCATTGGGTCCAAGATATATAGGTTATGGTTGGGTCAGAGACAAAGGAAGAGAAGAAGAAGGTCCTAGAGTAGCAAGTGTAGATAACTAAGGTGACTCAAGTTGTATAACCTTAGGTTCTGTTGTCTTTGATTCAGTATAGTCATGTTCTATAACCTCAAGAAATGAAATTTCAGGTGCTTTTGTTGCAACTATGTCAGACTCACCAGCAAATGAAGAAGTGATCTCAGGTTCAGTACTCATAGGAAAGGATGATTTTGGTGGATCTATTTTAGGTGGAGGACCAAAAAGTAGTGTCTCCTGAAGTACTAGATTCGATAGTCCATGTCTTTTGTTCTTCTAACGATGGCCAGGAGTTGCCTCGGGTGGAAGAGGAGGCTTATTTTTCATTCTACATGAACGACAGAGGGTAAGGTATTGTTTTTCCATGTTGGTTTAATAAATTTTAAAAAATTACGAACAAAAATAAATCAAAAAGGGTAATCTAGGCATAAAGGTTTATCAAGCAACTGTGAACTGCAATATACCACCTTTGAGAATCAAGGATTTATGTTCAGGTAGACAATCTTCGTGAATGTTGTGTTCGGTGCATCACAGTATACAAGGTGACTGAATCAGACACCTATGGTGAGGATGGAAACCTATGGTGGACTTTCAAAATATACTCGGTGGTACGTGGAATTATAGTCCATGTTAGTGTTATCTAATCTGTAACCGTACGATGAGAATGTTCCCATATACTTTTCATGCGTGGAGTGCCATCCGACATACTCGAAGGTACGAGGAGAACGATCCGATAGACTTATGTATCTGGAATGACATATCACCCCCAGAATGCAACGCTGGAAAAAAATGACATCTCCTATCTTTATAGACGCTGGAACACATCTCTAGCCTAGACCTCCAGATGTTTGCATTATTGTTTCAAATGCTCCTTAAGATTGATTCAATAAATTTTAAAGTTTATCTTGAATTATGTTTCAATTTTCAAGGATCATCACAAATTTCACCTGAATATCCTAAAGATGTAATCTAGCATGACAAAATGAAATTTTCTTTTCAGTGAAAATCTACATACAGGAGGGAAGAGAACAAAAAGTAATGCAGCATACAAGATGCAACAAACAAAATTTGTTAAGTTAATCCCCCTAATGCAACTGTTCCAATTTCCAATTTCACATATAAAACCCTAAATGCAACACAAAAAGCAAAATGATGATATGTTTATTTTCGATCCACTAATTTTCAAATGAAATGAAAACTAATATGCTTTCTAAATCATTGATAAAAGAAACTATATAGAATCATTATTGTATTATTAATTCTTTCAAACAATCAATGATTCAGCAAAATTTTGCTAATGACCCAACTAACAAGAACAAAGCACAATCCAAACAAATTCTTAGCAAAGGCTATAAAAACCAAAAGAAAACAAAGTGAAGGATTTTCATAGACCAAGAAATACTCAAGGACAGAAGGAAAAACAACTGGAAACAATCAAATTAGAGATCAAGGCACAAAAGGAAGATTTTTGCATCTAATAGGGGCCAACGCAAGTGCAGAAAGGGCACTAGTTCTCTCCAGCGCATGTGTAACAAAGGCTAGGTGCACTGCAACCCTCTGTCTCCATACCAAGGGGAGTGTTTATGAATATTTGACCAAATTATAACACAAAAAATAAATCCAAGCTCAGAGAAGGGTCTTCCTAGGGTGAATCCAAGTCTGAGTGAGGCAATGAAGGTCTGTTAAAGAGGTGAAACAAGTGCTGAGGTCATGGAAACCACTAAGGGAAAGAAACAATCCACATTGGAGTCACCAATTTGTTATGCATAATTTACAATTGCGGACAAAAGCATATTCCCTAGACCTAATGTACTGGTCTAGAACAACAAAAATCATAGAATATAGAGTTTCCCTGAGAGGAATTGAAGAATGGAAAGAGGCTTATCTGGAATCCGTAGCAAACTTTACTTTCCTCCCAGCTTGTTAGCTCCAATTCTCTGATTTCTATAACTAGAACCTACACATATAAAAAAAATCCAAGGATCTACAATATATACACAGCATAATTCGATTACTTTATTCAATGAATTAATGAGGCATTTAAATACATAAATGTATACATGACACAACACATATATGAAAACAATATACTCTTTGTATTAATAGAAATAGGAGAGAGTTTACAACCAATAATATTATCTGATCTTGTAGAGATATTCCCAAGTTGACTTGTCATTCATTGTGACAAAGCACACCTCAATGTCAACCTAATGCATAAACATGATGACTCTCTTAGATTCAAGGCAACAACATGAGGGTATGATCAGTCTCTAAAATCTAGCCCTGCTATTGTATGGAAGTAAATTTATAGGAGAGGGATGGTAGTTTAGGATTTAGCATAATAAGATTGAGATCCACTTATGATGGGAGGATGACCTCAAGGGGTAAGAGGTGAAGTATTATCCTTTTGTGGCTTGAAACCTTTTGAATAGCTTTGGAGAAGGAATTTGAGATGACCAATATTGGTCACATGAAAATTTTTCTTGGAATATAATTTGAACAATCTGAAAATGGAATCCCCATCTGCCAAAGAAATTATGCTAGAGACATTTGACAAGGTTCAGGATGAGTAAATGCAAGCTAGCAAATACACCAGTTGTCCCAAGAACCAAGCTAAGGAAATACAAAAATAGTCCAACAATTTTCAATTCCACTCTGTACAAGAAACTAGTAAGAAACCTAATCTATCTCATAGTAATGAGGCATGAAATAATGTATTTAGTTAGAGTTATATACATTTTATGGAGTCACCAAAAGAAACCCATTGGAAAGAAAGAATAAGGTTTTAAGACCTATTTTGCAGGAACAATACAATATGGAATTTTGTACACAAATTCCAAATATAGTCATCGTGTTGGTTACATAGATAGTGATTTTGCAGAAAGTATTGATGACAAAAGGAGTACCTTTGGATATGCATTTCACCTAGGTACAAGACTAATTTCATGGGCGTCTAAGAAGTAGCCCATTATACACATTTCATTCGCACAAGCAAAGTATGAAATAGAAACAAGAACAACATGCCAAGAATAGTTAATCCTTTGCAATAGAGACCCAACACCACCAAGTTAGCCTGCACAACTTGCTTCGAATAAGTAGCTTCATCAAGGTACGATGCAACCAACAATGATCTTTTTGGTTTGCATGCTATCTAGTTAACATGTTTTATGCTCTAAGTTGATATATATTTCATGGATTTGATGTCAATATTTTATAATGAAAACACTTGCTATTTCAAGCACAATAACCTTATTTTGATGAACTCATGATTGAGCCCCAGTTATTGCCTCTAGTATGGTTTCCAAACTAGGGGATTAAGGCTAATTGTGGTGTCATCCAAGCATATGTATTGTATATATTTTCTTGGTTAATATAAGATTAAGTGTTTAAATATATATATATATATATATATATATAGATATATATATATATATATATATATATATATATATATATATATATATATATATATATATATATATATATATATATATATATATATATATATATATATATATACACTAAAACAATAATAAGAATTCAATTATGTTTATGAATATGATTTTTTTAATTAAATTGAAAAGTGAAAAAATGACAACCTTCTTTCTTAATTTATTTTGGACTATTATTAAAAATATTTTATAAAAAAATAAATCTCTAATATTTACCCAATAATTACTCCTGAGAATAAAATTAAAACTATGAAAACCATATTCTAAAATAAATACACTTATCAACAATTGAAATTTTATATTAAAAATGAATAGAACCATGTTGTAGATAATAATAATAATAATTAAATGATATTCGTCACAAGTTGTAACATAATCAACGTTGCCTTTTCATTTTGTTAAATGAATGAAAATAAAAGGTGTCGTCTATCGAGGCCACAATTTTGTCTGGAAAATCATTTTTCACTTTGCAAAAACCCCAACCATAAGAGTGTTTAATTTTACTTTTTTTTACGGTGGAAATGGATTCAGCACCATTAAAAACCCGTAGGGCACCCAAAATCCTAAAGCTTGACAACTTTAACCTAGATTTCCCAAAATTTCTAACAGATTTTTTATCAAAATCTTGCCGGAATATCCACTATTTTCGAAGCAAAATTGTGGCCTCGTTAGATTACTCTAAAATAAAATAATATTAAAAAAAGAAAAGAGAAAAAATAGTAATATCCAATTGGCTCATTCTCTTTTTCATCTTCGCTCATTGCAATGTGCCTTCTCATGCATGAGATTGTGAGAATACTAGTAGCTAATTTGCCTTATCGTGCATGAGATTGTGAGAATACTAGTAGCTAGTTTGATGTGAGACACTTACTAGGTCGATATTAAAATAATATGTTTGTAACACCCTTACAAAATGCCACTCAAAGGGGCTGCAATATTCTAGGTAGGCCACTCAAAGGGGTTGCATATCAAATAGATTCAACCATCCGAATTTGATTCTGATGGATGTAGGGAAAATTGATCCTTTTAAAAATATTCCCTAAAGGAATGGATTCTTCCTATCATGGTATTTGAATCCATGATAAATTACCATGCCTCCAAAATTACATAAAGTCTTTTGTTTATATTTTGCAGCAACATAATTTGTAGTTCTCATCAACAAATTAATAGATTTTTGGAATTTGGAATTTGGAATTTGATATGGATGTTTCTTTGGGGAATTCATCTAGTCCCATCATGGACAAAAGCTCTACAAACAAGGGCCTAGGACTAGCTTCAATCTCACTTATTATTTTCCTTCATTTAGCATTTTATAATGCTTGTTCAGTTATTAACTGAGCCAATGTATCACTTGTAGGTTGGTTAAATTTAAGAACCCCTAAAGGCATTAAACCTTTAATCTCAAAATTCAAATTCCATTTTCCCATAACCTTATTGTCCTTTAAAACATTCTCCCAGTTTGCAAGTTCTTGGCCTCTTTATCATAATTGGCATGGTCTAGTGTTAAATATTATTCCCTAAAAATCATTGTCATTGGCCCAAGTAAGCACTTCATTTAGGTCACAACTTCCATACCTATTGTATTTATCTTCAATTCCCATGAATTATTCTCACCTATGTTCCTTTTCCTCATGGAAGCACGGGTGATTTTATGTGTTATTTCAAACCACCATTGAGAGAGGTCTCCATCATATCCATTAGTCATCACTACCACATTGTAGGAATTTACAGGGTAAGTTCCTCAGACAGAACACCAAAGGACACCGCTCACAAACAGATCACAGATCAATACACCAGTATTTTGACGTGGTTAAAACCCTCAAAGAGGGAAACAGTCCACGGCCTGAGCCAACGCAGCCACTTCAGGCAATTTATTAATAAAAGAATGAAAAATTACATATGCTTCTCTCATAGACGGATTACCCTACAAATGACCCTCCATGCGCTTTAAATAGAAATCATGAACCAATCGGGTGTTAAGCCATGGATCAAGTGTCGGTAATACTGAGGAGAGAATGAACCATCGAATCACTACATATCGTGACCGTCAGATTGTAAGTTACAAAATGTACATAGTAAAGAAACACACTTTACCTAACTCTATACCTAACTCTATACTAGACCAAGTTGTACTTAACTATTTCCTATGTGTCGGAATATCCTAACATCCCCCCTTAAGAACAACTTGGGATAGGATTGAAGGATTTACAAATATGACACAATAGGAGAAGGAAGGAGTCACTAGAGCCTATCCCCCCTTAGTGACAACTTCTTGAACTCCAACCATAAATCAAAGTTTAGTGAACTTCACCTCTGTGAGAGCCTTTGTAAAGATGTCTACAACTTGATCATCTGTTGAACAATATTGCACTTCAAGAACATGGTCATGAATTAGCTTTCTGATGAAGTGCATGTGCAGTTCAATGTGTTTGTTGCGCTGATGTTGGACTGGATCTTTGCATAGCTGAATGGAACTTTGATTATCACACCAAATTGTAGTCGGATGCTGCTGCTGAAAGCTAAACTCTGACAGGATCTGACGAAGCCACAAGGCTTCCTTACTAGCTTCTACAGCACCACGATATTCTGCTTCTGCTGAAGAAAGAGAAATGGCACCTTGTTTCTTGCAAGCTCATGTAATAGGTCTTGAACCAAGAGTGAACACATAAACTGCAGTAGACTTCCGATCATCAGGGTCACCATCCCAATCAGAATCAGTGAAACCAACCAATAGAGGATATGCTTCGGCACTGTAATGAATCCCAAACTGAACTATACCTCGAACATAACGAAGTATTCTTTTAGCTGCTTTCCAATGACTTTCACGTGGGTTTTGCATAAACCGAGCAACAAGGCCAACAGCAAAGGAAAGGTCAGGACGAGTATGGGTTAGATACAAAAGTTTTCCTAAAAGTTGACGTTATAAGGTAGCATCAACTTTAGGAGAAGTACAAGTGACTGAAAGTTTGACTCCAGACTGAAAGGGAGAAGGGGCTGGCTTACAGTCTTCCATGTGAAAGTGGTGTAGAATATCACAGGCATACTTGGACTGAGAAAGGGAAATACCTTCCTTGGATTGCAAGACGTGAAGACCGAGAAAATAATGTAAGTGTCCTAAGTCTGTCATTTCAAACTTCCGTTTAAGGCTAGACTTCACATGGTTTATAAGGTTGGGATCACTACCAGTCAGGATAAGATCATCAACATAAAGAACAAGAATGATAAGAGACTTGCCCACTTTCTTGGTGTAGACAGTATTGTCAGAATGACACCTAGAGAAGCTAGATTCTAAAAGAAAGTTATCCATTTTGGCATACCAAGCTCGAGGAGCTTGCTTGAGACCATAAAGGGATTTCTTAAGCCGACATACAAGGCTGGAGTCTATTTGTATAAAGCCAATAGGTTGTTCCATATAGATTTCTTCATGCAAGTCCCCATGCAAGAAGGCGGATTTAACATCCATCTGATGGACTTCCCATTTGAAAGAGGAAGCAAGGGAAAGAACAAGGCGGATAGAGTTCATTTTGGCAATAGGGGAGAAGGTTTTAGTGTAGTCAATGCCTTCAACTTGTGAAAAACCCTTAGCAAAAAGACGAGCTTTATGTTTATCAACTTTCCCATCTGGTCCATACTTGGTTCTGTAAACCCATTTGCATCTATCAAGTTTTCGTCCCTTTGGTAGAGGAACAAGATCACATGTATCATTTGCCAATAATGAATGATATTCTTCATTCATAGCTGCTTCCCAATCTGGATGGCCTGAAGCTTCTGTAAAGGTGTCAGGATCATAATTCACTGAAGCTTGAGCCAGTAAAGAAGAGGCTCTCTCGAACTGAGAACGTGTACATCGCTGATCTGTAGGATCACCAGCAAGATCACCTGCTGCATCTCGGGTAGAACGGACCCATTTTGGAAGCTGAGGAGCTGAAGGAGGATCCTGAGAAGGTGGGGGAGGATTTTCATCCTCGCTTTCATCATCTGAAGAAGAAATATTTTCAAAAGTAGAAGAGATAGGGAGAGGTGGCACATCCGCCGAACTAGGCTCGCAGGCCGATATATTTTCATCAAACTTTACATATATTCTAATGATAACATTTTTGGACTTAAGTGGAATAAGTCTATATCCTTTGACATCTTCAGAATATCCAACAAAAATACATTTTTCACTCTTTGGTTCTAAAGCTTTATGCTTCTCATCTGGAATATGGGCCCATGCTTCACTTCCAAAAACACGAAAGTTACTTACATCTAGTTTGTTTGAGCTCCATGCTTCTTCTGTAGTGATATTCTTTAAAACCTTAGTAGGAGTGCGATTTATTATGTAATTTTCACAGCTAATTGCTTCTACCCAATAAATAAGACTAAGTCCTTTAGATTGAAGCATACAATTAGCCATTTCCTTTAAGGTGTGATTCTTCCTTTCAGCTACACCATTTTGTTGTGGAGTATATGGAACAATATGTTGCATTTGAATTACATTCTCAGTGCAAAAGTTGATGAATGTGTTTTTAACATATTCTCCGCCATTATCAGATCTTAGCTTAAGAATTTGATGTCCAAATTGCTTTTCAACAAAGGCCTTAAAGGCCAAGAACATGTTAAATACTTCACTCTTGAGTTTTAAGAAGTATACCCAAGTGCGTCTGGAGAAATCATCAATGAAAGTTAAGAAATACTTGTAGCCAGAGAATGAAGCAACTGGAAGTGGACCACATAAATCACTATGCACGAGCTGTAAAGGGGCTGAGGCGTGCCAAGAGGCATGTTTTTCAAAACTGTCCCGATGATGTTTTCTGAGTACACATCCGAAACAAACACCATCTCTGCAAGATACCATTGGAAGACTTGTCACCATATTTCTTTACATAGATTCTGAAGAGAGCGATAGTTTAAGTGACCAAATCGCTCATGCCAAAGTTTGCTCACTTCACCATTATGAGCAAAAAATACTGAGGGAATATTTGATGACCCAAAGTTGTGAAACTTATACAACCTTGTAGAATCATCAGCAATGCCAGTAGCTAAAATCTGTCTAGGATCTCTTAGGTCCTTAATTACAACATCGTGAGGTGAAAATTCAACGATTTTACCTTCACCTGAATGGGTTATCTGATATACAGATAGAAGGTTGCAGGATAAGGTTGGAAAACATAATACATCATTAAACTGACCATTGTCTAGATGAACAGTTCCAGTCCCTACAACACTAAGAGATCTATCATCACCAACATATATATTTTTGGTGTTACAATCATTTAAATAAGAAAACATGGCTTTGTTTTTGGCCATGTGATAAGAAGCTCCAGAATCAATGAGCCACTCATGAGAATGAGAAGAAGAAGATACATTTAGTGCATAGCCAGACCGAGATGCTTGACAACCACATGCAGAAAGTGTCATTCCTGAAGATGAAGTTGAAGTTGAAGATTGCTCCAAATGGATGTTATGCTTCTTCATTGCTGCTTCCAAGGCTTCCATCTTTTTAAGCATTTGGATTCTAAGTGGCCATCGTGATTACAAAAGTTGCAATGTATATCAGTGTACCAGTGGAAAGATCTCGAAAAATTAGGCCGTTTAAAAAAAAAAGGTTTTGAAAACGGCTTCCGGATGAAGAAGTTATGGCTTTTTGAAAAAAAAATTGATGAAGTCGCCGACGAAGTGCGGGAATGTGCGGAAATGAAAAAATCCGCCCCCACAAAATGGAGACTTGAACCCAAGACCTCTACTCTCATAAATTAGCTTTGCACCAAGTGAGCTATACAAAAAGTATAAGAGAGAGAGAGAGGGGGGGGGGTTGATGCTTTGGGTTGCGTGCTTGCTTTGAGAAAGCTCTTTTTCCCTACAAAACAAAAAACACAAAACCCAACACGGACATGCAAAAAATGAACCTTACGGCTCGAAGTTAGCTTTAACCGGAAACTAAATATTTTCAAAAACGAACCTTGCGGCTCGAAGTTAGCTTTAGCAGGAAACTAAATATTTTCCTCAATGTTTCTGATTTTCCGAGATCACACTAAGGCATAGCGGAAAAGAGCATACGCATGAGAAAAATCCTTCCTTTCTGTTTCTGATTTGCCCAGATCGCACAGAGTCACAGGGCAAAGAGCATACGCAGAAATGAAAGTTATAGATCCGATAATAAAAAAAGCTAAATAAACCGAAACCAAAATAAACATGTAAAGTTCCTCAGACAGAACACCAAAGGACATTGCTCACAAACAGAGAGAAAATAACTGTAAACTGCAAATAAACACTGTATACCTCCAGATCTTAAAAATGACGCAGCTAGGGCTACTAGAATCCTTTCCGCGTGAAACAAAAGGGATTCCTCACTGGAACAGATGCTCCCAACACAACAGAGCAGTCCTCTCGGCTCGAAAGCAGTCAGAAATAGTAGATCTAGGAAACGACAGTCGGATGCAGTTCTACCGGCTTCAGATTTGGATCACCAATGGACGCGGCCCTCAAATAGCTCTAATACCATGTAGGAATTTACAGGGTAAGTTCCTCAGACAGAACACCAAAGGACACCGCTCACAAACAGATCACAGATCAATACACCAGTATTTTGACGTGGTTAAAACCCTCAAAGAGGGAAACAGTCCACAGCCTGAGCCAACGCGGCCACTTCAGGCAATTTATTAATAAAAGAATGAAAATTTACATATTCTTCTCTCATAGACGGATTACCCTACAAATGACCCTCCATGCGCTTTAAATAGAAATCATGGACCAATCGGGTGTTAAGCCATAGATCAAGTGTCGGTAATACCGAGGAGAGAATGAACCGTCGGATCACTACATATCGTGACCGTCGGATTGTAAGTTACAAAATGTACATAGTAAAGAAACACACTTTACCTAACTCTATACTAGACCAAGTTGTACTTAACTATTTCCTATGTGTCGGAATATCCTAACATCCCCCCTTAAGAACAAGTTGGGATAGGATTGAAGGATTTACAAATATGACACAATAGGAGAAGGAAGGAGGCACTAGAGCCTATACACATCCCTCAATAGGCTTCCATTGTTCCGCAGTAATTATATGATTTTTAAGACTAGGAAAAGAATTTTTGTGAGAATGATGAATAGAACAAATCATCAGTGCTAGTCATAGATTTACCCCTTTGTTTATATCAAGGCTAATTTACTTCCTCTTGGAGAGGGATATTTCTTGTAAGAGTATTTGAACTCATATATATGTTTGTATCATCCTGGGTAACATTCTCATTCTAGGAAATAACTTTTGTAGTCAATGACATCCTGACATCCATGAGTGCATTTCCATTGTCACCTACTTCATTTATTACTTTTTGACCTGGTAAACATAGTGTACTAAGCCTCCTTCATGTGAAAAGAATCAAAATATCCATCCATTTCAAATAAGTTAGATTAATTTCTCACTAAAACATCAAGAATTTTGAAACACATGGGAATAAATTTTTATTTCTTCTTTTTATCAAAGAAAATAGACCATACTTTGTATTTTCTACACAATTCAGCAATGATAAATATATGACATATGAAATGTGGAATAAGGGATGCTTTCCCTTCACGACCAATAAGTTTTATGTATGTGAATTTATCCTCAAATACGTATAACCATTTTCCATCAATAAATTGTATAGCTACATTTGTTAGCCTATTTTCCTCCATCCCTATAAGCATGCATATAAACTTACTAACAAAGCAATCTTGAATCTGATAAAAATGATACAGTGCATTATATCTCCATTATATAGGTTACCAACAATGAATTGGGTGTTCATTGAAAATAGCATTGCCACTTAGCAACAATCCTTCAATTTGTGTATAGTAACTAGAGCAAACATAAGATAAGAGGTCATAGAGAACCTCCTAGTCTAGACAAAGTTTTTAAATTTATTAGGCTCCAAAAACAATATCTAGTCATATTGAGGAAGTAAGAATATACAATACATACCTAAGGACATAGGAAATTGAGTATTGACAAAAAAGGCGCACAAAGAGCCACACAAACTCTCTATATGGATCAAATAGCATGGATATATTAATCTAGTTGGGTTTAGTTGACACAACAAGGGGTTGAGCTAGAAAATCCTAATCAAATTTTCTCTCCCACCATGATCATCTAAAAAAGAAATTGTATCAAAGAGCCTAAGGAATATTTTCAGTGCTAGATGTTGCAACATCCTTCAATAAATATTTAGAGTCAAGGAGACAAAAGTCTTTCAACTTTCCTTTAGCTCAACCAATTTATTCTTGGAATTGTATCTACTGGCACACCATAATACCAGCTCTTTGAAATCAAATTCTTTGGGAATGTGTTGCTCCTCTGAGATGATAATGGTCAATTGATCATGCTAGAGCATCTAAGATATTTGTTTTAGGGGTTTTGGTTTTGGTTTTTATCGAGGACCAATACATAGAAAAAACTGTAAGAATGATGTATTAACTCTTTTAGGTTGTACTAATAGATAATCAAAGGGCTTCTATTTAACTTCACACAATGATTTGAATTTATAAGGTGAGTAGAAATAATAGTAAGGAGATATGATTAATATAGATTTCAGACAGAAAGATAAATTATCATAATTGGGAAAACCTTTGTCCAATGTTCAAAAGTTAAACAAACTATGCTTAAAATTACGTAAGACTCTGACAATTTTATGATTTAGAGGGAGCATTTCACACAGACAGTCCATATCTCAGTCTCTTTATGATAATAACTTCTGTTAGTGTCATTCTTTGAAGCCTTCCACCAACGATCAAACATGCTCTTACAAAGTGGTCTTAGGGTGTCAAAGTCAAATTTTTTCATTTCAGTGAGTCTTCAAGTAAAATTTGGTCACTAGGTATTAGGTCTAGGATTTGCTTTCACTCCTTCCAAATTTTTCCAAATGTCGGTCCATGTCACCATTTGGTTGAGTGTACCATCATTCAAAAAGTTGACATCATCAAGTGCTTTACTTGTGAAGGTAGGTTCTCTCGACTTTATGCCTACCACATTAGACTGTTGATGCATTTCACTAGGGTGAGAATGATGAATATCCCCTACTTCATGTTCAGAAACATTGAGAAGATGGCACTTATTGTAAAGAAGAAACCATATCCCCAGCAGTTAACTAGCATTTACCACTACTCTTTGATTAAAATCATTGTTTTACATCAGCTAAACCTTCTTAACATGCCATGGGAGACTTTCATTTCTCATGAGATGTTCAAAGGCCCTCAAGTCTTTTCATTAGTGCTTCATGAAGAAGGTGGACCTTCAGGACATGAAAAGGTCAAAGAGACTAAAACTGTTGGAGTGCCAGTGTTTGTGACATATGATGGAAGCAATAGGAAACTTTTTGCAGCTGCCAGGCGAGTATTATCTCCACGAGGTGTGGAAGGGGTCTCTCCTTCATCATCAGGCTACAGGAAAATGCTATCTCCACAAGGAGTGGAAGGGGTTTTGCCTTCTTCAGCTAAACAGAGCCAGTTGGAGCATAAAAGCAAGGGCAAAGGTAAAGGCAAGAAAAATATGCATAAGAAGGATCTTGGAGGAGAGCAAGAAAGAGATTTTGACCTTGTTGATCATGAGAAGACACAAGGAGTTGATGTCATTGACTTAGAAACTCAAGATCCAAAAACTACCGAAGTCATGATCATTAAAGAACAAAAGACTGAGATACAAGCTTTGTTTGACAACTTAGAGAGGGCTAAGTGGGTCATCAAATATCTAGAGCAAGAAAACAAACAATTAAGTGACAATAAAGTCCTCATGGAGCTGCAAATGATCAAGGAGAACATGCAAAAGGCTAAGAAGGCAAAGGTCAAGTTGACTTCAATTGAACAAGAGATCGAGAATGACCAGGAAACTTGGCTTGAGAGGGTTAATATACACCTTGAGGTGCTTATTGAGAAGTCCAACAGGGACAAGAAGATGCTTTTCCACATGGCCTATTACTACATGACTCGTAACAAGATCTGCAATATAAGAATGAGGAAGCTTAAGGCTAGGTTGAGGAAGGAATTAAGGAGAAAAAGGAGCAAGATAGGTTGAAAATCTTGGCTGAAGCCTCACTAGCCCATCAAAGAAACTAATGGTGGTGCCTTGTGCCAAATCTAGGCAAGTTTTGATAAGTTTTTGTCATTTTGAAATTTTGAAATTTTCCAACACAGAAAATTGCCCTAGGTGCGTAGCGCCATCGGTGCTACGCTTTTCACTGGAGGACTATTTGAAGAAATGGCTTACAAATTTGGATTTATCATGATGAGAACATCAAACCCAAAAAATCTCAACAATTTTGGAGCAAAACTTGGTCACCAAAAGGTCAAAAAACCATCAAAAAATGACCTCTCTGCCTCTTTTCGGACACACAGAACCAGCCTTGGGATATTTCACTTTTGAGGGGGAAAATGACATCCCAATTCAAAAATTCAAGATGCTCCAGAAGATAGACAAGAAGAACTTTCCAATGAGCTATCTTGGGCTCAATTTCGATAAGGGGAAGGCCTCCAAAAGTTGTTGTGAAGCAGTGCTACGCACCTGGCCAGTGGCGCTACGCATAGAGCCAGTTTGCCTAAAAATCCAGTTTTCGCCTAGTTTCTCTGCAAATTGGCTTTTTATCTCTTCATGGATGAATTTATGATTGTAAATGATGCTATGCTATGTAAACGTAATTGTAAAATGACCTTAGAGGGTAGATTCATCATTTTGCGGTGGTTTGGGGGTCAATGAATCAGTTTCCATGCTTATAGAGGCAAGCTATTCCACTGCCTATATTCATGCTCCTTGTTTGGAAATGGTTGTAACAATTCCTTATCTCTTGGATTCGACCCCTGATGGCTAGCACAGGTGGTTTGATTGTCTATATTATGTATTTTTTCAGTCATTAGCAAAGGTTGGACTCTCTTGGATGCTCTGAGCTACATTGTACATCTTTACTGCAGTTTGGCAAGGAAATAAACCAGGATTTGCAGCTATTTTTGTGGGATACTTGTGGTAAAGTGTTTATGCATAGTTTCTTCTACTATTATTAGTTTTTCTCATGTGTTATGTGTGAAACAATCTTATTCATTCTTCTAACTAAATGAAATCAAGATGGATAGGTAGAATACATTGGTTACAGTGCTCTGCCTTGGGAATCCATTTAGTTTTTTATGTTTTCTACTGTTTGAAGCAGACTCATTAGCTTTCCATGCCCTCCTCAGCTGCTCACCAGTCTTATACCTACCATCTCACTCAATTTTAAGTGCTAAAACACCAAACTACCTCGCCCCATAGAACACCCTACATTCCTGACTTGATTTCCCGGACCCAAAACTGCCTGCTCCATTTCATCCAGCAACAAAACCAAAAAAATCAACCAAAAACCCTAGAGCTACTATACCTAACCTAAAATCCATATTTGACCCAGTCATCTCAACTAAGATTGACAAGGAGAGAGCCCTCTCCCGACCTGGTATGGCTAGCTACTAGGTTAAGCTTGGTTTGTGGTTATCCTAGGATTGCCTCCCTTCAACCTGAGGTCAATCTAGGCTCTAACAACTTCAAAAGGAATTTTAAGAATAACTGTAGCACATTTATTCTCACCTGATACCTCTGTAAAACTTAAGCATATGCAGAATAAACATAATGAATGAAACACATGAAAAACTTACAAAAGAAAACAAGACTGTATGACACCAAATTCAGAATCCTTTGCTTTATTATCAATGATCTAGAAAACGCTTGTACATCAATGCTTTGCAAAATTGCTTATGGAAAGGTACCACCTTTAATAACTCATAGAAGAGAGTTATTTATACAAGTTTTTAAGCAAAATATCCTAAACTGATTACAAAATAGCTTGAAAGAAGATAAGAAAAGAAAAAATTCTACATGATGTGTCCCTATTAGATAGGAAGTTGTTGATGACTGTTCCTTCAAAATATGTTGTTGTTGTCTTCTTGTTGGAATGAAAAGTTAATCAATTGTTTCACACAATTGATCCCACCTTTTCTCACTAGGTATCTCAAGATTTACCATCCTTCTAAGTATCTCATCAACTTCGGTATATCTCTCAAAATTGGGTTTGGTGAGAAAAAGATGACCAATTTCATATTTAATTGAGAGGTCTAAGCTTAAAGCTTCCAAAAAATCCTTGCCAGTAATCTGCCTTTTTATCCTTGTAAATTGACTGTTGTCTCCTGCAATAGTATAAAGTCTTTCACAGTAATCCTCCAATTTTACTAGCTGATCATTTGATGACACTATCTCTGGTAAAACTTTCTTATGTAACATACTGAATTTAGAGTGAAACCTCCTCACTGTAGTGTTCAAAGCATCACACTTTGTTTTCAGCTGAGTTAACATATTTCTCTTCATTAAGACTTTCTTAATCTCCAAGATAGCAGTTGTTCTATCTGGAATATTCATCTCTTGTAACTATTTCCTAGACTTAGAATTCAGTACTTTGATCATCCCTGATGCTTCTTTGGGTTTTGTGCCCAATGCTGCCTTCTGGGTCTCTATCTCTACCCTGCATTTAGCAATCAGTTCTTGCTGCTCAAAAATGATTTGTATGGATGGCCATACTTTTGTTATAGAGTGGCTAATATCTAACCATATGTCTTCTTTGGCTTGGGTCAAAGTGTCTTCCATTATAGTCTTGCTTTCTAACTGTTTAACCTTGAGCTCTAACCTGTGTGACTTTTCATTTCCTCTACATACAGGGTACCATTTTTTACCTTCTATGACTCCAGGGCTTTGAACTTCTGGAGTAACTTCTCATTTTTTTGTTTCCGTGCTTATAGCTCCGGTGATAACTTTGTTGTTTCACCTGTTGCTAAATATGAAGAAATGTTAGTAGGAGATGAGCTTAAATCTACACCTATCATTGGAATTATTTTTTTGAGGTCACATCAAGTTGTGATGTCTCTTTTTCCTTGAGCAGTTGTTCTATCTGCTCCATTTTCTTGATCGGTATGTTTTACTCAATAATGAGCTTTAACATCTCCTCCCCGTGTTGTTCATTTTCTTCCATTTCTTTGGTGTGTGGATCCTCAATTGAAGGCAACTTCAACTGTTTCTTCAAAGCTATAATCTCTACATTCTTCTTTTGCAATATTTCTTCAATTGCTTCACAGTCCTGGGGGTCATATCCAATCTTGATAATGATATCTTCTAAAGACTTTAATTTGTTATCTTTAGACAAGGATGACAAATTTTCATCTTAAGCTGTGATTGTACATTTGATAAAGTAATTATAAGCTTGGAAAGAGACATGGCAGTTGTAGTCATTGTTGAAAATAACATCTCACCTGATTGCCTATGCAAATCCATTTGATCAATGGGATGTATCTAGTTCACATCAAATGAGAAGATGGTATTCTTGTAGTCTGTTGTGGATTTGGGAAATGGAATCTGAGCCTGCAAAAATTCCATTTGCATCCTTCCTCTTTCACTATCAAAAGTATAGAGAAGTCGATGCTGAGAAGTGGATGTCTGTTTCCAAAATTGACTATAAATTTGAGATTTAAGACTTTCATTCTTTTTCTTGATTTCCAAAAATGTTGAGAAGATATTAGTATCTCCTGCTGAGAGGGTCTCAGATGATTGGATAATCTCCATAGCTTCAGTTGAAGAAGGAGTTGAAGAAGTAGAGGGAGGCTAAGGATCAGTGGTCCCTGCTGATGAAACATCTTCCAATTCTCCAAGATCAATTATCTCTAGTGGCTTGCTTCCTGATGACATTGACAGTCCAGTTTTCAACTTCTTTTGTAAGATATAGTACTCTTTACCTGGTTTTGTAGCTAATTGAGTTTCCTCTTTGGCTCTTTTCTATTGGGTACTCTATGTAGCTGGAGTCTTTGTATATGGAGTTGATATAACATGTTCATTAGCTTCTGTGAGAGTCTCTTCAGACCATTGTTCCTCGTTCATGAACTTCTCCAATTCTGGCCTAGGAGTATGGTTGTAAGGTGTTGCCTTCAATTGCACTCTGAGAGCTGAAATGATCCCAAAAGGATCATAAGACCAAGTGAAGCTTGGTTGGAGGTTAATGTTTTTTAGTAATTTGTCTGCCTCTGTACCTGCAGACCTAGTGTTACATATGAAACTCCCTACTTTGGCTTTGAGTTTAAATTGTGATTTCTTCTTACTTGAGACAAAATGGACTTCATCCATATTTATCATCTGCCTGATGTATTCCAGTGAGAAGATTCTCATTGGCACATACTTAGGCAATTTGTATGGAGCCAACTCACTGCCATAGATCCTAATCCTAGTGTAATTCTGGTATAGGTACCAGTCACTTGTCTTGGTTTGCTCTGATAAGTGCAGTGTCTTTTTAATTTCTTCTCCAATTATGGGCTCTGCCTGGCTATTGAGTAATTGGAGACGTGGATGCGTGAAAGAATCAATGAATTGAGAGAATGTAAAATTTAATGATCATGCTCTTACTAGCTATGTCCAGTGAATCACTGATTGATTCACTCCTTGCTCATCTTGTCTGTTCAGCTGAATGGGAAATAGATCTCCTTGTTGAAACAAAATTAGATGAATTATAACTAAACTGTACCTGAAAACTCCTTGTGTGGTCAAATTCATAAACTGTTCATGTATATTATCAGCCAGAAAGTGGCTATAATTATACATGAAGGCAGGTTGATATTCTTTGCTAAAAATAGAAAAGAATCCAAAGAGGGATACATCAACAGCTTGGTCATTTTCATAACCTAGGAGGTATGATAACAGAGAGGTAATGTGTCTAGTAGCTTTAGGGAACATGGAAGATGAATATGGAGGATTTCTCTTAGGTAATTCAGCATCTTCTGGTAGGAAAAGTTCAAAGATAAGAGCTCTCTGTGGGAAGGTGAGTTTATTGTAGAGGTCCATGAGAGCTGCATGTGAGAAATGGATAAGGGAATCAGATGAAGTAACCATTAACATCTCGTTTATGGTCTGAGTAGTGATGGTAATCAAGATTTTTCCATCCTAATTCATCACTGTTATTTGCACAAGGTCATACCTAGCTTGACACCAAGAGATTAGATCAGGGAATTGATGGGTTTTAGGAAAAGAAAATAATGGCAGAAGTGTCTCCCAAAAGCTGTTGAGTTGCGAAATGGGTATGTATTTTCTATTAATTTCATTACCTTTTTCCTTGATTCTTATCGTTTTCATATCTTAATGCGCTAATATATTGAGGAATTATGGTAAGAAACATATGAATTATTTGCAGTTACGATTTAGCTAACTTTTACCCTTCTTTATGCAGGAAAGCAACAAAAGGAACAATTGATGTTCCCTAACGATGGAACATCAAAAATCCAACAAACAAAGGAAGGAACACATCGGTTGTGGACAAGGCTAAGGGTGAATTAGAGGGATCAGCGCGAAATAGGAAAGGTGTCTGAAGTTAGCAATCAGTTGTGAATCCTAAGGGATCGCATTTACATTTACCCTTTACCCCTTTCTGATTATAAAAGGAAGCGATTGTAGGAAGAAAGGGGAGGAATCTTTGTTATTTTTCAGATTGTAATTTTAATTACAGACTTGCACTGTTGGAGAACGCGCCCATATTGTAACACCACTTAAGTTCAATGATTAATATATAATTGAAGTTGTTGCTCCCTTGCATTATCTGAAGTAGCTTAGTAGTGTTTGCTGGCAGCTATGGGCACGGCCTCTAGTGGATTCAACTGCCTTCTTGTGTTATATTTCTGATTCTTCTAAAATTTGGTTGGTTTGATAATTTCCTATTTCTGTGAGTTTACTTTATTCATTATTTATCGTTCCCTGTATTGAAGTAGTGTATGTTATTTATATACTTTACAACGTTTTCATTTGATTTGAGTTCTGTTTATTACAGAGTAATTTATTTAGATAGTGAATCGCATTGATTTAATCAGTTGTAAGAGTTTGATTATCGCTATTGGACTCTCAGATTTATATCATTCCTATTTTGATTGCTTTATAGAGATTGAGTATAGTTTAGATTGAATCAGCGAAGAAGAGGTGAGTTATTGTTACTGTGCTCTCGGTTGATGTTGATGTTATTTGAATTGTTGTAGGAATTGGTTTTAGTAGAGGATTGAGTTTTGATATTTCCTTTAATCATTGCACTTTGATTTTATTAGATGCATCCATTTACTCTTGTGTCAAAGATCTATACTATAATTTAAGAAGCATTACTCTCTGAATTTATAGCAACCACATACTGTGTACACTCTTGAAATAAGAGGACTTGCCTGGGTTGATGATTAATGTGGGATAATTAGGAGTTTTAAAAGCCACCTTTTATCAGCCAACAGAAGTGAGTGGGATCCTCATTATCGATATATTTCAGTTTTAACCATGAATGTAATTCATAAAAATCAAATTCACATTCACAGTCATTGATCTTGAAAAGGGAGTCTACAAGTGGTATATGATCCATATCAAGAGAGACTGTGGAGGGATTCCCTTCTTCAGCAATATTTTATATCTTTGCTTTAGGAGTCATCAATGTTGCAGGGGAAATTCGGAAGCTATTTTAATCTAAAATTGATGACAGTGGCGAAAATACACAGAGCGACAAATGGTGCTTTTGGTTTATGGATGGAAGTGAAAAGTGGAAAAGATTGGAGCCATGGAGGATTTATAGGTTCAATTGGGCTCAATTCACCATTTAGATCTAGCCGTAGGCAATCAATTTCTAGGGGAAATGTGACTTAATTCTTAATGGATGTTTAAACGGATAATCAGGCACATCAACATCTTTGGAGCATATGGAAAACGATATTATAACATGGCAGGCGATGAATGGGTAAGTGAAAACGGATGGATGACATGGAAGTTCAAGATTGGATAGAAGATAACCGATGCATATGGTGTGGGAGAAGTCAACGGTCAGTTGGAAGAAAACTGGAAGCAGATTTCAGGAGGGGGCGTAATGGTTTGTGGTTTCGGGCCTTGGGGGTCCGAAACATTTTGGAGGCACCACATTACAAAGAGCGGCAACCATGAAAACTACTTTTCAGACCCCCCCCGTGTTAACGGATGCATAAGGTACGAGAGAATTCAACAGTCAATTGGAAGAAAACCAAAAGCAGATTTTGGGGGGGGCAATAATGGTTTGTGGTTTCGGGCCTTGGGGGTCCGAAACATTTTGGAGGCGCCACGTTACAGAAAGTGATAGCCACGAAAACTACTTTTCAGACCCCCCCCCCTCGCGTTAACGAGAAATGGCCAAGGGGGGGGCTGAAAGGCTTCCTCCGTCGTTGATCTAGGCGGAGTGAAGGATCTTCGTTGAAAAGTACGCATTGGTTATCAGCGCCCGATGTGTCATTTTTTCGTTTCCACCAATACGACAAAAGTGTCATTTGTCACTTATTTTATAATGTCATCAAGCTTTATTACAAAAATTAAATCATAATTAAAGAACTTAAGAATGATTAATCAAAAGGACATTTTCAAAGGTGCATTTGAGCTAGCAACCTTAATTTATTTTCTAAAGCAAATATTTTTCTTTTGTTTCTTATCTATCATTTTCATTTTTCCTTCCTTTTTTAGAGCAACTATCCTATCATTTTATTTGATATGGACTTGTAATAATAATGATTCCTAACATTTTTATTTTCCAAGTTGTTTTTGGTCCATATCCTAATTTATCATTTTTTGTATGGCATTTTGATTTTTTTATCTAATAGCTAACTTATCAAAAACAAGAATGTTACAACATCGGCTCCAACTGGGGACTTCTTTCTCCTGTAGAATGCAAAGAACTTGCAGATCCATGTGCCTTCTCCTTGGGCTTTGGTGTCTTTGCTGTAAAAATCAAACTGACAGTTGAAAATGTAAAATAACACTAGACTTTTTACAATAATGGTGTAAAATCTACTCCAATTTCTCAGTACTGAATGTAATTCTTTAGAAATCTTCCATTAATAGGATATGTGGAATATTGTCCTTCTATATTTTGTAACACAAAAGTGTTGTTCCATTTTACTTTAGCAATAGCAAGAGATCCAAACCATAGGTTGTCAAACTTTCCATGTTTTCCTTTGTCTTCTCTTCTGGAATCCCATCTTCGAACTAGATCACCCTCCTTGATGTCCCTTTCCCTGGCTCTTCTGCCGAACAGGCTCTTCATCTTATTCTGATACTTTTTCAATTTTTATTGAACTTCATCGTTGTTCTCATTTAGTTCAATGATTTGATTTATCCTCCTTGAAAAATCATCATGTTCATTAGTTGAATCCTACAAAAACTTTAAAATAGGGAAGGACAAATTGGTGGGGAAAATTGCATCTTTCCCATAAACTAACTAAAAAGGAGACTTTCCAATAGATCTCTTTGGAGTAATCTTGTTTGCCCAGACTGCATAAATTAGATGAGTGTCCCAACTCTTTTTATGATATGCTAAAGTTTTTCTGATAACCTTTACTAGACTTTTATTGGATGATTCTGCAAGAACATTACCTTGAGGACAATATGGAGTTGAATGATGTAGCATAATTTGATATTTCTGCAAAAACTCAATCATTTTAATACTAGAAAATGTTGTGGCATTATCAGTAACAATCTGGGTTGGACAACCAAACCTAGGTAAAATGTTCTCTTCAATGAATTCGATTACTACTAAGTCAGTAGCATTTCTTACTGGAATTTCTTCCACCCATTTAGTAAAGTAATTTGTTGCAGTGAGGATCCATATGTGTTGATTTCTTGAAGTAGGATGAATCTCTCCAATAAAATCTAATCCCCATTGGAGAAAATGTGTTGAGATTATTATTGGAATAAGTGGAATAGTTGCTAGTTTTTTTTTCCCAACAAACATTTGACAAGGGACACAACTTCTGACTTTTGCTCCTACTTGTAAGAACAATGTTTGCCAATAGAACCATGCCCTTAATATCTTATATGATGTTGCTCTCCAAGCATAATGTCCTCCACAAAATCCTGTATGAAATTGATCAATGATCCCTTCAGTCTTTGATTATGTTAAACATAATAGCAAGATATTGAGTGGGCCTTTCCAGTATAGATTTGCATTTATGATACAGTACTTGACTGCTTTCATTTTGAGAGTCTTATATTGAATTTTGGAAAATGATGCAGGACACTCAAAATGAATCAAGAAATTTACAATATCTTGATACCAATCTGATAAAAGAAATTTCTCATCAATGTGTACAGAAATAGTTTGATCTGAAGGTAAAGGTTCTTTTGGATTCTTTTCTTCAAGATTTTGGGAAGGTTCTTGTGTATTCTCCCCTTCTACATAGATAGAAGGTTCTTATGGATTCTTCTCATTCACATTTTGGGAAGGTTCTTGTGGATTCTCCCCTGGTATTTCCAAAACAGAGTTGATGCCTAACACTTTACAGTTAGATTCAACTAGGAGATTAGCTAATCCTTGACCTTTTACTAGATTTGTGGTTTTGATGGTTAGATCATACTCCAAAATTTGGGTGATCCATCTACCTCTCCTCCCATCAATATCTGGTTGAGTGAGAACAGTTTTAATAACATTGTTGGGAACATAGGCTATAATGGTTGAATGTAAAACATACATCCTAAAAGATTTCGAGTATTGGACTAGGGCATAAGCCTGCTTCTCAATTATGTGATATTTGATCTCAGCATCTCTCATAAATTTGTTGAAAAAGGCTATAGGTTGATCATGGGAGTCTTCATTCTTTTGTAGTAAAACAACAACAAGGGTTGTTTCAAAGGCAAAGGAAAAGACACATAATGGTTTGGTATAATCAGGATTGGTCAAGGTTGGAGCTTTAGAGATAGATTTCTTGATTTGATCAAATGCATGTCTAGAAGAGACAGACCATTTAACTTCATGAACCTTCTTAAGAATATCAATTATATCTTTAACAATTTAAGCATAATTGAGTATGAATCTTCTTTAAAAGTTGATTTTACCAAGAAAAGCATAAACTTCCTTTTTATTTCATGGTAATGTTAATGTCTGAATGGTTGATACTCTGTTTGGATCAATAACTACTCCATCTTTAGAAATTATATGGCCAAGCAATTTCCCTTCTGAGATAGCAAATAGAGACTTCTTTGGATTCAATGATATTCCAAATTTCCTGCATCTTTCAAAAACCTTCATCAAGTGCTTTAAATGTTTTTTTATCAGAATTAGAAAAAAAATATAAGATCATCAAGATAAATAACAAGAAATTTATTTACCTAGCCTATGAAAGCTATATCCATATCTCTCTGGAATGTATCTCTTGCATTTGTCAAACCAAAATGCATCCTTGCATACATGAAAGTAACCCAAGGTGTCGTGAAGGCATTCTTTTCCCTATACTCTTTATCAACCATAATGTGATTATAACCAGAAAAACCATCTAACATAGAAAGTCTGTTAGCTCCAAAAACTTATGAAGTAATTGATCCATCTTAGGTAATGGATAGTTATCCTTTAGTGATGCTTTATTTAAGTTTCTAAAATCAACACAAAGCCTAATTTCACCATTCTTTTTCCTGACAGGTACTAGGTTGGCAATCCAATTAGAATATCTTAGTGGAAGAATAATTTGTGCATCTAACATTTTCTTAAGCTCTTTCTCAATATTTGGTAGAAGAACTGGATTAATTCTTCTGAGTTTTTGTTGGTAGGGTTTAGCTTCAGTTTTCAATGGGATCTTATGTTCAATGAGGGATGTGTCATAAGTTTTAAGATCAGCATAAGACCAATAAAAAACATCTTTGTATTTTTTAAGTAACTTAAGATATTCATCTTTAACTTCAGGGGCTAAAGATGTAGAGATTTTTATATTTTGCACTTGTTCTTGGGTTCCAATATTGATTTCTTCTATGTCATCTTTAGGAGAAATGGATGGAGGGTTTCGAGGGACATCATTATAATTGAATAATTTCTCTAAAGTAATTAACCCTTTAGGAATGAATTTGTTTGATAATTGTATGGTGTCATGATCTGCAATCTTGGAATTTAACTTTGGATCATCAGCAACTTGAGGATTGACCATATCAAGATTATCTTCATCAATTTGCCAAAGAGAAAATTCACCTACAAGTTGAAGAAAATATTTTTGTTGTTCATTATCCTCAAACACCTACCAATTATTTTGGTTGTATGGTATAGATGGCCTGTATTTGACTTGGATTTGGTATAATAGTTGTGTTTAATCAGGAATCTTAAATTATCTTGTAGAAATAGCCAAAGAATCTGCATGTATGTTTTCATTTCAAGGGACATAATTTATATTGAAGGTATCAAAGAAATTTTCAATGGAATCCCAAACCTCATTTCGATGAGACCTAAGCCTAGGATGATTTGTTTGGCAAAGATTTATAACTTGTCTTACAATGAGCTCTGAGTCAACGAAAACACTTAGGTTGTGTACCTTTAAACTCTTGGTTAATCGTAGTCTTAGAAGGAAAGCCTCATATTTTGCTACATTGTTGGTGAATTCAAAATCAAGTTTACATGATTGTGTAATGCTTTCCTTTTCTGATGAGATTAGCACTACCCCAGCCCCTGCTCCATCCTTTGTACAGGAACCATCAAAGAACAACCTCCAGACATCAGTTTGATTTGATACAAGGTTTTCAATTACATCTTCAATTTTTACTTGAGATTCATGTATTTTATTTGAAGAGAGTTGAGAACATCCAAAATCTTGATCAATATCATAGATGGGGTGACTCTTTGTTTGATCTATTTTTCATATCGTGTGGACAAATCTAACCTCTCTATACAACCTAAGTTGTTCTCCCCCATAAACTGGAATAGTGGCATAAGACATGTCCATCTAAAGCGTTCCCCCTAATTTGGCACAACAAGACCTTGAAAGGAGCATTCCAAATTTGGGAGGGATGTCAGTGACATCAATATATAGCACCATGCCTTTTACTGGGATTTGGGCAAGAGTGACTATTAAATCCTTAATCAGTCCTAGACAAGGTACCCTTTTGGAATCAAAGGTGTACAAATCATGATAGGATCTAGTTATGTCAAGATTTAAATGATCCATGATGGTTTTTGGCATGAGATTATGTGATGCTCCAGAATCAATCATACAGTTATATAGCATGGAGTCATTTGTCTTTAGGGTCACATAGAAAAGGGGTACTATTTCATCTGTCATATCTGAGCTAGGACCAAAGACAACTGCTAGTTTTTCATCTTGAAGGCTAATAATATCACTTTCAGCATCAACACGGGTGTTTTGTATCTATTTGGAAACTTGATTTTTATATCCAGGGTTTTTGGAAATTTGTAAAAGTGGTATACAAATTTTAAATCTTTCTAACTCATTTTCAACATTAAATGCAGTTAAGACAATTTTTTCAATTTGAGCTGTATCAATTGACTGATTTAATGGTCGAATAGTAGTTTTTTGAGTTTCCACAATTTTGGTATGAGGTTCAATTATTGATGGTTCCTTAGGAGGTTTTCCAGGGCCAAGTCTAGGTCTAATATCATATCTTTTGTTCAGCTCAGCCATTAGGAATTCAGAAAAGGCATGGTATTTGGAGACCTGTGAGTTTTCTTGATCTTCTTGAACTTTCTTATTTTGTGAAAGAGGAATAATAGTGGTCTAACCAAAAGAGGTATCCATATTGTTAATGTTTTTAGTGATAATCATGGTATTTTCATCGGGTCGTTGATCATCTATGAGTAAAGGAGTTGGAGCCTGTTGATCATTACTAGGTCTTTGAAGAATTTGTAATTGTGGATTTCTTTTGTATTGACCTTGATTTTGATTTTGAGGTCAAGTGATTGTTAGATAAACTTGACTCGGGATAGAGTCAAAGTTGACCAGATTAAACAGTGATGGTTTTGGGGCACATGGTATTGTGCACCCATAGTATTCTACCCGTGGTATTATATGTAATGGAGCTTATAAAAGGCTGGAAGGACTTCATTGTATTGCAAGACCTGTAGGTGAGCGGTGAAGGCTCACTTGGTCAGATTGGCCAGGGTTTTGGCCAATGCTAATGAGATCTTATTAGGTTTGGTTTTTCCTCGAATTTGTGGTTTTCCCGGATAAACATTTGTGTTTATGTGTTTATGGTTGTTGTTGGTTATTTTTATATTTATTCCTCTCAGTAATTATTTATGTTATGCAGTAAATTTCTTAACAACTAGTATCAGAGTCAAAGGTCTATTTAGCTGATAAACTCGTAGGAAAGAAGGGTTCCTCGTTCGAGTGGGAGCAATGGCCGAAGATGGTAAGTTTAGGGTCAAGAAATTTAGTGGCCAAAACTTCTCGCTATGGAAGATGAAGATGGAAGATTATCTGTATCAGAAATATCTGTACCTACCATTGAGCGGAAAAACAAAGAAGCCGACAGCTATGACAGATGAAGAATGGAACCTTCTCGATAGAAAGGCACTCAGAACAATACAGTTGTGCCTCACTGGGTCCGTCGCCTTCAACATTTCGAAGGAAACAACAACAGAGGGTTTGATTCAAGCATTGTCGAAACTATATGAAAAACCCTCGGCCTCAAACAAGGTATTTCTTATGAAACGGTTATTTAATATGAAGATGTCGGAAGGTGGATCTGTTGAAAATCATTTAAATGATTTTAATACAGTTACAAGTCAATTACGTTCTGTAGGGGTAAACTTTGAAGATGAAGTTAGAGCTCTGTTATTCTTGTGCTCATTGCCAGAAAGTTGGAATGGTTTAGTAATGGCCATTAGTAACTCTGTCTCTGGATCTAGTACTTTAAAGTTTGATGATGTTGTCGGTACTATCCTTAGTGAGGAAATGCGACGGAAAAGCTCTGGTGAGACATTGGGTAATGCTTTGAGTGCAGAGTCTAGGGGAAGAAAAATGGAAAGAGGAAAGAGCTCAGGATATTGCAATAAATCAAGGAAAGGTAGATCCAAGTCCAAATCGAGGATAGTGTGCTGGAAATGCGGAAAGAAAGGACACCTAAAGAAAGACTGTAGATCTCGGAAGGGAAAAGAAGGAGATGCACAACAAGAAAACAATCATGAAGCAAATGTGATAGGTGAGGTGTTACAAGATGCCTTGATTCTTTCTTTCGAAAATATTACTGATTCCTGGGTGGTATATTCAGGGGCCTCATTCCATGCCACACCTGATAAGAAATACTTTCATGACTATGTTCAAGGAGATTTTGGACAAGTTCATTTGGGTGATGATAAACCCTGTAAAATTGTTGGAATGGGTAAGGTTCTTGTAAAACAGCAGAATGGAAACCAATGGCTACTAAAGGAGGTAAGGCATGTTCCAGATCTAAAGAAAAATCTGATTTCAACAGGGCAGTTAGGCGGTGAACGTTGTGTGACAAATTTCACAGATAAAGCTTGGAAGGTCACCAAAGGAGCCCTGCTAATAGAAAAAGGCGAAAAGGTTGGTACATTGTATTTATGCAATGGTATTTCTAACTATGTTAATGCTTTAACTTCCAAAGGAGTAGATGCAACATTATGGCATATAGGCTCAGACACATGAGTGAAAAGGGGATGAAGATTCTTCACTCAAGGAATTTGTTGTCGGGTTTGAAGAATGTTTATTTGGACTTGTGTGAGAATTTCATTTATGGAAAACAGAAGAGAGTCAGATTTCTCAGAGTTGGAAAAGAAAAGAAGAGCGAAAAATTAGAGCTTGTGCATACATATGTATGGGGACCTACTCAGGTATCATCTCTCGATGGCTCTCGGTATTATGTTACCTTTATTGATTATGCAACTAGAAAAACTTGGATTTATTGATTAAGAATAAATCTGATGTATTTGATACTTTCAAGAAATGGAAATCTTTGGTTGAGATTGAGACAGGAAAGAAATTGAAGTGTCTTAGATCAGACAATGGAGGTGAATATTGCAGCAAAGAGTTTGATAGGTACTGTTCAGAGCATGGAATTCGCAGAGAGAAGACAGTTCCAAGAACAACACAAGAAAATGGTGTGTCAAAAAGGCTGAACAGAGCAATCATGGAGCGTGCAAGGTGCATGAGATTGCATGCATGATTGCCTCTACAGTTTTTGGCAGATGCTGTAGATACTGTTGTTTATCTAATAAATAGAGGGCCTTCAAGTTCCTTGGATGGTGGTGTTCCAGAGGAAGCATGGACAGGTAAAAAGGTAAACTACTCCTTTTTAAAGCCTTTTGGTAGTGAGGCCTTTGTCCATATTGATAAAGAAAATAGAACACAACTTGAGGAAAAGTCAAAAAAATGTACCTTTATTGGATATGGTGTTAATGATTTTGGTTATCGCTTATATGATTACGAAAATCACAAAATCGTTAGGAGCAGAGATGTAATATTCAATGAAAAGGTCTTGTATAAGAATCAGTTGCAGGAAAAGAAGCAAGAAAAAGAAAACAAGGAATATGCAGTTCTTGACGAAATCACTGAAAAAGTAAAGGTGCCTGAAAATAATAATAATCAACAACCACAACAACAACAACCACCACAATAGTAACAGGCACCCCAAACACCTAAAAGTGGTGTTAGAAGATCTACCGGGATAAGTAGACCCCATGAACGATTCTCTCCTTCATTATATTATTTATTGTTGACTGATTCTGGTGAACCTGAATGTTATGAAGAAGCAATGCAGGTTGAAAGCATGAAGAAGTGGGAGTTAGCCATGGAAGAAGAGATGGACTCTTTAATGCATAACCAGACTTGGGACTTAGTCAGGTTTCCTGCGGAAAAAACTACAATGAAGAATAAATGGGTTTACAGGCTGAAGGAAGAAGATGGAGGAAAACAGAGGTACAAAGCTAGACTTGTGGTGAAGGGGTTTGCACAGAAGAAAGGTATTGATTTTGATGAAATATTTTCTCCTGTTGTAAAATGACTTCAATCAGAACTATTTTAAGTCTAGTAGCATCTAAAGATTTGCATCTTGAGTAGTTAGATGTAAAGACAACCTTTCTCCATGGGGATTTGGAGGAAGAGATATATATGCAGCAACCACAAGGATATGAGGTGAAAGGGAAGGAGAAACTAGTGTGCAGGTTGAAGAAGAGCTTGTATGGCTTAAAACAGGTTCCAAGGCAGTGGTATCTAAAATTTGACAAGTTTATGTCTGAACAAGGTTATACTAAATGTCACTCTGATCATTGTGTTTATTTGAAAAAGCAAAATGATGGCAGTTATATTATATTGTTATTATATGTAGATGACATGCTTATTGCAGGGTCTAACATGCAGGAAATAAATGTGCTCAAAAGAAAATTGGCAAATTCATGTGCAATGAAGGATTTGGGAGCTGCAAAACAAATCCTTGGTATGAGAACCACTAGAGATAGGAAAAATCACAAATTAACATTGTCTCATAATGAGTACATACAAAAGGTGTTGAAAAGATTTAATATGCACAATGCAAAAATAGTTAGTACACCTTTTGCTAGCCATTTCAAACTTAGTAAGGAAATGTGCCCAAAAACCCAAGAAGACATGGATTATATGTCTAAAGTTCCATATGCATCAGCAGTTGGAAGGTTAATGTATGCAATGGTCTGTACAAGGCCTGATATTGCACATGCAGTGGGAGTTGTAAGCAGGTACATTAACAATCCAGGAAAGGAAAATTGGATGGCAGTGAAATGGATTCTCAGATATTTGAAAGGTACCACAAATCAAGCATTATGCTTTGGTGGTTCAAACATCTCTCTACAGGGATATGTTGATGCAGATATGGCAGGTGACAGAGATAACTGGAGGAGCACTACAGGATATGTATTTACTATTGGTGGAACAGCTGTCAGTTGGGTTTCAAAAATTCAAAGTGTTGTTGCGCTTTCAACAACAGAAGCAGAGTATGTTGCTACTATAGAGGCTAGTAAAGAAATGATTTGGTTACAATGATTTATGGGTGAATTGGGTAAGGAGGATGATATGGGCACGTTATATAGTGATAGCCAAAGTGCCATTCATCTTACAAAGAACTCAGCATTTAATTCCAAGACTAAACACATATAGCTCAAGTACCATTTCATACGATCAGTGTTGGAAGATGGAGAGTTGAAGCTGGAAAAGATACACACTAGCCAGAATCCTATAGACATGCTATCAAAAATTGTAACCAGGGAGAAACTGAGAACATGCTCAGTTTCAATTGGTCTTCAAGGATGACGATGAAGATGAGAAACAGCCAGGTCCAAAGAGGAGTCATTGTCCAGCAAATGAAGCAGTGATGGAGTTGCTACAATCATTCTCCAAGTGGGAGATTGTTGTGTGTGGAGCATGATTGTTCAGAGGTCTTTTGTTTCAGCTGGATGTATACCCCAGGAAGTTTGTACACCCCTCCACGTGGAGGGGTGTGGGGGGGACTTGTCCCCCCCCGTGGGGGTCCAGGGGCCAGCAGTCCCCCGTCAGGGGTTCAGGGGCAGCATCCCCGAAGCCAAAAATAGATGTAAAATTGCCTTGTAAAAGTATAGTAATTTCTAGTCAATCTGGGCTGTTCATTACGTGGATGATCTGACGGTAGAACTTATTTTTAGTTTAGGGTTTTTTTGCCCTAGAGGGAAACCCCTTTCTTGGTATGAGGGCATTGTATTTGAGGCTGTGACATAGATTTGTATTCTCCGAGCGAGAAACAGAGAGGTGAGACTGTGAGAGAAAACAGAGGATATTACAGCAGATTTGCTGTAGGTTGCGTCTCTTCATTTTTGCTGGATAATAGAAAGGAAGGACTGGCTGTTTGTGGTGGACATAGCCCAACCTAATAAGATCTTATTAGCATTGGCCAAAACCCTGGCCAATATGACCAAGTGAGCCTTCACCGCTCACCTTCAGGTCTTGCATTACAATGAAGTCCTTCCAGCCTTTTATAAGCTCCATTACATATAATACCATGGACAGAATACTATGGGTGCACAATACCATGTGCCCCAAAACCATCACTGTTTAACCTAGTCAACTTTGACTCTATCCTGAGTCAAGTTTACCTAACAATTTCCCCCCTTAAACTTGACTTGGGGTTCCTTGACTAACTCCAGCCAAACATGCTAAGTGAGAAAATCTCACTCACTCTAGCTCTTACCCCCCTCAGAGTTTTTACCTGGGGTATTGTTAACCCGACATCCCCCCTATCACCTAGGTCTAACCAGACTTTACCGGTGATCATTGAGGGGTACACATGCCTTACCAGGTCTTACAGTAGTATGCCCATTTACATGCAATAATTTTGACTTCAATAATTTTTTTTTTGTTTATTGCTGCTGCGATTTTGATCCATCCTTTCTCAATTTGATTTTCTCAAAAACTTCTATCAAACCGCTCCAACTGCGAGCCCGACAAGAACCTCATAGATTCCAGCAACAGTGGCCTCACGTAGTAGAAAACAAACAATTTTCGAAGCCGCATGAACAATTTTCTTCTGCTAACCTTTTTTAAATAGCCGCATGAATCCCAAACAATTTGTCAGCATGTTCCAAACCAGTAAATATCGCAAATGCACTGCAATCTCTGGCAGTTACGACACTATCTTCCGCACATTCTCCTCGAGGTTCTTCCACGTACGATTGTTCCACCATTATTTTCAGAGCCAGAACTGTAAAAAGGCTGCATTGATCTCATCAGGTACTATAAACCCCTGGCATCAAAGAATCCATTTGAAGCCAATATCTAGCTATGATACCAGTTGTTAAGAAATTTACTGCATAACAATGACCGTCTGTTGAACTATTCTAGGTTAAGTCTCAATCTTGGAAATTCTATTGGATATATTTATAAGAAGTGAAGCGATCTAATCTATTTTAGAATCTCCAATTTTAGTCTTTGAAGAAGTAAAGGCCTCTTGACTAGATTTAAGCTTTCTTTGGGCCTTTTCCTCTTTAGCTTTTAAAGTGGCTAAGGCATCCCTGTTTGCTTCCACTTATATAGCATTAGTTTGCATGTCTTTAAGAGTCCTTGAAGTTCTCTCTTAACATTACTGCACAATCATCTTCAAAGGCTTTTAAAAACCTAGATTTGGTTGCTACTACAAGGGTTTTGCTATCAGGGGGCATCTTATGATTAAGTTTGTTGAACCTTTTAGTAAAATTAGATACAGCTTCACCAAATTTTCTTTTAAGTTCTTCAAACTCAGTCAAAAAGTAAAGAGAATCTTTCTTCACACCCCATTGGTTTTTGAATATATTCGTTAACTCTTCCCAAGAGTCAAGACCTTATGGAATTTGTAGGTAACTGCCTAAACTAGGTTCTCACATTTCCCTCAAGACATTGAACAAACAACCTCATATAAACATTTTCTTGCTCAATGTTCATATTATTTTCAAAATCTAGAAATTCTTGAAGATGGTCCTTAGATGAGGAACCAGTTTCTCCATTATACCTAGGAAGATGTTTTAAATATACTGGAGGGAATGAATCAAGGTTTTGAGGTAAAAATAAAGCTGCATATCTAGCCTGTACAATATGTTGGAATTCCATAGTAGAATATGGTGCGTGAGATGTTTGTATAGATGTTGAAGAAGAAAAAGAGGAAGATGGTGATAAAGAAGGTGTATATCTATGTGGAGGTGAGGAAGGAGGAGATGAAGAAGGAGGATATTTCCTATATGACATAAGGGAGTCTTAATAACTAACTTCTAAACCTATGATTGAATATCCTCTTTTGTTACAAAGAGTGGATTTGAGTATATAGAGAAGGTCCCTTTAGGTTGTTCAGAAGTGGAAGGAAATGAATATGTAGTAGGGGATATGAAGTATGTAGGTTTGTATTCAAGAAAATGAACACCCAAGTCAGACTTAAATTTAGGTGATCATAAAGGTAGTGGGGGTTCTTGACATGTTTCAAGTGAGTGAATGAGGAAAGCTGATTTGAAATCAACTTCCCTGTCTAAAAGTTCAGAAACCCTAGGTGATAATTGTGTCCAATCTGGATTGGATGGAATTTTGCTATAGGGATCAAATGGTAATATATCTTCAGACTGCAAGGCTGAAGAAGAAGATGGTTGAAGTTTTGTTTTGGAATTTTCCCTTCTCACTAGTTTTTCTGGATCTGACAGAGGACTAACTATGTCAGGTTCAGAATCGGATCTAGTGTGCTTAAAACGTGCAAGTTTGGCACAGTGGAGTCATGAGGTGAAGAATTTTTACTTATCTAGACCTTTATTCACCTTTAAAGGAATAATACTAATATCATTGTCCCAGGAAAACTAATCAAATTCGAATCCCCAACAACGGTGCCAGATTGATGTTGTTCCTCTGAGATGATAACAGTCAATTTATCATGCCAGAGCATCTAAGATATTTGTTTTATGGGTTTTGGTTTTGGTTTTTATGGAGGACCAATACATAGAACAAACTATAAGAATGATGTATTAACTCTTTTAGGTTGTACTAATAGATAATCAAAGGGCTTCTATTTAACTTCACACAGTGACTTGAATTTATAAGGTGAGTAGAAAGAATAGTAAGGAGATATGATTAATTTAGATTTCAGACAGAAAGATAAATTATCATAACTGGGAAAACCTTTGTCCAATGTTCAAAAGTTAAACAAACTATGCTTAAAATTACATAAGATGCTGACAATTTTATGATTTAGAGGGAGAATTTCAGACAAATAGTCCAATATCTCAATCTCTTTATGATAATAACTTCAGAAGGAATTTTAAGAATAACTCTAACACATTTATTGTCACCTGATATCTCTGTAAAACTACAGCATATGTAGAATAAACATAATGAATGAAACACATGAAAAACTTACAAAAGAAAACAAGATTGTATGACACCAAATTTAGAATCCTTTGCTTTATTATCAGTGATCTAGAAAAATCTTGTACATCGATGCTTTACAAAATTGCTTATGGAAAGGTACCACCTTTAATAACTCATAGAAGAGAGTTATTTATACAAGTTTTTAAACAAAATATCCTAAACTGATTACAAAATAGCTTGAAAGAAGATAGGAAAAGAAAAATTGTTGCATGATGTGTCTCTATTAGATAGGAAGTTGTTGATAATTGTTCCTTCAAAATCTGTTATTGTTGTCTTCTTGTTGGAATGAAAAGTTAATAAATTGTTTCACACAATTGATCCCACCTTTCCTCACTAGGTATCTCGAGATTTACCATCCTTCTAGGTATCTCATCAACTTCGGTATGTCTCTCAAAATTGGGTTTGGTGAGAAAAATATGACCAATTTCTGATATTTAATTGAGAGGTCTAAGCTTAAAGCTTCCAAAAACTCCTTGCCAATAATCTACCTTTTTATCCCTGCAAATTGACTGTTGTCTGCTGCAATAGTATAAAGCCTTTCACAGTAATCCTCCAATTTTACTAGCTGATCATTTAATGACACTATATTTGGTAAACCTTTCTTATGTAACATACTGAATTTAGAGTGAAACCTTCTGACTGTAGTGTTCAAAGAATCACACTTTGTTTTCATTTGCGTTAAAAAATTTCTCTTCATTAAGACTTTCTTAATCTCCAAGATAGTAGTTGTCCTATCTGGAATATTCATCTCTTGTAACTGCTGCCTAGTCTTAGAATTCAGTACTTTGATCATCCCTAATGCTTCTTTGGTTTTCTGCCCAATGCTACCTTCTCGGTCTCTATCTTTGCCCTACATTTAGCAATTAGTTCTTGTTGATCAAAAATGGTTTGTATGGATGGCCATACTTCTGTTATAAAGTGGCTAATATCTAACCAGATGTCTTCGTTGGCTTGGGCCAAAGTGTCTTCCATTAGAGTCTTGCTTTCTAGCTGTTTAACCTTGAGCTCTAACCTATGTGACTTTTTCATTTCCTCTAAATACAAGGTATCATTTTTTACCCTTTGTGACTCGAGGGCTTGGAAATTCTGGAGTAACTTTTCATTTTGTTGTTTCTGTGCTTGTTGCTCTTGTGATAACCTTGTTGTTTCACCTGTTGCTGAAGATGAAGCAATGTCAGTAGGAGATGAGCTTAAATCTTCACCTGTCACTGGAATTGTTGTCACTGAGGTCACAACAACTTGTGATGTCCCTTTTTGTTAAGCAATAGCTCTATCTGCTCCTCCATTTTCTTGATCTATATGTTTTTCTCAATAATGAGCTTTAACATCTCCTCCCTGTGCTATTCATTTTCTGCCATTTCTTTGGTTTGTGGATCCTTAGTTGAAGGTAGCTTCAACTGTTTCTTCAAAGTTGTAATCTCTAAATTCTTCTTTTGCAGTATTTCTTCAATTTATTTACAGTCTTGGGGGTCATACCCAATCTTGATAATAATATCATCTAAAAACTCTAATTTGTTATCTTTAGACAAGGATGACAACTTTTCAATCTTAAGCCGTGACTATACATTTGATAAAGCAGTTCTGAGCTTGGAAAGAGACATGGAAGTTGTAGTCATTGTTGAAAATAACATCTCACCTGATTTCCTATGCAAATCCATTTGATCGATGGGATGTATCTGGTTCACATCAAATGAGAAGATGGTCTTCTTGTAGTCTATTATGGATTTGGGAAATGGAATCTGAGCCTACAAAAATGCCATTTGCATCCTTCCTCTTTCACTGCCAAAGGCAGAGAGAAGTCTATGTTGAGAAGTGGATGTCTGTTTCCAAAATTGATTGTAAACTTGAGATTTAAGACTTTCATTCTTTTGCTTGATTTCCAAAAATGTTGAGAAGATATTAGTATCTCCTACTGAGTTGGTCTCAGTTGATTGGATAATCTCCATAGGTTTAGTTGAAGAAGTAGAGGGAGGTTTAGGATCAGTGTTCCCTGCTGATGAAACATATTCCAATTCTCCAAGATCAATTATCTTTGGTGGCTTGCTTCCTAATGACATTGACAGTCCAGTTTTCAACTTCTTTTGTAAGATATAGTACTCTTTACCTGATTCTATAGTTGATTGAGTTTCCTCTCTAGCTCTTTTGTGTTGGGTACTCTGTGTAGCTGGAGTTTTTGTCTGTGGAGTTGATATAACATGTTCATCAGCTTTTGTGAGAGTCCCTTCAGACCATTGTTCCTCATTCATGAACTTCTCCAATTATGACCTAGGAGTATGGTTGTAAGGCGTTGCCTTCAACTGCACTCTGAGAGATGAAATGATCCCAAAAGGATCATAAGACCAAGTGAATCTTGGTTGGAGGTTCATGTTTTTTAGTAATATGTATGCCTATGTACCTGCAGACCTAGTGTTATAGATGAAACTCCCTAGTTTGGCTTTGAGTTTAAATTGTGATTTCTTCTTACTTGAGACAAAATGGACTTCATCCATATGTATCATCTGCCTAATGTATTCTAGTGAGAAGATTATCATTGGCACATACTTAGGCAATTTGTATGGAGCTAGCTCACTGCCATAGATCCTAATCTCAGTGTAATTTTGGTATAGGTACCAATCACCAGTCTTGGTTTTCTCTGATAGGTGCAATGTATTTTTAATTTCTTCTCCAATTCTGGGCTCTGCCTGGATGTTGAGTAATTGGAGAACTGGATGTATGAAAGAATCAATGAACTGGAAGAATGTAAAATTTAATGATCCTGCTCTTACTAGCTCTGTCCAGTGAATCACTAATTGATTCACTCCCTGCTCATCTTGTCTGTTCAGTTGAATGGGCAATAGATCTCCCTGTTGAAACAAAATTAGATGAATTATAACTGAACTGTACCTGAAAACTCCTTGTGTGGTCAAATTCATAAATTGTTCATGTATATTATCAGCCAGAAAGTGGCTATAATTATACATGAAGGCAGGTTGATATTCTTTGCTAAAAATAGAAAAGAATCCAAGGATGGATTCATCAACAGCTTGGTCATTTTCATAACCTAGGAGGTATGATAACAGAGAGATAATGTGTCTAGTAGCTTCAGGGAACATGGAAGATGAATATGGAGGATTTCTCTTAGGTAATTCAACATCTTCTGGTAGGAAAAGTTCAAAGATAAGAGCTCTCTATGGGAAGGTGAGTTTATTGTAGAGGTCCATGAGAGCTGCAGGTGAGAAATGGCTAAGGGAATCAGATGGAGGAATCATTAACATCTAGTTTATGCTCTGAGCAGTGATGGTAATCAGGATTTTTCCATCCTGAGTCATCATTGTTCTTTGCACAGGGTCATACCTGGCTTGACACCAAGAGATTAGATGAGGGAATTGATGGGTTTTAGGAAAAGAAAATAATGGCAGAAGTGTCTCCCAGAAGCAAATGGGATCCTCCTTATCAATATATTTCAGTTTTAGCCATGAATGTAATTCATAAAAATCAAATTCACATTCACAGTCACTGATATTGAAAAGCGAGTCTACAAGTGGCATATGATCCACATCAAGGGAGACTGTGGAGGGATTCCCTTCTTGAGCAATATTTTGTATCTTTGCTTTAGGAGTCATCACTGCTGCAGGGGAAATTCAAAAGTTGTTTTAATATAAAATTGGTGACAGTGGTGAAAATACAAAAAGCGACAAATGATGCTTTTGGTTTATGGATGGAAGTGAAAAGTGGCAAAGATTGGAGCCATGGAGGATTTATAGGTTCAATTGGGTTCAATTGACTATTTAGATCTAGCTGTAGGCAATCAATTTGTAGGGGAAATGTGAATTAATTCTTAACAAATGTTTAAACGGATAATCAGGCACAACAACAACTTTGGAGTGTATGGGCAATGATATTATAACATGGCGGGCGGTGAATGGGTAAGTGAAAATGGATGGATGACGTGGAGGTTCATGATTGGACAGAAGATAACCGATGCATATGTCACAGGAGAAGTCAACGGTCGGATGGAATAAAACTAGAAGCAGATTTCAGGAGGGGGGCGTAATGGTTTGTGGTTTCGGGCCTTGGGGGTCCGAAACATTTTGGAGGCGCCACATTACAAAGAGCGGCAACCATGAAAACTACTTTTCAGACCCCCCCCCCACCTCATGTTAACGGAAAACAGCCAAGGGGGGGCCGAAAGCCTTCCTCCACCATTGATCTAGGCGAAGTGAAGGATCTTCGTTGAAAAGTACATGTTGGTTATCGGCACTCGATGTGTCATTTTGTCGTTTCCACCAATACGACAAAAGTGTCATTTGTCACTTATTTTATAAGGTCATCAAGCTTTATTACAACAATTAAATCATAATTAAAGAACTTAAGCATGATTAATCAAAAGGACATTTTCAAAGGTGCATTTGAGCTAGCAACCTTAATTTATTTTCTAAAGCAAATATTTTTCTTTTGTTTCTTATCTATCATTTTCATTTTGCCTTCCTTTTTTAGAGCAACTATCCTATCATTTTATTTGATATGGACCTGTAATAATAATGATTCCTAAAAATTTTATTTTCCAAGTTGTTTTTGGTCCATATCCTAACTGATCATTTTTTGTATGGAATTTTGATTTTTTTATCTAATAGCTAACTTATCAAAAACAAGAATGTTACAACAGAGTGCAACCATTCTTGGATAGCATAGACATCCACACTTCATTCGTAAGCTTGGCTTCTAGGGGAAGTTTATAATACGACTTGTAAGCTATTGACCCCTCTTTCCTATCATAACTTAGGGATTTTATTCTATCACCATAGGATGGTTCCCTCCTCTTGTTCATCATGTTTTTCACCTTTAATTTGTTGTGCCATATGTGAATATTACACATATAGGTATTTCCTCTCATAACTTAGGGAGTGTATCACCACTCCCTCCTCTTGTTCATCATGTTTTTCACCTTTAATGTGTTGTGCCATATGTGAATATTACACATATAGGTTATATTTTCTACCCAAGAGGCACATAGGTAGTCATTGATATTCTGAGATGAAGCACTAATCGAGAATGGATCAATATATATTTAATGAAAGTCACTCATTTAGTGGTAACTTCCTTTTACATGTGAAATTCTTGGAGGAATGTGGTGGGCTCCAGTATTGTAGCAATAATGCTACAACTCCTGGGACTCCCTTCTTTAATTTTATCAACCCAGTAGTTCGTAACAAACTTGGAAGCGACGGTGCTGTATGCACAAGTACTAGCTCTTGCCGCAGCTGTCACTTGGTCAGCTGGCACAAGTCCACTAGGAGCTTAAGCCAACTTCTATGAGTTCTTAGAAGAAGCTTTTTAATTGATGGATGAAAGCAAACTCGAAGGAAGCTAATCTAATTGCAACAAGAAACTAAAAGCCAAAAAGAAACGCAAACCCTAGCAAACCCTAATTCTACCAGCTAGTCCTACTGACGCAAAGGAGAGCATGAAAATTACTGAAAGGGATGCCATTACTTCTATGAGGGTAAAATACATGTGTCTAGACTACCTCTATCTGAAGAAAACGTATTTTTGTATTTTTGATTAAGTTGTTGGGATTATCATGCATGTGCTTTTAACTATTTTTGACTGTGCAAAGGTGGATCAAGGAGGAAAAAGGCTTGGAAAAGGTTGGGAAGGTTCAGAGGGGGTCTAAGGAGTCCTTAACACCCTTCTAAAGAGTTTCACAACATTTGGCTATCAAGGAACCTCATTTGTGAGCTTCTACAGGAAGTCTGCAGGGGTTCTACAAGATGTTTCAGAATTTCTACAGGATGTTCAGAAATTTCTACAGGATGTTCTACGATTGGATTTTGGATGATGGGTGAGTGAAAGAGGATGCATGGATGGATAGGGAGGTAGGATAGGGGTCTAAAATGACTTAGTGACAGAGGGATGAAGTGATAAGAGGGTGTGGAAAGCTAGCTTGTCTTGAAGAGGGCAGAGGCAACGGAAGGGCAAGAAGGTAGGGTGATGTGGGCAAAAGAGTAGTTGTGAGACGAGGGATCTAATTTGGAGATGGAGCAGTTGGCCTGGACGAAGCTTAGATGGACGAGAGAGTGATGGAGATGCACCGCACAGTGTATACTTAACCAAATCAACCACATCCTGCACACAATCAAAATATTAACTAATCTATCCTAACTGTTAATGAAACCAATGAACAACAGCTTATTCTGAAAGAGAACCATGTACAACACTTAAGTAAAGAAACATTCCAAGAGGTCTGAATGCATGGATAACTCTTACAAATGAAAACATTGCACCAAAGATTGCATGAGTAAGCAAACTAGTGTTTTTGTTGGGTAGCACTGTCTGCAATTCCAGCCCCTAGAAAGAGGTGAAAATGAGAGTGCAGGCAACCCTTTTCTGGAACTCTTATCAATTCTTATCTCATTACTCTATTCTAGACATCTGAAGCAACTCTATTTTTCAACAATGACCTACTTAACCACACAACGAAATCTAACTCAACAAACTACATTTCAAATGCATACAAGGAAAATCATAATGCTGAAAGGAAAGATATCAATACAAAGAAGGAGGCCCTAGGCTCCCCAACCCCAAGAGCTATGGCTCCTCTAGAAACTCAGAGCTGAAATCAAATCTGACTGCTTCCCATTAAAAAATAATGATCATAAGTCAAGAGTCATGCCAATAATGGCTACAAAAGAACAAAACAGAGCTGGCAGCTTGTAGTGCAGAATGTGCAAAAGTTTTTCAAAAGTCCTTTTCGAAGGCTGAAGCCTTATCATTTATACACCACGAGGCCCAAGCTGGCCTCCTAAATCCATGGGACTTGGCTGACCAAACTAGGAGTGAACAACTGCTTCCACAAAATCTGTTTGGCTGCCTTCTAGATCCGGTTTTGGTGGCCTTTGGAGCTCGGAGTTGGGGGTGAAGATCCCGAGGGAGGCTATTTAATGCCATAGACAACCCCCCCTACGAATCCTCAACCCAAGCTTGGCTGTCTCCTAGCCCTTGTCTGCTCGGTTTTGCTCCACCATGTGTCAAAAAATCCTGAAATGAGCACGTGTTAGCCACCTAGGAATAGTGACTACCCTTATTCGTACAAATGACATAAACATACTAAAAAATGATGCATAAGTTATGAAAAATGAAGGATTGAGCAAAGGTAGTTAGGCCAAATGAGCCCAAAATGTTACCAAATTTGGGGCTCATCATCACCCCCCTGCTAAAATTATTGCTCATCCCTGAGCAACTAATCCAGCTCCTCGTCCTTCATTGCTTTCACCGCCACTCTCACATCCCAGGCTTCTGAAGTAGTATCCTCCTCACTGCCATGGAACCCAGCCTTCCTGTCCACCTCTTCCCACTGCTTATGTTCTTCTTTCTCTGTGCTGCCTTCCTTCAATCCCAAAAGCAAAGGTGGGCTTAGCTTGAGGCCAATCCAAATGGCTTGGAGGTTCTGTATGGACTTCTTGTAGAGGGGCACCTATACTAGAGCTTCCCTCATTCGAGTTGGAGTGTGATATTCCCTGATTTTGAGGCTGTGGGACAAGGTGTTACACCGGCGGGTGCAAGCATGAATACAATTGTCCCCTAATAATCGCTCCATGTCCTCGAAATGTGCTATGGCTTGAGCCTGTTGATCCATGTATTTCAATAAAGCCTGAGAGTCGGTTGCTAAGTGTTGGTGGGCTGATATCAATGCAGTGGGGTCCCCTGGCTCTACTCTAATCAGCAGTGGTTCATGTAACTCTCGATTCATGACCTCTTTGACCTCTGCTGCTCTCTTTTCTTCATGGTTCAACCATGAGGCAAATGCCATCAACTGCATATCTCCCACGACTGTGTTGGGATCCCATGAAGTCACATTAGGAAGTTCCAAATTATGGAGATAGAACTCCGATAGCTTAGCCTTGTCCTCTGTTGAACTGCTATTGCATAAATCTGTGAACTGCTGGGGGTCTTGGATTTGGGAGATACCCCTCTGTGCCAATGCATTAATTTGGAATTGCAGCCACTGGTCCGTAGGTATAGGCCATAAGATTTGGCTGGTTGTCTACATTGTAGAGCATCCATGGCCCAACTGGCCATGCAGGCCAACTGTGCCTCTTTTTGTTGCAACTGTTGTTTGAGAGTTTGTATCTCGATTTGTGCTTGCAATTCCATTTCCTGTAGATGCTGGGTTAGCTCTCAAAGACCACCTTGCAGTCCTTCCTTGCCTTGAGGTTCTGCTATAGTGTCCTCTGATGCTGTGCCCCATTCTTTCCTCTATTCCCGTAGCTGCAGTTTGAGTTTCTCATTCTCTTCCTGTAGGAACACCCGCTAGTAGTTTCCCACGTGTTTGGCCATAGCTAATTCTCTTCGTGCCTCCTTGAGTTGTTCCTCCAAGGGGCCTATATCTGCTACTCCTTTAGATTTAGATATCCTCATCCACATGTGGGTTCTCACTCTTTCTTCCTCCAATGCAAAGAAAAGTGGCACTGTGAATTTCTGTGGTATAATTTTTCCAGCCTCCAAAAAGTTATAATACGATCTCAAGCTTGGCTGGGGACTAGGTTCTGGAATGTGCTCTACCTCTTCCTCCCTCAATGGCGGTGAGCTTCCTGTAGCGCAGCTTCCTGTAGAAGTCGTGCACGGGTTCTGGAGAGCGCGTCAGTGGTTCTGGGCCTTCTGTGCAGCCACCGAATGTTTGAACAAGCCGAGGACTCGGAGTAATAGTCTTCAGGGAATTTCGGACGCTTACTCGACTGCAAAGCGGTTGAGGATGAATGAGTGGAGTGCCATACGCGATCTAGCCGGTGGATTTGAATCCCTGCAGAACTCGTGGCGCGGGGGTGAGCTGTCCTCGCCGGCCCGTTGGACGACGTCACCTGCTATCATTCCACCGTAAGTCTGCCTGACCGCCGAATCATTCTCTGCATATCTACCGCCGCCATTTTCTGTTAGATCGCTGCTTCTCCGACTGGACGCTTCCCACGTGTCCATTTCCTGTCTTGTTTGACACAACCAACGCTTTCCGGATCGGACGAGACCATCGGACTGGTCGTGGTGGCCAGTTGAATGGCTACCCGACTTGCTCAACCCGTTCATTTTCATATTCGCACACATTTTAGAGCATTGTTCATGTAATTTGACGAAACAGGGTGAGGCACTTACCTGTGCGGCCGCGACGTTTTTTATGCTTCAGGACGAGGGTGACGGATCCGCTTGCTGCTGCTTCACGCACAGGCACGGGAGCTCCTTCTTGCCGACTGCTGCTGGTTACGAGACCGGTTGTCTGGCTGCGGATGGTGCATGCGCCAGCTTTATGAGTTGCAGGTGCCTTCATGGTGTATGCTCTAGCCGGATCAACTGCTACAGGATTCCTGTAGGATATCCTGTAGCCGTTTCTCCTCCTAGGGTGCATGCCGAAACGGTGGAATCACGGTCACGGTCGCAGGGTCCTCGGATGGCTTTGATAAGTAGCGCATGGGGCCTCTGCATACTTTATTCCATTTGAGAATTGTTTCTTCTGAGAATCCAACGTTCTGATTTGACTGTGCAGGGATTTCCATTGCATGGCAGCAGGGGTGGTAGAAGGAGGCAACAGCAGTGGGTGATGGAGAAAAACGTTGGTTGCATGCCTCCTTATTGGACTTCGGGCATCAAATTCTTCCACACAGTCGGTCCTGGGCCGTCCAAAGATTCTACAGGAAGTTTCCTGTAGAAATACAGAACTTCCTGTAGAAAATCCTGTAGCTTCCTGTAGAGGCTAAACTGTGACCAACTCGTGCCCAGACCTTGGAAGAGATGAGTGTTTCTGGAGGGAGTGCTGGTGAGGTCACCTGGTAGCATAGTAGGGACCCTTGTCCTTGAGTTGAGAGACCTCCTTTTCTGCATGGAATGCCTGCAACCTGCATGAATTGTCAAATCTTGAGCCTGGTTTCCTGTTTCTGCTTCCTTCTTTTCTGTCTTCTTTTTCTTTGCTTGTTTTTTTCTTTCTTCTTTTTTTTTTTTTTGAGAGAGACAGCAGGGGCGCCTCAGTGAGGTTTTCACCCCTACCATCTGCCTTGAGCGCCTCAAAGAGGTTTTCACCCAAGGGTCTTTTTTTATTCAAAAATTTTCAGAAAGACAGCAGGGGCGCCTCAATGAGGTTTTCAACCCTACCATCTGCCTTGGGAGCCTCGGAAAGGTTTTCACCCAAGGATCATTATTTTTTTTTTATTTTTTTCATTTGATGTTCAGGGTATGCCCAAAACAGAGTCAGAACCCTTCTCTATGACCAGCACTGATTTTTCCACTGTTTTGATGAATTCTTGCCTCGAAAGAGGTTTCCTGTAGATCTTTAGTCGATGCCCATTGACGAGCATGGGGATGGCTTCCTCATCAATGGTCCGAATAAGAACAGACCCATTGTCATTACACTTTTTCACTGCATATGGTCCTAGCCATCTTGTTCTCAGCTTCCCCTTGAAATCCTTATGTCTGGAATCGTACAACAGCGCCCAATCTCCCGGCTGGAATTGCTTGTCATTGAGGTGTTGGTCATGCCATACCTTCCTCTGAAGTTGAACCACTTTTGAGTGGAGAAGGGCCTGCATTCGGTGCTCATCTAACCCATTCAGCTACAATAACCTTTCTTGTTGGGCATGGCTGGGATCTAGGTCCAGCTGAGCTGCCATCCTCAAGGTGTTGTACTCGAACTCAATTGACAGCAAAGCTCTCTTCCCATAGACCAGCTCATAAGGTGTGAAGCAGGTTGTGGTCTTCCAGGTGGTGTTGTAAGCCCAAGTGGCCTCAACCAGGCGATCTGCCCAATATTTTCTACTGCTGCTCACCACCTTAGTCAAGATTCCTTCTAATGCTCTATTGGTGACTTCCACCTGCCCATTTGCTTGAGGATGATAGGGGGTGGAAGTCCTATGCTTGATCTTGTGATGAGCAAGTAGGCCTTCAATTAAGTTGGAGGTGAACTAGCTTCCTTGATCGGTGACTAGCTCTCTTGGGTAGCCAAACTTGTAGAAGATGTTTTTCCTTAAAAACTCAGTCACCTTTTCTTTTGTCGTTGCTTTGATTGCCTTGGTTTCTGCCCACTGTGTCAGATAGTCTGTGCACACATTGATGTAAGACCTTTGCCTTGAAGGAGGATTGATAGGACCCACAAAATCCATATCCCACTTCTCAAATGGCTCAAGAATCACTTGAGGTTGGAGAGGCATTTCGTCCCTTGGAGTTGGTTTCCCCATCCTTTGGCATCGGTCACATTGGCTGATATATCTTCTGACATCTTGATGAAGCGTGGGCCAATAGTAGCTTGCCTGTAGAATTTTGAAGGCAGTTCTTTTGGCTGCAAAATGTCCTCCACAAGGCCCGTCATGACAGGTTAGGAGGATGTCAAAGACTTCCTCCTCCCTTACACAACGCCTTAAGATCTAATCGGGGCCAAGCTTGAACAGGTTGCCCCCGATCCAAGTGAATGAGGCACTCTTCCTTACGATTCTGCTCTTCTCTCTTGAGGATAGGTGCGGAGGGAACTGTGCTCAGACAAGGTAGTTTGCTATATCAGCAAACCATGGAGAGAGGACTGAGATAGCAAACAGATGTTTGTCTGGCATCTGGTCATCCACTGTTCCATCCTCACCTGCAGGTAAATCCAATCTAGACAAGAAGTCAGCAACAACATTTTCTTTACCTGGTTTGTCAACGATAGTCAAATCAAACTACTGCAACAAAAGTAACCATCTAATAATACGAGCATTCACATCTGGTTTATTCATTAAATATCTAATTGCAGCATGATCAGTATGTAAAAATGTTTGATAGCCAGTGATGTAGTGTCGGAACTTGTTCAGGGCATGGACCACGGCCAAGAATTCTTTCTCAGTTACAGTATAATTCATTTCTGCCTTGGATAAGTTTTTGCTGACAAAGTATATGGCGTATGGAAGTTTTTGTTCAACTTGTCCTAAGGCTACCCCTATGGCTTTGTTCGAGGCATCAGTGTGGATGTGGAAAGGTAGGGCCCAATTTGGACCTCTCAAGATTGGGGCAGACACCAACTTATCCTTTAATTCATTCAGAGCCCTCTGACAATCGTCAGTCCATTTAAACTCAACATCTTTTGCTAAGAGGCCAAACAATGGCGAGGCTAGTTTGCTGAAGTCTTTAATGAATCTTCTATAATATCCTGCCAAGCCTAAGAAACTTCGAACGTCTCTTACCTTCTGAGGGGGTGGAACCTTCTTGATGAGAGCAATTTTGTTAGGATCCACCTGTAACCCTTGGCGAGAAATGGTATGCCCTAGCACGGTCCCTTCAGTCATCAAGAATTCACACTTTTCAGAACTAAGGGACAGGTTCATCTCAATGCACTTGGTTAGGACTTTTCCCAGATTGGACAATGCTTCCTGGAAGTTGGACCCATAAGGAGAGAAGTCATCCATATAGATTTCCACCGAATCATGGACCAGCTCAGAAAAGAGGCTCAAGACGGCTCTCTGGAAGGTGGCAGGAGCGTTTCATAGCCCAAAGGGAAGAACTCGGTAAGCAAAGGTACCCCAAGGACAAGTGAAGGTGGTCTTATCTTGGTCTTCTGGGCTGATTTGGATTTGATTATACCCGCTAAACCCATCCAGGAAAGAGAAAAACTTCTTCCCTGCCAGTCCATCCAACACTTGATCTATGAAGGGTAGAGGAAAGTGGTCTTTCTTGGTGGCTTTTTTCAGTTCTCGGTAGTCCACACAGATTCTCCACTTCCCATTTTTCTTGGGAACCAACACCAGAGGGGACACCCACTCGCTATCCGAGATGGGGTAGATGAATCATGCATCCAACAGTTTTTGCAACTCTTCTTTGACAATGTCCTTAAGGGCTGGATTCATTCTCCTTTGAGGTTGCCTGACTGGTTTACAATCTTCTTTGATGTAGATGTGATGGGTACAGACCAAAGGATGGACTCCTTTCATCTCCTTATAGCTCCAAGCAAAAGCATCTAGATGACTGGCCAATAGACTACACAGCTCCTTTTCCTGGGAAGGAGATAGGGAGGAGCTAATCTTTAACGTTCTCTCGGGGCCAAACTCCACATTTTTTACTCTGGGAGTGATTGGATTGGTCACACAAAGGTCCACTAAGGTGCTGGCTTGGGAATCCTCCACCAATTTCTCTAAGGACAATGCACTGGGAGGTGGATTCTGAATCAAGGTCTCAATCAAATCATCCTCAGTTGGAGGACCTCCCCTGGTGGTGTCTAGGGTGCACAAGGGTGCAGAGTACACCTCATCCTCTTCTCCTTCCTCCAACCAAAGTGGTAAGTCATGCTCTAATAAGGGTTGGGCAGGAGGGTATAGGACTAGCTTCTTGGACATAGGACCATTTTTGATGGTCATGTTTCCTGCACGACAGCTTATATAAGCATCCACAGTGGCTAACCAAGGCCTTCCCAAAATAAGGGGGTATCCAGTAAGCTTTGCCTTTGGTTTCAAAACCAAAAAGTCTACAGGGTACTCCCAAGAGTCAACAGAGACCAAGACATCCTCCACAATCCCTTCGGGAGTCACGGTGGAGCGATCTGCTAGCTGCAGGACTGTCGAGGTCTTTCTTAAGGAACCCTGAAGGTTGAGTTTGAGCATGGTATCTCTGGTCATCACATTAATGGTAGCCCCTAAATCAATCAAAGTGTGGGGTATGATGGTGCCATTGATGTGGACATCAACTACAAGACCCCCAGGATCCAAATACTTTGGGCAGATTACTTGCCCCAACATAAGATCAGACAGTTGTCCTATGACATTGATGGTTGAGGCGTCTCTTTTTCGCCTGCATGGGTGTCTGAAACACTTTTCCTTAACTAGTCTGTTGTATATCGGTACATCCTTGATGGCCTGGAGAAGGGGTATTTTCACACACAACTGTTTGAGTTCTCCCAAAAGCTCATCCTCCTCTGGGTTGGGCTGTGTGGTTGCTGTTAGTCTCTCAGGAAAAGGTGGAATGGCTTTTGGGTCACTTTCCTGTTTATCTTCCTCGTCCTCTGGGGGAGGAGGTTGGCGATCTGGAAGAGTCTTTCCAGATCGCAGGTTGATCTCCTGGATATCCACAGCATAGGTAGGGCATGATTTTTCCCCAGTATATACGTGTTGGGCCTGTCGGTTGTTGGGGTTCGGGTTCAGTTGAGCAGGCATTTAGGGTTTTCTTGGAGGAGCAGGAGGTAATGGTTGTGGTTGAGCTAGTGGTGGAGGAAAAATGGCGGGAGGAGTGTTGTACTGGGGCCTCCACCCCGGTTGAGGTGCATTCCACTGAGGTTGTGGCTAGACATGTGAGTGAAATGAATGAGTAGTGGGCTGAGTGTGGTATTGAGGTGGGTAAGACCATGGAGGAGGCACAGACCAGGAAGGATGAGCAGGGGGACCCCAGGAAGGCATAGGAGCAGATTGGTTGGGGCTATAATAAGCTTGGGATGTCCCTTGCATCCCCTGTTGGTAAGGTCTAGGTCCATGTGGCCTCCTTTGGTTGAGGAAGTAGAGAGGTTCAGTGGGTGCCTTCGTTCCTTGGTACATGGCTTTAAGCCCAGGTAAGGTTGGGCATTGGTTTGTGGGGTGGTCCTCCTCACAAACGAAACATACCTCAACTGAATGTAATGGGCACTCGTTCTTAGGGTGCTTCCTTGTACACCTAGGGCAGAAGATAGCCAAAGCCCTCTCAGCTTCCTCTTTCTTTTGCTGGATTCAGAATGTATCAAGTTGCATGGCAATGGTCTGTCTCACCTCACTCTTGAGGTCCTCTAACTGATTTGCAAACTCATGTTTGGAGAAAGGAATACTAGCTGAGAGGGGGTTTCCTCTACCTCTTTTCCGGGCTGCCCTAGAGTGGTTTCTAAACACAGTCTTTATATCCTCATAAGGTAGTTGGTAAATATCTCCTCCAGCTAGCATGTGAAGGGTATCTAAAAGGTCTTCAGGGACTCCTCGGAGCAGGACCAACTTGAGAGATTCAGGGTCAAGTGTGCACCTGGCCCGTTTATAGCTAAGTTGGAACCTTTCCTCGTAATCTTCTAAAGACTCATCATTTCCCATGGTCATCCGAAAGATTTCTCCCTTGGCTTCCTTGGACCTACAGTAGTCCCGGTATTTGGTATTAAAAGCTTGCTGCATCTGAGCCCAAGTGGTGGTACTGTTCCCAGGTAAACCCATGAACCATTGTAATGCTGCATCCTTGAGGGTAGAGGGAAAGAGTTTCAGTTTTTGCTCATCTTCGGTAGAGTCGTAGGTTCGACAAAGGACAGCAAACTCAAACAGGAAGGTATCAAGGTCTTCAGTAGTCAATCCATGGAAGTGAGGTAAAGCGGAGGAGCTTATGTTTTTCATTTTCATGTCTCCATTGGTCTCTCGGATGGGAAAGGTACCTTCTATTCTCTCAACTTCTCTCCTATTGTCAGCCATGGCTTCAGATGGAGTGTTCTCTAACTCTTCTTCTATTATGGGATCTTCGTATATCTCAGGAGGCTCGCCTATAGGTTCCTCTGGATCACTGTCACCAAAGAAGAGAGAAGGGTGATTCAGTGAAGTGGTGGGGGTATTGGGTAAGAATTTGCCTGTTTTATCTCGATTTATACGAGGCATGAAATGGAAAGACTTTTGATTTCTTTTGTTTTTTTTTCTCTGGTACCTGCAAAACTAAAATAGATTGAACTGCAACTAAATATTTTGCTGAAATGGAAATGCGGAATTGAAATGAAAGCATGAAAGGACTAATCTATTTTGCTCAAATGAAATTGCAGGAATGAAATGCTAGGCTACGCTTGCGGAATTGAAATGCTAATATACGCTTGTAGAAATGAAATTGCGGAATTAAAATGCTAATCTATGAAAGCAGGAAATGTCTACGCTACTTTTGCGGAAATGAAATTGCAGAATGGAAATGAAATAAACTACTTAGCAGAAGGCGAGAGTAGGGAAAATAGAAGAAAAGAAACAATCACCAATACTCTGACGCTTCCCCGGCAACGGCGCCAAAAAGATGGTGGGCTCCAGTATTGTAGCAATAATGCTACAACTCCTGGGACTCTCTTCTTTAATTTTATCAACCCGATAGTTAGTAACAAAATTGGAAGCGACGGTGTTGTATGCACAAGTACTAGCTCTTGCCGCAGCTGTCACTTGGTCAGCTGGCACAAGTCCACTAGGAGCTTAAGCCAACTTCTATGAGTTCTTAGAAGAAGCTTTTTAATTGATGGATGAAAGCTAACTCGAAGGAAGCTAATCTAATTGCAACAAGAAACTGAAAGCCAAAAAGAAACGCAAACCCTAGCAAACCCTAATTCTACCAGCTAGTCCTACTGACGCAAAGGAGAGCATGCAAATTACTGAAAGGGATGCCATTACTTCTATGAGGGTAAAATACATGTGTCTAGACTACCTCTATCTGAAGAAAACGTCTTTTTGTATTTTTGATTAAGTTGTTGGGATTATCATGCATGTGCTTTTAACTATTTTTTACTGTGCAGAGGTGGATCAAGGAGGAAAAAGGCTTGGAAAAGGTTGGGAAGGTTCAGAGGGGGTCTAAGGAGTCCCTAACACCCTTCCAGAGAGTTTCACAACATTTGGCTATCAAGGAACCTCATTTGTGAGCTTCTACAGGAAGTCTGCAGGGGTTCTACAGGATGTTTCAGAATTTCTACAGGATGTTCAGAAATTTCTACAGGATGTTCTACGATTGGATTTTGGATGATGGGTGAGTGAAAGAGGATGCATGGATGGATAGGGAGGTAGGATAGGGGTCTGAAATGACTTAGTGACAGAGGGATGAAGTGATAAGAGGGTGTGGAAAGCTAGCTTGTCTTAAAGAGGGCGGAGGCAACGGAAGGGCAAGAAGGTAGGGTGACGTGGGCAAAAGAGTAGTTGTGAGACGAGGGATCTAATTTGGAGATGGAGCAGTTGGCCTGGATGAAGCTTAGATGGACGAGAGAGTGATGGAGATGCACCGCACAGTGTATACTTAACCAAATCAACCACGTCCTGCACACAATCAAAATATTAACTAATCTATCCTAACTGTTAATGAAACCAATGAACAACAGCTTATTCCGAAAGAGAACCATGTACAGCACTTAAGTAAAGAAACATTCCAAGAGGTCTGAACGCATGGATAACTCTTACAAATGAAAACATTGCACCAAAGATTGCATGAGTAAGCAAACTAGTGTTTTTGTTGGGTAGCACTGTCTGCAATTCCAGCCCCTAGAAAGAGGTGAAAATGAGAGTGCAGGCAACCCTTTTCTGGAACTCTTATCAATTCTTATCTCATTACTCTATTCTAGACATCTGAAGCAACTCTATTTTTCAACAATGACCTACTTAACCACACAACGAAATCTAACTCAACAAACTGCGTTTCAAATGCATACAAGGAAAATCATAATGCTGAAAGGAAAGATATCAATACAAAGAAGGAGGCCCTAGGCTCTCAGGTTGGGCCCAACCCCGAGAGCTATGGCTCCTCTAGAAACTCAGAGCTGAAATCAAATCTGACTGCTTCCCATTAAAAAATAATGATCATAAGTCAAGAGTCATGCCAATAATGGCTACAAAAGAACAAAACAGAGCTGGCAACTTGTAGTGCAGAATGTGCAAAAGTTTTTCAAAAGTCATTTTCGAAGGATGAAGCCTTATCATTTATACACCACGAGGCCCAAGCTGGCCTCCTAAATCCATGGGACTTGGCTGACCAAACTAGGAGTGAACAGCTACTTCCACAAAATCTGTTTGGTTGCCTTCTAGATCCGGTTTTGGTGGCCTTTGGAGCTCGGAGTTGGGGGTGAAGATCCCGAGGGAGGCTATTTAATGCCATAGACAACCCCCCTATGAATCCTCAACCCAAGCTTGGCTATCCCCTAGCCCTTGTCTGCTCGGTTTTGCTCCACCATGTGTCAAAAAATCCTGAAATGAGCATGTGTTAGCCACCTAGGAATAGTGACTACCCTTATTCGTACAAATGACATAAACATACTAAAAAATGTTGCATAAGTTATGAAAAATGAAGGATTGAGCAAATATAGTTAGGCCAAATGAGCCCAAAATGTTACCAAATTTAGTACTCATCCGAATGTGCAGGCGTTAAGGCTTATTAATTAGTAACAACCATCTTTATTGTATGACATGACAACGATGTGCCACAATTACCTTGAAAATAAAAGTTGTGCTTTATGTGGAATGTTGAATGTGGGAGATCATATGGGCCCATGAGGATAATTCAAGTGGTATTCCTTCGTACGAGATCAAAGGATATCGACAAAGAAATGAGTGAATGTGAAATGTGGAGTGGAAAATGCATATGTGCATAAATTTTGTGATGTGGGTGTGCAAGTATCATGGATGGATATACACATTATACTATCTTTGTAGGATTAAATTGTTGGTTCTCTACACAGTTGACTTATGACTAAAAATTTAAACATTTGGTTATACATTGTTTCATGAATTCTTTATAATTAGCCCTCGTGAACTAACACTTCAGTATTTAAGATTTATTAACCTTTACCACAATACATATGCTAACATATAATCTTAAAATAGAAACTAGTCCTTTGAAGTTATGGTTCTTGTTCATTTTTTATTTCCCATTTGTGTTATTATCAACCATTATTGACAAAGTAAGAAAATCACGATGACTAAATAGAAAGGAAGAGTATTATTCAATGTGGGAGGAAGAGCATGATGACTAATTACGGAGGTAGAGACCTTTTCTCACCTCAATTAAATACATGCAAGGAAATAAAGTTAATATTACAATTTAACAAATAAAAATAGCTTTTAAGTTTATTTAAAAAAAATTAAGAAATAAATATTTTATTATAAAACATTTAATAAATTTTATATTAATTTTTGTAATATTAAATATAAATAACTAAGATATGTTGACCTTAAATAACTTAGATACTTTGTTTTCAAATTACTATTAATCATCAAAGAAGATATTCTAGGAGAAATATTGTCTTGTGTAATAGTAGACCAATTTATGATTAAGGTCATGGAGGTATTAAATCATCTTAGAACTCATGGAGAGGATATCAATGATAAAAAGGTGGTTGAGAAAATTCTCAGAAGTATCTCACTTTTATTTGACATGCTTGTGATAGCTATAGAATAAATTAAAGATTTGGTCCAATTTTCAATTGAAGAATCGAAAAGATAAATATTAAATCATGAGTCAAGAATTAAAGGTCAAAATGACTCGTTAGAAAATGCTTTTCAAAATCAAGTCACAATTAGTAGAGGAAGAGACAAAGGTAATAGAAGCACGGGAAAAAGAGGAAGAGGATAGTCTAGTAATAGAAACAATGCATCGAGTCAACCTAATTAGACACAAGATCAACCTTAGAACTAAAGAGTAAGAGGAAGAAACAATAGGGGAAGGATGTACAAGTCAAATATGCAATGTTATTACTGCAAGTATGGCCATTTTGAAACTGAATGCAGGAATGAGAAGTCTGATTCAAACAAAGTCAATGCAAATGTTTCAAACATTGATGAAGGTTCACAATATTCCATGTTTCTTTCTATTCAATAGCACAAGAAAGAAATATTGAAAATATTTGATTACTAGGAAGTGGCTTCAAAAAGCATATGATAGGTAACAAAAGAAAAATCAAGTCTTCATGAAACAGTGAAATCTCATATGAAATTGGGTGATGATCATATTATTAGTGCCTTGCACAAATGCATTGTTACAGTTGTAAATAAGGAGAGTGAGAAGAAGGTCATTTATGATGTTTATTACGTACAAAATTTGAAACACAATCTATTAATTATATGACAAATGAGTGAAAATGGCTTTGATGTCATTTTTAAAGGTTATGCCTGCACAATTCGTAACAAGCCACCTAATCAAATAGTCATAGCAAGGATCCAAACGACCAAAAATAGGATGTTTTCTCTAGTCATGAGAAATTTCAAGAAATCATTATTATATGCTTAGTTTGTAACAAGTTGATATGAAACTTGGCTATGAAATCTTAGATATGACCATTTAGCTTTTAATAGTCTTAATATTTTGCATAATAAGTCTATGATCCTAGGTCAACCTATGATATATGTGCATCATAATCCATGTGAAAGGTATATCCTTGCAGAACACTAAAAAAATAGTTATCCAAATGCTGCTAGCTATGGATTCCAAAGTCCACTTTAGTAACTGCCCATATACCTTTGTGGTATAATGCAAACCTAATCAATATGAGGAAGTTTTTAATTTCTAACCTTTCTTGACAATTTTAGCAAAATGACATGGGTCTTCTTAATGAAAAAAATTGATACATTTTAAAAATTCAAGTAATTTAAATCCTTGTAAGAAGCAAAGTAGGAAGAAAAGTGAAGTATTAAGATCCGATGGAGGAGGTAAATATGATTCCAGAGAATTTACAACATATTGTTGGGATCAAGGTATCAAAAGGAAATTTACATTAAGGTACACTCCACACAAAAAATGGAGTACCAAAAAGGGAAATTAGACCATCATGAATACAGAAAGAAGCATGTTGAAGGTAAAGAATTTTCCAAATGAACATTAGGCATAAAGAGTAGCATGCTTATAGTTTATATTATCAACAAATCTATGACCAAAAGTGTCAAACGAAAAGTTCCCTTAGAAGCTTGGAGTGGTATGAAAAAAATTGGATCACATTGAGAATCTTTAGTTGTGAAGCATATGCACATGTTCCAGAAGAAATGAGAAGGAAATTAGATGATAGAAGTGAAAAATGCATATTTGTTGATTATAGTGAAGAATCCAAGGCCTACAAATTATACAATCTTATCAACAAGAAAGCAATTATTTCAAGAGATGTTAAATTCTTTGAATATTAAGCATGGAATGATCAAGATAATAGAAAAAATAGAAATCAAGTGTATCCACATGCGTTCAAACAAAGTGAATAAACAAAAGTTTAACAACCATGACAAGCACTACCACATAATCAAGTTTGAACTAAAGGGGAAAACCAGGCAAGAAATAATGCCTAAAGTACATCCTCAAGTGGTGAATTTGATCCCACCATTTCATAGAAAAAAACAAGTTTGACAGAAATCTATAAAAAACTAGATAATGAACAATATGTTTGCCTTGTTGTCTTGTCAGCCAATAGATTTTGAAGAAGCAGTAAAAAAGAATGAGTTTAAGCTAAAAATGAAGAAATCACAGTAGCTAAGAAGAGTGACACATGGATTCTTGTAGATCTACCAACGGGAAAAACAAGAATTGGAGTCAACTAGGTCTATAAGCCTAAGTTTAATGAAAATGAGGAAATTGAAAAGCATAAAGCCATATTGGTAGCAAAATGATTTACACAACAACCTGGAGTAGATTATGAAGAAGCCTTCACCCTGTTAATAGAGGGCTATATTGTTCTTTGCTTTGGTAATTGCATTTCTTCATCAACACATTAAGTTCACCCCATATCATCATTACATTATTCAGATCTACACCATTATTCATCAGCATATGCAATTATATATAAAGAACGACATCATCATCATCATCAACGCAGCGGAACATAAAATAACAATGGAATAAAATCATGGACACGCATAGAGACACCAGGATTGATTTGAGACCAGGGAAAAACCCACTATGGGGAAAACCCTTTCAAATATTCTTCTTCTTAGATCATCATCAAATGATTCAGCAAAAGAGAGTACAATGATCCATAACTTTATCTATGCAACACAACAACTATGATATCCATGAAACATATATAATCAAGCTTATATTAAAAACCCCCATTCTGATGGATGTAATGTGTTGTCACTGACTGTAGTCAACTATTGGATATTGTTGTCACTGTGTTGAACACTACTGAATATTTTTGTCACTGAGCGGAACCTTTGTAACACTAAAATCTCATCCATGAGCCTTGGATGCATGGAGAAGGAGCAGTGCAAGCATCTATAGAAAATATGGACGCTCTCCGCATAAATGGATGACTACATCTGAAACAGATCTAGATAATCCTAGGTGAACTGGATGAGGACGTATGGGGTCAAACATACCCAAATCTGCCTCAAGCCCTGGACGCTCTCATTAGGCTATAGTGCGAGCGTCTACGGTAGCCTGGACGCTCTCATAAGGCTATTGTGCGAGCGTCTACGGCATCTTGGACGCTCTTAGGACCACTATGTGTGAGCGTCCAGGGAATAATACAACCAAATATATATCTGAAACCTTGGACACTCTCGTAACTTACTGTGCCAGCATCTAAGCCTCCCTGATGCTGTCAGGACCGCTATGTGCCAGTGTCGAGGGACTAAAATACCCAGTTATGTGCCAACGTCTGAGATCCAAAAAACCCTAGATCATTGTGATGAGACTCATCATTGGGTAATTATATGGGACTTAATTCACCTCCTAGCTTAGTCAAACCAACTTTTCTCACAACTTATTACATGTTTTTATTATATTTTGTTTATGAGATGAGTTAGAGTTGGATATTATGGCTAGTGGACTAATATGCATTGAATGCAAGATTGAAGGAGAAAATCAAGGAATTTTTCAAAAGACTAAGGTTAAAACTCAAATGGGACAAGGAAGATGGATTGTAGGAGGTAAATCCTCATTTAATTCTCCCCCATTCGAATATTCCTCCATTTATCACACCAGCTCGGAGTACAAGCAGCCAAGTCATGAGGATTAGAAGGCAGTCAAGCAAGTGAGAGACAAAGAGCTAGTTTATCTCAGTTTGGGAGCCGATCCTTCCTAATTTTAAGGAAGTCGTTGGGGACTTCAGTTTTATAAGTAGAGTGTCGTAGAGCCTCATTAGGATTCAAATTTTTGTTGTAAAACTCTAAGTTATTTTCTAGCACCAGACTTGTGGAAGTTTTATTGATGTAATTTTCTATTTTGGTAATAAGAATGAGTTTGGTTTTGAGCCAGCAGTGAGTTAACTTAGAGGGATAAAGCTCTTGGGTTAGGGCCCAACCCTAGTAGCCAAGGCTCCTCTTTCTTGTATCTATATGTTTATATTAGTCTCATACCTTCATTGTTAATTTGTCTTTAGATGTATTTTCATTGCAAGTAGTGTAGATTAGATTGGTTGTTTATTAGTTTGCTTCCATTTGTGCCTTACTTCAGGAGCAGGTTAGCAGGGATAAAAGGAACACCACAAGGTTGTCAGTAGGTGTCTCGGCCTCATTTCCTCCCCTTGGGATCATGATTTGAGGAAGGGACCCTTATGCAGCCCCAAAAACATAGATTTATATTTCTTGTATGAGATTTAGAGTTTATTGTATTTAAGTTAGCATTTGATCAGTTTTTCAAAGTAGGATTCATTGCCATCTCTTCTATCTTCATTCTTGTAGTATATCTCATCCATGCTTTCATTCCTTTCAACAACTTTCCTCATGCATAATGTAAGCAGTTAGTAATTAATTCTGCTTTTCTAGATTATGAGAATGCTTCTTGTTTACATAGATTTTTGGAAATTACAATTTTTTTATTCAAAGAAGGTGATTCAGGAGTAGACAAAGGCTTCATAGCCAACAACCACCTTCCACTTCATCCACCATAGTCATTCCTTGTTTTCACCATTTCCTTCACTAGTTTTGATCATTTTACCTAGAAATTCTTCTAAACACATTGAGCGAATCCAACCATCTTCTATCCTTGATGTTGACTTCTAAGTGATCCTAGACCTTTTCTCACTTCATTCCACCCATATACCACTTTCCCTAAGCCTTCCATCACTTCCAACACCTCCCAGTTTTCCCTCGCCTGTAGGTTTATAGGGAATCCTGTAGGTTTCTAGTACATCCTGTAGGTTTTCTTGTAATGGCCTGTTTTGAGGTCGAATTGAGGGAAAACCTCTAGGAAGTCACCAAACGTCACCCAAGGGTCTCAAACACAATCCAACCATATCCTAACGCTTCCATCCATCCTCAAACATCCTTAATTCACCTACCACATCACCAAAAGAAATTAGTTTGCATACTTGATTTTGCATGAAAAGATGAAAAGACAAAGATAGATTCATTTTAGTCCCTTTACTTGCACATTAGTGATATTTGATGCTTTTTACTTCCATATTTAGATAGTAGAATTTGGATCATGTTAATTTAGCATTATTATAAAGCATAATTTCTTGGTAGTTAATTAGGGAATGGTGTGATTTAGCATTGAATTTCGGTCTTTTTCATTATTGCAGTAGAGTAGCTCTCCCTTAGAGTGGATTTCCCTTTCTTCCATCAAGAAACCAAGCTTCTTCTGACTCCATAGAAGTCTAGCTTGAAAACCCTAGTGGTCTCTCTCCAGCTGAACAGTGACAAAAGGAAGATACATCACTTTTACTTGTGTATACAACACTGTCACCTCCAAGTTTGAACGAAGCTCGGGTTGATAAAGTAAAGCTGGTAACTGAGGAGTTGCACCATTCTTGCTGCAATACTAGCACTCATCACTTTTTGGCGCCATTATCAGGGAGGTGTCTGAGTAATATGTGATTACTTCTTTATTTCTTCTATTTCTTGTCTCTAATATTTTAGGAGTTGCACCATTCTTGCTGCAATACTAGCACTCATCACTTTTTGGCGTCGTTGTCAGGGAGGTGTCTGAGTAATATGTGATTACTTCTTTATTTCTTCTATTTCTTGTCTCTAATATTTTGCCATTAGTTTATTTCTGCAAAATTAATTTAGTTGCTTCCTTTTTCTTTCTACATTTTATGCTTTCTTTTCCATTTTGCAAGCAAGATTTCAATTCAGCAAGTAGTTTTTTTTTTTTTTTCAATCAGTCAGTAGTTTTCATTCAATCAACAATTTCAATTCTGCAAAGCACTTTTTAAGTTTGAAAAAAAAACACAAAACCAAAACATTTCCTTTCATGCCTTGTAGAAATAGGGATAACTTAGGGAAATTTTTGCCAAATACCCCCACTGCATCAAATAGCCAACCTTCCCTCTTCTTCGGTGGCTGTGAACTGGAGGAACCCTTAGGTGAGTAACCTGACATATTCGAAGAACCTACAGTGGAAGAAGAAGAAGAAGACCCTATTCCTACTGAGCCAATGGCTGAAAACAGAAATGACAAAGGGAATAGAGGGAGAGATGAGGGTTCCTTCCCCATCATGGAAACCAATGGGGACAATAAGATGAAAAATATAAGCCCTTCTACCCTACCTCATTTCCATGGCTTGATCATAGAAGATCCCTACACTTTCCTATTTCAGTTTGTTGTTATATGCCAAACCTATGACTATACAGATGATGAGCAGAAGTTAAAACTATTTCCATCTACCCTCAAGGATGCAACATTGCGCTGGTTGATGGTTTACTTGGGGATAACATCACAACTTGGGCTTAGATGCAGAAAGCCTTTAACAACAAGTATCGAGACTATTGTAGGTCAAAGGATACTAAAGAGGGAATTTTAGGATGACCATAGGCAATGATGAATCCCTAGAGGATTATGAAGAAACATTCCATCTTAGTTATAAAAGGGCCAGGTGCACACTTGACCCCGAGTCACTAAAGTTGGTCTTGCTTAGGGGAGTAAGGGAAGATCTTCTGGATACCCTACACTTGTTAGCAGGAGGAGATATCTACCAATTACCCTATGAGGATATCAAGATTGTCTTTAGAAACCATTCTAGGGTAGCTAGGAAAAAGGGTATGGGTAGTCAACCTATGGTCAGTACATCCTCTTCCAACTCATCCATCAAGGGTGAAATTGGAAACATGCTGGAAGATTTCAAGAGTGAGATGTTGCAAACCCTTGCCTTACAAATGGACACTATACACATTAAGAGAAAGCAAGAGGAAGCAGAGAGAGCCTTGGCCATTTTCTGTCCTAGATGCACCAGGAGGCACCCTAGGAATGAATGTCCATTGAATTCTATTGAAATTTTCTCATTATGTGAAGAACACCACTCCACAAACAAGTTCCCTTCTTTGCCTGGACTCAAAGATGTATATCAAGGAGTTGAAGGGGCCACTGAGCAGCTCTGCTACATAAACCAAAGGAGACCTCACGGGCCTATACCATACCAGCAGGGCATGCAAGGGTCATCCCATGCATATTACAATCCCAACCAGACCACATCCATACCTTCTTGGGGACCCCCTACTCATCCTTCCTGGTCTACACCTCCTCCTTGGTCCTTTGCATCTCAGTATCACTCCCATCCAACCAACCAGTCATTTCAACCATATGCTCCACCACAACCTTAGTGGAATGCACCACCCTGGGGGTGGAAGCCCCAATACAACAATGTTCCAGCTCTATTGCCTCCACCACCTGCCCAAACATAGTTGTTACACGTTGCTCCACCCAAGCAACCATATATGCCTGCCTAGCCAAATCTGAACCTGAACAACAGACAAGCTCAGTAAGTATACAGTGGAGAGACATCATATCTAGCTTATGTTGTGGAAATCCAAGAGATTAACCTGAGATCTAGGAGAGTTCTCCCAAATAGCCAGCCTCCACATCCACCTAGAGAGGTTGAGGGAGAAAGAGAGGAAAGAATTCTTAAGTTAAATCCACCCTTTCTTGAGAGATTAACCCAACCAATCCAGCCTACCCTAGAAGAGACTCAACTTCTGGGAGAACTGAAAAATTTATGTGTAAATATTCCACTTCTCCAAGCAATAAAAGATGTTCCTATTTACAATAATTTTATTAAGGAGAAGTGCTTCACGCATCCAGAGAGGCGAAGAAGAGATGCCCCTACCATTAATGTCATTGGACAGTTGTCTGATTTAATGATGGGGCAGGTATTCTGTCCAAAGTATTTGGACCCTGCAAGCCATGTAGTAGATGTGCACATCAATGGCACCATTGTCCCACACACTTTGATCAATCTTGGGGCTTCCATTAATGTGATGACCAAGGACACCATGCTCAAGCTCAACCTCCAAGGTTCATTGAGGAAGACCACAATAGTTCTGCAACTTGCAGACTGCTCCACAGTAACCCCTGAGGGGATTGTGGAGGATGTGATGGTCTCCATTGACTCTTGGGAGTACCCTACAGATTTCCTAGTTCTCCAGCCTAAGACTAAGCTTATTGGTTACCCTCTCATCCTTGGGAGACCCTGGTTGGCCACTGTCTACGCTTACATCAGTTGCAGAGTTAGGAATATGACCATCAAGAATGGGCATATGTCCAAGTAGTTAGTCCTATACCCTCCTACTCAGCCATCTCTAGAGCATGCTTTACCTTTATGGCTGGAGGAAGAGGAAGAAGATGTATTCCGCCCAAATTTATAATTTAGAAACAACCATGGAAGGAGGACAACAGGATGAAGATGATTTGATTGAACACCTACTCCAAAGTCTAACTCCCAGTACATTGCCCTTAGAAGATGTAGTAAAGGAAACCCAGAACAATCATTCAATTGACCTATGCTTAGCCAATTCCAACCCCCTTCATGTCAAAACCATAGAATTTGGCCATGAGAGAACCTTGAATATCAATCCATCTCTATATGCTCTCCAAGAAGAGAAGTTATGCAACATGCTAAAGGAACATCTAGATGCCTTCGCTTGGAGTTACAAAGAAATGAAGGGAGTGCACCCCTCGGTGTGTACTCACCACATATGCATCAAAGAGGGTTTCAAGCGAGTCTGGAGACCCAAAAGGAGGATGAATCCAACTCTTAAAGTTATAGTCAAAGAACAACTGCAAAAACTGCTTAATGTAGGATTCATTTACCCTATCTCCGACAGGGAGTGGGTCTCTCCTTTGGTGTTAGTTCCAAAGAAAAATGGTTAGTGCAGGATTTGTGTCGATTACATGGAGTTGAACAAAGCCACAAAGAAGGACCATTTTCCTCTACATTTCATTGACCAAGTACTAGATGGTCTGGTAGGGAAAAAGTTTTTCTCTTTCCTAGATGGATTCAACGGGTACAACCAAATCCAGATCAGCCTGAAAGACCATAACATAACCACCTTCACTTGTCCTTGGGGTACTTTTTCCTATAGGTTCCTTCCTTTTGGCCTATGCAATGCTCCTGCCACTTTTGAGACAATAGTATTGAGTATTTTTTCCGATCTAGTCCATGATGTGGTAGAAATTTATATGGATGATTTTACACCTTATGGCTGTGATTTTCAAGAGGCTCTGTCCAACATAGGCAAAGTACTGCACAAATGCATTGAAATGAACCTGTCTCTCAGTCCCAAAAAATGTGAATTCTTGATGACTAGAGGAATCGTGCTAGGTCATTCAATATCTCAACAAGGACTGCAGGTGGACCCACACAAAATAGCTATCATCCAAAGGGTCCCACCTCCTCAAAAACAGAGAGATGTCAGAAGTTTCCTAGGGTTATATGGATACTACGGAAGGTTCATAAAGGACTTCAGCAAGTTGGCCTCTCCTTTATTGGGTTTGTTGGCCAAGGACTCTGAGTTTATATGGTGAAAAAGTTGTCAACAGGCCTTAGACACCCTAAAGAACAAGTTAACCACTACACCGATTCTCCGAGGCCCAAATTGGGCCCTTCCTTTTCATATTCATGTTGATGCCTCAGACAAAGCCATAGGAGCAGCCCTAGGTTAGATAGATGAAAAATTTCCTTATGTATCTACTTTATTAGTTAGAATCTGTCAAAGGCTGAACTGGACTACACAGTGAACGAAAAGGAACTCTTGGCTATTGTGCATTCATTAAACAAATTTAGGAATTATATTACAGGCTATCAAAAATTTGTACATATTGACCATGCTGCAATCAAATATTTAATGAATAAACCAGATGAGAATGCTCATATTATAATATGGTTACGTTTATTACAACAGTTTGATCTAACTATTGTTGATAAGCCTGGTAAGGAAAATGTTGTTGCAGAATTTTTGTCTAGATTAAATTTGCCTACAGGTGAAGAAGGAATGGTTGATGACCAATTACCGGATGAGAACTTATTTTCTATTTTAGTTCTCTCTCCATGGTTTGTTGATATAGCAAACTATTTGGTATCTTCACAGTTCCCACCGAACTTGTCCTCCAAAGAGAAAAGCAAGATAGTAAGGAAGACCACCCCCTTCACTTGGATTGAGGGAAATATCTTCAAACATGGCCCAGATCAAATCTTGAGCAGGTGTGTCAAGGAGGAAGAAGTCTTTGACATCCTTCTGACTTGTCATGATGGGCCTTATGGAGGTCACTTTGCAGCAAAGAGGACAACGTTCAAAGTGTCGCAAGTAGGCTACTATTGGCCCACTCTTCATCAGGATGTGCAAACATATACTAGTCAGTGTGATCGGTGCCAAAGGATGGGAAGGCCTACTCCAAGAGATGAAATGCCTCTGCAACCACAAGTGAATTTCGAGCCATTTAAGAAGTGGGACATGGACTTCATTGGACCTATTAACCCACCTTCCAAACAAAAACAACACATCATTGTGTGCACTAACTATCTGACTAAGTGGGTTGAAACCAAGGAAATTAAAGCAGCAACAGAGGAGAAGGTAGCTGAGTTCCTAAGGGAGAATGTATTCTACAAATTTGGGTACGCTAGAGAGTTGGTCATAGAGCAAGGCAACCAGTTTACCTCCAACATAATTTAAGACTTTCTCATCCAGCACAAGATCAAGCACAAAACCTCCACTCCCTATCATCCACAAGCTAATGGGAAAGTGGAGGTGACCATCAAAGCATTCGAGGGCATCTTGACCTGGGCCTATAATACCACCTGGAAGACCACCACTGGTTTCACACCCTATGAGCTGGTCTATGAGAAAAATTCCCTGTTGTCCATTGAATTTGAGTATAACACATTAAGGATGGCAGCCCAACTAGATCTAGATCTCAGCAATACACAAAAAGAGAGATTGCTCAAGTTGAAGGGTTTAGATGAGTTCAGGATGTAGGCCCTCCTACATACAGAGGTAATTCAACTTCGGAGGAAGATTTGGCATGATAAGAACATCAAGGAAAAGCAATTTCAAGAAGGTGATTGGGCTTTGTTATATCATTCTAAGTATAAAGACTTCAAGGGAAAGTTAAGGACAAGATGGCTAGGACCTTATGTTGTAGAAAGATTCCATGATAATGGTTCAGAGCATACTAGAACCATAGATGAAGAGGCCATTCCTTTACTTGTTAATGGACACCAATTGAAAATTTACAAGAGACCACTGTCAAAACAAGATTTCATTGACGGTATCAATAAAACAGTGATGGTAGTGGAGCAAGTTTCAGCTCCTACCTCATCAAATCACTGAGAGAAAAAAAGAATAAGGACTCAGGTGAAAACCTCCATGAGGCACCTGAGTCCCACTATCAGGTTGAAAACCTCTTGGGGTAGCCCAATGGTGTCAATAAAAAAGAAAAAATAAAAAAATGAGAATAAAAAGATTCCTGGGTGAAAACCTCTCTTGAAGCGCCCAGGGAAAACAGCTAGGATGAAAACCTATTAGAGGCAGCCTATTTGTTTTCAAAAAAAAAAAAATCATGAAAATTTCTATTTTGCAGGTCAGCAAGAAGGACGATCATAGAGAAAAGGAGGATAAAAAAGATACCTATTTCACTCACATTTTTATTTTTCCACTCATTGTCATTCATCACTCCACCATTTCTTTCATTTTTCCATTCCTTTGCTTCAGTTTACAAGGGGACTGTGTTTTCTATAGGATCCCTTGTAAACCTACAAGATCCCCTGAAAACCTACAAGATGATCCTCTAGGAATTACAGTGACCAAGAAATCCTACATGAAGCAACCCTAAAAAAAATGACCTTCTATGTCAATAAAATAGCACCCCTACATTATCATTCCATTACCATGTCTATGTTCACCTTCATCACCCCTGCATTCACCCTTAAAAAAAAAATCAGTTTCAATTTTTTTTTTCATACTCTTCGAAAAAAAAAAAGGAAACAGAGAGCAGAAGGGAGCATTACCTGAGAATTTCTCATTCTTCACACTCCTATTCTCTCTCTCCATCCATGTCACCATCCTGAAAATCCTAGTAAAGTGTATGATTAAGAGTTCTAAGGGAGAAGCAGCTACAAAACATCCTGTAGGAACTCCTGTAGCAGCCTATCCCACAAAATACAAATCATAAGAACAGCAAGCTTCCAGCATGATGATCCAAGAGTATAAGGGACTCCAAAGCAGCAGCAACACCATCATCCTCAACACTAGGTACCTGCACAACAAAGGAATCATCAGAGAACAACAAAAAATTGAAGAAGAATAACATGCAGACAATACACATAGCAAGCACCTCCAGTCTTCAACAACTGCAGCAAGGTATTAGCACCACAGGTAAGTATTCTACTCACTCTCTCATGTGCATAATGTAGTCAAAAGATGTAAAGGTTACGAGTAAGTTGGTTTATAAGCGAAAGGTGGCCAGTTAACTTGGTCACCTTCAATCAGTCAACAAAGAAAAAATAATTTGTCCTCTCACACGTGGCAGAAGTGAACTCAAAAACAAAAAGGAGAAGGACAAAAGTAGTTAAGGCTACAGAAGCATGAAGTGGGAGTTGATTATGAGGAGTGGGGAATGATGAGGTGGTAGTGGGGACCAACGGTCCAAAAATGGAAACTGTACCTCGGCTACCAGCACACCACCTCACCCCAAATGACCATAAGAGGAAATAATCATCGTTCCCATGCATTCATGCATTCATTTCCTCGAGGCTCGCTCTCACAAGTCACTCTCATACCCAGGAAACCTACAGAAAGAAAAACTCCATCGTTTCTCTGCACAGGAATTTCTACAATATTGCAGAGGAAATCCTGCAGGATTTCATACAGGATTCCTATAGGAAACACAGAGACAATCTACAGGATAGGTCGAGAGGAGTTTCAGATGGGAAAACATGGGGGTTGGTCACAACAAAAACTATGAAGAGGTAGGCTCTATAATTACATCCCTCTTTCCAAGTAAATTGAAATAAAAAATCCTCTAGTTTGAGTGAATTTGGAAGTTGTGCAAGAGAATTGTCCACACAGTCATTTCAGTTTTTTTACTTCTGCATTTGAAAATTGTATCAACCATCTCATCTCCTCAAAATTCACCAACCAAGATGGGAGGGTTTAATAGAAGGGAGCCCATTAGCACTTTGAGAATCCAACAACACCCTCAAGTGCTAGAAATCTTCACAAGGAATAATTGGATGGGGTATTTCGAAAAGTTAAGGGGGTATGATGATGAGGTGGCCCAAGATTTTTCTCTCTCCCTCATTCCACTTACCAGAGTCCATGCCAATGTTGTGGTAAGAGGTCTCTCCATAGAGCTCACCCTTGAACTCATCAGTAGAGTTACCACACTTCCCCTAGGAGTACCATGGAGGAAGGAAGACAAAGGAGATAGCCAGATTACCAAAATGAAATTCCTTTTAGAAGGTGAGGAGCCCATTGAAGACAAGAATGGAGTAAGGAGAGCAAGTCTTCCATATCCCTGGAATGAGGTGAGCTACCAACTTATCAAATACATATCATGTGAGGGTAGGTATAGTGTGGTCTATGGCTATCATTTTAGGCTTCTTGAAGAGTTAATATTTGGAGCAGAAACATCCCCTAACCACAGGCTCAGCATACCATACTTGCTGCTGCAATCACTGATAGACACAAGCATCAAGGTGCAAGAGGGAAATTCCCAACAGTTAGCTCACCATGGGTTAATTAGAATCCTTAAAGAATATGCCCTCCAAAACCTCAGAATTCCTATACAATGGTCAGTTTTTAGAGACATGCAGGTATAGGAGGACATCAAAGCTCTCACATATGATGTTAGTCCTGCTGTCAGTGGAAAGGAATAGGAAGAGAGTGAAGCAGAGGAAGAAAAAGTAGAGAAGGAAGAAGAAGAATCATAAGGAGATGAAGATGAGATGGATGAAGAAGAAGAAGATGAAGAAAAGAGGAGATAGAGAAGGAGGAGGATGAAGAAACGAAGGAGGATGTTAAGGAGGAAACTAATAAAGAATATGGGGATCTAGAAGATGAAGAAGAAAGGAAAGACATAGGTGAAGAAAGCAATGGGAAAGAGGAGGCAAAAGACAAGGAAGAGTCACCTAGGGTGTCTCCAGAACCCATTGAGAGAGAGGCAGCAACTGCCCTCACTGCTCTTAGCATCCCCATCAAGAAAAAAGGTAAAAGACAGAGGCAAACCCCCTTATATTTTAGGACAAGGAAAAACACAAGAATAAGGCAGGGGAAACCCCAAACATCAACCAAAATTCCCATTGTGATTGAGGACTCACCTAAACAACAATAGAAAATGCCTTCTGCTAAGTCTCCTATCATCTATGTGAGACGACCTATGACTAGATCCACCTCTTCCAAGGGAAAAGCAATCCTATATGATACACAGTAGGATCTGTAGGAAGCTGAAGCGGTCCTATAGGATACTCTACTGAACCTACAGGAGACACAAAAATTGGAAAAGGAGGGAGGTAAACAGCAATAAACTAAAGAAGAGGACCTAGAGTTAAAGGAACCTAGCCCCCAACCTAACGTTGACTCCTACTATAGGTTTATTGAAGGAGGCAGGGTGATTCCTCAAAAAATTTCTATTCCACTATTCTTCGATCTTGAGAAGGAGAGGGACAGAACTCATCGATGGATGTAGATTGCAAAATCCAAGGGGGTGGAAGACATTAGGCACATGGAGGAGAAAATCAAGGAGATGGGAAAGAGCTAAGTAGCTTGAGAGATAGAGAAGCCATAATGAAGAATCAACTAGAAACAAAAAATGTATAGTTAAGAGGACAGTTGCAAGAAAGAGAGAATCAGTTGGCATGTATGACCAGTCTCTCTTTGGAAGCAATCCAGTGTAGGATGCCAGCTAAATCCTATGCCCTATACCTCAAGGAACAGTGGTTGCAGTTCCAGATTAATACCCTAGCATAGAGAGGCACAATACCATTTCTGGACTACAGACGGTTCATTGATATTTGTGATCAGAGCACACTAGAAGATAGGGCCAAGATGTCTAAGTTTTATTTGCATAACATGGCCTTAACAGACATGAATGTCTAGGACCCTAATGCCAAGCTAAGAGATTTACAATTGATGGTTTTGGCATCATGGACGAACCATGAGGAATCAAGGGCTGCAGAGATGAAGAAGATATTGGAAAGAGAACAAAATGAACCTCTTATGATCAGAGTTGAACAGTCAGATCCAATGGCCCTCACCAGTACACATAATTTGATTGCAAATGCCCCTCAGCTTGCACCTAGGTATCTTGCTAGCCAAGAGCGAGCAATTTCACATTTTGAGGACATGTTCAGGTTGTTAGGGTATGATAGCATACATGCTTGACTAAGGAGATGGAACACATTTCCATACAGCTTAAAGATAAGAGAGTACCACTCTCCTCAAAGATTGAGAGAAGAACTGAATAGGACACCTATGTATAAGAAATTTATGCAAAGGCTGAAAGTCAATTGGATTGGCCTCAAACTCAGCCCACCACTACTCTTAGGAATGCTAGAAGGAATGAAGGAAGAAGAAGAAAAAGAGGCAGTGGGAGGAGGTAGAAAAGAAAGAAAGCTTCTATGAACAAGAAGAGGAAATCACAATAGAGGCATGGGATGTCAGGGAGGCCACAAGAGCTATGAAGGATATGGATATTGATTAAGTTTCTTGAAGGATGAGCAACACTTTCAGGAGGGGGGTGATGATGAGCTTCATCATTGGGTAATTATATGGGCCTTAATTCACCTCCTAGCTTAGTCAAACCAACTTTTCTCACAACTTATTACATGTTTTTTATTATATTTTGTTTATGATATGAGTTAGAGTTGGATATTATGCCTCGTGGACTAATATGAATTGAATGTAGGATTGAAGAAGAAAATCAAGGAATTTTGGTAAAGACTAAGGTTAAAAATTGAATGGGACAAGGAAGAGGAATTGTTACACAGTAATTTGTCACTGTCTCCCTGTCAGTCACCCTACTGTGTCAGGAATTCACCATAATCAAGTTCATGCCTTCTGAACTGGCCCAAAACCCATTTTTCCAAAGTTTTCTTCATCAGCGCGTCTGTTTCTAAAATATCCACGATGACTGGCGGCTCGTAGTGTATTGAGTGCGCTGCCAGCGCGGAAGCACATCACTTTTCCACGCTGGTCGCATTTCATGAGCCAGCGCACCTCTCCTTTGTATTGGGTCGCGCTGACATGACTTTCCTAGTTATTGAGGCGCGGCGTCAGCGCGTCAGTTACCTTATAATTCGCGCTGATCCTGTTTGGGCGAATTTGTTCCAACAGCCAGCCTTCCAGATAACTCCAGGCTTGGTTGTTGGCTTTGTGAGTATCGACTCCCTTCTATGGCATGTCTGTTCGACCCTTTGCAACCATTTCCCTTGAGGATAAGCTCCTCCTTCCACCCTCTTAGGAGGCTCCTTCTCCTATATAAACTTCCACCATTACCATGAGCAGCTAGTTTTTGAATAGCTTGGATTGTATAGAGCTTATAGTGCTCAGATTGCTGCTACTATAGGTATTTGGTGTGCTAGGTGTGGAAGTGATTGATTGCTTAGGGAAGGTTGTTTTGTGTTGCTTGTGTGAGAGAGAGAGTTGCTTGTCTTGGGAGAATCATTTCCAAAGGTGAATGCTTGAGACACTTGCTGACCGGCCCCTCCTGAGAAGGTTACCGACGTCAGAACATTTGGTTGTACTCTTCTATGTTTGATTAATAATAGATGACTGCTATTATTGTTCCATTCTCATTTGTCTATGCAATGGTTAAATGTGAATTACATCTTTTCTGACTGATGTATGGTTGCTTTTATTAGATTTCATGCTTGTGTTTGTTTCTTCTTCGTGTGTGCAGGTGTCTATTTGCGGAGATCGCGAAGGATCGTGACCAGCCAAAGCGAAGGAGCGAAGGCGGCATCTCTTCGTCAAACGACAGCGCTGGAATCCAAGTAGGTGCTCTTTACCTCTTGTTTAATTGCAATTAGGAACATGCGTAGTAGCATTGACTGATTGTTGCTAGACCCTTGCTGGGCTAGTAGGGATCGCCTCTATCCGTAGAGGGGATTTACCTCTCCAACAATTTGGCGACTCCGCTGGGGATCAGCCTTTTTGTCTCTTGTGTCCACTCTTTGTGCTTGAATTTGATTTTTCTCTCTTTTCGAGTTTTGGGGATTGTTTTTCTGCTTGTAGCCTTCCTGGGTCCATCTGGGAAGTGTCTTGACTGTTAAAAGACTTTCTACCTTTGGTTTGGGAGTTTTCTGCCTTGATTCTACTCGTTTTCACCTTCGTCGCGGTTTAATTCAGAACAGACGCGCTGACGTCGCACCCCTGTTTCTTTGTTATCCTTGTCATCGCGCCTGCACGATTAATAGTCGCGCTGACCTCGTTTTTAGAGACAGCGCGCTTTATCCGTGTGCTTCCGCGCTGACGTCGCACACCTGCTTCTTTGTTCTCCCTGTCATCGTGCCTGTGTGATTAATAGTCGCGCTGACCTCGTTTTTTTGAGACAGCGCCCTTTATACGTGTACTTCCGCGCTGACGTCGCAAAGTTGCTACAGCCCTCCTCCTTTCAACGCCGAGTTGCTGAAGGCTACCCGCGCTGATCCTGTAGAATTCATTTTTGTCCAAATTTGCCTCCTGAACCTGTTGCTGTGACTTTCCCCTCTTCTCTCCACTTGGTTTCTGACTTGTTTTTCATTATCTGAACTCTGAGCTACTTGTTTGCAAAGTCTTGCTCCACAAGGTTTTGTTTTTGCTCATCTTTCGGTTTTGTAAATACCTTCCTCTTTGCTTTCGCTGCTTGGTTTGTATTTCCGCCATCACTTTTACAGTTGCTGGTTCGTGTTGAATATTTAATTGACTGGTTGGGACTCTCATCCTTCGGGTGTTTGCCTTTTTCCTTTGATTTCGCATTCTAGCCCTAGGGCATCTAGTGGCTGTGCGCGTGTCAAGCCTTCCGTAAGGATCTTGTTCTCTCGTTTGACCAGCCAACTTCAGATTTGTTTTTACACTCGTTCAGTGATTGTTGAAGTGTTTTTGGTCGTGTTTCCGAGCGGCTTTCGCTTCCTCCTTGTTTGAATCCTTGCTTCTCTTGCCGAGCTTCGATCACATAGCTCGTGCGGAACTTAGTTTTTCCTTTTGATTTGGAAATCTTTGTTGGATGTTTGGGAACTTTGTGTGCTTTCATTAAGTGATTTTCTTGGTGTTCCGGTTCCTCCAAATTCATTTAGATGCTTTGTGCCATTGGAAGAAAATCAAACTAGTAGCTTTGCTTTTGAGAATTGAAAAGGAAAAGAACATTTCGTTGATTTGCATTTTCAAAAGAAAAAGTTTCCTTTCCTTGCCTTGAGCTGCATTAGGTTGTTTGATTGCTTGTATTCGTTTTGTTTGATTAAAAATCTCTTTACCCTTCTCATAGCTAGAATTCATCGAACAAAATGGTATTCTTTGGCATGTAGCTTGCATCTAGGTAATTGTGAGAGAATATACGATAGGGCCTGAAATCGAAACTTAATTTCAAGATCAACTATAAAATGAACCGAATGAATCTAAAAACGCATTGGAACTAAACGCAAACATCTAGAGGTCTAGGTTAGAGACGTGTTCCGGCATCTTTAAACATAGTCACTGTTGTTTCACATTATGGTTGGGTGATTCCTCCTTCTGTGACTCGATAGTGGTCTAACACGGACTGCGCTCCCACGTATCGTCGCGTATATAGGGAGACCCCACTAGGCTTTTATCCTTTATCCATAGGAAGCCGAGTCTGCCACCTTGTGAACCGTAACGCACCGAACACAGCATTCGGGAAGATTGACTGCAGTACGGAAAGTCCTTGGCTCTCATACGATTGCTGAGGTGTATAAGCAGTTTTACGGGTCGCTTGGTAAACCTTATACCTAGAGTCTCCAGAGCAGTCACTTTTGATCCTTTTTGGACTCCCTAAATGAAAAGGTGCCTGTGAGCGTCTTGTCACTTCGTGCTCATTAAACATTCGAAGGAGACTGGAGTCATCTTTTCGTCCTTTTCTCGACTCCTGAAACATGAAAAGGTCAAGTTTGGTTCTTGTGTCTTAAAATTAATTCGGCCACGATAACATCACCTGATTAGATCTTGTGTGCGTTAGTTTTGAGTAGGGTCTTTATCGTTAGTTTACTTTAGGTTTTCTAAGGGGTCTTGTCATCCTGGCTGACCCGTCAACTCCCGGTCCAAGTGATCAAGGTTATCCATCTTCTGTTGCTCCAGAGGTACCAGTTGTAAGCAGTACTCTTCCCATTGTTCTGAGTATCCAGCCTATCAACGTACGTGCCCCAGGCGACGAAGATTACATAGAAGATTGGAATCCTATCTGGGAGCCTGACAGCGATTATACCCCTCGTACCCCTCGTACTCCTCTCGGTATGTCGTCTCCAATGTCTACTTCCCCCATGGATGAGATAGCTTCCAGCACAGGTGAGACACCCGTGGTGACGGACATTGAGACTCCGATCCCGGCTTCCTCTCCACTCCCTCCACGATATCAATCAATGAGGGATAGGATAGCCGCTAGAACTACTTCTACGACTATATGGGATCCTAGTCTTATTGCCACCATCGGGCCCCTTGTTTCGCGACCTCTTAATACACCTCTTACTTCAGGGCTTAACACTCCCGTTACCTAAGTTCCCACCAATCCAACCGTTTGTGTAGCACGCTCGACTCCGGTCATCAATGCCGTGCCAGCATCCTCATCTGTAAACCCTGAAGCTGGGCCCTTTCTTGGTGGCATTCCAGGAGCAAGGCCGTATGATGCCCACGGGCAGCCTATTGTGGACCCAGATTACCAAGGTCCACTCTTTTATTATGATGAGAACGGTCAGTACCTCGAGAACGTTTCGTCCTTACCTCGTCGTCCTTTCTAGGAGAACCAGGAACTGTTGAACGTTACGTATGATCCCGTTACTCATGTTTTCCATGGGCGCCGGGATCCTCCCGGATAGCCTCAAGGACCACCCAATCAAGGCCAGCCGCCTTATGTGCAAACCCCTCAAGGGCAACCACTTTATGGCCCGCCTTACCCAGGACAATCTGGGGGCCCACAGGGACAACCCTACCAGGGACAACCCTCGGCCGTTGGAGGTCCGTCATATTCATATCAAGGTCAACCTACTGGATATCCAGGGCAACCTGGTACCCAGCAAGGTTACCCAACTGGACAACCCGGGCAGCCTTACATTCAACAAGGCCAACCCGGTTTCCAGCAAGGGTACCCATCTGGACAAACTGGGTCAGTTTATAATCCTCAAAATCAACCAGCAGTCCAGCAGGGATATCCTCTTGGGCAGGGAGGGCAACCCTACTTACAACAGGGCCAACCTACTGCCCAGTCTGGTCATCTTTCTAGGCAGGGTGGGCAGCCCTACGTTCAGCAGGGTCAACCTACTGCTCAATCCATGCATCCTTCTGGGCAAGGGGGGAAACCTGCTATACAGCAAGGCCAACCCTCTGCTCAGCCTACGCACCAAGGAGGGCAGCCCGCTATACAGCAATCCCAGCCCTCTGCGCAGTCTGTTCACCCTGGGGGGCAAACGGGCCAACCTTCTATGCAGCAAGGTCAACCCACTGTCTTCCCTAATCGTCCATCTGGACAAGCTAGCCAACCTCAGCGTCAACCAGTTATCCAGCCAGCTCAGTCATCCGTTCCGCAAGGACAACCCTTGGTGGCGCACGGACAACCTGGTACCCAACAAGTCCATCCTGCTGGCCAACCAGGTCCATCTCAAATCCAACCAAGTCAACCTTCGGGACAGATGGTTCAACCCCAGCCGGTTCAAGGACATTACTCTGGGCCTCAAACTCAAACGGGTTATCAACCTTCTTACTAGACGCAGCCTCCCTATCAGGCTCAGTATGGGGTCCAGCAACCATATGGCTACCAGCAACCCCAAGGGCAAAATCAGTTTGCTCCTTATCAAAATTATCAACAACCACAGGTCACTCCTTACCAAAATTATCAGTATGGAGCACCTGTGGGGCAAGCTGCTAATTCCTGGGGAGCTGGGGGGCAGACACAGGGACAGCTGTCCGCATATGGCCAGAATCCGTATGGACAGAACCCCTACGGGCAAGCTCCTTATGCACCAGGCCCTTTTGGGCCAGGTCCATTGGGACAAAGTTCTTACGCACCAGGCCCCTTTGGGCCAGGTCCGTCCGGACAGAGTTCATGGGGGCAACAACCATCTGGTTGGAACCCTAATGTCGCCTCGAATCCGCAGCCACAAATGTCCTTTAACCCGCAGTTACCATTCTTAGCAACGTTGGAACTGCCTGATGTGTCCAAGTTAACAAATGATCCTATTTTGCATAATCCATATTGGCCACCGGTTCCGACCAAAATACCAGGTGATTGCCCAAAGTTTGATGGCAAAGCTGGTGAAGACCCTCAGGCCCATGTAATGACTTATCACCTTTGGTGCTCATCGAACTCATGGCTTGATGATTCTATCCGGCTTCGCCTCTTTCAGAGGACTCTCACTGGTTCAGCTGCTAAGTGGTACATCGAACTTAATCGCGGCATGTTTCAAGATTTCAACTCGTTGGCTATGGCCTTTCTGACTCATTTTCAGTTACCCATTCTGTACGAGACTGGGACACATCTCCTCACGTCTCTCAAACAGGATACGACTACGCACATCTCCGATCATATACATGAATGGAGAAGGCGTCGTCGCTTGATTAAATTCTGGATTCCTGATCAACTCCTGACCGACTGGTTCACGACTTCCTTTGTCCCTAAGATTGCAAAAGACATCACAATGGGAGCGTGTGTAACTGAAGAGCAAGCAATCGCGCGAGCTCAGTACCTCGACTTAGTGTACTCTCAGTTGGGTACTTTGTATGAGTATTTGCCAGATGCCCCGAGGCCTGGACAGCCCAAAGCTCCACCAAAGCCTTCTGTTGATGGAGTCATTGGTTCTGTGAATTCGTCATCTAAGAAATCGGTCGCGAACCCTGGGAAGCAGAAACAGAACACCTCTAATGAAAATGCTTCTCAGGGCCAATCAATTCCTGGGACTACCTCCGAGGTAAACGCCGTCCAGTCCACCGCGGCGGATAAATCCTCGAAAGGAAAAAAGAAAGGGAAAGCTAAAGATAAATCTGGACAGCCCAAGCAGAACCCTCCTAAACCTCCCTCCGAGGAAGGAGCTAAACGAAAGCCTAAGTATCCTTGTCTCATCTGCGATGAGGATCACTATACCAAGGATTGCCCAAGGCGGTCCGAGGTTAGTCGACTTTTGAAAGGTGCTCCGGGCCCTCCTGCTGTGCTAAAAGAGCCTTTAACTTCCCAGCAGACGCATCAGGTGGCAGATCCCTCTCAATCCTCTTCCTCGTTCGGTTCTCAAGTGTTCATGGCTGGAACAATCCCCATCCATGTTTCAACTCGAGCGAAAGATTATCCATCTCCAGCCGGGAAAGAGCCGGAGGTTCCCTCCAGCGCTCCTCCGTCCAGTTCTGGTCCCCTTCACATCGAACGGCCCAGCACTGAGACGATCCCCCGACCCCCTCCCAAAGGTGTACTCAGGAAGTCATCTTATAACCCCAATGCTCGTGCTGCCCAGCACTATAGCATTGTCGAGGACTTAGCTTAGGCTCCGTCTGCTATGCCCGCATTAGAAGTCCTCCAGAGCTGCCCCTCCCAGAGGAAGTCTCTGCTATCAGCAATTGGTGGCATAGACCCGGCAGATACGGATTTAATTTCTTTTGATCTCGAGGGTTTCACACAGAGATTGCCTCATCAGGTGGCTTTTCTTATACAGGTCCTCATCAACGGCAAAACGATCCATCGTACAGTCATTGATGAAGGTGCCTCAACCTGCATCATGTCAGTTGCTTGCTGGAAGGCTATTGGTTCTCCTGCTCTGAGCCAGTCTCCCACGACCCTGGAAGCTTTCGATGGAAGAGAATCTCGTCCATATGGTATCCTCCCATGATTGCCTATCTCTTTAGAAGGGAAAACCGTAGAAGTAGAGGTTGAAGTCGTTGACGCTAATCTCACTTACAACCTCCTCCTTGGATGAAGCTGGACATACGCCATGCAAGCCGTGGCTTCCTCCTTGTTCCGTGTCGTTCGCTTCCCCCATCAGGGAAGAATCGTCACAGTGGACCAGCTGTCCTTTTTTGCTTCCTCTTCTGAAGGAAATGTGCCGTTCGTGGAGCATACCTCCAAGTCATTAGTGAGTGTGGGTGCTGGATTATTCAAAGATCCCTCCTTAATGGGAGTCTTTCCCCTCCCACCTCCGAATCTCGCCCCTGTCAACATGATTTCAGTGCATTCTGATCCATGGGTTCTTCCCCCCTTGAATCAGGAAGACTCTTGGGGTGATATGATGCCGTTGAGTCCTGCCGAGCTCAACTACATCGAGATTGTCACTGCGTCGGCTCCCCCTCCCGAACCTGCTTTTCTAAGGAGTGTTCCCGATTCATACGATCATTTCCCTTGGCTGGGTGATGAGGCCACTTCGGATCCCCTGAAGGAATCATTTCCCTCCGATGAGGCCATCATAGAGACTATGTCTCTCGAAGAGCTCCCTTGGTTAGATCACCACCATCGCTCTTCGTTTCTCCCTCCGCATTCGGAAATGGTCGCACGTCTCGAGCGGTTTGCTTCATGTGTCCCGTCTCCGTCTCTCCAAACACTTGTTCAGCTATATCAAGTGTCTTCGGAAGGCAATATGGGTAACATCACGCAGACCCAGCCTATCGACATCTCTGTCAAACCAGGGATTGTCGAGAATATTTTTATTGGAGTCACATGCACTCCTGAGGAAGTTCAACTTTATACCGCTTTATTTCGTGAATTTCGTGATGTCTTCGCATGGTCTTATGAGGAAATGCCCGGCATCGATCCTAGTATTGTGGTGCACGAAATACCTACTTATCCAGGCGCTAAGCCTGTTCGTCAGCGCTTACGTCCAGTGCACCCTCGAAAGGCTGCAGCCATCAAGACCGAAGTTGAAAAGCTTCTTCGAGCTGGTTTCATCTATGCCATTCCCCTCACGGAGTGGGTATCCATTATAGTCCCTGTGAATAAAAAGCAGGGCACTATCTGGGTCTGTGTTGATTACCGCGATATTAATCGTGCCTGTCCAAAAGATAACTTTCCTACGCCTTTTATTGATCAGCTTATCGATGACTGCGCAGGAAGTGAGATTTATTCGTTTATGGACGGCTTCTCTGGTTACAACCAGATCAACATAGCCCCCGCAGACCAGCATAAGACAGCTTTCATTTTTCCTTGGGGCACCTTCGCTTATAAAAAGCTACCTTTTGGTCTCAAAAATGCCTGTGCCACTTTCCAGCGTGCGATGTCGTACGCTTTTCATGATATCCGACACATCGTGCAGCCTTACCTGGATGACCTCCCAGCTCATTCAGCTAAACGTCAAGACCATCCATCTCATCTACGCGAAATCTTTCTCCGCTGTCGACACTACCGTATTCGACTCAATCCGCATAAGTGTGTCTTCTGCGTAGAATCTGGCCGACTACTCGGGTTCATCGTCTCCCGGGAAGGCATCCATCTGGATCCCCTCAAAGTCGAGGCCATTTTGAATCTTCCTCCCCCTGCCTCTTTGCAGCAATTGCAGAGCTTGCAGGGTAAAGCTAATTTTCTTAGACGATTCATTCCGAATTATGCCGAGGTGGCTAAGGGTTTCACACGGTTATTAAAGCGAGACACACCCTTTCATTGGGATGCTATCGCCCAGGAATCTTTCGAGCGCCTTAAAGACCTTCTTGTCTCAGCTCCGCTCTTAAGACCTCCGAATTACCACCGTGACTACACTCTCTATCTTGCTGCCGCTGACACCACCATCGGCATGGTTCTAGTGTAGGATGATGATGCCGGCACCGAGCACGTTGTCTATTATCTTAGTCGCAATCTTCTGGATACGAAAACTCGCTACGCATATGTCGAGAAGTTGGCATTGGCAGCTGTCTGCGCCGTCCAACGATTCCGGCATTATATCTTGTTGCGCACAACGACCGTGATCTCTGATTGCAACCCCATGACCTACATTTTGTCGCGTCAGCTGCTGGGGGGCAAATACTCGAAGTGGATTGTAATCCTCCAAGAGTTCGACTTGGAATTCACTGCGGCCAAGTCTAAGAAATCTCTGGTCTTTGCTGAACTGCTCTGTTCCTTACCATCTCACTCTGCACCATCTCGTTCGGAGGAGCATATCCCGGATGAAACATTGTTTCTCATCAGCACCCTCGACCCGTGGTACGGGGACATTATCATATATTTACAGACGTCTTCTTTCCATCCAAATGTATTGAAAGATGCTCGACGGCGAATTCGTCACCAAGCTCAACCCTATCGCATTTTGGGCGATACCCTGTACCGCCTCAGTGTTGATTCTGTTCCCCGCCTTTGCTTGACTCTCGAGGAGGCTGAGTGGGTGTTGAATGACTGCCACTCCGGCGCTTGTGGCGGCCATATGTCCGGATATGCTACCGCCCAGAAGATCCTCCGTGCTGGTTATTTCTGGCCTTCCATCTTCACGGATTGCATCCTTGCTGTACGTCGTTGTCATGAATGCCAGGTTTACCACCGGAAGATGCGTGCACCTGTTGCACCACTGCACCTTGTTGTCACCGTAGGTCCATTTTCCAAATGGGGCATCAATTACACGTCCTGTAACCCTCGTTCGGCCGGGGGGCATGGGTACATCATCGTTGCCGTGGATTATTTCACCAAGTGGGCCGAAGCAATGCCTACATTGAATGAAGACGGTTACACAGCGGCGCAGTTTTTATTCAATCATGTTATTACTCGTTTCGCAGTCCCTCAGGCTATTGTCACGGATCACTGAAAGTATTTCCGAAATCACATGATGACGGAACTAACGACCCAACTAGGCTTGCGTCAAGATAGTTCGACACCGTACTATCCACAATCCAACGGACAAGTTGAGGTAGTGAACAAAGTTTTGATCACCATGCTTCAACGCACTGTCAATACGCACAAGTCTAATTGGCATCTGATGTTGTTCCCAGCCTTGTGGGCCTACCGGACTTCTGTGAAGGACGCCACCGGTTTCACTCCGTTTCAGTTGGTTTATGGACTGGAGGCCACCCTTCCCGTCGAATGTGAGATTCCTTCGTTGAAATTAGCTGTCGAGTTGCTTCCCAACACCACTCCGGTGGAGGAACGGCTTCTGTACCTAGAACGGTTAGACGAGACTCGTCGTTTAGCTTCTCTGGCTATCGAAGCGCAAAAGAAGAGAGTCAAAGCTCACTTTGACCAGAACATTCATCCTCGTTCCTTCGTTGAGGGAGATCTAGTACTGCTCTACGATCAAGCTAAAGATAAGCTGGGGGCAGGAAAACTCGAATCCATGTGGCTAGGGCCCTATATCGTGAAAAGAGTTTTACAAAAGGGCGCATATGAGTTGATTGATTACGAAGGAAATCCTCTTGACAAGCCCCGCAACGGGCTGTATCTGAAGAAATATTATGCATGACTTCATGCACTCAGTGTGTACATACGCGTGTTTAGTGTGTTTTGTGTGCATGATTTCATGTTTTTCCTTGGTGTGAAGACGTGTTTTACCTCTTATTGTGTTTACTTCTTCTTGTGCAGATGTCTAGTGCACCTTATGTTGGTTTCGCTGATGGCGCCTGCCGTAGTACCTGCAATTTGTCCTCTGCGGCGTGGGCGATCTATGATCCTCACGGAGAGTTGTTAGATCTTCAAGGAGTCTGCCTCGGTCGTACCACTAATAATGTCGCCGAATACAGTGCCGTAATTGAGCTACTAGCCGAAGCAGTTTATCTCGGCATTCGTGCAATGATGGTAAACCTGGACTCCCAGCTCGTCGTTCATCAACTCAACGGGCGATATTCCGTCAGAGACCAACGTATCCTAAGGTTGTATCTACGTGTCAGATTGTTAGAAAGGAATTTTGACTATATCACATATCAACATATTCCGGGACGATTAAACACGTTGACTGATGCATTGGCAAATCATGTGTTAGACAGACATTTGCGGAATAGATAAACATCATACAAGAAGACATAGAAAGCATAGTAGAGTAAAACATATGTAAATAAGATATTTTCTCAAGCATAGTTTGCATGCGTGCGTGTGTGCTTTTAAGCTTGCATTAAAAACATTAAAATATATGGGTCATGTGTTGTGCAATTCATACATAAGATCACATTTGTACTGAACACTTGCATAACATAAACGAAACATCATCATATGTAACAAGATCCATCCAAAAATCGGTATGTATATATATATATCGTGTGGCGCACTGAGGCGCTCAAAAATAAGTGTATGTGTCAAAAATAAGAGTCACTGTTCTCCATACATTCGAGACATATGTTTCTCAAAACATCAAAAGGAAACCTAGGCGACTACTGTGCTGGGTTGTGCTCTCTGTAGCACACAACTGCTCGTGCCACCCGCCTCAACAAGCGGTGCACCCTAGGTGCCACCCCCACTGTGTGGATCTGGTGCTCTATGGGAACCTCCTCGACTCCCTGGTAGTCTGGCACACCCTCCAGCAAACCCTCAAGGTTGCGAGCTATCACCTCTAAAGTATCAACTCCTGGAGGGACTAAGGCCAGGGCTCCAGCTCCTTGCCCCCCTCTCCGTGCCTCTAGGGCTAGGCCGATGGGTCTAACAGGTCCCACATCTGCGCACCATGACATTTATCAAGACATGTACATAAAAAAATCAAAAACATTAAAAAACTCAAAAATCAAGTGTCATACCTCCATCATCCCAACGATCTCCCGCGGGCAGTACCATATCAGGATCGTTGCGGAAGTCCATACCAGCGTATGGCCAGTCCTCCACGAAAATGATCTGCTGGTCCAACCACTCTCGGAAGAACACTCCCCAAGTAGCTGGACGGCCACCACCTCCGCGCGGCATGATGCGAGCCCATCGAGTGGCCCTCGTCTCCCGCGGACCTCTAGGTGGATCTACGGCCATAGTCTGCAGCCGCATGGCTGGCACCCGCTCCAGAATGAGTGGGAGTAAGAGCGACCCGTAGCCAAACTGTTTCGTCTCCCCGCGACGACAGTTGCTGAGTTGCCTCTTCATGTTGTTGGTCACCGCTGTGGCCCAGTCGAACACAGTAGGCTGTAAGCACTCGAGAGCTAGCAATAGGTGGGTCTTCGAGGCCTCATGGTTGGCCAAGCTTCCCGCTGCCCGGGTTACCATAAAAAGGATGGTGCGAAGGACTATATCCGTCACCGTGGGAATTGATACCTTCCCACTCCGCGATTTTACAGCCTCTGGACATACCCGAGCCATGAGCTGGTCAAGAGTCTCGCCGCTGGGTCGTTGCCCTTCTATGATAGACCTCTCGCCCCGACGTGACAATCCAGTCAAAAAATAAATGTCCATATGATCGAACTCTATATCTTTGCCTCGGATGGTAAACTTGCCATCTATCAAGTTCCATGCCCTGATCAGGAACTCAAGTAGGTCATGCTGAGCTCTTAGACGTGGAGTAAGGAAGAATTTCATGAATCTGCATGCCCGAATGGCATTTCGGCAATCCGCACTTGCAAAAGCGGCTATATCCTCAACATCATGGGCCCTCTCTTGCCACTGAAAGGCCATTGCGTCCTGCATGACCATTAAAAATAATTAGAGTGCTGGCTGATAAGATTTTTACGTTCAAAACTTAAAAAACAAAATTTCATGGCGCCAGCGCGGCTGTTTTTAAAACAGCCGCACTGACCATGGCAGCGCTTTGTATTTTCTTCAGGTCAGCGTGGAAGAACACGAGTTTTCCGCGCTGACCGCAAAGTTGGTACGTATAATGTTAAATCGGTCAGCGCGGTCCCGAGCGGGAAACCCGCGCTGACCGAGAGCGCACCCATGACTCAAAAAATTGCTCAATTGGGCCAATCCCACCGTTAAAATGCTCAAAGAAGGACTCAAAAGAGAGCGCATGGAAAGGGGAACCTACCTGGAGCAAGCCGTTCGACGAATGGTGTCTGCACGAGGAAGAATTCGCTCCGTCAACTTCACAGCTTCACAATGTTCTCAAAGGCTCAATATGGTAACGATGGTAAAAATGACTATTTACCCTTCTATTTATAGTAAAAATGGCTTAATTAGCTATAGATTTTACAAATGTGGGTTTTATCGAGCTTTTACCATGGATTTAGCACTTCTGTCAGAGTCTTATAACATGTTTCAATATGTTTTTTTAAACATGTCGAACGGATTTATGCGGGTATTTTTATTGTGCAGGTCCTCAGAGTCGGTGAAGTTATAATGGTCCTAAAATCACTTGATTCCAAAAAATGTCGTCTTTGAGCTCTTTTCCGACATGAAACAAGAAAAGATGGCCGAGCTTCCTTTCAGCTCGTTAAAGGGAACGAGAGGCGGTCGTTTTAAGCTCTTTTTCCGACCGTGTAACTTAAAAAGATTGCCGGGTGTTTGTCGTTTCGCACTCGTTATTGGCTCTAAAACGACGTGTTTCCGACCGCTTTTTTACTTTTTCGGGTCGAAGGCACTATCTACAAAAATTACTCCTCGATCGTAATGGTCGGGCGGTTCTTTCGAGCATAGTTTTATACTTTTTCGGGCTCGAGAGACACAACTATACGAAAAAGGACCCCCCTGGAGTCTCCTTTTCCGCTGTCTTTTCAGACTCTCTAAACAAGAAAAGACGCCGAGTTTTTCCTTTGTCAGGCTCGTTAAACACTTGATGACATTGGGCATTGTCGAAATGATGCTCTTCAAGCAGATGCTATCCCCATCAAGCTTGTCATCCAAAAATAACCGGGGTACCTGCCAGAAATGGTGGGGAAGATGGAACTACAATTGTTGCATCGGCAGTATGTCACTCTTGAACATGGCACTAGTCTGCATTCGTGTCGGGTGGGAATTTCTCATTTTGTTTCACAACTGACCTCCGTGGGTACGGGTTATCCTATTTGGCCTCTCATTTGCTCATTGCCATCATCATCATACCCTCTGCTCATTTGATGTCAAATACTGCCAAATCCACTGTCGTGCCGCCGATATGTTCAAGAGAAGTTGACCTCTGCAATAATACAACCTCATCTGCTATCTCACACAAATCATGTTACCTCTGTCTCGTGTCGATGATGTGGGAAACATTATGGCCCACCTTCGATCAAGGTCACTTCATGTCGACTTCAGCTCATTATCCGGGAAGGTGACTTAGAGACTCCCTTCAGGTGCCTTAGGACCTGCATGCCTCAATGGCAGGTTCTTCGTGTTCAACACGAGGTTTTCATCATTGGCCTCCGATCGAATGATTCTGCGGGTGTTCGACACCAGCTCATTGATTCACACGCCGCGGATTGTACCTATAGTACCTTGAGGGCCATTGTCATTATTGGTGGTACCTCTCGCGTCTGTTAACAATTTTCATTATTGGCTGGTAATCAGACGATCTTCAGGCATGTTCGACTTCAGCTCATGTATTCACATGCTTGGACTTGTACTTTGTTCGGGTCGGGACGGAGCGCAAGACCCTGGATCCCTGTCTGTTATGGTCCAGGTTGCGATTTTGTGGATGATCATTAAATGACTCATTGATGGATGGCTGCGCCCATACCTGAGTCTTCATGGATGGCTGCAACCATACCTTATCATTATTTTGGTCTCTTTAGCTGGGTGGTTGCGTCCATTCCACAGACCTTTTCGTATGTCTTTCGGATGGCTGCGCCCATGCCTAGACTGCATGTACTTGATTATCAGAGATATTCGGTCCTTCCTGGTGGTGTTCCAGTTCGGCGAGTGTTGTAAAGCATTTCACCCCTCCCGCTCTCTCGGTCTTCATGCTTTAGGGGGCATCTGTTACACAGTAATTTGTCACTGTCTCCCTGTTAGTCATCCTACTGTGTCAGGAATTCACCATAATCAAGTTCATGCCTTCTGAACTGGCCCAAAACCCATTTTTCCAAAGTTTTCTTCATCAGCACGTCTATTTCTAAAATATCCGCGATGACTGGCGGCTCGTAGTGTATTGAGTGCGCTGCCAGCGCGGAAGCACATCACTTTTCCGCGCTGGTCGCATTTCATGAGCCAGCGCACCTCTCCTTTGTATTGGGTCGCGCTGACATGACTTTCCTAGTTATTGAGGCGCGGCGTCAGCGCGTCAGTTACCTTATAATCCGCGTTGATCCTGTTTGGGCGAATTTGTTCCAACAGCCAGCCTTCCAGATAACTCCAGGCTTGGTTGTTGGCTTTGTGAGTATCGACTCCCTTCTATGGCATGTCTGTTCGACCCTTTGCAACCATTTCCCTTGAGGATAAGCTCATCCTTCCACCCTCTTAGGAGGTTCCTTCTCCTATATAAACTTCCACCATTACCATGAGCAGCTAGTTTTTGAATAGCTTGGATTGTATAGAGCTTATAGTTCTCAGATTGCTGCTACTATAGGTATTTGGTGTGCTAGGTGTGGAAGTGATTGATTGCTTAGGGAAGGTTGTTTTGTGTTGCTTGTGTGAGAGAGAGAGTTGCTTGTCTTGGGAGAATCATTTCCAAAGGTGAATGCTTGAGACACTTGCTGACCGGCCCCTCCTGAGAAGGTTACCGACATCAGAACATTTGGTTGTACTCTTCTCTGTTTGATTAATAATAGATGACTGCTATTATTGTTCCATTCTCATTTGTCTATGCAATGGTTAAATGTGAATTACATCTTTTCTGACTGATGTATGGTTGCTTTTATTAGATTTCACGCTTGTGTTTGTTTCTTCTTCGTGTGTGCAGGTGTCTATTCGCGGAGATCGCGAAGGATCGTGACCAGCCAAAGCGAAGGAGCGAAGGCGGCATCTCTTCGTCAAACGACAGCGCTGGAATCCATGTAGGTGCTCTTTACCTCTTGTTTAATTGCAATTAGGAACATGCGTAGTAGCATTGACTGATTGTTGCTAGACCCTTGCTGGGCTAGTAGGGATCGCCTCTATCCGTAGAGGGGATTTACCTCTCCAACAGGAATTGTAGGAGGTAAATCCTCCTCATTTAATTCTCCCCCATTCAAATATTCCTCCATTTATCACACCAGCTCGGAGTGCAAGAAGCCAAGTCATGAGGATTAGAAGGCAGCCGAGCAAGTGAGAGACAAAGAGCTAGTTTATCTCAAGTTTGGGAGCTGAGCCTTCCTAATTTTAAGGAAGTCATTGGGGACTTCAGTTGTATAAGTAGAGAGGCCTAGAGCCTCATTAGGATTCAAATTTTTGTTGTAAAACTCTAAGTTATTTTCGAGCTCCAAACTTGTGGAAGTTTTATTGATGTAATTTTCTGTTTTGGTAATAAGAATGAGTTTTGTTTTGAGCCAGCACTGAGTTAACTCAAAGGGCTGAAGCTCTTGGGTTAGGCCCCGAACCTAGCAGCCAAGGCTCCTATTTCTTGTATCTGTATGTTTATATTAGTCCCATATCTTCATTTTTAATTTGTCTTTAGATGTATTTTCATTGCAAGTAGTGTAGATTGGATTGGTTGTTTATTAGTTTGCTTCCATTTGTCCCTTACTTCAAGAGCAGGTTAGCAGGGAAAAAAGGAGCACCACAAGGATGTCAGTAGGTTTCTTGGCCTCATTTCCTCCCCTTGGGATCATGATTTGAGGAAGGGACCCTTATGCAGCCCCAAAAACACAAATTTCTATTTCTTGTATGAGCTTTAGAGTTTACTGTATTTAAGTTAGCATTTGATCAGTTTTGAAAAGTAGGATTTCATTGCCATCTATTCTATCTTCATTCTTGTAGTAGATCTCATCCATGCTTTCATTCCTTTCAACAACTTTCCTCATGCATAATGTAGGCGATTAGTCATTAATTATGCTTTTCTAGCTTATGAGAATGCTTCTTATTTACATAGCATTTTGGAAATTACACATGTTTTATGCAGAGAAAGTGATTCAGGAGTAGAAAAAAACTTCATAGTGAGCAACCACCTTCAACTTCATCCACCATAGTCATTCCTTGTTTCAACCATTTCCTTCACTAGTTTTCATCATTTTGCATAGAAATTCTTCCAAGCACATTGAGTGAATCCAACCATCTTCTATCCTTGTTGTTGACTTCTGAGTGATCCTAGACCTTTTCTCACTTAATTCCACCCATCTACCACCTTCCATAAGCCTTTCATCATTTCCAACACCTGCCATTTTTCTTTCAGCTGTATCCTGTAGGTTTACGGGGAATCCTATAGGTTTCTAGTACATCTTGTAGGTTTTCCTGTAATGGCCTTTTTTGAGGCCGAATTGAGGGAAAACCTCTAGGAAGTCACCAAAGGTCACCCAAGGGTCTCCCACACCATCCAACCATATCCTAACCCTTCTAGCCATCCTCCAACATCCTTAATTCACCTGCCACATCACCAAAAGAAATTAGTTTGCATACTTGATTTTGCATGAAAAGACAAAAAGACAAAAACATATTTATTTCAGTCCCTTTACTTGCACATTAGTGATGTTTGATGATTTTTACTTCCATGCTTAGATAGTAGCATTTGGTTCATGTTAATTTAGCATTATTGCAAAGCATAGTTTCTTGGCAGTTAATTAGGAAATGGTGTGATTTAGCATTGAATTTCGGTCTTTTTCATTATTGCAGTAGAGTAGCTCTCCCTTAGAGTAGATTTCCCTTTCTTCCATCAAGAAACCAAGCTTCTTCTGACTCCATATAATTCTGTCTTGAAAATCCCAGTGGTCTCTCACCAGCTGAACAATGACAAAAGGAAGAACCATCACTTTTACTTGTGTATATAGCACTGTCACCTCCAAGTTTGTACGAGCCCCAGGTTTATAAAGTAAAGCTAGTAGCCCAGGAGTTGTAGCATTCTTGCTGCAGTACTGGCGCTCATCATAGTGCGATATTTTCCCCTAATATTTTGAACCCTTGTGCAAACTTTCCTTCGATAGACCTATGCGAACCAAGACAATAAGAGAAGAGAATATGGATTGAGAAATGTGTCCAAATTAACTTGACGTGTATTCTATTTATAGGCTTTCTTGAGGTTCCACATGGGGTTGAGGCTGACCTAAGCAGTTACACATGTGGTTAGGGCCAACCCATTCCATAATACATGTATGTATAAAATAATTCAAAACTCAACTTCCGCTTGACCAAATTGGGTGATCTTTAGGTCGATTTTGGTGCTCTCGAAAATAGGAATCTATTTAAATAATTATCTTCATCATATGAGCTGTCCAAAGTGGAATTTGATCGTAGTTTCAAAAATTAACACTCCCTCTCAACTAGGGATAATTCCACCTGCCAATATATGTCCATCGATCAATATGTCATTTTGGTGTCTTCAAGTATCATCACGTATCATCCCTGATAATCTATGTAGTCATCATCCCATGACCACCGTAAGTATTTCATCATCCCAAATCATCAATGTACATCTCGATCTATCCCTTACTTATTCATTCTTATCTCTCGATTGTTCCTGCTCGTATGTTGAACATTCTCGAATCTAGAAGAAGAAGAATTTTTTACTAGAGGGAGCTTAAGCTACCACCCTCTATCCATCAAGTTTCTACCTAGAATCTTTGCCAATGGGATACAACTTGGAATATTGTTGGCTTGATGGGCCCTGACCCAAGTTCAACGTTAAGTAGCCAAGCAAATCCCTACACTAATGGCCCTTTCGGCATCAATCCGCGGAGCACAGACTGAAGTCTCACCCAAAGCAGTATGGGGGGATGCAGGAACCAAGTTTTGGCACCCTGAGATGGTTGTGATGTCGGTTATTTTCCGTAACCTTCCTTCGCGCAGACCAATAAGCCATTTAGGGATTATCAAGTCACTTCTCTTATTCATCCTTGAAGCCTCTACGAAAGCCTCCAATCGTCCTTCGCAGACCCTAAATAGATAGATCAGGAACTTACGCGCCTCTGTAATGACTCTTACTTCTGTATTTACCACGATTTGCTTAAGTATCGGTTAACTTTAACATGCATTATGGTTATCTTCGCGTAAACATATATTCTTACTTGTGTTCATATGACAAAATAAAATACATAAATTCGTGCATCAATATAGCATTAATTCATAACCCCAGTATTCAACACAACATAATCGCAAAATTCATAACAAAAGTAAAATAACGCATACACAGATAATTCTATAATACTTCTCTTTATTAATGATCCATATTTCTAGTACAGACTCTGACTACCCTGCGCACACAACTACAGGGGTTTGCACACTCATCTGCAGACTTCTACCCTAGGTCTCTGCACACTCAGCTGTAGAGCCTCTTCCTATGCTAAGACTCTTGGCTCTTAGTTCTCATAGACCCATAAACTTACTAAAAACTCTACCAAAACTTGTTACTTCACTGCCTTAGACTCTTCTAAGACTCCCTTTTTATACAATCCCATGGCTCACAGACCAAGGGCGGATCTCATAACGCCAACACAACTATCTAAACTAAGGGTGGAAAACCCTTTTTTACTACTTACATCTTCGCGCTCTGCAGTCAGAAAAGGCGGAGACTTTACATTCTTTCCTACAAAATTTGGCCTTTCTACCCCAAAAATTGGGCTTTTAACCCCAAAATTGACCCCAAGGGACCCATTCCCAATAGGCCCCCAACACAAATCTGGTGACTTGCCCTCGAGTCACTCTACTGGTGCAGATATATTTTCGTGAAGACTTCCCAGATCCATTTGTACCACTGTGACTTCGGCGTTGCACTGTGTTGCTACCTACTTCATCTGCTCAACCAGCTGCTCCATCATTGGCCCTGTGCCATCTACCTGTACCTTCTACTATGTTTCCTGAAGACTACCCAGTTTGCCTTCAATGGTGGCCATGAGCACATATTCTTCATCTAGCTAAGGCTTCAATCGAGCCTTTAATAATGCTTCCCTGTGCTATGCTGCATCCACCTGCCCTTTCAGCACCTTTTCTTTCTGTAGCTTTGCTAGCCTTTAGGTAATGGCGATTGTGCACACCATCACTTTAACCTCGTCATATCATTGTTGTAGCTCTCGCACCTCTATTTCCAACCTCTACACATTGGTATCCTCCTATAAGCTGGTGACTACTTCGAGCCATTGCTCAAAAAGCATAGTGCAATCCTTTACTGCACTATCTATTGCTGCAACGACATCCTTAACAGCTACCTCATGCTACTCTCTGACCTCTGGAAGATTCAAAGGTTGGGCCTTCAACTCAAGTTCTACAATCTTAAGGTTCAGTTCAAACTGAACCTTTGCCAACTCTGTTCTTGCTTCGCACACTCCGGTAGCAAGCTTCCGAATTCTCACATCCATTGGCTCATCTTCAAGAATGTCCAGTTCTGGGACAGACCTGCATGCCTCAACCACTACCTTGGTTGTGCACTCATTCTTTTTCGTGATGGCCTTAAAGATATCAATAGCGGAGTTCTTATGTGCATCCATCTGAGCGTTGTTCACCCTATGCTCACTAATAACGTGTAGTGTGCACTGTTCACGGGCCTGAAGTTTCGCAATCACGCCATCCTGCAAAGTGTGAAGGGATTCACTTGGAAGCGTAGCCAAATTGAGTCCAACCCCCTTGAGGGTGCTGACAGTGGCCTTGTGAGCTTCTGCTTCTGTCATCAACGCTATTGCCTAGGGATCCAGTATGCACACCATCCTTGCTGCTTCTAAGGTTCCAGGCACCAAACTAGTTGATGCCACACTGCTCCATCCCACACTAGTCTGTACTTGCGACGCCTAGACCTATAGCTCGTGCAAACCCATCTGAATGGCGCCCAAGGCCTATTTCTATTGCTGCTCAAACTGCTAAAGTAGTTCCACAGTCGCATCCATTACCGCATCTCTAATGTTGTTCAAATCACCTTCAGTCGAGGCGACTGGGTCGAGGGAAGTTTCGATGGCATTGGACTTCTTCTACGACCCTACTTTCTCCTATTCCCTGGTGCACTTAATCCTGAATGGAGTAGTCTTTGAGTCTTCTCCTCCCTGCTCTGATTGATGTTCTTCCTCCTCTGTCTCTAGGGAAGGAAACTTCTGACTCCTGTCAAAGCCATGCTCCTCCTCTTCTTCCTGTCCTCCTATTTGCTTCGTGGCAGCACGCTCCACCTTGGTTTTATCCTCAGCCTCCTTCTTCCTTTTCTCGGCCAATTGTTCCATCTTCAACCTGGCCTCTTCCTTTTTTCGCTTCGTTGCAGACTTGCTAGCCCCATTTGTCAAGTCTGAAGTGGTGCACCAATCTGCTGGCCAGTGGTCGAGGACCACTATGATCGCATCGTCTGTGGCCAGGTATGGAAGGTCATACCAATTTTGTTCATGATCCTTCTGCACGTGCATGGAGACATGGTGGAAGTATGCCTTGAACTACACATATGCTATCAGCTGATCAAAAATTGTTGGAGACAACTGCAACTTGTGGTTGATGGCCATGTGGATACTCATCTCCATCAAGATCCAAAAGACCTTGTTGTCCTTGACCCTTTGGGGTTCCTTCATAGCCAAGAGTGAAGCAAACTTCATTACTTCCGGTAGGTCCTGCGCGACCAAAGGAAACTCACTTTCCTCTCGTAAGTCCCACACGACCAGCACTATGGATAGCAACAGCCATGCATAGTGAAAAGTTTTGCTTTGATCCTGCGCCTCTCTTCAGTTCACGAGGAACTCGTTGCAGAGATAGCATGCCCAATTGAACTGTACGCCCTCTATGCACTAGGCCACTAATGACACTACTGGTGCTGGCACTTCATATGTGTGACACTTCCTCATAATCTCTCCTGCCAGGATCTGAGTGGCTACCTTGACAGTGGGGTTGATTATGCTAGTGATGGAGTAGTCGCACGACTTCTTAGTAAGCTTAAATTTATCCTTCATTGCTTTGGTGAGGTCATTCTCACCTGTCTTTCCGCCAAATGCCATGGCTAAATTTTCTCCTGTGTGAGGTAGCCAAGTGATCTTATGGATCAACATGTTAGTGATCAGTATCGGCTCCTCCAGCCACAGGCAACAATCATGCACCAAGCACAGCAGCTGCTTGATCACTATCATGGTTATGGGCGTGTGGTTGTAATGCGGTACCCACAACATGTTTAATAGACCAGCCTTATCCACCAATTTTGCCCACTTTCTTGGCTCCAGCATGGTCACAACAGAGTCTTTATAGAAGACGCGATGCATGAGTTGATCTGTCGCTAAGTGGGGAAAGCGCTCCATATCAGCTAAATCCCAATCTTCCAATTTTAAATGGGGGATGCACCCTAGGTGCAGTCCCTCAAAGATGATTTTATTCGAAAGAAAGGGTGTATGTAGTGTGACCTTACTTTCATCAATGTCCTTCAGAACCTTTGTCTTCCCTCTACGCGGAGGAATGTACTCGGGTAGTTTAGAGATAGGGTCAGACCCCTCAATGTCAACGTCCTCTGCCCCCATGTCAATGTCTTCCTCACCCATATGGATTTCTTCAACATCCTCTTCAGGCCCCAGGTCAACTACCTTGCCCTTCTCTTGCATGGGAGGATTTTCCTTCTATGGGTGCTTTTTGGGTGATGCGCGCATCGGATGTGGCATTTTTTGCTTATATTTCTTTGTTTTTGGACCCTCTTTGGTCAGTGTAGGCCTTGACCTGGGCGAACTCAGAGATTTAGGCACTTCTGTCAGTACTTCGACGTTCGCAACCTTCGGGGCTTCTCCCTCAGCTGCCATTGCTATTTCTGGGGCAATTCCCTCAGCTGCCATTTCTTCTCCAGTGATCGCGGTTTCTGTAGGCACTGACATGATACTAGACAACAACTCCTGCATTTCCTTTGGCAACTTCTCAAACGCTGAACTCGCTATCAAAGCTTCAAAGTACTCATGGTTCATATGCGCCTGAGAGCTCAACACCTCAATTCTCAAAATTCCAAGTGTTTTTCGCTGGGCAGCCACGTGTAATTTATAGGAATTTTCAAATTCAAATCTGACCGTTCCCCCCAAAATTCGTTCATAAATGCTGGATCGACGACAGATTTTCACAGATCTTGCCCTTAAATTCTGACTTAAATGCTACCCCCCCACTCCATTTAATCGTTTTCCCAGTGTCAAGTCATGAACAACGACCATAACAATCATTTTCTCGCTGCCCTGCGTAGTCCCTTCTTGGATAGCGCAGCTCCTCACGCATTTTTGTTGACACTGTGACATTCCATCATTTCGCACAGCTCCACAACCCAGGTAGTATAGTTTATAGTCTCGTGCCTCCTTTCAGCTGCCTGGAGCACTAATACTGTGCTTCCATCATCTAGTCATCTAGCCAAATCACCAGTGTATGGCTTCAATTGGTTGCCATTCACTTGCCCTGGGAATGGTTCTCCATTCAACTTTACCAACTGAACTGCTCCACCATCGGTAATCTCCTTGATGACATGTGGCCCCAGCCAATGCATCCGAAATTTTCCTCGAAATTTATCAAACTTGTTGTCATAAATCATTTACCTTGAAGGTGCACAGTTTGATGTGTCGATCATTCCATGCCTTTTCGCGCTCCTTTTGAACTTGTTGATGGAATCTAGATAGAAATCTATCCTCTTCAAGCTCTATTAGCTACGCGAGCCTCTCCTCCAAGGCTCCACGATTCACCATTCCTATGAATGCTGCTATGTGTAGACTAGGTACAATGTACTCCATCGGCATCACAGCTTCCATGCCATAAACCAGTCTGAATGGTGTTTGTCCAGTCAACTTATTTCAAATCGTTTTATAAGCCCATAGTTCTGCGGGCATGCGAACATCCCAGTCATTTCTTTGAGAATTGCACACCTTTGTTAGTGCGCTCTCTAATATTTTATTAAATGCTTCCATCGTCCCATTAGCCTGTGGATGATATGGCGTGCTCTTCTGATGGTAAACTTGAAACTCTTCCATCATCACGCTAATTGTCTCATTAGGAAAATGCATACAATGATCACTCATTAAAATTTTTGGATAGCCAAACCTTGTTAGCACATACTCAAAAATGAATTTGGCCATTGTCGCGCTTGTACACTCCTTCACAAGCTGCACCTACGCTCATCTAGTTAAGAACTCAGTCGCAGTGATGATGTACCGCACAACTGTCTTCTTTCCTGGAGGCTGAATTGGTCCCACAAAGTCAATCGCCAACTTCTCGAAGGGTTGTAACGATATCTACGGATTCAGTGGAAGCACATCCATGCACGAGGGTCTGTCAGTCCTTTGGCATGCGTCGTATGCCCTACAATACGCTTTTGAATCCTTATGCAAGGTTGGCCACCACAACCTAGCATGTAGAATCTTATGCATTATTGCTTTTCCTACATAATGACCTCTTGCGGCTCTGCCATGAGCCTCAACGAGGATACTGTTTTGTTCAAAATTTGGCACATAGCAACACAATATTTCATCTGATCTCATTTTGTACAAGTGCCCCGCAATGACAGAACATTCTGTCGCGCGCACCACCAGATCCTTCTTCTATTGGCTGGTATATTCTTTCAGAGCTATACCTATTGTCAGGAAGTGTATAATATCTTCAAAGTGGCTATCTACGATGTGCACTGCAAAGAGTTGTGCTTCAGGTAGTCCTTCCTCCAAATTAGTAGGCTCTTCACCAGTTTTAATGCGCGATATATGATCAGGTCCTGTATTCAATCGTCCTGGTTTCACAATGACTTCAAAATCATACTCCTGGAACAACAATAACCACCTACATATATTTCCCCCCAACAAAGGCTTGTTGACCAGGTATTTCAATGCAGAATGGTCTATATATATCTTAAAATGTCCACCCAATAGATAATGCCTAAACTTATGGAGCGCATACTGTTATCAGAAAATCTAGTGTCTATGCAGAGCTGCTAGTCCCACTAAGGCTGGTAGCTATCTTGGAAACAAACAAACTAAAACCACTTTTGTTTTCCTTTACGAGAGATAGATAAGAGGGGAAAGAAGGATACCAACCTCTGTCTTGCGCTTGGTTCCTTGCTTGATTCCTCTCCCTTATGATAGACCTTTGCCGCTTGCTTCCTCATTTACCCAGCTTTAAAGAGTACCTGTAGAATTAAAGCAACATGACACTATCCAAGAACAAAGATCTACTATCATAAACAATATAGGACCAGATATATATTGACCACACAAATGCATATATCATCAATCATACAAGAATGTGGAGGAAAACTCGAATAGCTTTATTAATAATCAAGAATAGGAAAGAGGATTACAACCAATTGTTCTGACCCAGTGTCATCCTCTCAGCAAGAAAGCCCTTCTTCACCTCATGAAAAATATCACCCAACACTATGATGTTACACCAAGAAACCAGCAGCACTTCCTTACAAGATACAAAATTCTAGCCTCTGGATCTCTAGGATGAGGGATCCATATATAGATGTTTGCAAGGGGGGTGAGTCAGCTTCTGAGATTTGATTAGTGTCCTCTCTCTGATATTTCTTGATTCCACTTGGAGATTGATGATATCTTACTCATCCCTGGGCGAATGCAGAGAGGCAAGTGTCACAGGAGAAGTTTCTGGAAGATTCCATGATCCTCCACCTCACAGATTGACCCTGCCATTTGTCCATTCTCTCCCATCGCACCCCATAGAAGGGCTTTTCAGTATGCATCGCATCTCCCATGTGCATTTAGGTGGGATGCAATGCACTTTGACCATGGAGCAGGTGAGATGGTCCAGTTTTGACCAGTTCTGAGTAGTTTTTCATGGAGAACTTCTGGGAGATGCTGTAATCAGTTGACCTTGTTCTTTTAGGGGTTGGAACAACACTTTTAGGGACTTAGGAGCCCTTGGTTTATGGACATTTATGATTGGAGTTGCAGTGCCCAAAAATGTCTGTAACAGTTGCCCCCTAAAGCATGAGGTCGTTAATCTTTTGATGTCGAGTGAAATGCTTTATCATGAGGATCCGAAGTTTTTTGAAGCTGGAAGGCGACCTGTAATAAGATAAAATACAATACATTATATTCATAATATTTTCATGATCTAGCTGAGGCGGGCATTCCCATGCTCAGCTTATAAATTCATTTTCATGTACATAAGACAGACAATCGTCTGAGTGCAGATTGATGATTCTGGTAGAGCCATCATCCCTTGGATTGGATGATTATCTGTGCAGCAATGATGTACATTTGATGTCTTTATTTTTCTGAATATATATCGCAACCCGGATGGATGAGACTAGATCCGGGGTCTTCAATCTCGTTCGATTTTCACTCAAAGTACAAGTCGATCCATGTGAGAGATGTTTTGGAGTCGAACATGGAAAGACATTGTCTGATTACCAGCCAATGATGTAAGATGTTAACAGGCGCGAGAGGAATCACCGATAATGATGATTACCCTCAAGGCACTATAGTACAATTCACGTGGTGTGAATAAGGGACTTAGCATCAAACACCACGCAAAATCTTTCGGTCGAAGGCCATTGATGTAAACCTGTCGCCGGAAGTGAGAAACTTGCCATTGAGGCATGCAAGCTTCAAAGTACTGAAAGGGTTGTTCCTAGATTGACTTCTTGGATAATGAGCTGATGTCGACAAGAAGCGATCCGTCATAGGAGGGCCTTAGTGAATCCCACATCAATGACACGGAACGGAGCAAATGATTTTAATGGAGGTGAAAACGATCTGATGACATAAGGTTCAGGGTGGTGGTCATGAAAGAATGGAGCGTAAATGTATTGCAATGGATGAGACACAGGTGAATTATCTGAGCGACTTCTCTTGAACATATCGGCGACACTGACATGATGGATTGGTAGCGTTAACCCCAAATATGGATGGTGTGATGGACCAATGGTGATATGACCAGTGAACGGAACAACCCAACCCGACTCGGATGCGGAGTGAAAGTGTCATGTTCAAGAGCGACTTGCTACCAATAAAGTTTCTTCAAGTTTTCTTCCCAATTTTCCCCCAGTCATTGCTAACCAGTACCTCTTTATTTTTTTCAAGCTTGAGGAGGATAACATATGCTTGTTCTATAATTTTTCCTTCGGGAAAACCCATTGCTATGTTTTAACGAGCCTAGCAATAGTGAAACTCGTTCTTGTCTGTATGGACAAGTTTGTCGCTATTCGGTTTTAACGAGTTTAACGACAAAGATAACTTGGTCCTTTTCAATCTTAGAGAGTCTGAAAAGGGACGTAAAGAAAACTCCAACAATCCTTTTTCGTCATATAATCCCTTAAGTCTGAAAAAGTATAAAATAATACAGAAGGGATGAATTTTCAGTAATTTTAATGAGCCGAACAAAACAAGCGCTCGATCGTTTTGTGTAATAATCCCTCAGGTCCAAAAAGATTAAAATCTAAAGGTTGGATAGCACTTATGGTCACTTTAACGAGCTGGAGAGGCCAATTGCTCGGAAATCTGTTCATATTTTACGAGTCAGATGAAAAGAGCTTAAAGGAGACTCATTTTTCGAGGAACGAGTGATAAATTTGGGTAGCAGCTAATTCCAGGTAAGGTTTGGAATTTTCCAATCACGGTAGTGTCACAAGGATGGACAACAGGATCACTCTTCGCAGCGGTTCCTCAAAAAGGGTAAACAATCAAATGAAGGTGAATGATCGGCCAATACAAAGTGGAGGTGATGATGAGAACACGACCAAGGCTTCAAAGGCTGATGATAATGCATTCACGATGTTTATTTACCAAAAATTGGTTCATTTTTTAATGAGCTTAAACTTTGGGGGAATATTTGCTCATTGCTTATGTTTATTTTTTAACGAGCTTGAATTCCGCGTTAAAACTGCTCGATCCAGTCGTATAATAAGGATGTCTCATTTAAAATGGCATTTTTTCAAAGCTTTGCCCTGCATCCTTTCTTTATGCAAGTTAGGAAATGACCAATCCTACGAGTTTAAAGGGTTAGAGGACCTAAAAGTTTAAAAAAAAAATGGTCACTCTTCGCTTGCACGCCAAAAGGTTTGCATGCCCCGTGTATAGAGAAAAATTTCCGGGTTACCAAAGACTGTTCTATCCATACTTCAGAGAAAACACTTCCTCGGCGATGTCTATCGAAATAAACAAAGGTGAGTGGCGCAACTGGCTCCACTCACATAACTTTGACGAAGGAATCTTATTCCATTCTAATCTCATAAACTAGTCATATATCCTTCGCGGAAACCTACTCTATACCTAAGGTTTTACTGTCGAAACAGGCCAGGGTGCATGCCCCCTGGGTTTCAGTCATGTCCTCCGAATCACTCGCGCTCATCAGGTGGACGGATTGGGGATTGATGAGACATTCCTTGCATGAAAATACCATTCATGGATGGTATTTGACTATTTGCTATGTGTGAACTGGGGAATGAAAGCTGGTCTACGAGCTTGACCACTCTTCCTTCATGCGGAAAACACATTACTCTAAAGAGTGAGGAGACAATGGCTCCCATGCAATAAATATAGTCACGTCCAAGGAGTAGATTATAATCCAGGGGTCCTTGGACTACCATTACGTTCATGTGAACGGTTTTCCTTCTCAATGTTATCGACACATTGGGAAGGATCCCTAACGGTCGACTGGTTCCTTTGTCAAAGCCTGTTAGATTTCTCATTTCAGGCAGAAGTGATGGCGAACCAAGCGCTTTCCAAGCAGTTGAGGAAAGGATACTCACAGAAGCCCCTTCATCTATGATGGTACCGGCCATGACCATTCTATATATTTGAGCAATGATTCGAAATGGTACACTAGCCCGTAAATGGGGTCTGCCTAGCAGATTCCAATCGAAGGAAAAAACTAGGTTGTTTGGAGGTGGGACCGAATAGACGGCCGGATACGACTCTGACGAAATTCCTTCCTGTGGTAAAGGAACGGGTAGATTGCACCCATGTTCATCAGAGTCTGTGCTTACGAAGAGAATTTGAACGGTGTCGTTCTTGTTCTCTCCGGTGACTGTATCACCCGAAGATGGACCTTTTGAAGGCAAGACCAGGTCAACTGCTGCCTCGACCTTTTGACTTTCATCTGGTGTGGATTCAGAGGGTTCATCTTCAATGATAGATGCTTCAGCCGACCACAATGGCGTGTCAGCCATATTTTCAACTAGTGACGGACTTGGCCAAAGTTTCTTATATCCAGGAGGAAGCCGTAATGGTGAAACCGAATGGTCGTCCAAAACTCTTTTAGCTTCGTCTAAGAAGGGACAACGGTGGACGGCATGATCGCCTTCACACAGTTTATAAGGAAATTTACATTTTCCTTTTATTCAAGGGGCTTCACTTTCACTAGTTGACGGTGTATTCTCAACATGATCCTCAGAGGTTGATGACACCGGATTGTGCAAACGAGGAGACCAATCCCTTAGGATCTGAGGGATGCAAGGACAATCTCGATGATAGTGATCTCCTTTGCAAATGACGCATGGCGATTTAGGCCTGGATGGTGCAGTGTGTGGATTTTCGCTAGATGATGCCTGGTTGCCCCTTTTCGCCTTTGGCTCCTTCTTCTTCTCAGTTACTTGATTTTTGGCTTTATCAGCTTCATCAAGTGAAGAGGAAGGAGGAGAGGGAGAATTGGATGAAGTAGAAGGTTTGGGGATAACTCTGGTATCATTTAATTGCTGACTTGATCATTCAGGAATCACGGTGTTCTGAACGACAGAGGTCGAGAAGAGCCATACGGGCAATGCGATTGTCAATCCTGGAATCGACAATGTGGCCATATGGGGTGCACTAACATCTCCTCAAGAGGAGAAAGGACTAGGATTTCCTCCAAGGGGGAATCCTTGGTTGGTGGACTCCATTTTTCTCAACCTAAGACCAACGTAGGAAAGGTGATGTTTATTTTGATTAAAATAAATTTTAGACGCTTTGACACAACTTGTTTTTTCAATTTTTAAGAGTCGAGAAAAAACAAAAGATGACTCTAGTCGCCTTCGATTTTTAATGAGCTTGAAGTGACAAGTGCTCAAATGGACCTCTTCCTTTGAGTCTGAAAAGGAACAAAAGAGACTACTCTAGAAATCTAGACGGAGGGATTACCAAACCAATCGCAAAACTGCAGAATACGTTTTATGGTACGGCAATCAATCTTCCCGAATGTTGTGTTCATTGCATTGTGATCGATAAGACGGCAGACACGGCTTCCTATGGATAAAGGATAAAGCCTATTGTGGTCTCCCAATATATACTCGATGGTACGTGGGAGCACAAGTTCGTACTAGCACTTATTATCTCTAAGTGGAGGAATCACCCAACCAGCAATGAAAACAATAGTTACCAGGCTTTACGACGCCGAAATACGTCTCTAGCCTAGACTTCTAAATGTTGTGCGTTAGGTTCCAAAGCATTTTTAGATTCATTAAATTTATTTTACAGTTGATCTTGCTTAAGAAATTTGCCTTTCAGGTTCACCACGTGATGTAGATATACAATTCCTAAAATGCAATCTAAGATGATAAACAATCGTTTAATCTTCTTTTTGCAATGAAAATCCTAGCTACTAAGGAAAGAGAGACGATATTCTTTCAACATAGAGAAAAGAGCACACACTATATGCACCATCCTAAATCAAACCAACAAATAGTCTAAATGCAAATGCACATGCATGTATTTGTTTTCAGCCTTCTTAATGTGTGAATGATAAAGAGAAAGCTAAGCGCAAATCTGAATCATTTTTCAAAGCGACATTACTAACAAGTTTATTTTCAAGACAAAATGAAGACAATGACGACACTTTGTTATTTGGAATTGAAAACTTGCTTTCGACACTTGAAAAACTATTAATTCAAATCAAATACAAGAGTAACAGTGTAATTGACTATCAAGAACAATCGGATTCTCTTCTATGACTGAAAACGACACTTGCGACACTTCCAGATCAAGAAACGACAGTTCAATTACGCTACTTCTTTGTAAAAGAGAACTGAAAATGGCTCACAATACATAAAAACATTTACAGTTCTTTGCACAATGGAGGTGGAATAATGGCAAGGAAGGGGGTTTCCAACAGAGGTATACTGATTACAGACAGAAAAACTCCTTAATAGAGCTGAAAAGAGTGAAAAAACCAAAGTCTGAAGGCAAAATTAGCCCTTTCTGATCAGCGCACCTGTTACACAGGGATTCCAGTATGCATCCCACCTACAACACATGGGAAGTGCGATGCATATTGAGATCCTTGAAGAGAGGGTGCGATGATACAGTGCGAGACTTTTGATCCAGTTCTTGATCATAGTTTGCAGCACAGTTCAGGGATTTTGGTCGAGCAAGTGATAATCAGTGAATAAATCACAAGGGTAGATCTAAGGAGGTTACTAGAGCCACAACAAGGGCAATTAGAGAGCTTGTAAATTGATTGTTCAGTTCATAAACAAAACCCAGAGATAGATCGAAGCAGCATTGATATACTTTGCACTTGCATAGCAAATGCAGTTCGAAGGCTAGCTGGCTTGACTTCAGGCTCCGTCTGTATGTTTATAAAGCAAAAAAATATAGACAAACAAACAATCTATTCGCTCCCCAACGGAGTCGCCATTTTGTTATCGGGAAATCTAGTGTCTATGCAGAGCTGCTAGTCCCACTAAGGCTGGTAGCTACCTTAGAAACAAACAAACTAAAACCACTTTCGTTTTCCTTTACGAGAGATAGATAAGAGGGGAAAGAAGGAGACCAACCTCTGTCTTGCGCTTGGTTCCTTGCTTGATTCCTCTCCCTTCTGATAGACCTTTGCCACTTGCTTCCTCGTTTACCCAGCTTCAAAGAGTACCTGTAGAATCAAAGCAGCATAACACTATCCAAGAACAAAGATCTACTATCATAAACAATATAGGACCAGATATATATTGACCACACAAATGCATATATCATCAATCATACAAGAATGTGGAGGAAAACTTGAATAGCTTTATTAATAATCAAGAATAGCAAAGAGGATTACAACCAATTGTTCTGACCCAGCGTCATCCTCTCAGCAAGAAAGCCCTTCTTCACCTCATGAAAAGCTTAGATCACCCAACACTATGATGTTACACCAAGAAACCAGTCGCACTTCCTTACAAGATACAAAATTACAGCCTCCGGATCTCTGGGATGAGGGATCCATATATAAATGTTTGCAAGGGGGGTGAGTCATCTTCTGAGATTTGATTAGCGTCCTCTCTCTGATAGTTCTTGATTCCACTTGGAGATTGATGATCTCTTACTCATCCCTGGGCGAATGCAGAGAGGCAAGTGTCACAGGAGAAGTTTCTGGAAGATTCCATGATCCTCCACCTCACATATTGACCTTGCCATTTGTCCACTCTCGCCCATCGCACCCCATAGAAGGGATTTTCAGTATGCATCGCACCTCCCGTGTGCATTTAGGTGGGATGCAGCGCACTTTGACCATGGAGCAGGTGAGATGGTCCAGTTTTGACCAGTTCTGAGTAGTTTTTCATGGAGAACTTCTGGGAGATGCTGTAATCAGTTGACCTTGTTCTTTTAGGGGTTGGAACAACACTTTTAGGGACTTAGGAGCCCTTGGTTTATGGACATTTATGATTGGGGTTGCAGTGCCCAAAAATTTCTATAACACATACACCATAGCTAATCCTTCGTGCTTTGTCGTGGAATAATTTTTCTCAACTTTGGACAACTTCCTACTTGCGAATGCTATAAGGTGATCCAAGTCCCTTTCACCAGTCTGTGTCAGTATTTATCCCAACACAATACATGACGTGTCCACATGCACATGAAACACCTTCTTCCAATCTAGGAAGACTAGGATCGACGCGGCGACCATTTTCTCCTTTACCGCATCCAAGATATTATGGCATTCTTCATTCCAACAGAGAATAACATCCTTCTTTAACAATTTTTGCATCGGCACAGTGATCTTGGCAAAACTCTTGATGAATTTCCTATAGTATCTTGTATGCCCTAGTTTTGTGTGCAGATATTTCACACTCCTTGGCACCTCCAAATTGATTATGACTGCGATCTTCGTTGGGTCTACCATCAAGCTTTGTCTGCATACCACAGCGCCCAACAAGATCCCAAAAGGGACACAAAACAAACATTTCTTTAGATTGAGCACGATCTAGTACCTTCGGCATGTATCTAGCATCAAGCGCAGACTTGCCACATGGTGCTTTACCAGTCCAAACACTGTCCAATCGTCAAAGTATACTTCTAGAAATTTGTGAATGAAATCCTTGAACGTCATGATGACCACAAGTGAAAAGATCGTCAGTACATTCTTTAGCCCAAAAGGCATCATTGTATATTGGATGCATCCCCATTCAGTCGTGAAGGTCGTCTTACTTCCACCCCCCGGCACAATCTTGATCTGATGGTACCCAGAGAACCCATCAATGAACGAATATGCTTCTTGGCCACCAACATTTCCAGGACCTCATTGGTGATTGGAGTTGGGAAGGGATCATGCACGCAGGAATCATTCAACTTTCTAAGATCTACGCATATCCTTATTTCTTCCTTCTTCTTCTTTTCCTTAACCACTATTGGGCTCACCCAATAAAATTCTTCCACTGGTTCAATAATACCTGCCGCGAGCATCTTGTCTAACTCTAAGCTTACCCTTTCTTTGTACTTTGGATTGAGGTGGTAAGGTCTTTGCTTCATAGGTTTCACATCTAGTTTTAGGGTGATCTTCATGACACCCTAGTCCCTTATTATCCCTTTCAGATCTGAAAACTTCATGGGAAATAGATCCAGATATTCACGGAGTATTTCAATGACCTTATCTATTGTTGCATCATCCCAGTAGTCCCCAATGTTGAGATTGCAACCAGATGATGCAGCTTAGTGGAAAGGAGTCGCCTTCACTAAGTGGGCCTGCAGGCAAATTATGGCGCAAAGTCTATTTTTAGACTATGTCTATTTTTAGACATATGGATCATGGTCTATGAGCTGCAGAATGTTGTTTATGGATGATTGGTCATGTTGGGAAAAATAGATGGACTTCTATTTTTGGGATCATAGCAGGAGTGATCAAAGTCTATTTTTAGATTGGCAGTCAAAAATAGAAAAGTCAAATATTATTGTCTCATAATAATATTTAGACTATAAACTTTATCTTATTCTCTTGGAGCACTTCAGTTTGAGCTACAGATGTGGCACATGCAGCTGTCAGAAGGAAATACGCTTTCTTTGTGGGTCAGTTGAGTTGTTGCATGCATGACTTCAGTTAGAACTCAAGCAGTTGAGTTTGGTGGAGTTGATTGTGGAGTTGATGGAGTTGTGTTCAGTTTGACTTGGTTAAACTAGTTGTAATTAGTCTAACTGCAAATAGACTAATGATGAGTTGTTAAACTAATTATTAACTCATAAAGCAACTAAAGAATACATCATTTAACTCAGTTTCATGTCAGTGCATGTACAGTTCAACAGGGACAGGTGTTAGAGGATGAGATTGCTATCAGTTGTGACTATAGTTGTGCATGAGGATTTGCACAAGAAATGTATTGAGTATGCCAATGAGTATTGCATTGATTTTCCCAGTAGAATAGCCTGTGCTCACGTGATTTCTAGTGTGAGTGATTCTCAACAGGTTTATGCAATAGAGGCAGGCAAAGCAGTGGAGCAGATTTGAACTTGTGACTTGTTTGAGTCTGAGCTGGTTTGTGTGTAACAGGTGGAGATAATGCTGGATACTTGTGAGGAGTATTGAATATGTATTGTTACATGTTCTCAATCATTAATATACAAATAGTGTGGGGTTTTCAGCTGTAAGCTTTCCCCGGGTTACATACTGTGTTAATGTGTGCATGCTATTGATGTTTTATTGTTATTGATGCTGCTAAATTGATGATCAACATAGAGGAGCTTATGTATTGTGTATGTATTCCACAATAGTACATGATCAGAATAATCTCTGTTGAATATGTGTTTACTATTCAAAATTTCTACATGGTATCAGAGTTGTTGATCATCAAATCTACTATTCAGGAAGTGTTTACATCTTATTTCTTTAGGCAGAGTCTGTAATCAGGCCAGGTAGCCTCTGGATTCATCCTTCCTTGGGAAGGTGAGATATCTGGTAAAAGCCCATATAGTCAATCTCTGTACGAGAAATATTCTATTCTCACGAATCTTAGATCCGAGGCGGTTGAGTTTGGAGCAGGTGGAATTCGAATTTGCAACAGTGTTTTCTTGGTGTCAAAGAAGCAATGTCTTTCAACGGATTGCAATTGGAGTATGCTCTTGAGGGAAGCTCAAACTATATTGCATGGAATGACAGGATGGAGGTAGTATTGGATGATAATGGGCTGAAGGATTTCATAGAGGCTGATGTCCCAAAGCCCACTGATGCTACTCAAGCTGATGCTTGGAAAAAGAAGACAGCAAAATGTCGAAGGATTCTGTTGGAGGGCGTGAAGGATCACATTGTGTCCAGCTTGCATGGAAAGACTTCTCCATACTTGATGTGGAAGGCTTTAACAGATCTATTCCAAAGCAAGAACGATCATAGGAAGCTGGCACTCAAAGATAAACTCAGAAACATCAAATGCGAGAAGGGTGACAGTATTCCCAAGTATCTCACGAAGTTCACTCAGTGTCGAGATGAGCTGGGAAGTGTGGGGGTTACTGTCGATGATGAGGACTTGGTGAGCTTCGATGTCCTTGGTCTTTCGAAGAGTTGGCATTCCTATCAGGACTCTGTCAATGGTCAGAAGAAATTTCTAGGATGGGAAAGACTGTGGTCAGATCTTTTGCAGGAGGAGATCAGGCGGAGTACCAGGGACGGATCTTCATCAAAGGGAGCTGATGAAGAAAATTGCGCTTTGGCTGCCAAAGCAAAGAAGGGGGAGAGCAAGAAAGCTTCTCAGTCTGGTGCGAAAGGCAAGAAGTAGGACATGTCCAAGGTGAAGTGTTTTCACTGTCACCAGCATGGACACTATGCCACTAATTGTCCGTAGAATAAGAAGAACAAGCAAGCTACTGGATCTGCAGCAGGAGAGGCTCTAGCCTCGCAGTTTGAGCTTGATTTTTCATTGATCGCATGCTTGGTTTCAAGTGTGATGGGATCGGTGTGTTTCTTGGACAGTGGTGTGTCTTTTCACATGACGAGAGATCAAGATTTGTTTTCTGATCTGGAGAACAAAGATCTTGGAGTTCACATCGAGATGGGCAATGATGGTAGATACAATGCGACCGGTATCGGTACCATTTCCTTTGAGAGGGAGTCTGGTAAACCCTTCGTATTGAAGGAAGTCATGCATGTTCCAGGATTGAAGAAGAATCTTATCTCTATGGCGATGTTAGAAGACAAGGGGTTTGATGTTGTTTTCAACGAGGGAAAGGCTTTCCTGCGCAACAAGACAATTGGAGAAACCTGGAAGATAGGGGTTCGAGTGAGGAACCTTTATCAGTTGCATGTAGATGGATGTGCAGATATGGCATGCAAGGCAGAAGGATTGGTGAGCTGGGATGATGGTGAGTTGTGGCACAAGAGATTGGGTCACCTTCACCATGGAGCCTTAAAGATACTGCAGCAGATCACTACAGGGCTTCCTAAAGGCACTCTTGCGCAGTCAGATCAATGCAAGGGGTGTACTTTGGGAAAGTTTGTGAAATCCACCTTTCACGAGAAGGATAGTTGCGCCACGACGATCCTTGAGAGAATTCACACAGACATGTGTGGACCTTTCTCAGTTGCTTCGACAGAAAAACACACGTATTATGTGATTTTTGTTGATGATTTCTCTCCTAAGTGCTGGATCTTCTTCATGCAGAAGAAGAGCGAGACATATTCAAAGTTCTGTGAATTCAAAGCACAAGTCGAGAAGGAGTTGGGGAAGAAGGTGAAGGCTCTTAGGAGCGATAATGGTGGTGAATACATCTCTGACGAGTTCAAGGATTTCTGCAAGGCAGAAGGGATTCGAAGAGAGCTCATAGCTCCCCATAACCCACAGCAGAACGGGGTTGCTGAGTGGAAGAACAAAATGATCCTGGGTGCTGCACGGGTGATGTTGCATGATCAGGGCCTACCCCTTCACTTGTGGGTGGAAGCATGCAATACAGTACTTTATGTGCAGAACCGTTGTCCTCACAGGATACTTTGCATGAGTACACCCGAGGAGGCTTATTCTGGTAAGAAGCCTGATCTTTCTCATTTGAGGATTTTTGGTGCTAACGTTTACATGCATGTGACGAAGGATGCAAGGAAGAAGTTGGAGCTGACCGCAGGGGTTGGGATATTTGCGGGGTACACTGATACACCCCACAACTATCGTGTGTATTTTCTAGACAGTGGTAAAACTGTTGTGCGACGGGATATAAAATTTCAGGAGGAGAAAGCCATGAAGTGTTCGCTTGAGAGGGAGCTACACTTGCATGCAGATGAGGAGCTATTAGTTTCTAAGGATGAGCTTCAAGACGTGGATCAGCCATAGGACAAGGTTCATGGAGTGGAAGAGACCACTCATGCAGCGCCAACCATTAGAGGGCGAAAGCGCTTGACAAAAGTTGAGTAACTAGCTCAAGATGCAGAAAAAGTTGTAGGACCACCTACAGCCCAACGCAGGCAGAGACAGTCACCTGATTGGTACACTAGATACATGGCTCTTATGAGCAAGTGTGTTGTGACTGAGCCATCCTCTTTCGAGGAAGCTGTGGAGGATCCTGCATGGGTAGACGCCATGGTGGAAGAGTATGATTCTATTGTCAGAAACAGTGCATGGGAGATTGTTCCTAGACCGGAAGGGAAATCAGTGGTGGGTTCGAGATGGATCTACAAAGTTAAGCAGGCAGCTGACGGGAGTGTGGAGAAGTACAAGGCAAGATTTGTTGCCTGAGGCTTTTCACAGATAGAGGGGATCAATTATGAGGAGACCTTTGCACTTGTCGCAAGGTATTCTTCCATACGGACGATTCTTGCTCTCTCAGCGCAGATGGGGTGGCACATTCATCAGATGGATGTGAAGACTGCGTTCCTCAATGGAGTCATTGAGGAGGAGGTGTACATTGAGCAGCGTGAAGGTTTTGAGATCTTCAGCAGCGAGTCGCATGTGTGTAGGCTCAATAGAGCGTTGTATGGGTTGAAACAAGCACCACGTGCTTGGTACACACGGATAGACAACTATTTCATTGGACTTGGATTCTCCAAGAGCAAGGCGGATCCTAACCTATACCAGATTGTGGTGGAGGGTAAGTTGCTTATCATTGTACTGTATGTAGATGATTTGATTCTAACGGGTGATGAGCTATTGATACTTTCATCCAAGGATGATCTTGATAAGGATTTTGAAATGAAGGACTTGGGCCTCCTTCATTATTTCCTGGGATTGGAAATTTGGCAGCACAGTGGTGGACTGTTTGTTTCTCAGGGTAAGTATGCTCAGGAGATACTGGAGAAGTTCAACATGCAAGGCTGCAAACCTATTGATACTCCTCTTCCTGGAGGTTGGAGGAAGGAGGATGCCACTTCGGCAGAAGAAGTGGATGCCATTGTTTATCTACAATTGGTGGGGTTGCTTATGTATTTGGGCAATACACGAACCGATATATGCTATGTAGTTAACTAGCTTTCACAAGCTATGGTTAAGCCTACCAAGCTCTTCTGGAAGGCGGGCAAGCATGTATTGCGTTATTTGAGAGGCACATCGGTATATGGATTGTGGTACAGACAGGAGGATGAGGTGAAGCTATGTGGCTTCACAGATGCAGATTGGGCAGGGAGCCCAACGAACAGAAAGAGCACATCGGGAGGGGTCTTCAGTATCGGGTCGACAGCAGTTTCTTGGTACAGCAGGAAGCAGAGATCTGTGGCACTCATTTCAGCAGAGGCCAAGTATATGGCAGCAAGCTTGGCTTCATGCGAGGCTGTATGGATGAGGAAGATCCTGGTCAGTTTGTTTAGTTCTCATTTGGATCCTACTGTGATTTACTGTGATAACCAGAGTTGCATTAAACTCTCGGCTAATCCTGTATTTCATGATAGATCTAATCATATTGACATCAGGTACCATCATATCAGAGATTGTGTGCAGCGGAGAATCATGTTACTTTCATACATTCCAACGGAGGATCAGGATGCTGATATTTTGACAAAGGCACTCACCAGGAGCAAATTCGAATACCACCGAGGCAGGATAGGGGTTGCTGATAATCCATATCTTTTTGAGAGGGAGTGTTGAGATTGTAGCAAGATGATGGAGCTTAGTGGAAAAGAGTCGCCTTCACCAAGTGGGCCTGCAGGCAAATTATGGCGCAAAGTCTATTTTTAGACTATGTCTATTTTTAGACATATGTTCTATGAGCTGCAGAATGTGGTTTCTGGATGATTGGTCATGTTGGGAAAAATAGATGGACTTCTAATTTTGGGATCACAGCAGGAGTGATCAAAGTCTATTTTTAGACTAGCAGTCAAAAATAGAAAAGTCAAATATTATTGTCTCATAATAATATTTAGACTATAAACTTTATCTTATTCTCTTGGAGCAATTCAGTTTGAGCTACAGATGTGGCACATGTAGCTTTCGGAAGGAAATACACTTTCTTTGTGGGTCAGTTGAGTTTTTGCATGCATGACTTTAGTTAGAACTCAAGCAGTTGAGTTTGGTGGAGTTGATGGAGTTGTGTTCAGTTTGACTTGGTTAAACTAGTTGTAATTAGTCTAACTGCAAATAGACTAATGATGAGTTGTTAAACTAATTATTAACTCATAAAGCAACTATATAATACATCCGTTAACTCAGTTGCATGTCAGTGCATGTACAGTTCAACAGGGACAGGTGTTAGAGGATGAGATTGCTATCAGTTGTGACTATAGTTGTGCATGAGGATTTGCACAAGAAATGTATTGAGTATGCCAATGAGTATTGTGTTGATTTGCCCAGTAGAATAGCCTGTGCTCACGTGATTTCCAGTGTGAGTGATTCTCAGCAGGTTTATGCAATAGAGGCAGGCAAAGCAGTGGAGCAGATTTGAACTTGTGACTTGTTTGAGTCTGAGTTGGTTTGTGTGTAACAGGTGGAGATAGTGTTGGATACTTGTGAGGAGTATTAACTATGTATTGTTACATGTTCTCAATCATTAATATACAGATAGTGTGGGGTTTTCAGTTGTAAGCTTTCCCCGGGTTACATATTGTGTTAATGTGTGCATGCTATTGATGTTTTATTGTTATTGATGCTGCTAAATTGATGATCAACGTAGAGGAGCTTATGTATTGTGTATGTATTCCACAATAGTACATGATCAGGATAATCTCTATTGAATATGTGTTTATTATTCAAAATTTCTACACCCAATCTTTGCAAACTTCGGCTCTGCCTCCATGCCAATGTTCACTTGTCTATTTTTGATCGGCTCGGTTATGTCGGGGTTCTCTAGTTGCGGTCCTTCAACTTTGTGGTGACCCTTAGTTTCTGGAATATTAATCTTCCTCGGGTCTTTGTCTTCTTCTTCCACTGACACATTTTATCACTCCAACGTGTGCCTTAGCTGGGTAGTCCAATCAGGTTGAATCAAATCTAGAGGATCCTACGGTATCCCCAATATTGTTGTCTTAACCTCCTACAATGCTTCATTGATAGACTCAAATCCATCCTCAAAACTGAACGTCATAAAAAATCCTTGGCACAAAATATCCCATTCTTCGGTGCCATGGCAGAGTTCCATCTCCAAGTACCATTTCATTGGTATAGCATCCAAGGTATGACAAAATAGATGGACCCACTTTGGTTGAGGTTTCACCCCATACACTTCAGTCCATTTAGCCAAATGGTCACATGGATCATTTCTTCCATCATACTTTTCTGTTAATCGCACCTTCGGATGACCAAAGCATACCCTCATCATCCTCCTATATTCATGCCAATCATCAAAACTATCTTTGTGCGTACCCCACCATCTTGTGGGCATAGCGCGCAGTGCCCAATCCAATTCTTGGAAGTGATGCTTCTCTAGTTCTTCCCTTTCAAATGCATCCAAAAAGTTATCAACATCAATTAACCCATCATAGTAAGATAGATTTCTTACCTCTGATGATACATAGTGCAATGATTTGGTCATCATGTTACAGCACAGCGTAGATACTTCATGCAGCCAATTCTACCAGTGCTCCAGTTCTTCATCTGAATCTGATGTGCAGGAGCTCTTGCGGTCCCAAGCAATACGTCTGTCTGTTGTCGAATTCATCCTCCTGTTCTCACATCGTTATCTTGTAAATCTAGTCCAAATCATCATCACTTTCACAATCACAAACTGGTTCAGTATAGTGCGGTCCTTCTATGGAGTCCAAAGGCACCACTACATGGAGCGATTTCTTTTCAAATATCATCTTTCGTTTCTTCAAATTGATTACCCCATTCATGTCAGTAGCCCAATCGATCCCAAGGAGCGTGGGGTAGGGATTGTTGTCATCCACAATTTCTATCACTTCAAAATCAGCTAGTGTGCTCGCACCTTCAATATCAATTGTTACCCCCTGCAACCTCCCCATTGGGATGATTTTCTGCTGATTTGCCATCCTTAACTGAATCAGAGACCACTGTAGCGCAGGTCTCCCCATTCTTTCCCATGTCTGTTTTGGCAAAACGTTCGCGTTAGACCCTAGGTCTAAGATAACTTGGTCCATTTCATATTCTCCTATCTGCGTGGTGAGTCTCATCTCATGTCTAGTTCTTGCCTTATGCTTACAAAGCTTTCTAATTATGCGCGGTCTGTCAGTAACATTTTCCTTGCTAGTGCACCTATTGATCAGCTCTTGTAGTCCCTTCACAGCCTTGCTATCGCGGAGTAGTTTCAGGCAAGTCTCCAAGAACGTGGTAATCATGGACGGGTCCATTTCTTCAGCCAGATTCTCTTGACTCCTTGAGGTAGAGGCTTCAACGAAAATTTTCTTCGCTTCCATAAATGTTTCTTTTGCGCGTTCTAGATCAAACCCGGTCTCCTTTTATGGTGCTTTGTAGACCCACTCACCTTCTTCAGGCTGCTTCCCCTTATCCTCACTAGTCGTCGCTCCACTTTGTAGTACAATATTTACCTTAGGGTCTTCCTCGCGAGGATCAGCCCTCATCATCTGTAGGTTTTGAGTCGGTTGGTGAGGCTACGCCCCTTTCTCGCATATCTTACTTAACAATATAGGGCAATCCTCCATTGCATGGTCAAACTGAGAACAATAGCGGCATGACAGCTGCATTGGGTTTGGGAAGTCTCACGCGTAGTGTCCTGGTCCTCCATAATTGTAAAAAATATCTAGCCCTCAACCTCTACCAAGTCCTCCTCCACCTCTGCCTCAACAGCGGCCCTGATAGTCACCTTGTGCTCCTCCAACGCCTTGGTCCAGAGGCCGCGCTTCTGCCTACACCTTGTATGCAGGTGTCTAGTCCATCATTAATTCGTAACTCCAGCAATTGCACTCATTGTGACCCACAGATTGACAGAAGTTGCAGAAGAGTTGTTATGGTGTCTATACGAATTTCTAAAGCAAATGGAAATTGTATGTCGCATGTTTCCTAGCTACCTGACAAATATCACACCATAGCATGGGCCCTGTACTTGGCCCTGCTGCAGCTTCCAGCCTCAGAGGAATTGGTCCCCTTGATGCAACTTAATTTGCGAAAACTATATAGTGATCTTTGTCATGCCCTTGGTTTTTTCACTTTAGGCACCACACTTCTTCACGTGCCTCTGGCCGAGTTGTTCTATCTTTCTTCAGACTTTGCATTTTGAGGGAAAGGTTTTGCAACTGCGCATGAATATATTGAACCCCCATATTAGCATCCTGCATTGGTGTCTCGTGCAATCTCATCATGATTTCCAAAGATTCCGCCTGGGTCCCGATATTTTGTTTTGATAGTGCAACCCTTAGATGAGGCAAGAGCAAGGCCACAAACCATTCGCGGTGCTACCCATCAGTGAGATTCATGTTGGCTTCACAGATAGTACACTTCAATCTTTGATCCAAATCCCAGGGCATCTCTCCATGCTTCATCATGATCTCCTTAAATCCCACAATTGATTGTGCCTCAGACTTAGGTCTACTAAATTCCTTATTTAGTGTAGTCTGGATATCTGCCAACCCGGACATCAGATTATCAATGCAGTACCTAATGTACCACGTTAGTGCATGGTCCTACAAAGTGCTAACCAACATCGCTTTCTTCATTTGATCATCTATGATACCCTGAGCTTCCCATACAGCCTTCGCGACGAACCAAAATTGGTCCGGATCTTCATTTCCCATGCCTTGGAACACGCGTAGCTTTACAGAGTTCACCATGTTGATTGGTGGTGGAGGTGGTGGTGGTGTGGGTGAGGTTATAAGCCGTGGGGGTGAAGATGGAGGTGGTGCAGGTGGATGAGGTATTCATGGGAACCCTTGCTTTATCAACTAAATAATGCTCTGTGGAGAAGCCTGTGCTGCTCCCTTTTCGTCACTCCGAGGAGGCTCAATCAGCGGGCTATATTCAGGGCCTTTTTTTCCTTTGTCCCTGAAAGTCCTTCCACTTCTCGTAGCCCCAAACATCAAGGTAACTGCATAACCCACTTTTCACACAAGAGCATCTCAATCCAAGTATTTAAATATTTCAAATACTTACCTCACGGACCTTTGAATAAGCAGCGCTCTGCTTCACTGTAACTAACCGAAGTGTCAACCAGGAGCTCTGTCACAAACCCTCCTATGATACGATCGATCCAATGATCGACAACATGCATGATCTTATCTTCAAAGGCTTCTAATTTCCATACTAGCTTCGGGGTCTTGAAAATTGGACCGTCAAGCCTCCACCTCCCTTGGTCATCTGCCAACTTCGCGATCCACTCATATAATTTAATCGGGAGGGAACAAAAGAAGATTTTGTGTATCTCTGTGTACATATATTTGTCCAACCACTAGTCTTTCATCAATCACAGATTCCTATTTTCTTGCACCGCGAATTCGTGGATCTTTCTATCCAACCAGTCTTCAATCTTCTTCTTAGTTGGATTCCAATGATGCGACATCACACATCTCGTTACGCTGATCTCAGTCCTGGCAACAGAACCATTTTTTGCCTTGATGGGGGGATGTAGGAACCAAGTTTCGCACCCTGAGATGGTTTTGATGTCGGTTATTTTCCCTAACCTTACTTCATGTAGACTGATAATCCCTTTAGGGCTTATCAAGGTACTTCTCTTATTCGTCATTGAAGCCTCTGTGAAAACCTCTAATCTTCCTTTGCAGACCATAAATAGACAGGTTAGGCACTTATGCACCTCTATAATTACTCTTAGTTCTATATTTACTGTGATTTTATTAAGTATCGGTTAACTTTAACATGCATTATGGTTATCTTCGTGTAAATAGATATTCTTACTTGCATTCATATGACAAAGTAAAATACATAGATTTGTGCATCAATATAACATTAATTCATAACCCCAATATTCAACACACCATAATCGCAACATTCATAATAGAAGTAAAATAACGCATATACAAATGATTCCATAATACTTCTCTTTATTGATGATCCAGATTTCTAGTACAAACTCTGACTACCCTACGCACATAGCTGCAGGGGTCCGCGCACTCGGCTGTAGACTTCTACCCTAGGCCTCTACGCACTCAGCTACAAAGCCTCTTCCTATGCTAAGACTCTTCGCTCTTAGTTCTCACATACCCATAAACTTACTCAGAACTCTACCAAAACTTGTTACTTCGCTGCCTTAAACTCTTCTAAGGCTCCTTTTTATACAATCCCATTTTCCGCGTACCAAGGGTGGATCTCATCAAGCCGACACAACTATCTAAACTAAGGGCAGAAAACTCTTTTTGACTACTTACATCTCCACGCTTTTTGGTCAAAAAATGCGAAGACTTTACATTCTTTCCTACAAAATTTGGGCTTTCTGCCCCAAAACTTGGGCTTTTAACCCCAAAATTTAGCCCAAGGGACCTGTTCCCAACAAATATCATCATCAATAATCATCGAAGATAATATCATTAAGGAGCACATCTCAACCTGGACTCACATCGAGGAACACATCTCGACCCGAAATCTCATGGGGGAGTTATACATCTACAACCCCATATCGAGTAGTAAGATATCCAAACACATAGGGGAGCACATCTCGATCTTGGGATCTCATCAAATAGCTTGTAAAACCTTCCTCCCACATCTACCCAAGCAACTGGCCAGCCAGGGTAAACATGCTACGAGAGTCTACTATGATATGATTTGAACTCCTAAGTCACATTAAGGAAGTGTAATCGACGGAAACACACCATACAAACATCCAACATCATCAACAAAACCCTCAGAAGAAAAGTTAGCCACTCATACATCTTGTCCCTAGGTCCCACTGTTGTTCTAGGTCTCTTGGGCCATAGTCATTATCATGCTATGGGCAAGGGAGAGACCAACAACCTAAAGTTGCTCTCACAGGCCTTCCTGCCAGTGATTGTGGACCAAAATTGTCAGTGTTGTGCTAGCAACCTTGGGATTTAAGCCACTTTATCAAGCTCAGAGCCTAGGGAACTACTCAAAACTACTTCATCTCTTCAAATCAGTAAAGTAACATTGAAATGAAAGTATTAAAGAAAATACGTGTTCAAGACCTTGACTAGATCCTACTAGCCATGACAGACATTTCATCAAACATATCATCAACATGTAATCTACAGGTTTAAAAATAGAGTTAAGTGTAGGGACCTCATACTTATCTCATATTCGCTATGAGCCATTGTTCCCTTATGCTATTTTTTTAATTATCATCTATTAGGTCATAGACACATTATCCATTCACATACAAGTAAAAACATGTTGAGAGCCATACATAATTGCTATCATAAAATGTGCATATAACCAGCATAATAGGGACATAAATACAATAAACATATCAGCCATCAAATCCACAAATACATCAATACCTTTACACATGAAAGTCAAGGGAAAGGATTTCTCATTAATGAATGCAATGAACCAACCAGAGATGGGACTTCCACATTCCACCCGACCGTAGAATGTTTGAGCCAAATCTCTCTTCATCCATTCACCCCCATGCCATATTCTAAGCATGGATGTGGGATCTCATAGAACTCATCAATCAAAACTCATCCAGGGCTTCCAGTGGCCATCCACCTCAACCCATCAAACAGTGATTCCACCTCAAGTTCGGGCATCACAAAACCATCATCAGATTGGTCTCCATCCAATCCTTCCAAGGCTTCCAAAGCATTTGTCTAACCAAGGCTTCCATGACTAGTAACTCAACCCACCAAGGGATTCCAAAGTGTTTTTCCAACCAAGGCTTCTAGGACTAGTAACTCAACCCAAGCTGTTATAGTGCTTCCAAATCGTTTGTCCACCCAGGGCTTCCATGAACTAATAACTCAAACTAGGCTAAGGAATCATGAGAACTAACCAAAAAAAAACCATGAAAGTAAACCCACAATGACCTTGGCTATCCGGGAAATGGCAAGGCTACGCAACACACTGTCATTGCAGGTAACCTCCATGCCAATGAAAGATCATGATCCGGGTCCGGGTGTGACAAAGGACCCTTCCAAGGCCTTTTACTTCTGTGATGTGTTAAATTTCATTCTTAAAAGAACATAAATGAATACATCTGCATGTTGTAAATTAGAGGAACATGATATTCATCATCACATGAAAACATAAGCCATTGATAACAAAGTTCGTCCAATAGGGACTACGTCTCCGAGCCCCAGTGTCAGGATGGTGTAGGCCACTGCATTAAGTGTTATCAATAATGATGATGTACATAAGAGGTGACGTCGCTATCATACAAGGAAAATTCCCTCACGCAGGAGTGGCTCCAAGAGATGTTCTGCTATAGGAAATCTCAGTCAAAAGGACTCCTATCAGTATGACCTAAACTCATGCATGATGATAATGAGAATCCCACCAACATGGCATAAAAAGGATCTCAAGGAAAACATACATGGCGACACATGAGTATCCCATCAACATAATGACAAAGGGATCTCAAACAGAACATGATGAATCATGACAACAAGTACATCCCACAAATGATTCCGCATCACATCAAGCAAGAATCATGAGACAGATAAGAAAAAAGATCCCACATCAAACATCAAACAAGAATCTGTTCAACACAATGCATTGCAAAAATAAGTACATTAACACACTGCATATACCTCACATTCTGAGGCCATCTGAAGAAAATGATGTCAAACTGTTGAAGTTGGCCATACCATCAATCTCGCAACGTTGAATCTCATGGAAATGACAGCTCGCCCATGAATGCTAACACCTACACTCCACTTTGAAAAGTGGCCGAAAAATGAAAGGAGTAAATGGAAAATATGAACACACCATCAGATTTTTGGCATCGAATAGTGCAAAATCGACTGTCAAATTTCTGTATTCTGAGAAAGTGGAAATCTGGGGCTTAAGGAATCTTTTAGATTCCCCTTAGATTCCTCAAAGATTCCCTCCTCTGGGTCCTCTGAAAATCTACTTCTCAGATCAGGAAGCTGACTATGCCATCAGGTTCGTGTCGCTAAGAGGTGTACGATCGACATAAAGTTTGTCCAATTTGGACACTGCAAAAATTTCACCCTCCTAAGAATTTCGCCTAATCATGGTTCCTCTTATGTTATTCCCAAGTTCATGGTTCCACCTGCAAATAAATTAATTAAAAATTCATGTCTCGATTTCTGTGCATGCTCCTGGTTCCTCCATGTTGTTGGGCGCATTTACAAATGGGGTTATATAAAATTTCGGGTGGAAATATCAATGAATTCCATTGTAAATGGATTGGTAATAAAATCGAAATATAAGGAGGAGGTTGGGTGGTCAAACCCGGACCCCTCCACATTTACACACCCTTCAGTTTTTAAAAACTGCATTAATGTGTTTTGGGGGGTTAGGTCTGAATTGGGTGGCACGCCCCATAACCTCCACAAGATACATTGGATTGTTGATTTAAATGGTTGACGCATTAATTGTTTGATGGGCCATGACATGGGGGCGTATTTAATGTGGCGCATTTGGTTGGTTGTATGCCACCTTATGGGGTCGTTGCGTGGGTGGGCGGGCCCTTCTGTCGGCTGTGGGTTTAACTCCCACCGGCCTCTCTTAATACAGCATATGGTTTGGAGGCTTGGGGGTGTGGTCCAAGTCCACTGGAGGTGGCCCGCCCACCCCATATAGTTTTATGTATGGTGTGTGGTGGTGAGGGAGGGTTCGGCGGGGTAATGACCGCTGACCCGAATTAACATTAAATTTTGGTTGTTGCGGTTGGTCCGGCAGGGGTTATGGCCCATCGACCCTTTAATAATCAATTTTTTCAATGTACTTTGGGGGTGGCGAGGGTGGTGGCCCACCACCTCATATATATCTATATCTATATCTATATCTATATATATATATATATATATATAGATGTATGTATGTATGTATGTATGTATATATATATATATATATATATATATATATATATATATATATATATATATATATATATATATATATATATATATATATATATATATGTATGTATATATCTACATATATATATATATATATATATATATATATATATATATATATATATATATATATATATATTATTTAACAACAATTGGCCATTTTTGAAAATTTGAAAAATGACTGAAGGAGACAAATTAAACAGGCCACAAATTCGCTTGGAATATAGCCAGAGTTTGCAGGATTTTGTCTGCCGGAAAACTTCCAAATTGTGTCTCCATTAAGCCTGCCGAGTGAGCAAAAGTCAACCAAAACTTTGACTGGCTCATTCTCCCTCATACGAGCTCGGATTGATGAACCGTTCGCACCATTGCAATGAGGACAACAAGATCTACGCTTTGGTCTTGGTTTGAAAGCATTCCAATCAGTTTGATTTTTGAGCTTCCATAAGCCCTCTTTGTCCTGTGTGTGTCTCTAGAGCCACCTAGATCAATCCTCCCCATTGAGGAGCTTTTGGTCCACCAAAAGCATGAAAAATAATCTGCAACTTCTTTGTACTTTGTCTGCTTCACAAGTTTCCTCAAAAGGTCTCACTCTCATCTCCTTCACCTTTGTTCTTCGGAGCCTTAAGCGATGACCCAACATCTACAACCTATGCAACCTGTAGTACATTCTTTTTCAAATTACATGCTTGTCTTACATGACCAACTAATGACGCGAGCATCCCATACTTTCCACGAGTTTATAACACATACTCGGTGGTCAAGTTTACATCAAGATGGACACAATACCCTAGCTACGACAACAAGGCCGAAATATCATTGTTGCTTCAACAAGTGATGGAAAACACATCATCACTACAACACATGATTTTAAAAAATAAGGCCAAACATTATTTTTTCTTTGACAAGTGATGGAAACACGACATCATTTTCACAGTTTATCATGCAACACAAAATAAGACCAGACATCGTTGTTGTTGAACAAGTACTGGAAAACACATCATCACTTTTAATTTTAAATTGCAACAAATGATTTACAAAAGCACGACCATGACAAGCTAACATATTTAGAAACCATTTTTCACTTATCGTTGTGAAAGGGTCATCCCCCTGTGGTGGTTTTGCTTGTCGAATAATCGTTTCACCTGGTTCATGCATAGACACTTTTTCTTTCAGGTGCTGCTCTGGATGGAGCCTCCAACAAGTGGCTCTTTGATGGCCACCTTTGTTGCATTGACTGCAATACATCTTCTTCTTCTAGATCTACTTTACCTACTGCTGAGAAGGTCTTTCACACCTCATCCTTTTGTGTGCTGTTATTATTTTCCAACACTTAGAAAATGTATGGTTATGTAATCCATAAAAGGTACATGTTTTTCTATTATGTGATTTACGTTCATCTTTAACAACATGATTATAATTAAAATGAACATTCGAATATTGAAACTGGTTATACATTTCCTTGTTATCTCTAGTGTAAGTATGGCAATGAGAGCTTGCCTCAGCTCTTTCCCTACAATGGGCATTGCCATGGGATGATGGGGATGTGTTCCCATCATTCTCTTTCCTCGACGATTTCAACGATGTCTCGGAAGCATCTAACACCTTCGAGCATTCTCCCTCAGTGTACCTCAAGCCTGCAAATTGAGGTCTCTGTACAACCTCCAATGGTTGAGTTATGCCTTGGTTACTAACACCAAGTTCTTTTTCCTCCTTGTACCTTGTCCTGGTAAGGAGCCTCATGTTTGTCCCTATAATTGGGATCTCCAAATATCCAACAGAAATCATATGATGTGAAGATGAAACCAAAAGGAAATCAACATCTTTTACCTCCTCTGTTGATTTGGAAAGAACTGAAGAGGGCTACTCATCTTCTGTTGTTGGTGGTTCACTTGTTGTCTCGATGCATTCCCCAACTTCCTTTCTGACATACCCAAGTCCTGCCTGACGGGGTAATTCTTCTACTTTGATGGGGTTGACAGTGCCATGGCCATTAAAGTCCAAGCCTTTTCCTTCATACCCCATTCTCTTCAATAGTTTGGAGCCAATTCCTATGGTATGATTTTCAAAAACAGCGAAATCATCATCAGGACACATACATGAATTTGCAGACTACTTTTTCCCTCACATGGGTCACACTGCAGCTTTTCCAAGGCCTCGTCCTTAGCTTGCAGCTGTCGTAGCAAACTATGTTTCTCCTCTTTCTCTTCATGTAGAAGCATCTTCAATTGAGAGTTATATGTTTGAAGACTTTGGTTGTGCTTCAGTTCTTCCAGGGCCTCTTCTGTGGCTTGTAACTAAAGTTGCAATCACTCCTTTTCCTCTGTCTCTCTTTGTAGAGTTTCATACATTATTTCCACCCTTTGGGAAATTTTGAGCATGGTCTCGTACATCACTTTTTCATCCTTTGTCGTTGCACGTTCCATTGTTCACGCTTGCAATTCACATCCACACAAAGACCACTCTGATACCACTTGATCCGAGTCCAGGTGTGACAAAGGACCCTTCCAAGACCTTTTACTTATGTGATGTGTTAAATTCCATTCTTAAAAGAACATAAATGAATACATGTGCATGTTGTAAAGAAGAGGAACATGACAATCATCAGCACATGAAAACATAAGCCGTTGATAACGGAGTTTGTCCAGGAGGGACTACGTCTTTGGGCCCCAGTGTCAGGATGGTGTAGGTCATTGCATTAGGTGTTGTCAATAGTGATGATGTACATAAGAGGTGATGTCGCTATCATACAAGGAAAATACCCTCACGTTGGAGTGGCTCCAAGAGATGTTCTGCTACAGTAACTCTCAGTAAAAAGGACTCCTATCAGTATGACCTAAACTCATGAATGATGATAATGAGCATCCCGCCAACATGGCATAAAAAGGATCTCAAGGCAAACATAGATGGCGACACATGAGTATCCCATCAACATAATGACAAATGGATCTCAAACAGAACATGATGAATCATGACAACAAGTACATCCCACAAATGATTCTGCGTCACATGAAGCAGGAATCATGAGAAAAATAAGAAAAAATATCACACATCAAATATCAAACAGGAATCTATGCAACACAATGCATAGCAAAAAGAAGTACATGAACACACTGAATATACCTCATATCCTGAGGCCATTTGAAGAAAAGGATGTCAAACTGCTGAAGTTGGTCGTGCCATCAATATCGCGTCGTCGAATCTCATGGAAATGACTGCTCGCCCATGAACGCTGACACCTGCACTCCACTACGAAAAGTGGTCGAAAAATGAAATCAGTAAATGGAAAATCTGAACACACCATCAAATTTGTGGTGTCGAATAGTGCAAAATCGACTGTCAAATTTCTAAATTCTGAGAAAGTGGAAATCTGGGGCTTAAGGAATCTTTTAGATTCCCCCTAGATTCCTCAAAGACTCCCTCCTCCAGGTCCTCTAAAAATCTACTGCTCAGATCAGGAAACTCATTGCGCCATCAGGTTCATGTCGCTGAGAGGTGTAAGATCGACATAAAGTTTGTCCAATTTAGACACTGCAAAAATTTCACCCTCCTGAGAATTTCGCCCAATCATGGTTCCGCCTGTGTTATTCCCAGGGTCATGGTTCCACCTACAAATAAATTAATTAAAAATTCATGTCTCGATTTCTGTGAGTGCTCCTGGTTCCTCCATGCTGCTGGGCACATTTACAAATGGGGTTATATAAAATTTCAGGTGAAAATATCAATGAATTCTGTTGTAAACAGATTGGTAATAAAATCAACATATAAGGAGGAGGTCGGGTGGTCAAACCCCAACCCCTCCACATTTACACACCCTTCAATTTTTAAAAACCGCATTAATGTGTTTTGGGGGGTCAGGTCTGCATTAGGTGGTCGGCCCCATAACCTCCGCAGCATACGTTGGATTGTTGATTTAAATGGTTGATGGATTAATTGTTTGATGGGCTGTGACATGGGGGGCGTATTTAATGTGGCAAGTTTGGTTGGTTGTATGCCACCTTATGGGGCCACCATGTGGGCGAGCCGGCCCTCCCGCCGACCATGGGTTCAACTCCCACCGGCCTCTCTTAATATGGCATATGGTTTGGAGGTTTGGGGGTGTGGGACGGGTCCACCTTGTTGGAAATAATACTGAGAGGGGGGGTGAATCAGTATTATCTAGCAATTTAACAAATCTTCCTTATTTGATCTTTTGAATTATTCTTGCATATCAGTACCATAAAATAATGAGCATGAACAAAGAAAATAGACAGTCACACCAAAGAACACAAGATGTAAGGTGGAAACCCAATGTGGGAGAAAACCACCTGCTGCAATATGTCTCTATCTTCTTTCAATTTAGAAACTTCTTTTACAATGATTTTGTACTGGTGCAGTCCTTTAACAGTACGCAGGCTGCAACCTGCAGAGAGCTACAACTCTCTCTCTTTCTCGTTTTCCAGTCTACTCCTGGAAGGGAGCTACAACCCCCTACTTTTTTTCATAAAGCAACAGATGATCAACAAGTACATAACAGATATAGACCACTACAGATATCAGATCAGCAATAACAGAACTAACCAGAACACCTTATCAACAGAGAAATTCAATCAACAGAACATCTTAAAACAGAGACGCCGTTTTTCCTTCCGTGGCCTGCGACCAGACGCAGTAAGCCTTCTGCTACTCTGCATCCACACGCAGATATCCTTCTGCTGCGCTGCGTGCCCACGCACTGTTCCTTTAACTGCTCTGCGTTCTGTTGCTTCAGGGACGCACCCAAAGATACTATCGCGTCGCGTCTTTTGCTACAGAGACGCACCTGAACACACTATCGCGCCGCGTCTTTTTCTTCAGAGACGCACCTGAACCTTGATCGCTCTGCGTCCCCACGCAGATCTACAGTCACTGCGCTGCGTCCCAGACGCACCTGAACTTCGTCTGCCCTGCGTCCCCACGCAAAACTCCAGACTCTGCACTGCGTCCCGGCGCGCTTTTCTTTCACTGAACCTGCGTCCCTTCAGATATAAATGATATGAAGACTTCAGAACTAACCCAAACAGTCAGATCTACAGATCTGATCATGCGCCATAGAGATCACAGTCCATTAGAAGATTCGCCCTCTTAGATCTGGACTAGATCTCACCAAATAAGATATTCAACCAAAGACGATGCTCAATCCAAATGAACTCCTTTGCTTTATATAGGCAAGCTCCTCCCCAAAACATGGAACAATACCACGAGCCGACACCATAGAAACACAAAACCGTCGGCTAGATACCACACAAGAAACCCCCACGTGCTTTTTCTCTGCCTTGAAATGTGTGCACGGGGTGGACGCACCCCCTGAATGGCTGACCAGCGTCTTTGGACGCGGACCCTGCATGGTGTACCTACGGGTACGCACCTCCTGAACTGGTTTCCTGCGTCCTTCTTAATTTTCAACAAACTGAGAGCCTTTCCACTGGAGTTGCCATCAAGTACAACATCTGTAACATACAGTCATACCAGAAAACATAATGCCAACAATCTCCCCCTTTGGACTTGATGGCAACCTTACAAACTTCAGCTTCATTCTCCCCCTTTGACATCAAGGGCAAAGGGTATGCTCCCCCTAAGCTCATGCTCCTCCAGATCTGCAATAAATAACCAGAAATCCACCATGAAAGAGATAGAGACATATTGCAGCTATTTCCAAGATCTCCTTCTCCATAATGCTAACAATGCATTATGTGCTCCCCCTGAGCCTGTACCACCAATAAGAAGATGTTCAACAATAAGATGATGCATCAACAACCCCCAGCTTTTGCCTGAGGTATTCAAACGTGTCCCTGGGCAATGGTTTGGTGAGAATATCAGCAACTTGTTCCTTGGAAGGAACATACTCCAACTTGACTTTCTGTTCAAGCACTTGTTCCCGGAGAAAATGGTACTTGATTGGTATGTGCTTGGTTTTTGAATGCATAACAGGGTTCTTTGAGATGCTGATTGCACTTGTATTATCACATAAGATGGGGATTGGTGGTGTACAAGTGATTTGAAAATCCTGCAAAGTCTGCATCATCCAAAGAAGTTGGGTGCAACAAGATGCAGCAGCAACATATTCCGCTTCAGCTGTAGACAAGGCAATCGAACTCTGTTTCTTGCTGAACCAAGATACCAGTCTGGAACCCATAAAGAACGCACCACCACTTGTGCTTTTCCTGTCATCCACGCTTCCGGCCCAATCTGCATCTGTATAAGCATGAAGAGTAAGATCTGTATCTCTAGGATACCATAAGCCATAATTTTGAGTCCCTTGAAGATATTTGAAGATTCTCTTTACTGCCTGAAGATGAGTCTCCTTCGGATTTGCCTGAAATCTTCCAACTATTCCAACTGCATGCATGATGTCCGGTCGGGTACCTGTCAAATATAGTAAACTTCCAATCATAGATCTGTAGGTTGGTTGATGTACTGCTGCAGATTCATCATTTGCACTGAGACTACATCCTGTGACCATGGGTGTACATACCGGTTTTGCATCTTCCATGCCATAAACAATGTAAACTTTGAAACGGGAACTGATACTGTTACCCATTTTGTAGAGGTGGCAAAAAAATGATCCGATTTTCAAAAGTGGTGATGCAGAATACACATGTTTTTTTTAGAACATGGTTTTTGGAACTTTAATTTTTTTCATGTGCATTAAGTTTTAGAATGGTAGTGAATGGTAGTGATTTTCATCCTGATTTTAAAAAGTGAGTATTCTGCATCACACCCTTTTTTTAAAAGACCTATTTTTTGACTTTAAATTTTCTAGTGTGTGAAATGTAAAAAATTATTTTCTAAATTTGATAGTTTTTGAAGTTGTCATTGTATTCATATTTTCTTGTTCTCTATCTTAATTTTTTTATTTTTTTTAGTGGGGTTTTTATTGTTTTGCATTTTTAAATTAGAAAGTCGATAGTTTGAATTTTAGATAATCTACATAATTAGACATCCTTAATTAATTTTTCAATCCACATGAAATAATTGTTTCTAAAAACAACATTTTTTAACAATGGACATAAAAAATAACCATTTTTAACATAAATATAACCAAAAAACTAAACGTTTTGATAATTTTTTGCTAGAATTAACATGTCAAAATCACAATTTTTATACAAAAAGATTAACTAAAAATGGTCAAATAATAGTTTTTTTTATGAATTTCATGTCAAAAAGACAATAATAACTACTTTTTTTTTCAAAAATTAATGATTAACTTAAATCTAACCTCATTTAGTAACCTAAACAATGTGATACACAAAACTTTAATATTCATCAACCATGTGTAAGACCAACATTATTGTATTAGACCAACCATGTCTAATATCATGACAGAGATGCTACAATAATGTGTAGGTGTTCAAAGAACATGTAATGTCTAATATTATTACAGGCTTCAGTGATTGTATAGATGCCACCTTTTATTTGATTACATTATTAACAAAGTAACTGGCCATCATAAATCCTGACTGTTGTTCTAAAGCCTCTCTTTGGTCACTTAAAAGTGAGTTATAAATTGCATGATAAATGGTTTCCTTGCAGTGATTCTATGTATAGTGTGTGTTTTAATCCACTTGGTAATAATTATTATTACTTAGTACCAAGGAATTTACGGAATATATGGCCTGTTGTTCCAAAATCCATATTTGGTCACTTAAGTAAACAAAAATTTGTGCGATACCCACATGTTTTCCTTGCATTTTTTCTATGTAATATGTGTCTTTTATTCCAGTTGGTTTTTAAATAAAAATTGGACTGTTTTGTAGTTTGGATTGCTCTTTTCAAAGCTACTATTTTATGTGGTGAAGACATTGATATGAACTACCCTTGAGGCCAATCTAATATCCTCAAATTATCTGTAATAGCTGTTGGAATTGGACGATGCAAGATTGGTAATGGGGGTTGCTGGCAGGATACGAAGGATGGACAGTCGTATTCTGCTTGTGTGGTGAGATCTTTTTGTTGCATAATGACGTTCTTTCCTTGACGAGACTTGATTAGGAATTCATTGTTTACATCTTACAAATTTGGAAGTAAGCATTATCACCTTTGCAGTCGACGGAGTCTAAGGGATGCCGCTGTCCTCCTGGTTTTAAGGGAGATGGCATCAATAATTGTGAAGGTATATGAGCCTCACATACGTCTTTCTTTTCCTCCACTGCAATACAAATTGAAAGGTTGTTGCAATCTTATGAATGCGGGTCTGATTTTATCTTCAGACATTGATGAATGCAAAGAAAAACACGTATGCCAATGTTCGGAGTGCAGCTGCAAGGATACATGGGGTAGCTATGAGTGCAGCTGTGGAGATGCTTTCTTCTACATGAGGGAGCTTGACACATGTATAAGTATGTTGATAACCTGTTTCTTTTCTGGATAATGACCCGTCTTATATTCTGTCAAGAAATTCCTATAATTGTTTTCCATTGCATGCTTGATTTTGCAGGTAAGGTTGAGACAGTGCCAAAGGTTGGGTGGGGTGCTGTATGGGTTATTTTATTAGGCTTGGTTGCTGCTTCTGTTGGAGCTTATGCTGTTTATAAATACAGACTTAGGGTAAGTCAGAAGTTGGCATGTTGTAATTTCCATTTCTTCCCTTTGTTAGAGGATCCATGTTCGCGTGAATTATTTTCAAGATATCAGAGAATGCCATGAAATGGTATCTAAAACGGTTATCTGTGGCTCACTACTTGCAGTCATACATGGACTCAGAAATTAGAGCAATCATGGCACAGTACATGCCATTGGACAGCCAAGCAGAGACTGCTAATCAGCTTCAGGATGATACATTATGAAGAAAGGGTGAGTTCAAGTTGTTCTGTGGTTGTTGCATTGAAAATTTCTTAGGTTGATGAGCAAGTAGCATTTCTAATGGATCATCAAATTACATTAGATGGTTGGCAGGTAAAATCTGGTTTATTGTTGTGCAGAGCTATTTATACTTACCTATGCTTGGAGGGTAGTCGTTACAGGCCTACTAGAAAGAGCCGCTTCAGTTGCTTGTGCACATTTATTTGATAGTTTTTATTTTATAGTTGTTTTCTCCCAACTTATGAATGGGATTCTATAATTAAGTTGTACATCTAAAGGAGGTAGTCTCTATAATACCTAATGCTTTTGGTTAAGTATTTCTGTAGTCACACAATTTTAATTTATTCTGCTCTTCAATGTGGCAGCATTTGGATCAAAATTTTGTTCTTACCCCTATGGTCCAGACTCCATTGCATAGAAAGCATATTTCAACATTCAAGAATTCGGTGGAAATATTTGTAGAAAGGAAGGTTTGCAAGTATATGATATATCCTTGTAAATTTCGAAGTTTGTGTGATGTATGAATGATTTTTTAAATAAGCTCTGTATATATTTATAAGACCATTTAATGATACAAAATATTTTAAATCAGTGAGTAAAGGAATTATTTCCAGTAGATCTGCAGGCCCTCCGCCCACCGCTGCGCCACCACGGGCGGCTGGGGGGCAGATGGTCGATTTCGGGAATCGACCATCCGCCCCCCGGCCAGGAAGGCCACTCTGCCCATCGCTGCGCCACCACGGGCGGCCGGGGGGCGGATGGTCGATTCCGGGAATCGACCATCCGCCCCCCGGCCGCCCGTGGTGGCGCGGCGGTGGGCGGAGTGGCCTTGTGACAGGTTCAGTGATCTTAACCTCGACTACAGCTACACAAGGTTGTCGACGCACAGGTAACAGTATTGAGCTCTCACTCGGAAGATTAAAATCAAGATTTACTTTAGCTACATCCTTCTGCACACAGTATGCATACAATCATTACCTAATCCGAAAGCACGGTTACGGTCCCCTTCCAGATTCGGCTTTTGATGATTTTGGGCATTCTCAGATGGTGCATACGGTGATCCTCGGTCAGTGCTAGCCCCAACTCTCCGCAAAAAATTGTGGACCATGCGTGTATGTTGACATGGCCACGATTCCAACACCACTACTCCGCTGTGTATGACATTAATTTGATAGTCTTATAGTCAGGCTCCACCCAACAAGTTGTCACGCCCGAGACTTGAGCCCTTGGTAAGTAATCTATCGATTTGACCCCAGCGAGTTTGTGGAAAACTACCCCTGCGTGAATGTGAAAGACAACCCAAATTGAGCCCATAAACACTCTGCATGTAAATAAATTCAATGCCCCCTTGTGATCACTACAATTGTATAAGACAATTCGGCTTTGGCACAAATACTCCTGCTCCAATATGCCCATTTCACTTGCAATTTATGAGTTGGCCCTGTCAAATAAAGCTTGCTCGCAAATGATTCTCAGCCACACCAAAAATTTGTTTTTGGCTCCTTGGTTTGTATATTCGGCCTCAATAAAGTGCCTCACGCCCTGGGCGACACCCCATATACTTACAGTGCTACAAGCATTGTAATTTGGCGCTAGCAAATGAAATATATGGACTATAGTATAAACCGCAGCTTCTAATGAAACTTTATACCTTTGATTAATTTACCTTTTACATAATATCCCACTTTTGACAAATTGATGGACGACCCACAACCATGAAATTTGGACTTTGAATCTAATACAACCTCCCAAAATTGATTAAATCGTGAATATTATTTGGCACTTTTGAAATGGAGGCTCATACAACTTCGTCGTGGAACAAGGAATGCGGCTGTCATAAGTTAAGATACACATAAAATCATCATTTCAAGGATGGAATATAATTATGGTTATAGGTTAAATATTTTTTAAGATGGAATATGCATTGTAATTTGATTGGAGGTTTAGTTTATCTAAGGACTGACCATAGAATTACAAGGATGGAATTTGATTTGAACATTATCTTAACAAAGTCAATTACATACATCAATCATCAAAATTATTTGCCTTTGCCTATTAGTTATTTATTTGATTATCTTTTCCCGGAGTTTGAGTTGTCAACGAATAAACTACATGCATTTATAATATTGAATATCATATATTACATTGTTTGCAAAATTAAACAAAAACTTGAAGGTACCGAGAAGACATACCAAACATATATATACATATAATAGTAATACATGTAATGTGGAGAAAGAAGATTTGAAATCAAATAATACATATAAAAGTAATACATATAAATGAGATTATAATATAATTAATGAGTTAGTAATTAAATGAGAGTATAATAAAACTAATAAGTTATTAAAAGGAATTATCAAATGTGTCAACAAAGAATAAAATAAATTAAAAATAGTAAGAGACTTAATGAAGAATAAAAAAGGAAATAACAAATAATTGGATAAATTATAAGAAAGTAAATACAAATGTATTAATAAAATGACCCGCGGTAGGGGTAGGGGTAGGGCGGGGCGGTAAGGGGGGGGCGGGGGTTGAGACATAAAAAATTGGTTTTATTAGCATTTTTTAAAAAGTATGAAAATTGACCCTAAAAAAAAAAATCATTATTCCAGTATCAACACTTTCGTTCTGAAGCTATATTTTGTAGGAAAATTTCGTAGAAAATTTCGTAGTCACTGCCATTTTTAAAACAGCCGCAAAATTGACACCTAAAAAAAAAAAATCATTATTCCAGTATCAACACTTTCGTTCTGAAGCTATATTTTGCAGGAAAATTTCGTAGAAAATTTCGTAGTCACTGCCATTTTTAAAACAGCCGCAAAATTGACACCTAAAAAAAAAAAACATCGTTCCAGTATACACACTTTTCGTTTTGAGCATTGTTTTTGTGGTTTTTTTGGGGTTTTTGGGCCAGAGTTCCCATTTTGAGTTTATAGTTCCCGTTTCAAAGTTTACATTGTTCATATTTCTTCAAAATCTGTTTGAGATACTTGGTTTGAGATAAAAAATTCCTCCTTCCTTTTGTTGGATTTGCAAACCAAGGAAATATGTCAGTTCTCCTAGCAAGGACATTTCAAATTCTTTCTGCATGACCGAGGAAAAACTTTGACTCATAGCTTCTTCATTGCTGCCAAAAATAATGTCATCTACATACACAACAAGTATTAGCAATTTGTCATTTTCAACTTTTATATACAGATTGCTATCTGCTGAACCTTTTGAAAAACCTTGTTGATGAAGATATTTGTCCAACCGGTAGTACCAAGCCCTTGGAGCTTGTTTGAGACCATAGAGAGCCTTTTTCAATCGGCATACAAGATTTGGATCATTTCCAAGAATGAGCCCATCTGGCTGTTCAATGTACACTTCTTCTTCCAAGTCTCCATTCAGAAAGGCTGATTTCACGTCCATTTGAAATACTTTGAAGTTTTGAAAACTTGAGAGAGCAAGGAACATTCGGATGGCCTCAAGTCTTGCAACAGGAGCAAAAGTTTCTTCAAAGTCTATTCCTTCTTGCTGCGCATACCCTTTACAAACAAGTCTGGCTTTGTTTCTAATTACTTCTCCATTTTCATTCAATTTATTTTTGAAGACCCATTTTGTTCCGATAACATTCTTATCCTTTGGTCTAGGAACCAGCTCCCAAGTGTTGTTCTTTTCGATTTGCTCAAGTTCTTCATCCATTGCTTTCACCCAACATTCATCTTTGCATGCTTCTTTCACATTTTGTGGTTCAGTAGAGGATAGTAATGCCAAATAGCTTGAGGCTTCTGCAACTGTTCTTCTTGTTTGTACACCTGCTTCTTTCTGCCCCACAATCTGAGATTCTGGATGATTCTTCTGAACATATCTGGATGGAGTTTTCTCTTCTATTCTTGTCTTCTCCTCTGGCTCTTCTTGAGGTTCTTCTTCTTCATCATTCTGTCTTTGAGGGTAGCCTTCATCTTCTTCGATATCTTCCCGATGTACTTGCCTAGGAATGTATCCCTTCTCATCAACCACCACATCAATGCTGTCAACAATTCTGCCAAGTCTTTTATTGTAGCACTTGTATGCTTTGCTATGCAGAGAGTAACCAAGAAGAATGCCTTCATCTGCTCTAGGTTCAAGTTTGCCAAGCTGCTCATCAGTATTCTTGATATAGCATTTGCTCCCAAAGATTTTGAAGTGCTTTACCGAAGGAGTTTTACCACTCCAGAGCTCATGAGGAGTTTGAGTGCTGTTCACCCGGACATTTGTCTTGTTGAGAATAATAACCGCAGCATGTGCAGCTTCACCCCAGAAAGTTGCGGGAGTTCCTGATTCATCAAGCATAGCACGAGCCATTTGTTGGATTGTTTTGTTCATTCTTTCAACAACTCCATTTTGCTGAGGAGTTCTAGCTGTAGAGAATTCTCTCCTTATGCCATGTTCATCACAGAAATCGAATAATTCATTTGAAGTAAATTCCCCACCTCTGTCGGATCTGAGACACTTAATTTTGTGACCTGATTCATTTTCAACCAAGGCTTTGAAGGATTTGAATTTTTCGAAAGCTTCATCTTTGTGCGTCATAAGTCCAAACCAGACAAACCTGGAGAAATCGTCAATAAATAATATCAAGTATTCCTCTCCTCTAGGTGTTTTTTTCCTGAATGGACCACATGTATCTGTATGTACTAGCTCAAGAGGCATGCTAGCTGATCCTTCCTTCTCTGGAAAGTTAGTCCTGGTTTGTTTTCCAAACTGACATGATCTCATGATCTGCATATGGTGTTGTCAGGAATTTTGATATCTGGAAGATCGCGAACTGCCTGATATTTGCATGCTTTCCTTATTTGTGAGAAGCTTAGATGTCCCAACCTTCGATGCCATAACCAGTGCTCTTCATCCTTGCTCAGATAGCATTGTTGTTGTCCTTCTTCAAATATGTACAGATTATTTGGAGTTCTTTTGCCTTTGAGTACTGTTTTACCTGTATCAAGATCACGAACAAGACATCCATTCGATCTGAAAATAACCTTGGTTCTTTGATCACACATCTGGCTGACACTTAGAAGATTATGCTTCAATCCATCAACATACAAAACATTTCCAGCCTTGACCTTTTCTTTTAAAGGAGCAATCCCTTTTCCTTTTATAGTTGCAGGAGTATCATTTCCAAAAGAAACTTTCTTTCCCTTTTCTAAAGTAGAATAAGATTCAAGTTTTTCTTTATCACCTGTCATATGTTTCGAACATCCGTTGTCAATGTACCATAGATTTTCCTGTCCTTCTGCATAAAATGCTATCCCACATCTTTCTGTTTGAGGTTCCTTTATTCTCCATGTTTTGGTGCTTGTGGCTTGTTCCTTTTTCCGCTCTTGTTCCTTTTTCTCCTGAAACCTGCTCCTGCATTCAGAGTCTTCATGACCAAAATTATTGCAAATAGAACATTCAACTTCATTTTCAAGAGCCGAAAAGTTGTTATAGGTCCTTTTTGTAATCCCTGTCATACTTCTTTGTTTTTGAGCTTCCCTAGTCATGATTGTTTTATATGCAACACATTGAGCTGCTTTGTGACCAAAGTTATGGCAAGAAAAGCATTGTCCATTGAAGAAGCTTCTGCGGTTATTGAATCTACCAGCCAACTGATTGTAATTTCTATTTTCATCTATTCTTGAACCAAACTGAGAAGATTTTACCTGTGGCTGGTTGTAGCTTTTGTTCACCCTTAAGATGGATTGCCCCTGATAGTTTCTGTTTGTAATTCGTCCCTGCTTTACCTGATTATCTTCATTGTTCTTCTGCTCATTTCTTCTTGCTGCATCAAGATAACTTTTTGAGGTGGATGCTTGAGAGGTTTCTCCATTATAGCCTAAACCTGTCTTGTTTAGAGGAGACCGCTGCACATTGATAATCTCATCCAAAGTTTCAGATCCTTTGACAAACTTAAGATTAATAGCTTTTGTTTTCTCAATTTCTTTTCTGAGACCAACAATTTCACCTTCTAGTTTTTCAAGATGTTTTTCCTTTTCATCAATTTGAAATTGTAGAGTATCAATGATCACATTCTTTTCTTCTATACATCTCTTGAGTCTAGTAATTTCATCATAGAGATTATCCACATCTACAGCATCCTCATAATCATCATCTTCAAATGCCATTAACAGCTTATATTTATTACCTTGTTCATCTTCATCACTGTTTGATAAGCCATCACTATCTTCATGGGTGTAGTAGCTTTTCTTATTTGCACTTTGTTTCTTGTTCCATCTAGCAGGTTCCTTTCCTTTATCCTTATAAGGACATTTTGCAGCATAATGACCTACTCTTCCACAAGCAAAGCATTTAAAAGGTAGCTTACCTCTGAACCTTCCAGAACCCCTTTGAAGATTTCTGACAAAGTTTGATTCTTCTTCCTCTTCTTCTGGAACATGGCTTGCTTCATAGTAATCTTCTTTGCCTGATGCCTTAAAAGTAGCTTCCCTTCTGTCTGATGGACCTCCCTTTCTCATTTCATAAGCAGTTAGAATTCCATGTAGCTGAGACATAGTGAGAACACGAAGATTTTCCTTTTCTTCTATTGCAGATACTTTAGATTCAAACTTGGGGGATAATGATCTTAGAATATTTTCAACTACTATAGCCTCTTTTATTTCTTCACCCAAATTTTTCATACAATTAACAATCTCATCTACCCGAAGAAAATAATTAGCCACACTTTCATCATTATACATCTTGAGAGTCTCATATTGAATCCTGAGAGTTTGAAGTTTAGCTCGTTTTACCTGTTCATCTCCTTCATAGCTCGTGACCATTTTGTCCCATATCTCTTTTGCTGATTTGAAGTGCATTACCTTCATGAATTCTGTTTGGGATATACTTCCTAATAGAGTACTGACTGCTTTTGCATTTGTTTCATACTTCTTTTTCTCAGCTGGATCTGTAGGAGTAGCTGAAGGAAAAGCATAGCCTGTTTCTACAATGTCCCAAACTTCTGTACCAAGAGATTGAAGATATGTAGTAACTCTTACCTTCCAATAATTGAAGTTTGTCCCATCAAAAATCGGTGGCCTGATTGATGCTTCTCTCTCGTAGTTGCTCATGATGAACGATCTACCTTCAAGCGATCAAGCTTCTCTGAAGGACCTACTCTGATACCAATTGTTGGAAATAATACTGAGAGGGGGGGTGAATCAGTATTATCTAGCAATTTAACAAATCTTCCTTATTTGATCTTTTGAATTATTCTTGCATATCAGTACCATAAAATAATGAGCATGAACAAAGAAAATAGACAGTCACACCAAAGAACACAAGATGTAAGGTGGAAACCCAATGTGGGAGAAAACCACCTGCTGCAATATGTCTCTATCTTCTTTCAATTTAGAAACTTCTTTTACAATGATTTTGTACTGGTGCAGTCCTTTAACAGTACGCAGGCTGCAACCTGCAAAGAGCTACAACTCTCTCTCTTTCTCGTTTTCCAGTCTACTCCTGGAAGGGAGCTACAACCCCCTACTTTTTTTCATAAAGCAACAGATGATCAACAAGTACATAACAGATATAGACCACTACAGATATCAGATCAGCAATAACAGAACTAACCAGAACACCTTATCAACAGAGAAATTCAATCAACAGAACATCTTAAAACAGAGACGTTGTTTTTCCTTCTGTGGCCTGCGACCAGATGCAGTAAGCCTTCTGCTACTCTGCGTCCACACGCAGATATCCTTCTGCTGCGCTGCGTGCCCACACACTGTTCCTTTAACTGCTCTGCGTTCTGTTGCTTCAGGGACGCACCCAAAGATACTATCGCGCCGCGTCTTTTGCTACAGAGACGCACCTGAACACACTATCGCGCCGCGTCTTTTTCTTCAGAGACGCACCTGAACCTTGATCGCTCTGCGTCCCCACGCAGATCTACAGTCACTGCGCTGCGTCCCAGACGCACCTGAACTTCGTCTGCCCTGCGTCCCCACGCAGATCTCCAGACTCTGCACTGCGTCCCGGCGCGCTTTTCTTTCACTGAACCTGCGTCCCTTCAGATATAAATGATATGAAGACTTCAGGACTAACCCAAACAGTCAGATCTACAGATCTGATCATGCGCCATAGAGATCACAGTCCATTAGAAGATTCGCCCTCTTAGATCTGGACTAGATCTCACCAAATAAGATATTCAACCAAAGACAATGCTCAATCCAAATGAACTCCTTTGCTTTATATAGGCAAGCTCCTCCCCAAAACATGGAACAATACCACGAGCCGACACCATAGAAACACAAAACCGTCGGCTAGATACCACACAAGAAACCCCCACGTGATTTTTCTCTGCCTTGAAATGTGTGCACGGGGTGGACGCACCCCCTGAACGGCTGGCCAGCGTCTCTGGACGCGGACCCTGCATGGTGTACCTGCGGGTACGCACCTCCTGAACTGGTTTCCTGCGTCCTTCTTAATTTTCAACAAACTGAGAGCCTTGCCACTGGAGTTGCCATCAAGTACAACATCTGTAACATACAGTCATACCAGAAAACATAATGCCAACACACCTAAGGTGGCCCACCCACCCCGTATAGTTTTATTTATAGTGTGTGGTGGTGAGGAAGGGTTTGGCGGGGTAATGGCTCCCGAGCCAAATTAACATTAAGTTTTGGCTATTGCGGTTGGGCCAGTGGGGGTCATGGCCGATCGACCCTTTAATAATCAATTTTTTTAATGTAGTTTGAGGGTGGCAGGGGTGGTGACCAAATTAAACAGGCCACAAATTTACCCAAAATCTGGCTAGAGTTGGCCGGATTCTATCCGCCAGAAAACTTCCAAATTGTGTCTCCATTAAGCCTGCCCAGTGAGCAAAAGTCAACCAAAACTTTGACTGGCTCGTTCTCCCTCATACGAGCTCGGATTGACGAACCGTTCACACCGTTGCGATCAAGACAACATGATCTATGCTTTGGTCTTAGTTTGAAAGCATTTTGATCACTTTGATTTTTGAGCTTCCATAAGCCCTCTTTGCCCTGTGTGTGTCTCTGGAGCCACCCGGATCAGATCATGACCAAGAATCCACATGCATATGCCATGCATTTCCAAACTAGTGAAGAAATCATACATGCAACTCGGTACCTGCAAGAAAATTTGATGTAGTTTCTGATGTCGATGCCTTCTTTCGCTTTACTACTCTTCCTTTGCCTTCTTTCTCCAAGATTCCAAGTATGTCACACCCTCTAAGACTGCTCCAAGAAAACTCCAAGTCAAGAGTATGAGAGCGAGAGAGAAAAAAAATGAGAGACCTCTAATACTGAACTGACAAAAGGTTACCGACTGGTCCTCAGAAGCCTTTTTATGAATGAGGCCTCTATTTTCTTCATTTTCTATTATTTTACTTCATTTTTCTCCTGACATGCAACCTGTGACCTTTCACCTCCTTTTCTCCTAATTTCCATTATTTTCATAGATAAATGTGCTAAAAATGCCTTTTAATGCCTTAGCCATTTCCTTTTCCAATTTCCTTAGCCATAAACAACCAAATGAACACCCCCTATGATGTATTTCCCAACATTCAGCTTAGAATAAGTGTCCTATTCATCCACGGTTATTGTTTTTAACTTTATTACATGGAATTTTCACCAGGGCTATTATAGAGCCCTCCACCTTGGGGGACACCATCCTCGGTGTTCAATCATACATATACCTCAGAAACCTACTAAAAGAAGACATACTGCTCATGGAGCTTTATAACGCAGCTCGATGCAGTATTTATAATGAAAGATCTGCTCAAGACAAAACATCATGATAACATGAAAACATACAGCATAGTGGAGCTTTATAACACAGTGCATTATGGTATTTACATTGATCATCCTGCTGAGTTCCAACTCATATAACATCACAACATCATGATAAAATTACAACACGATATCATATTAGCATGACACCCATACCGCATAGTGGGGCTTTATAATATAGCTGGTTACGGTATTTAGTATCTTGGCTCAGCAAAAAACAGACATCCATATCATTATCCACAACCGATGCGGAGTATATAGTTGCCGCAGACTGTTGTACTCAACTACTATGGATGAGGGAAGCTCTAAAAGATGTCAACATAGGTACAAATCAACCAATTACCATCTATTGTGATAACACAAGTGCTATTAGTCTCAGCAAAAATCCAGTGATGCACTCTAAGACCAAACATATACCAATCAAGTATCATTTCCTTCATGAATAAGTAGTTGAACAAAACATCATCTTAGAATATATCAATACTAAGGAGCAGATAGCTGATATTTTCACAAAACCTCTTCCTCGATAAGCATTTGAACATCTTCGTCAAAACATGGGGGTTATCTCTTCAGCATGACTTAAGTTGATTCATAAAGATGTTGCAGGACAGGGGGAGCAATTCGACAGGGGGAGTCCTTATGCATTCCTTTTCCATTGATGTCAAAGGGGGAGAGAAGAAGAATATTGCCATCAATAACAAAGGGGGAGATTATTGATGTAGATTGTCATTGATGTCAATATGGCAATATTCTAGGAGCAAGAAGCCATGAGGAGAAACCAGAGGAAAGCCAAGATAGTCAAGTCATTGGAGAGACTATCAGAGGCGAAGGAATTCATCAAAAGAGGAGTTAATGCATCAGAGGAGTATTGCATAATATCAAAGCAGAACATATCGGAGGAGCATAAATAGAGCTATCAGAGGAGCATAAATAGAGCTATCAGAGTGGAAGATTGAGAAGGAGTAACATTGGAGGAGCCATATCGGGAGTATCGGGAGTAATATATGCCAAAGAAGAACTAGCGGAAGAGTACAAAGAGCAGAGGACATAGAGGAAGAGTGGAATACATATATATTATGTAGATGCGATAATACACGGACCCGAATGCACCATCTACACTACCCTATTGTTATATCGCATCCGCCTATCGGAACTCTCATATCGCAAGTTACAAAGGGCTGTCACCCCTGAAAGTGCCGATTGCGATAAAGTATGCGGACCCGCTGCAACATTGCAATATGACTTAATACTATATCACATCTACCATATCGCAAGTGCTTAAGGCCTTGCCACATTGAAAGCACCGATTGCGATATATGTTGCGGACCTGATGGTCCTATTATAACACACCCTAATGCTATATCGTGTCCGCCATGTCGGAAGTTATCTATTGCAAGTTATAAAGGGATGGGGCTATAAACTGCGATTGTGATTACACAGCAGACCCGATGAAGTTATAGATGCGGGCGTAATGCATTTGAAGTCCAGCCTTAAGCGTTCAGTCGGGTTTTAACATGTATTCCTGAGTATTCCAATAAATGTATTGCCCAGGGTTCTTAAGGCCAAATGCATAAATAAACGCTTCTGATAGTTCAGTGGGCCTGAATGATTGCGATTGTGACGTGGCATGTGGGGCCTCCCTGATTGGTACAGTCTCTCCGTAAACAATAGAGTCTAGTGTATGAATATTATTATTGAAAAAAGGACCTATCTGTTATAGTTTTTAATATGCAACATTTTTTATTTGCATTTCGGCCCTCCCTTCTGAATTAACGTGTCCTTGGAGTATTGGTGAACTCAAAGAGACAGAGGAAGCCGAAAGGCGGGAATCCAAAGGACAAGCGAGCGCAGAGGAAGCTAAAATGACCAAACGATCAGGAAAGATGAAGGACAAGCGAGTGCAGAGGAAGCTAAAACGACCGAAGGAGGGAAGCCGAAGGATCAAGCAAGCATTGAGGAAGCCGAAGATCCAGCAAAAAGAGGAAACCAACGGTCAGAGGCATCAAGAATATATATAGTAAAAAAAAATGAAAGTGTGTGTGTGTGAATAGTCAGAGTTAGAGGAAGCCAAAGTTCAAGCAGAGGCGAAAGAAGTAGGAGCACAAAAGTGAACCATAAGCTCAACAGGTTTGGGAGCAGAGAACTATAGCAAAAATAGATTCTAACAGTTTACAATAAAGGGTTGGAGCCTCAGAACTGAAAGGATTGGAGTCCTTGGGAGTTGGTGCTCCTAAGTCCAAGATTGTTGCCTTGGCAAAACATAGTTGGTGCTCTGGAGGTTGGAGCCTCACAAAAGTCCAAGTTGGTGCTTGGAAATTGATTGCAACCATTTATATATTTTATTTATTTTATTGCACAGATTATATTAATAAAAGCATTTATTCCAACTATCTATTTCTGCATTCCATATATAAATGATTATGTTGGTAAAAAGAACAATTGAAAAGAAACCTTGATTCACCCCCCCCCCTCAGTATTTCCAACAATAGAAACATCATAAAAAATATATATACACCAAAACATATGCCAAATCATATACCAAAACATATATCAAACATTATGGATTTCAGAGACCTGTGGTTTGAACCTTTTGAATTATTAACCGGAGAATCCACAGTTTTGTCATTTTTGTACCAACGTTTCAAATCCCAAATGGGATCCATCTTCATCATTTCTCATATCCTGAAGATGGATCCCATTTGGGATTTGAAACGTTGGTACAAAAATGACAAAACTGTGGATTCTCCGGTCAATAATTCAAAATATATCAAACATATACTAACATCATATCTAGGCATATATCAAAACATCATATAGCATATATAAACTATCATAAAGCATATATCAATCACCATAAATCATATACTAAACCAACATAAGAAAATACTTAAACCACTATGAAGCATATACCAAGCCATCATAAGAAAATACTAAACCACGATAAGTCATATACCAAGCCATCATAAGCAAATACTAAACCACCATAAGCAATTACCAAACCACCATATGAATGTTGCTTTACCTCAACCGAAAAATAAGGAAGGATACCTAGCCCATATCTGATCCACCATATCCCATGTAGATTCAACGGGCCAAAAGTGCTTCCATTGCACTTTAACTTGCTCAATTGCTAAGTTTTGGAGCATGAGAAACGTTTTCTGCAATATACACTAAGGCTCTGGCTGGAATTCTCCATCTGGTTCCAACTGCAATACAGACCGGTCAATCACATGATCGGCATCCTTAACATACTCCTTAAGAAAAGAAACATGGAAAACATCGTGGACTTTCACTATTGAAGGCAGTGCAAGTCGATAGGCTACTGACCCAATCCTCTCAATGATACTGAAGGGTCCACAAAATCGTGGTGTCAGATTGGCATATGAGTCAATCCGCAAGGATCTCTTCTTCAGTTTGATGCACAAGTACACCTGTTCCCTAACCTGGAACTCCTTGAACAACATGTTCCTGTCTGCATAACTCTTCCACCTATCTTATTTTGCCTTGATATTCTTCTTGATCAGCTGCATCTCATGTTCCATATCTCCCAACATATATGTTCCAATCAATACCCTGCTAACCAGATCACTCCAATTAATGGGAGTGTTACAACTCTGCCCATACAATGCCTCAAAGGGACTCATCCTCAGTGACTCCTGATAATCGTTGTTGTATGCAAACTCAACCAAAGGGAGATACTCTTCCCACTTCCACTGCTGATGCATCACATACATCCTCAACATGTCCTCTAATATCTTGTTAACCCTCTTTGTCTGTCCATCTATCTGCAGATGATATGTTGTGTTGAAGGCAAACTCTGTGCCCAAACCTACAAATAACTCCTTCCAAAAATTGGAAGTGAACTTCGCATCCATGTTGTTCTGAATGGGAAAATTAGTTTTGTTGTGCTAAATTACTCTTCAGAATATGTAAAATTGCTTAAGGATTCATGAGGTTAATTTCAAGTTTAAACATGAGTTTTTGAGTGTTTTTGTGTAGATTTCATGAACAAATTAACATAAATAAATGACTTAACAACAACATATAACAAACATGAACATCACCAAAATAGTATCACAATAGTACATGATGAAGGAGTTCACCCCACCTGGGTTACGTCTCCTTGGTCCAGCTTCCAATGGCTTGGCCCTCTCTATTATGCTCAAAAGTGTGAATACATCAGTTTATAATTCTTAGATAGCTCTTAAACATGTTCCAATGGCTCTGGAATGCCCAAAAATTCCTTTCTAGCCTCTTTCTACTCCTAATTTGGTCAAAACCTAAAGACGTTATGGCTTCCCTAAGTCTTTCTGTTAATCACACTGCAATTTCTACAAAATCTGGCATCATCATATAATTTCACCCGGATTTCCACTAATCGGGCACCATTTCCGCCGATTTCAAGGCAAATTTGTCAAGCTCATCAAATGGTCTATAAGGCCTTAAGTCTGAAATTTATGGACATGTGGGGAGCCACGTGCCCAAGCTATGGCTAAGGGCCCACCCCCGCCGATCGCGTCCCCACTCTGCTCCGATGGTGGTCTCATTGGGTGGCATGTCCAAGGGTCACTACAAGAAAAAACGACATTGGTGAGGGGCGAAAAATGTCACCATAATCTCATTGGTGACGGTCAAAAGAGCCTTCGTCACCAAAAACTGAATGTCACCAAAGGTGGCATTGCCAAAAGTATAGGTGTTGTAGTGACATTCAAATTCCGTCACCAATAATGATTTATAATGACAGATAACAACCGTCACCATTTCATATGAGCAATGGTGACGGACCATAGCCTCCATCACCAAAAACTAAACGTCGCCAAAAGTATAGGTGTTGTAGTGACATTCAAAGTCTATCACCAATAATGATTTATAATGACGAATAGTGACCATCACCATTTCATATGAGCAATGGTGACGGACCATAGCCTCCATCACCAAAAACTAAACGTCACCAAACATGGCGTCACCAAAAGTATAGGTGTTATGGTGACATTCAAGGTCTGTCACGAATATTGATTATAATGACGGATAATGACCATCACCATTTCATATGAACAACAACGATTTATTGTGATGGATCTTCCATGGCTGTCACTATTGGCGCATATATATGGTGACGTTCATTGACCATCACCAAAAGTCGCATTTCCGGAAGTATAGGTGTTGTGGTGAAATTCAAGGTCCGGCACGAATAATGACTATAATGACAGACAACGATCGTCACCATTTCATATCAACAACAACGATTTATGGTTATGGACATTTGAGGGCCATCACTATTGATGCGTATATATAGTGGCATTCGTTGACCATCACCATTTCATATTTTGGTGAGGGTCGAAAAATGTCACCAAAGCTCATTGGTGATGGTCAAAAAAGCCTCCGTCACCAAAAATTGATTGTCGCCATTCCATATGGATGTCAGGGCATGATGGAATCAAACCACCAACCTCCTGCTTGTGAAGCAGGTGCTCTTCCTTTGAGCTAGCACCCTTTAAAGAATTAGACTTTTAAAAATTAGACCTTGAAACTTCATAAATTATAAATTCTACAACTTTCAACAAATTGAAGTCTCGGCAATATTTTACTAAACAAGAAAAGCAACATCAAAGTTGCAAGTCCCTGCCTAATGGTTATGGAAGTTATAAAAAGTGGGTGGAGGAAAAAATAATTATGTATAAGAGAATCAATATGTTCAATTGAATACTCAATTAGAAGTGAAACTCTGAAGACATTTATAATCTATAAATAACCTATAACTAGCAAATGCACCAAATATTGCAAAGGAAATGTCGTAAGTGAATAGCATATGGAAGAAGAACATTGATGAAGACAGATGCAATATGTTATAGTTTGAGTGAAAGAAAAATATCAATGTTGTTGTTGTTTGGTGTTTAGATATTTGAATGATATCTAAACTTCTGTGAAAATGTAACACGGATCTCCAAAAACATGACAACAACCAACAAATAAGAGAAATTGACTTGACAGAAAGCAATAGCTTCACCTTCATTCTTGAGTTGCTTCTATTTATTTGAATTTGACTCATGACATTCTTTATCTAAAAAGGAATCAAAATCATCACTAGTATTAAATCATCCAACACGGACTTTGGATATACCACTGACATCTGCGTTTTTGTTTCCATGCCTGAAAACCATGGAGTTTCTTATCAATAGTAGAATAAGATGTGTGCTTGCTGCTCAAGAACACATTCCTTATTAACCATTTTTACCTAACAGAAACCAAAGAGACAACAAAATATCAGCGTACACAAAATCCCCTACCAAAATATAATCATAACTTAGCAAAGAAGTCTAAAAGATGTTCTTAATTAATAAACTTTGTATTTGGAAATATTGTTTCTTTATATTTAAAAAAGACTATGTTGTACAACACTTCTGTCTATTTATCTAGGCAATTATATCATAGCATATGTCACACAGTAGCAATCTATAGTACCTAAAGTAAAAAGACAAATTTGCTCAAGAAAATAGATTTAGTAAAGAGCTTTGAAAACTATAAGTTTGTCATCATGCAAGTTGTGCAAGCTATGCAAGTAGTCATTATTTAAAAATGGTTGATGTTTCACCCCTAACAGTTATTATGACAACCACAATGAGCTAATCAATATAGCATCTAATTATGTATACCAGTGTGTACAAAATCATGTTTAACAACAAAAAGGGATTGATAAATATGGGAGCTACTGTAGTCAAAGTAGTGAGACTTTTGTAAAGGTAATTTAATTTGCAAGGCTAAAAAAGGATGTCTACCTGTAACAACACAACACCAGCTCCATTCATGAAAAGAATACAGGAGCTCCGGTCTGTCGAATCAACATATCTAGAAAGAGCATATGCTCCAATAACCAAAACATGTTTAAATCCACCACCTGTCATTGTTCCAAGAATACTAACCATAAGTAAATGAATTATACAAAAAAAAAAAAAAAAAAAAAAAAATAAATAAATAAATAAATAAAATAATAATAAATAAATAAATAAATAAAATAAAATAAAATAAAATAAAATAAATAAAATAAAATAAAATTTGGATTTATCAACAATCAGAATAGACACAACAACTCACCTTTTAGGAAACATGTAGTTGTTACAAGACCCAACACAAAGCCATTACAAGAAGTTGTAATGTCAAAAGCCAAGGCTTTTATACAACCCACCTCACTTTGTACCTGATATCAAAATTGCATTTTTTTCTAATATAGAATCATGAGTATGAATAATTAATGCAAAAATTTATAGAAAAATATCTAAAATCTACATGTAGTAAACTGTATTTGTTAAAATTATACAAATTGACACAAAAAATACCAATTTAATATGGTTAAGGGGAAAAAAGGTTATGTCCTAAAGACATAGGTTGTCAGCATGCAAAAACTTAATCCTAACATTAACATGAAATCCAAAAAAAATGGAACTTTTGAGAGTCAAAAAACAAAATATTTTATAGACCCTTGGTTGGATCCCATTTAAAAACTAGAACAATTATATATTTCCATAAAATCAACACATGCACAATCACTAATATCAATTACTTTTCATTTGGATATCACGAGGCAATCCACTTTGTGGTGGCTACCGCATGCAATTTTCATTCAAACCCAATAGGAATGTGGTTGCAGAAACATGTTCATATACCAACTGTCGAGCTATAAAAAGGGTCACTTTCACCTCTAATTACCTCACATTAATATGTCAATCCGGGAGCATTTGGTTGTTTCTAAGAGTGACTCAATCCGAGGCTATTTGTCAGAGTAATGCTAGTAGTACAGCGTCCTACAAAAATACAAGAGTAAACTGATGCTTGTCTATGACTAAGATACTTCAAATGACTAAAGCACACACTCTTAAAGCTGGGCAACTTTATCAGTCAAGGGTTCGACAGCAATAGCCCATCCCTTTGGAAACTGATGGAAAGGAAATTAGAGCATGGACCACGGGTCTGGGAGCGAGGCAGTAAATGCCGAGGCTCATTACAGCCACAGATCGTCTCTCACACCAAATGCGATTAAATGAAACAACAGATAAAAATGGAACAACAAATAGGAAATTGAACAACAAATCTAGAATGGAATAGCAATGCTTAAAATGGAACAGCAATTCTGAAATGGAACACCAATCGTATAACTAAACCTTGCGAGCAATAATCAAACTTTATCCTGTCAACTCAAATGCACTCATTGTAATCAAAACTCCAATCTTTCACTCTCCAAGAAAATCACACAACCAACTAATGGAACAACATTAATTACTTAATTATAGAACAGTATGTGGAAATCATACACACACAACACTCTGGAAAAGTAATCTGATTTAACACCAATCATCAACAGGAATTACGACTGTGTTTCGAAATGGAACGGCATTAATCCTGAATCATAAAGAACACATCTTTCAGATAATTTCCTTAATACAAATACACAGCATAAAAGCTCCGTAACCAAATGATAACAATGTTTGATTAAGTCTAGTAATATTCAATCAACTCTGAAAGTATTGGTGATGTAATGCAGAGCCAATATAAAGAACCTTAATGAACGAATCTTAACAGAGCATGTGATGTAACTTATAAAGCATATCAGATTACCAACTATTGATGATAAACAAACCACGCAGAAATCAAATCGTAGTGATACAGAAGCAAGTGTCCTCTGGGGCCAGGCCCTTAGCCTCAAGGGTACACCGCTTTAGGTTAATCCAAACGCAGAGATAAGATAATCGCCAAGTTTATATTAATGCATGAAACAGAAAGTACAATGAGCCAAGTTCAACGAGACTCGATGATCAAAGTTCAATCTTTAACAAAAAGTTACATAAAAGCATCGTCCCTAAAACTAATAGTGCCGTCCCTTTATATAAGGGTAACGGCGGAGATGTCTAAGCAATAAGATAAATAAAGCAGCAATCCCTTAGGATCGAAGATCCTGAGGGATTCACCAAACTGTTAATCCTTAATCACTTCTTTTCTCCTCTGCCGAGCTGGTGCCTTCTCCTCCTTTTCTGCACCGGTTTGCTTCAACCTGCTTAGCCTTGTTTGCACTCGGTCCTTCGTCAAAGGGACAGCAGTTACCCTGTTCTTGTCTTTTTCTTTGGAACAGCAACTCCTCATTTTTTCCCTTTCCTGCACAGGAGAATGACAACTATCAGCGGTTAAGTATTGCATACTAATTCCACATATTTTATCATAATTCTCTATTGCTTTCCACATTCATGATGTAAAAGATTCACAAGTCCCACTGAAAAACCATTGAAATGATCATTAAAAACATACCTTTTTAGTACTCCACACACCCCCCTGCTTACCCTGTTTCATGCCCTCATGAAAACATTGTAGTTGACATGCAAAGCAGTGAGAGAATAGGCTGGAGAAGGAATCTCATGCGGAGGCCTACAGCCATGGTGAGTGACTAGGTAGTCAAAGAATTGGCATGTTTGACCCTCAGGCATCTCATATAGGGCTTGATATCCGGGTGCAGGGTGCCAGATAATTGGACTGCAGAATCTATATCCTAACCAGGATGGCCCTGCCCTCAAAATGCTTTCACCATAGAGGTTCAAACGGTTGGCAGCTAATTGAAAATTCTCATACTTAAATGGCTCCCTGAACTGGATGTTTGGATTAGAGATTCGGTACCGGAAATTGGTTGCATTTACGGCGAGGTCTTTGATAGAAAGAAAATATTCTAAACTTTGTCGAATGAGTGCCTCGTGCATGGGTCCTAATGTTTCGATGACACCCGGAGTTCTCATAAGGTTTCTATGTGCTTTCCATAACCGTACTGGGTCCCTAGGCTCAGCCCTTACCCACAAGTCTAGGCCATTTTCCTGCCTCTGGAAAATGTTATAGGCTTTGAGCCATTTGATCTGATTAACCTCGAATGAGATGAATTCTTGCAATTGAATGTCCCCAACAAAAGGGCCAGGGTTCAACTCAGTCTCCTGATCTAGCACGAGGTTATGCAAATAAAATTCACATAGCAATCTTTGGACCTTCACCCCATAATGTTTACAACAATCTATAAAGTCATTGACAGTGTTAATTTGTATCGGGGCACCTGCTTTAACAACTTTTATTTTTAATTGTAAGTACCGTTCCAATAAAAACAGAGCATAGTTTTTGGCAGGGGCCCTACATGCTAAAACGTCATTGTATAAAGAACACAAGGTATCCATCTGTTTGATAACAGTATCTAGCCTACGGGTTACCTTTGCAACTTTCTCTTGTTCCTTTCGCCACCCTTCAAAGGCCTGGCTTTCGGATTGGTTGACATTCCTTAGTTGCTGTTGTAGTTCTTCATACTTCTCGCGAGGGACTGTTTGCTCTCTAAGCCTTTCCATTTCTTGCTGAGCCTGTTTCAATCCCTTGTGCAAGGTCCTCGTCTTTGGATCTCTTTTCCATGCATCAGTGGAGGCTGGGAGTTTTACCTGAACTTTCTTATTGCGTTGTTTCGAGTTCAGAACCCTTATCACCCCTGAGGGTGGTGCCTCTGTTTGAATTTCCTTGTTGTCCTTTTCTTTTTTAACATGAATACCGGCTTGCAGCTGTTCCTTTTCAAATGGAACAGAAATCTGTCCCTCCGCGTCATTTGGAACAACAGCTGGACCTTCAGCTTCATTTGGAACAGCAGTTGGATCTTCAGCAGGGTTTTGATCAGCAGGGCGATTTTTGGTCCTCCGCCTTTTTATCCTGCGGATTCTTACTGCAGTGGTCATCTTTTTCTTCCCAGCGGTCTTCCTTATCCTCTACCTTGCTTTTAGGATCCTGATCTGCTGGTGGAGCTAGGCTATTATGCTCAATAACCTCCGCTGTTCCTTTCGTAATTCTCTAATTTCCAGTGTTTTATTAGAAGGAGCAGCAGCCTTTCTGCTGCGTTCTGGGCCGTGACTAGTCCCTGGATCTTTCTCCTGGGGTGCTTCTTCACTGTTTTGTGCTGGCTGTTCTGGGGCAGGAACCCTAACTGGTTCCGTGGCTTTATTTTCTATCCCTACTTCCTTTGGAATTTCCTCTGGTGCCATGGGAACAGATTGTTCCCATTCAGTGTCTCCTATCTCCTTCTCATCATGAACAGGCGGATGTCCTTCTTCTGCCTCTTCTGCATAAGGTTTTTCAGGTGTATCTTCTTCCTAGGGTTTTTCGCGAAGATATGATGGAGTGGAAGGTTGGCCATACTCACCCATATTGGCCAAGATTGCGGCCAATTCCTCTTCTCCCACTGGGTCCTGTGGTGGGCTATCTACCTGCTGTCCCATTTCCTCCTCCTGCCTGGATTGTCCAGCTTCTGCCTCAGGATTCTCAGCTTCGATTTCAGGATGCTCAGCTTCTGTTTCAGGAGGCTCAGCTTCTCTCTCAAGAGGCTCAGCTTCCATTTCAGGATGCTCAGCTTCTGTTTCAGGAGGCTCAGCTTCTGTCTCAGGAGGCTCAGCTGCTTCATCATTTTCCTCTTCAGATTGCTCAGCCTCCTCGGCCTCTCCTTCCTTTTCTCCTTTGACTTGTTCTTCTTCTACTTCTGGCCGTGAGGGTTGCTCGTCCTCAATTACCATTGGCTGGCTCGTGCTTTCCTGGAGTTTTTCCAGCCTTCCTCTTATCCGGGCTAACCGGACTGATTTTTTGCGTTTCTCTGGCTGTTCCGTCGTATCAGTGTCATGCTTACGCTTTGCTGATTCCTGGCGTGTTTCTGGTCGTTCGGATGTGCTCGCGACATGTTTTTGTTTTCTTAATTCTCTACGTTTTTTCAGATGTTCTGGTGTGCTTGTAGTATGTTTACGTTTTGGGGAAGGTGCTGTCGCTCTCCCCTCAATTATTGCAATTAATTCTTCCCATCTACTTTGCTGTTGGGTGAGGCTATGACTAACTATTAGTCGGATTAATCCATGGTGGCTGACAACTGACTCTATGTGCTGTGCCTTTTTCAGGCTTCGTGCGACGTCATGAAGTAAAGAATTCAAAATTGCAGGATGATTTACAGAGCATTTCTGCTTTAGAACAACTAAGAGTTTAAGATGTCGTGGCCTTACCACATCTTTTCTCCCCTCGCAGGTGATGTAGCTTTGCACTGCTCTTGCTAATTCTGCCCAGTGTTCTCCTAGCGTTCCCGGCAGAACTCCCTTCCCCTTAATCGTTAAGCTCTAGCCTTCGTCCTGAAAAATTTCAATGATCTTCTGGAGTCTTTCCTTCTTTAATGTCCATACAGGTCCGGTGGCTGGTAGTCCCGAGACTTCTGCGATTATATTGTCGGTGACCGCTATCCGCTTCCCCCTCACTGTGGAGTGATCCTCCTGCAGGTTCTGCAGAAATTCCATCGCCACTATTTCATTGGACTCCTGCAGGCGACTGAGATAAGTCAGCCATCCTACTCTTTCCAGGATCTCCCGAGCAGCAGCAGAGACTGTCAACTCCTGTGGTTCGCTTCGAATTGCCCTGCCTCCCATGGTTTCACTGTGGATTCTCAATGGAACAGCAACTGCTTGTGCTATTTGAAACACAGAGAGGGTAGTAATCGTCGGATTTAGAAAAAACACAGAGTATGCAACAGAAATGACTTATGAACAACGACTTGTATAGAAAAAATAGAAATATCATGCCGTTAAACCGTGCCATTTCCTGGTACACTATCTTTCCCGAATAGTGAGCTGACACATAACCCGGGGAATAATGAGGTTAACCTCCCCCCCACAATGCGATAGGCTGCCCCAGCCGTCAAAGAAAGGAGCGGCACCCGATCTGTAACCAAGTCATAAAGGAACAGCGTATGAAAATATGCCATGTTTATAAAAACAACAGATTGCCGAAATCGAGGCATAAAGTTGGATCGCGTATTACGTAAGAGGTTGTTGTGATATGATGCGAGGCCGGGGGATAGGACGTCTGTCGTACTTGCCAAATCTCAAGTGGTCATTGTCACCTCCTTTGCCATGATTGGTGTAATAAATGTTCATGCGATATATAAGTCGGGAAATAATGTATGATTAGTGGCTAGGATATAAGAAACAAAAGAGTATTAGTATCCTACTTATTGGTGTAATTAATGTGACTTCGATACCATTAACAGTGCTTTGCTACCGACAGGTGTCCATAACCTTGGCAGAGTTGTTTATTTCACCCCTGGAACCATGATCCTTTATGTGCATATTAAGGAATGTGATGTCAAAGTGTAGGCCATTATGCTGGCTTGGTAACTAGTTAGCCATAATGCCATTCAGGAGGAGGGGCGAAGAGTGGGCAGGCCGGCTTGTGATGAGACCTCATGTTCCAAGGTTTGTTTATTTGATATACCTTTGGACCATATCCCTAGTGTGGTGGCCATAGTGGGAATGCCACTTCACTTCCATCCTCATGATCATGGTAGGCTGGCTCTTGTTGAGACCCCCTATCCTGCATTTGACAATTTATAATTCATTTGCTTTTTTTTTTTTTTACATTCTTTTTCATAAAGCACTTTTTCCTTATATATCCAAAAAGGGTGGTTCAACACTCCTTAAGAGTAGGAATGGTGGAAGAAGTCTTAACATCTCAATAGGAGGATATAAACCCTTTGCTCTTATTCCTAAACAAAAATCGAAGGGAATTAAAAAGAATGGCATGATAAAGATAACCAATCAAGGAAAAATTAGTAAGACAATGACAACCAAAGATAAGTATGTCCTTCCTTCTGTCCTCTTACCAATACATAGCCTTATAAAGATGGCGATTTATAATTTCCTGATTTCAGTATGTTGTGATTTTGTATTCATTGCATAAGTGCATAGCTGTTTCTAAAAGACTTTGAAAGAATAGGGGCAAGAAGCATCCTCAAATTTGGACCAGCAAAAGGGATAAGTTGTTTCACAAAGAGAGAAAAAGTATGCTAGAACAATAAAGGAGCATAGGTCTCAAAAGTGCAAATGCCGTTCCTTTTGAAAAAGGAACAGCAGAACACAGCAATGTCGTTCCTTTTGAAAAAGGAACAGCAGAACACAGCAATGTCGTTCCTTTTGAAAAAGGAACAGCAGAACACACCAATGTCGTTCCTTTTGAAAAAGGAACAGCAGAAAATTAAAAAAATGCTATCTCTTGAAAAACAGTACAGCAACACACTCAAAATGACGTTCCTTTTAAGAAAGGAACAACAAAAATCAAAATGTTGTTCCTTTTAGAAAAGGAACAGCAAGACAAGCGAACGTCGTTCCTTTGAAAAAGGAACAACAAAAATCAAGAGTGTTGTTCCTTTTGAAAAGGAACAACAGAAAAAAATGTTGTTCCTTTTGAAAAGGAACAACAGAAAAATAAAAAGTGATGTTCCTTTTGAAAAGAAACAGCAGAAAAATCAAAAGTGTTGTTCCTTTTGAAAAGGAACAGCAGAAAAAATCAAAAGTGTTGTTCCTTTTGAAAAGGAATAGCAGAAAAATCGAAAGTGTTGTTCCTTTTGAAAAGGAACAGCAAAAAAAATCGAGAAATCAAAAATGTTGTTCCTTTTGAAAAGGAACAGCAAAAAAAATCGAGAAATCAAAAATGTTGTTCCTTTTGAAAAGGAACAGTAGAAACACGCAAATGCCATTCGTTTCAGGAACGGCAAAAATTGAAATCTTTGAGCAAAAGAACACATTTAGTTCAAACATATGTACACAAACGAGTTTGAAGAAAAGAAATTATGTACAAATTGTGAAAAGAAATGAATTCCTTAATGAATTACAGGTGAGGAAGACTTCTCTTCCTCTCCTAAAATCTCCATATTAGTGTCTCTGCGTAGCTGTTGGCAGAAGGATTCCCGAGTGAGTGGTTTACGATAGAGACGAACTCGGTGGCCATTCACTTTGAAGGTATATCCAGAACCGTCAATGGTGATTAAAGTGATGGTCCCATTGTCATGTACCTTTTGGATTTTGTATGGTCCCAACCAACGAGTCTGGAGTTTCCCAGGGAAGTCCTGAAACCGAGAGTCATATAACAGAGCCCAGTCTCCCTCATGGAAGACTTTGTTTTTTATGAGGGCATCATGCCATTTAGCTCGCTGCTGTTGAATCAATGTTGTATTTTGTAGTGCAGAGAGCCTAATTTCGTCCAATTCATTGATCTGTTGTAGTCGATTAATCTGTGCCTCGGTTATATCTAAGCCAACTTCCTGTGTTGTTCGTAATATTTGGATTTCAAATTCTATAGGAAAATGGGTTGTTTTCCAAACACTAATTGATAAGGTGAGTAACCAGTGGTGCTTCTCCATGTTGTTCTATAGGCCCAGAGTGCTTCAGGTAGTCGGGTAGCCTAATCACGCCTATGTGACGCAATGGTTTTCATTAGGATTGATTCTATTACCTTATTGCTGCTTTCTACTTGTCCATTCACCTGTGGGTGATATGGAGTAGTGATTTTGTGCTGGACATGATAAGTATTAAGTGTTGCAGCTAATCTATTGCCAGCAAATTGTGGTCCTCCGTCTGTAATTATTTCCCTTGGAAGGCCATAATGTACAAATAGATGGAACAGGAACTGTATGACAGAGTCCTCTGTGGCTCTTGGCAATGCTTCTAGTTCAACCCACTTGGTGACATATTTTGTTGCCACCAAGATATATGTTCTCTGATTTGATGAGGGGTTGATGGGTCCAACGAAATCAAGAGCCCATTGCTCGAATGGTTCGATGACTAACTATGGTTTGAGAGGCATCTCATCAGCTTGACCAGGACGTCTTGCTCGCTGGCAGCTGTCACAGGCTTGGACAAATTTCTTTGCATCTCTAAAAATCGTAGGCCAATAATATCCTGTCTGTAGTACTTTGTGTCCAGTTCTACGCTCAGCGAAGTGTCCCCCACATAGTCTGTCGTGACATGCTTTTAGGATGTCAAAGATTTCATCTTCTCGAACACATCTCCTGATATGCATGTCTGCTCCTGTGTGAAACAAATAGCCCCCAATCCAGGAGAATCGAGTACTCTTCTGAACAATCTGTTTTCGCTCATTAGGGGTTAAGTGTTTTGGTAGTTTACCTACTGCAAGGTAATTGGCAACATCAGCATACCAGGGTGTTCGAACGGCAACAACAAACAGATGTTCATCCGGAAATTGATCTTCAACTGCTGCTGCATCAATTGGCTTTGGCATTCTCGAGAGAAAATCGGCTACAAGATTCTCTTTGCCAGGCCGGTCCTTGATTGTGATATCGAATTCCTGCAATAAGATCAACCATCTAGTTATTCTGGCATTTGTGATAGGCTTATTTGCTAAATATTTTATAGCGGAATGATCCATATACAAAATAATAGGATAGTCTATAATATAATTTCTAAATTTATTGACAGCATGTATTACAGCTAGGAATTCTTTTTCAGTAACAGTGTAATTTAATTCAGCAGGGGATAAATTTTTGCTGATGTAATAGATAGCATATGGTTTTTTATCCTCTTCCTGCCCAAGGACTGCGCCAATGGCTGTATCTGAGGCATCAGCTAATAACTGAAATGGTAGATCCCAGTTTGGTCCTCGCAGAACTGGGGCTGTGGATACAAGCTTCTTTAAATCCTTGAAAGCACGTTCACATTTTTCTGTCCAAAGAAAATCAACGTTACCAGTTAGTGCATATAAAGGTGCAGCAATGTGTGAATAATGTTCTATAAATTGTCTATAATATCCAGAAAATCCAAGAAAACTGCGTACCTTTGTTTGAGTAGTAGGAATGGGAATAAGCAAAAGTATTTGGATTTTGGTCGGGTCTACCTGAATGCTGCCTGCTAAAACATAGTGTCCTAGAATAAGTCCTTCAGTCATCATCATATAACATTTTTCGTGGCTTAAGCAAAGCCTCGTAGCTATGCAGTGTCGTAGGACTTTTTCTAGGGTATTTAGTGCTGGATCAAAATCATCTCCATAGGGTGTAAAGTCATCCATATATACTTCAAGTCCATCATTTATTAAATCTGCAAAAATGCTAAGGATAGCCCTTTGGAATGTGGCGGGAGCATTACATAGGCCAAAAGGTAGAACTCGGTAGGCAAATGTTCCCCAAGGACAAGTGAAAGTTGTTTTGTCCTGGTCTTCAGGGGCAATCTGAATCTGATTGTATCCACTGAAGCCATCCAGGAAGGAAAAGAATTTTTTTCCTGCCAAAGTATCTAGCACTTGGTCTATGAATGGGAGAGGAAAGTGGTCTTTTTGTGTTGCTTTATTGAGTTCCCTGTAATCCACACAAATTCTCCATTTCCCATTCTTTTTTGGTACCACCACAAGCGGAGAGACCCATTTACTGTCAGAAATAGGATAAATAAAATTGACATCTAAAAGTTTCTGAAGTTCCGCTTTCACCACATCCTTTAGATGAGGATTAAGTCTTCTTTGCGGTTGACGGACAGGTCTAGCATCTTTTTCTATATAAATGTGGTGTGTACACAATTGTGGGTCGATTCCTTTCATATCAGGGTAATCCCATGCAAATGCCTGTTGATATTTTCTTAACAGATGGATGAGCTTAGTTTCTTGTTCAGATGTGAGGTTGGCATTGATATTTAAAGTTTTTCCCGGTTCAATTTCCACAATTTTACTATTTACGACAGAAGTAATAGGTATTGTTTGATCATGTGTGTTTTTCAGAGGATCTTCTTCTAATTCATTATCAAATGCTGCTTCTATCATGTGACATTGTGTGTAGGATCCGGCTTCAGTTTGACTAATGAAATTGTTAATGGCATCATCTTCTGTTTGATCTTTGAAATCAAGTGCCTCTTGTATAGTTAATGGAGATCTAATGTTATCAGTAAGGTATGATACATGATACTTGTTAGTTTTAATTATTGTGAGACTTGGCTGCGCTGGAGGGTATAGAACCAAATTCTTGATATCAGGTCCTTTGGTTATGGTCATATTTCCTTGCCGGCAACCAATGTAAGCATCGGCGGTGGCAAGCCAAGGCCTACCTAGGATTAGCGGGTGTCCATCAAGTCGGGTTTTTGGATTAATTATCAAGAAATCGGTCGGATATTCCCAGGAATCTACAGAGACCATGACATCGTGTAGAGTACCTTCTGGTCTAACCACAGATCGGTCGGCCAATTCTAACAAAGTAGAGGTAGGTTCTACAGATGTAATGCCGAGTTTTTGACAGGTGGTGGTTGTTAAAATATTGATTGCAGCTCCTAGATCAACTAAGGCATTAGACAAGGTCTAACCGTAAATTTGAACAGTTACAATTGGATTTCCTGGGTCTTCATATTTAATGGGTGTTTCTTTCCCAGATAATAGATCAGATAAAGTACCGAATACTTGGACTATTGGACTAGTTGTTATATTCCTCCTTGGTTTCTTTATGCACAATTCTTTAATAGTTTTTGCGTATATAGGAATATCTTGAATGGCTTGGAGGAACGGGATTTTTATATACAAATTTTGTAATTCCCCCAGAATGTCAAAGTCAGGATACTATAAAGGTTGAGGTATGACTAATCGTTCTGGGAACGGGGGAGAGGATGTGGTTGCTTGATTATGAGACTGCTGCTTATTTACATCCTCTTGTTGCAACTGATGTTCTCTTACTAACTGATCTTCAATATGAGATGTTTTATCTCCCTCATTTTCAATGATACGTCCAAATCATAATTGAAGATTGTTACACTCCCGCAGGTCGGGTCCTATTTCTGGTGATTCTATGATTTGAAGAGATTGGGCCGGTCTGTTATTTGGGTTGGGGTTGGGTTGGGATGGGAGTTGCGGTCTCAGATTAGACTGGGGATTTTGTTGTAGAGTTGGCAGAGTAGGTTGAGGGAGCGGAATAGTTCCTACTGGCTGTTGCATCGGTCTTTGCCAGTTTGTCTGCCAAGGTGAACCTTGTGAAGTAGGGGGAGTCCATTGCGGAGGATATGGGCTATTTTGCCAATATGGTGGAATATAAGGGAAATTCGGCCAACCAGATTGGTTTGGCTGATTTAGCCACGGGTTTGAAGAAGGAAACGATGGTGGTGATCAGTTTGAAAATGGGGGTGGGGGCTGATTTTGCCACATATTATATTGTTGAGCATTATATTGTGGAGGCTGAAAAGAAGAGGTTGGCTCTGAAAACATACCAGATTGTCTTGGCTGCCACTGGCGGCGCTGGTTGATTAAGTACACCGATTCTGGTTCTTCCTCTGCTTCCTTGTATACTGCTTTTAATCTAGGAAGTGAGGGGCAGCTTTCCATAAGATGATCGTTTGTACAGATGGCACATGTTTGGACTGTATCTAGTGGACACTCCTTGTGACTATGTTTTTTCTGCATCGGGGGCAGAAGATTGCCAAATTCTGTTCTGCCTCCATCTGCTTCTGTTTGGCCTGCATAATATCAAGTTGTGTAGTTAGTGTCCCTAGAATATCAGTTTTAAAATTTTCTAATAAATTTCCAATCTCCACACGCGTTACTCCTTCTGTTGATATTTTATTGTCTCTTTCAAACCGATCATATTCTGCCGGTTTTATTCTTGTGCTGCCTCTCGAACTCCTGATGCATAAATCAATAATGTCAGCAAAATTCTCTTGATAAATATCCCCTTTTCCCATGATGTTTAATGTTTCAATCCACTGTTCCTTCATGCCCCTTATCAATGCAGTTTTTAACACATTATCAGGTAAAGGTAGTGATGCATAAGGAGATCTTTGTAAATTGTATTGAAAACGTTCCACATATTCTTCTAATGTTTCGTTCGGTTTGGCTGTCATTTGGAATATTTCGACTTTCAATTCTCTAGACCTACAATAATCCTGATATTTTTTTAAGAAGGATTCTTTCATTTGATCCCAATTGTTGATGACCCCACCACCTAGTCCCATAAACCATCTTAAAGCAGCCCCCTTTAATGTAGAGGGGAATAATTTTAATTTCTGGGGATCGGTGGTGTAATCATATCCCCTGCACAACACATCAAATTCGAATAAAAATGCATCTGGATCTTCTGATGTAAGACCGTGAAATGTAGGGATATGTTGAAGAGGGATAGCTTTCATGGGCGCATTTGCTGCAGAATCCACTATAGGATATAGTAATGTAGAGGTTTGAGTATTTGGCTGGTTCTGAGCCATAGGGTCGAATATATGCCAATAACCTTCTGGGATATCTAGGAGGGTATTCCTAGGTTGAGAGGGAATGATTTTAGCAGGGATAGTTTTAATGGCACTTCCTTTATCTGGGATAAGAGGAATACCTGATGTCTGAGGAGATTGGATTCCTTCAACAATGATTTTCGCAGTGCTCCCCTTATCTAGGCTGTTTAATGGCTGATCTGTTCCAATGGGAGATTTTGGTTCCTCGGTTTCCCTTGTTTCTCCTTCTCCTTCACAAAAGTTGCTGAAATTCCCTTCCTGCAATAGTTCTGGAGTAGAATTTTCAATTTCCTGAAAGTCCTGCTCTTCAGTTTGACTATGCACCTCAGCAAAGGCTACAGATGGTGATCCTGTGGCCTGAAGGGAACTAGTAGGTTGTTTAGAAATGATTTTCCTGGGACCTACTGATGGCTGAGATTCTGTTTTCTTATAGATTTCGTCTACGAAAGTTGTTAGGCCAAGGGTCACCAGCCCCTTAGCTTTTTCGGGTTTGGATGGAAGCTTAATATTCTTTTCTGGTTTTTTCTGCTTAGTCATGTACTCAAATGAACTACTAAATTCTATTCAAACAAAACAAGAGCAAATATGTTAGGAAAGCGGACAGTGGAGCAGGGCTTTTACATGCTCCGCACGCAGGTTCTTACCTTTCGTTTTTAAGATCCAACTCTTCCCTAGCAGGTTCGTACACTACTCTGAAAAAGACAAATGGCTACACTCTTTCCCCGGCAATGGCACCAAAATGTCGAGCTATAAAAAGGGTCTCTTTCACCTCTAATTAACTCACATTAATATGTCAATCCGGGAGCGCTTGGTTGTTTCAAAGAGTGACTCAATCTGAGGCTATTTGTCAGAGTAATGCTAGTAGTACAGCGTCCTACAAAAATACAAGAGTAAACTGATTCTTGTATATGACTAAGATACTTCAAATGACTAAAGCACACACTCTTAAAGCTGGGCAACTTTATCAGTCAAGGGTTCGACAGCAATAGCCCATCCCTTTGGAAACTGATGGAAAGGAAATTAGAGCATGGACCATGGGTCTGGGAGCGAGGCAGTAAATGCCGAGGCTCACTATAGCCACAGATCATCTCTCACACCAAATGTGAGTAAATGAAACAGCAAATAAAAATGGAACGGCAAATAGGAAATTGAACAACAAATCTAGAATGGAACAGCAATGCTTAAAATGGAATAGCAATTCTGAAATGGAACAGCAATCGTATAACTAAACCTCGCGAGCAATAATCAAACTTTATCCTGTCAACTCAAATGCACTCATTGTAATCAAAACTCCAATCTTTCATTCTCCAAGCAAATCACGCAACCAACTAATGGAACAGCATTAATTACTTAATTATAGAACAACATGTGGAAATCATACACACACAACACTCTGGAAAAGTAATCTGATTTAACACCAATCATCAACAAGAATTACAACTGTGTTTCGAAATGGAACGACATTAATCCAGAATCATAAAGAACACATCTTTCAGATAATTTCCTTAATACAAATACACAGCATAAAAGCTCCGTAACCAAATGATAACAATGTTCGATTAAGTCTAGTAATATTCAATCAACTCTGAAAGTATTGGTGATATAATGCAGAGCCAATATAAAGAACCTTAATGAACGAATCTTAACAGAGCATGTGATGTAACTTATAAAGCATATCAGATTACCAACTATTGATGATAAACAAACCACGCAGAAATCAAATCGTAGTGATACAGAAGCAAGTGTCCTCCGAGGCCGGGCCCTTAGCCTCAAGGGTACACCGCTTTAGGTTAATCCAGACGCAGAGATAAGATACACGCCAAGTTTATATTAATGCATGAAACATAAAGTACAATGAGCCAAGTTCAACGAGACTCGATGATCAAAGTTCATTCTTTAACAAAAAGTTACATAAAAGCATCATCCCTAAAACTAACAGTGCCGTCCCTTTATATAAGGGTAACAGCGGAGATGTCTAAGCAATAAGATAAATAAAGTAGCGATCCCTCAGGATCGAAGATCCTGAGGGATTCACCAAACTGTTAATCCTTAATCACTTCTTTTCTCCTCCGCCGAGCTGGTGCCTTCTCCTCCTTTTCTGGACCGATTTGCTTCAACCTGCTTAGCCTCGTTTTCACTCGGTCCTTCGTCAAAGGGACAGAATTTACCCTTTTCTTGTCTTTTTCTTTGGAACAGCAACTCCTCATTTTTACCCTTTCCTGCACAGGAGAATGACAACTATCAGCGGTTAAGTCTTGCATACTAATTCCACATATTTTATCATAATTCTCTATTGTTTTCCACATTCATGATGTAAAAGATTCACAAGTCCCACTGAAAAGCCATTGAAATGATCATTAAAAACATACCTTTTTAGTACTCCACACCAACATAATTATCAATATAGATGGAATACTTTGTGGTACCATTTTGTTACATATGTGAGAAGAAAATACTACTAACAGAGAATTGGCATTTTTTTTAAACATAATATGCACATGCACACAAGAACAAGTTTTGAAGACACCAAATCATGCAAGTGATTGCAAAATGTTTCCCAATGAGAAACTCTTATAGTGAAGTTAATTGAATAAGTATGTGTAAATACATTTGAAATTGGTTGCTACCTTGCATAGGTAAAAAATGTAGCCTCAATCACAAGGCACGCAACATTAAAGGAAGCTCATTTGTTGAAAATTCAAAACATTAAACCTAACTATTGACTGAAGTGTGGTTTACTGACCATGGGACATGTGGGTTAGAGGACCATCAAATTCTGCTAAATGACTAAAATAGAATCTGCTTAACTATGATATTTCATATGTTGTGTCAGTTAGTCTAGTTAGTCATGAAAAATATGCTCACTTTCTCATCTTGGTTATGGTCTGCTTCTAGTTTTCATGTGTTCTAACCTCCATCTAGTATCAATTGTTTCAACCATTTGTAATTTTTTGTCTTTATGCAATATGCAAAGAGGTTTTCAATACCTTTTCTAGTCAAATACGACATGTCTAGATCACCATATATAAAATTATATAAATTTTATGTTGGCATTATGATACATGTGTTTTCCTTGATGGCAACTCACTCAGATGAAATATCATAGTATATTAGGTAAACAACAAATAATTACATATCAGTCTTCATAGAATGAAGAAAGAGTTGTATATGTAGGTTCACCATTGAACAAGTTGCGTATACACATAGGTTCACTATATACAAGTTGCGTATACGTACATACACACTTTCACAGAAGGAAAAGCATGTATACTTTGGAAAACTAAGTTTCTGGTCTGAGGTATTTGGTCCATGGTATTTTGATCCATGGTGTTGGTCCAAGGTATCTGGTCCGAGGTATTTACCCTAGGTATTTGGTCCAAGGTATTGGTCCTAAGTGGTTTTGGTCCATGGTATTGAGAAAGGCCTACAAACTATAAAATAAGGAGAAGATCATTAGGCCAAGGAGTGAAAGTATTGAATATCTAATGAAGTGTGAGATCCAGTATGCAGGTTATGGGTTTGTGATGCTTTGCTTGATCTGAACCAAGGATGCACCTATGTGGATGATGATGGATGATGGATCGGGATCTTAAGGCTTGGAATGTATTATCATTATGTGGTTTGATCATGGATAGACTAGATCTGAATACTGACGCATGTTTTATTTTGCAAATGTTATGATCTGGGTATGACTAAATTCTTAAATAGCTATGAAGTTTTTAAGTTAGTATTTGTAGATTTGTACATAGGTTCACTTTGATAAAAGCATGTATACACGTTGGTTCAGCTCATCAGAGTAGCGTATACATTATGAAATATGATATCTGAATTTGCAGTTGGTTCTAGTGGTTGTTGCAGAGTTCTGGGTTCTGCTCTGTGTTCTGGTGACTGTGTTTTGATGACAGGGCTTCAGTGATTCAGTTGTTGGGTGATTCAGGGATTGATGATTGAGTATTCAATGATTGGTTAATGCAATGGTTGTATTGTAGTGGTGATTTATTTTGAGCTTCAATGTTGTTGATGGGTCCAATATGAAAATTGGATGAAACGTGGCCTTCATATTATGGTGTTCTGTTCCAGGAGTATCTAGTCTGAAAATTTATGAAACGTGGTCCCTGGAGGAAGAGAGAAGGTCGTAGCCTTCTGTAGGCTGGTGCCTACATACTGGTAAACATATCAGCCAGTACAAGAGCCAAGGGGTTGGAGCTCCCTTCCAATAGTAGCTGGAAAACGAGTGAAGGTTGGAGCCTTCTGTAGGTTGACGCCTACATACTAGTAAATGAATCGGCTAGTACAAGAGCTAGGGGGTTGTAGCTCCCTTCCAGTAGAAGCTGGAGAACGAGAGAAGGTTGTAGCCTTCTACATATGGGTGCCTATGTACTGGTATGATTATGCACCAGTACAAGATTATAAACAGGTTTTTCTTATATTAAAAGAAGACAGCAACAGGTGGTTTTTGTCCCGCATTCGGTTTCCACCTTAAATCTTGGTGTTCATGTGTGTTTCTTATGTGTGATGGTCTTTTCTGTTTTTACTGCACCTGTTTATTATTCATATGGTTAATGAAGTATTGATGCACTAATTAAATATCAACATATGATGAATTAACTGAATCATAAGTTTGTTGGATATACACTAGTTGCCTTAAATACAATTGCGTGCACACGCGAGTTCCCTTCACTGAAGTAGCATATATAAATTTGAGTATGAAAAGATAAAAGGTTATTGATTTGCTAATACTGATTCACCCCCCCCCCCCCCCCTCCTCTCAGTATTATTTCCAACATTTTATAGAATTTTATATATGGTGATATAGACATGCCCTATTTGATCTGCAAAGGTATTGAAAACCTCTTTGGATATGTTGGCAAGTGGCAACTCTCAACTATGGGGGTTTCACTGTCCAAGAAAAAATTCAACTTTAAAAAAGGGAACAACAAAGTCTCCTTAGGGAATGAAAAACAATTACAAGCTTCTTTTCTATACGTCTTATAGGATATTTCCTTAATGATTTTTTGATCAGATTTTGAACTGCTGTGAGACCCAACTCAAACAAATTCATGAATAGGTGGCTAAATGGTAAATACAAGTATGCTCCAAAAGGATAGAGGATATTGACATTGATGTTATAAAAAATTCTCATAAGTCACTAAGAAGCAAGCTAATAAAATAAGGAAAATAGGGATGCTTAACATGTGGAAAATATGGATGCTTTGCATATATTATGACAAGGCACTATAAACTAATTGCAAGGAATAACATACTAAAATATGATAGAATGATCATCTTTGGCTCATATATTTGCAAACAAGAGGCACAAGTTCATTCAGAAAGCAGAAGGATTTTCACAAGGCAATACAAACTATTTGTGAGAAGCAATGGAGTAAACTAGGATAACAATCCTATGCTTTAAGTTAGAAATTTTCACAACATGTACAGATTCCTCTATATGCAGCAAAAGAATTTTGATATGAGCAATTATATACAAGACCTACCCTATATAAGAGAAATTATATACAAGAATGTCCCTGAAATTTTCCAGGAATGTCTCGAGTATGGCCAGTAAGTCCTTTCATCCCCAATGAAATCCATCACACAAAGGGACATTTCCTTACTCCCCAAAAACCAAAACAATGGGTATGATATTTTCATTTTCTTTTCTTTTTTTGTGAGGTGGCGCAAGAAATGCAAAGGATAATGTCAACCATTTTATCATCAACTTGTAGTTAACATCTTTAGATCCATGTTCAGCTCAGTGTTGTTGAAAATGGAAAATGGACAATCCAAGCTTGAAGCAACTAGTTCTAGTACTGCTTTGAGCATTTCTAGTCAAAACCCACCCATGAAACTAGAATTGATCAATTTTTCCCAAAACTTCCAGTTCAGGAA